>JALMGF010000083.1:862500-1462500 GCA_023333645.1 Sceloporus occidentalis
CCACCTTGAAAACTTAAATGAACTCAAATTTGGTGCTTTCGCCTTTGTTTTATTGGCTGTCCCTCCTCTTTTTTGGGCATTCATATGAATTCACTAATTCAACAAAATTAATTAAAATAAAAAATTGGTATGACTCCGGATGCATCGGACATGGACAGAGAAGACCGCAGAATAACCTTGAAGTTGAGAATATTAGAGGAGCGACTGGAATATCAGATGAGATCAGGACGGAGATTGCTGAAGATAATAATGTTGGAAAAGATCTTTTCTTAGTCCATTATAGTTCTTGGGAGACAAAGCTATAGAGCAGACTAGAGGACAGCACAGCCTGAGTTCTATAATAATCTCTTCTAATGAGTAGTGCATTTATGAGCTAGAAATGCTATAACCAGGGGTTTCCGTTTCCACTAGTCCTTGTCTACTAAAGATGAACAAAAATTGGATCTACTATATGAAAACTATTAAGTAGACTAGTAATAGTTTGCTTTTGGACCAATAACTTTCTCGGTTGGCTGATGTCTTGAAGACTCCTTCTTTAGACCTGCTAAAAATATGAAGCTAAGATCACGTCGGGAGGGGATAGGTGTTAAAAAGTTATTCCGTGGGAAAAATTGCCTTTTTCACCAAACTATTCCAATGGTTACCATGTTAAAAAAAGGGAACTTTTCAGACACAGAATGTTCTTTTTTTATAGAATGTTTTGAGCTTACCCATAAGGTTTCAGGAAACGTTGCCTTCCTTGAAGTTCCCAGAGCCCTTTGCAGGTTCCTGATGTTTTAGTTAGAATTTTTACAACCCGCACGTAAAACATTTTTAAACGACATAGAATTCTCGGATGCTTTTTAAATAAAACATAAGCTGGCGCTGAGCTAATGTGTGGATAAATCCAGTTTTTTTGAACCAGGAATCGATTCAGGGGCAGACGCAAGAGATACCTCCAGGATAAGAGTAGATATGATGAAGGAAATTAGGAAATACTGTGATCCGGGGAAGAGAAGAAAATATATGATTCCTTTTTTTTGTAAAAACCTTAAGCTAGAATGTAAATTAACCCTTTACACAACCTGTATATGCAAAATGGGCAAATTTGATATAATAACATTTAGTCTCGTGTGACCGAGAACACTTAAAAAGTACCCAGAGATGCCTTCACAGAGCCAGACTTTATGTCCGTTCCTATTGATACTTTATTAACCCCTTAAGGACAATGGGCGGTCCCTAAACCCATTGAAAACAATGCATTTTGAGGCCGTACATGTACGGGCTTTGCCATTAAGGGGTTAATACTAAGTATAGTATTAAAAATCTTGAATTCCTCACATTTTTAGCATTTTAACAGTTATATTTTCTGTGTGTTCTATTGTAGAATGTTTGGAATCTACTATAAACAGTGACAGACGCACAGCGGAGAGTTGGAGGAAGAAAAAACAAACAAAAATACAACTACTTTGCAGCAGGTGGGCAAACAGATGATTTGGTGTGATTTGGAGAAATGATTTATTGCAATGAGTAAGAAATGAACTGTGTGAACGCTCAAAAAAAGAACTGGATTGCCTGATAGTATTCTTTTCTTAATTGAAAAATTGCCTCTGTGCAAAGTCTCTTTATTGTTCGGTGAATTGATGATTCGTGGATACAAAGATATTCTATTTTTCCAACTCAGACAGACAAGACACACTAAGTAATTAAATTTGACTTAGACAATTAAAAATAAGTGGTAGAGGTCAATACGGGGGGGGGGGGGTAGAAACGCACAATGTTATCCTGAATATAGAATAAGATCAAGGACTGAAAAAGGTTTGAGGTTTTCATGTCTGGACAGACCAGACGGGCCGGATTGGGCACCTGTATAGGTGAATGTAGCCGTTGTTGGGTTGGTCATGCAGTTAGAGGTCGTCAGTCAGTCTTGCTGGCAGTCCAGTCAGTTGGTGAGTCTGTGAGTCCTGTCGGGTTTAATGGAGTTCCTAAGAAGTCAAGTTGACCTTGTAAAGTTGGAGCATTTTTGTCAACTCAAATCAAGTCACATTCCTGCAGCTATGCTTTTCACGGCGACTTCTGAGTTAGCGGTCCGATCTGTCAATTTCTGTCCTAGCAGAGAGTCTATCAACTCTGTTGTCCAGTTAAAATGTAATTCTGATGATTATGTGAGTCCCTATTGAAGTTGATTGATGCGTCAACTCAGCGGCACTTTCAGCAACACTGCGAACAGTTGATTGATGACCTGAATGTGCCATGTTCTTCTCCAGGAGATTTAGAAACTCTTTAAATAACCAAATGAGTCAACTGTGATAAGTAGAATCCTCATTAAACACCCAAAAAATAATATCTATTCAGTGTCACTTGCATGAACTTTGTTCAACAAAGTTCAAGACCTCTTGTAACTTAGACTTGACTTTGGGACGTCCACTTGGATTGGGTTGACCATGACTTTATCTTTTCTCTTCCAGTCGGCTAGTTTATAATAGCAAAGCTTTAATAAGCAAGATATTGAAACGTTGACCTGATATTCCCCTCTGATGCATCTTCATTCACCTTCTGCCCCCCCTGGTCTGACTTCTCCTGCCAGAGGTCTTTCTTATTTGAAGCAATGAACGCAGTCAATAACAATATGCAGAGATACAATCCAATTTGTCCTTGTTCAATACTTTGTAGAAAAAAAATCCATTTTCTGTTTTGACAAATTACCTCCAAGCTAGAGTTCTGACTACATTCCAAGATGCATGTGCATATCGTCTGGAATTATTTATGGTTTCCTCACCTACCTTTTGCAAGGCTGGGACATCTCAGAGCGATGCTTTCCACACCGTGCGAAACTTTCATCTACGGAAAAAAAAGTCATATTAAAAGGCAATTACGGCATTTAATAATATTTCTGGCAGAACCCAGTTTCTTTAGAAATTCTATCCATCACAAAGCACATTACGATGTCTTATGAAATTGTCCTCTTATGATTTGCTACCTATTTTAAAAATGCAACCTTAGGCTAATTTTCGGAGTTTTTTTTTTTATGCCGTGGATTGAACATACTCTAACTAGGAAGGAATCCTCCAGAACTGGAGTTAGAAACTATTATTTTATTTTAAATTTTAATGTGAAGGTTCTTGAATACGTCTACATAGAGCATCTAGGCATGTTATTCCAGGGATCAAAGACAAGAACATTGAATTTCTTATCAAATTACTAGAGATAAGTATCTCTTATAGAATTCTATGCAGGTATCTTAAAAAAAACACATACTGGATATGTTAGCAGAAATGTATCTAAAAACAGCATTTACAAGCTTGTCTTATGGCAAGACCCTCTTACGGCAGTTTTAATACCTTTCTTTTTTATCTTAATTGTGCTACTACAGGAGGATCATCGGACTCATCTACAGAGATAGGGAATTGGAATTTTGGAAGATTTGAATTTTGTGAAGTTTCCTTTGCATGGTAGAGCCGGCCGCACCAGGCGATAAGCTAGCTGTATAGGAGAAGTGCAGGTACTGATATAGAATTGCCTATAGCAATGGAAGCGAGGGGCCCATATGTAGACAAATTATTTACTTTTAAGTAGAACCAAGAAGTGTCTGAAAATCTTAACCCCTTAATGACAAAGCCCATACATGTACGGGCTCCAAATGCATTGTTTTCAATGGGTTTAGGGACCACCCATTGTCCTTAAGGGGTTAATGTGTCTGAGATGCTCCAAACCTCCAAAGTAAATCCATACTTTGGAGGTTCTCCGGCATTTTAAGGCTTATATATGCAATTACAGAGGAAATAAACGACCTTCGGCGCATTAGACTGATCCCAATTAGCCCAGGCACGAAGCTGCAAGGCAAATTCCCAAGAAAACATCAACAATTTAAATCCAACCACCATCTCATCGGTGCGGTTCGGTTGAGATACTGCAGGGTACTGAGAACTAGGTTTCCACATCTAGACCTCCCTTTTACTTAAACCTAAGGGTCTTCAAAAATGTAAGTGCGTCGAAACACTGAACTCCTAGGAGCAAAGGAGTTCCATTACTCTCCGCCTCTGGAGATACTTAACTGAGAGCTCCTAGAACAGACCAAGGAAGATGTCAGAGGTTCATAAGTTTCTTGTGACGTCCGTCTCATCTGTTGGGTCAACTACGGGGTGGAACAGTATGAAACGTTCACAAACATCCTCTTATAATTACACAAGTGAGTGTACAAGTGTTTAAGACACATCTAAGAGGGAAATTGCCATGGGGCAAGCTATTAAGCATTGATTATTCTTAGTTGATATTCTTTCAGATGCATGAGGACCTTGGCCAACTGAAGACACCTACCAACCTTGGCCAACTGAAGACTATGTTGGTGAAACATGCAAGGCTTCGTTGGTCCCTTTCCCCTCTTGTATTATATGCGTATGCCAATGATTTAATAACATTTTAGTTACAATGGAGGCTTTATTAATTGATTGGCACACACACCCTGGCACGACAACCCCTTTATTTTTTTTTTTACGTCGGACAAAGCGGCCAAACCGGCGAGGCCCTCTGCTGGATGACCCGCTTACAGATATATTTGCATTTTCTAAATAAAATGAACACAAAATAAAAAAACAAACAAACAAAAACAAACTCTGTTCTCTTACCCACCTTGCAAAATAGATGTTTTTTTAATATAGCTATATATTTTTTTTAACGTCTATAGAAAAAATACACAACGACAGAGGGTCAATATCCTATGGACATAATGATAAACACACGCAGCCCTTGTGTCGTTTCAATATTTATCTCCGTACATAATTATTCAATAAAAAAAACGTGGAGTCGCTTGCTCTGAGCAAACCTGCCCGTGATAAGTTTCCTGTAATTACCCGCTCTACTTCACTGACCTTGTAGGTGATTTAGAAGCAAAATTGTTATTCAGCCGAAGAGTCGTCTCGTCTAACGTAGGCATATCTCTTATGAACGTATTATTTATTCCACGACTGCCTTGGTCCTCATCTGTGTGTTAACCTTTTCTCTGCCACCAGGTAACCACGGTAAATTATTTCCGGGAAAAATCATCAAAAAAAGTAATTTCCCTCTTAAAACAATGGGTGTGTGATTTATTAACGTGTCATAGACACAAAAACAGGGGCAAAAGTGCAAAAGAAAAATATTTATAAATGCCGCTAATTCTGCTTATACATATCATGGGCATCGAGACTATCAGTACCTTTATAAATCAGCATTCAAGATGTTTCCTAAACGGTAATTGTTGTAATTATAGAACCCTACCTCCAACAGTGTTCTAGTTTTTAAAAAGAACCCTATAATTGGGTATTTTAATCAGACACAAGTGGTTTTTTTTACGCTCATTCTTTTCATAGTCTTACTTGATGGAAATCAAAGGGAGTAACTTTACAAGAGGAAAAAAATAGGTCTTGAATAATTATTATTAGTATAAAATATCATTTTGCTAAGGCCAATGAAAATATTATTTTTTTTTCTTGTTTTTTAATAGCCCATCAAGATATAAAGTCTACGAACAAAATATCTATTTATTTATTTATTAAATAAATAAATAGATAAATAGATATTAATCTATTTATTTATTTATTTATTTATTTTGGATTTACTCAGGAATTTTCATATGGCCCGTTCATTCCGAAGCAAATTGTTCAAAAAAGGACGTTATGGTAAAATAAATTGCGATTCTTTTTTCTATTTAAGTTCTGATGATGTAAAAATACTTTGGGATTTCATTTGTATATATTACACAACATATAATGAATAATTCTCTATAAAACACGTTAGCAAGCAAACCTCTTGTCCCCATGGTCGGGATCTGTAAGATCATTATATACGTATCTGATTTAGCTTCCAGGCGGCTTCCAACTTTAGTAAAACATTCTTTTACTCCAAGCAGCTATGGGTTACCAATGTGCTTTAGTAGTTGGCTTGTTTTATGTTCACCTTCCCTTAGTATTTCCATTCTTTCAAGTATCCATCTGGATAGTCGCAAGAACTTTACTTTCTACTAATGTTTCCTTACGCTGTGGGCCAGTCCAGCTTGCCTCCAAAGTACTTGGAACATGATACGCACAACATTCCACACGAAATGTTCCATTTATTACCAAGGAAATCATAGATTCAAAACTTTTTTTATCTTTTTTCTTTTGCGTCCTACTATACGGGTTAATAGTACAGAATTCAGGAAACTATAGTTATAAAAAGTGAGATATTTGGCAGTTAACCTGAATTGTGCGAGGAATTACTCCAGCCGTGACTTCTAGGCGATGGAAAAGAATTATTGTAATCTTGTAATTGCTGTAATGTTAAAACTGAAAAAGAGAGGCAAAACTGGTAGGAAACAACAGAACAACAGCTGATGTCGAAATAGCCTGTGGATCTCTTAAAGTTCTTCATTTCTCCACCTAACCGGCAACGATTAAATGCAGAAGTAAAAAATATGTACAACTTAATACAAATTGACCCAGCAACATGAAGCACAGATATTTATGTACTCCATAAAATGCATAACCTTCTCTTTTCAATGTTAAACATGTGCTGATCCTACTTCAACACTCAATGGGGAACATGTAAAAACTTGATATATATATATATATATATATATATATATATATATATATATTTGCGTGTGTATGTGTTAGATTCCTGTTCTCGAGATCTCCATGATAACGTTTTTGCACCCTTTTGGCACTGACACGTATAACATGATCAGATGTCTAAGAAAATGAACACATTTCTAAGTGTGTTGATATGCAAATAAAGGTGAAAAAACAAGTGATTCTGCTCTGAGTTGTAAAAGAGTCAGAGCCTTTAGAGTCATGCAGATATTTAATTCCTTCTGCATAAAAATGCAAGAAAGATGTAGAAACAAATGATAGGAATAACGCTGTTAGGAAAACATTCTGCCATTTTAAAACACTTTTAAAATATAAGATTAGATGTGATACTAAAAGGTTATATTGTGACTTTAGCTTATGTAAATATTTTTTGAAACATTAAATCACCAGGAGTTGATTCTATTTCCCGTGTTGAGATTTTGAAAGTGTGATAATGGATAAAAATAAAACATCAGGTGCTAAATCATCTATGAAAACCAGCAGAGGAATTATTTTTTTTTACCTCGCATGTCCTCGTCTGAAACTCACAAAATTAAAAAAGACACCCCATCCACAACACATCTATTATAGGAGCACTATCCAAGTATCTGATTGCAGGTTTCCTCCTGATCATTGGTGTCCAGCACTTATTCTAAGTCTTCCAGCATTTTAAGAGTCCCATGGCAGCTTGACTGATAGAACTGTCTAAAGCAATACCATTGTTGGGCTGTCATTGTCTTAAAGCGGCAATATTCATTGTGCCTACAGCATCCTAAAACATCTGTTCTTCTTTTTTGAACCATCCATGTCAGAATGCAGGAATACCTCATTTGAATCATCATGAGACAGAGGAACTCTCCAGAAGAACTTTTCTCACCCAAATTGACCGAATTAGCCACCAACCGCCATATTCACAGTGGTTGGTCATTAACAGTCAGGACTCAGAGCTCTTCAGAGAGGACAAAAGCCGAGCCTTTATAGCAGGAGAAGTGGGCAGACCACACGGGGCCGAATGGGGGCCGATCTGCTGGCAAATTCTATGTATCTCTGGAATGTATTGTCTGATCAGGCAGAATCTATTACAAATACACTTTTCTCTAAACCACGCGAATCCGATGCTAGATCAGTTTTTTTTTGTATCCTAAATACATTTGGCTGTAATGCCCCCATGCATTTATAACCTAGCACTGGGAGACTAAAAACAATACAGCACAGACACTTTGCTGAGTTGAAATAGCATCCTTCCCGCAGCATTAGTTTACGGACTATCGGTTCATATTTCAGATGCAGGCGGAGAAAAAAAATCACTGAGATATTTCATGTCACTTTTAAAGTGCTTCGGTGCTGGTACATTGCAGCTTCACAGTATTAACTATATTTATGACCGAGGATACAAAAATCAGCCTTACCCATCAGATGAAAGAGCAATCAAGCATCTGGGAATTAAAATTATATCAAGGTTTCGGGTGAATCTGAAATATGTGGACCGCTATCTCATCCAGTGCCGGCAGAGATATTGTTCGCTTTAACTACAGGGTAGAACTTTGGGATTTGAAACCTACGATGCTCAACTCAGCGAATGCCACTATACCTATTTTTTATGCATATACTGCTAAATCGTGTTGACATTTATTTAAAAGGTCAGTTTAGAGTCTCTGATAGACCTACTAAAAAAGGACAATGGGCGGCCCCAAAACCCATTGAAAACAATGCATTTTGAGCCCGTACATGTACGGGCTTTGTCATTAAGGGGTTAAAAAAACAACAACAACATACACACACCAGAGGTAGCAGCTGCAGCTCTCCTCCAGCCCTCCTCCATTTGTGGCATGACAATTTTTGTCCTCGTCAGGCTTTGGGTCCTACATGGCGCCTTTATGGATATTGGGACTTGGTGGCCCCTTTGTAGGCTTTGAACCCTGGTGGCTCCATTACGACCATGGTGTGGGGCAATAGAGGGGATCATAGGTCATGGCATTGGGATGAGCGGTGGGGGGGGATAGGTTGGGGGAGGGCAAGGGGGCCCTGTCTTCAGGTTTGTATCGGGCCCTCAGAGTTCTGATGGTGGCCCTGGATAAAGTAGACAGATATAAAGTAGATAGATAATGGGTAATATATGTGCATATATTAGACACTAGTCTTTATTAAATACACTGTTCCTTTTGTACAGTAATCATACTTGTAATGATCTTTCAGTTCTTACATCCTGCTCAGAACATGCATTTATTATTCATTGGTTTTTATTTAGTCAAACGTATCTCCTGCTGTTGAATACTTTTTTCTCCCCTGTTCTGTTTATACCTTATTAAAGAGAATTTATCATATGTTGCTTTTTTTTTATTAATCACGTTAAAACACACGGCACAACAACCCGAGGAGTGTTAAAGCAAATTAAATTACTAGGAACGTTCTTTGTTTTATTGATTGAGGGTCTCTTTGTGTACAGAGAGATGGGATTTTAGCTCTTCATGATTAAAGGCCATTTAGATTTTTCATTCAAGTACAAAGTCAGGTTACCATGCCGGCTATTCTTTCTGGAACAAATATTCATTTTAAATGTTTCTAGCGAGCGTCAGTGTCTGTGGAAGCCATTGTTGCTTATGGGGCATTTAGTCAAATACCCTTTAGAAAAACTCTTGCTGCCTACCCCTGGTTATGTGGGATATATAAGTGATTAATTAATTCCATCCTGTGAGGTTATACATCCAATATACTCCAGGGGGCAGCACTTTACTTATGTGAAATTTATAGTTGTCCTGGAAGAAATGGTGGTCCTCCCAGTGGAAATCAAGCTTTGTTGGCAGACACAGGCGATGCTTTATTGTTACTATGGGCTTGCAACAATCTAAACATAGATTAGTCTTGGTCATTTCGAAAGTAATGGGGTTACCATTTTTTACAGAAAATGTATCTTGCATAGAAAATAATAGACAAACAAAACAAACAAAAGCAAATTTAAAATTTTCATTTGAAATTCGTGTTTTTTTGCATTCTCTCTTAATCTCTCCCTATCGCTCCACTGTCTCCGTCTCCTTCTACTGCTCCGCTGATCTGACTGCATTATCCTCTCCTCTTTGGAGAAGTTCCGGAACAGGGCGGAGCCTTCATGCACTTCATGGGGGCAAGCTCTCCCCTGATTGGAGTGTACACGGAGGCTCCGCCCTGTTGCGAATGTACTCGGAAGAGGAGAGAATAATACAGACAAATCAGCGGAGCAGGAGAATCGGAGCAACAGATAAGGAGAAGCGGAGCAACAAAGAAGCGGAGCAACAGATAAGGAGAAGCGGAGCAACAGATAAGGAGAAGCGGAGCAACAGATAAGGAGAAGCGGAGCAACAAAGAAGCGGAGCTGCAGAGAAGGAGGCGGAAAAACAATAATGAGAACGTAGGGAGAGATCGAGAGAGTGAAGTCTGATTGAAATTTTGCACATTTTATGTTACAATCTCATTTTATGAGAATTTAGTTCAACACCACATTTGAGTCTCAGCGAGTCGACTGATTACACATCCATGCAGCTTCATTAAAACAACCTACAGACAGTCGGCCAAGAACTTTTAGCTTATTATCCTGCTAATTCTTGCCCTATTAGTACCTGAAACACCAAATACTCTCTCCTTGTGTTTTCAGCCTATTGCGCTTTGTCTGTGTGATCGAGGAAGGTCCACGCAGGTCAGATGGTCTTCCATCTGGAGAATGTCTGGGTCCTGCCAACTTCTCGCACGGAACCCAGATCCGCGGGAGAATAATGGAATAGAACACAGAGTTCTGGAGTCAGCATATCGCTCCAGCACCGTGGACAGCGCCAACAGAAAATCTAAAATCTAAAATATAGCAAGGATTTTTGGTTCATTTTAGTTCTGTTTTTTGCGTTTTGATCCCAAAATTAAGCTGGGATATAGTAATGCCTGGTAACATTGTTTCATGTCCTCTCTGTGCAGCTTGGACCCTATAACTACTGAATCAGGCTAAATGGATGTTATAGGGCAAGTGAACACATAATTAGTTAAATAATATATAATCAATAAACAATATGGAGGTTAAATAATCAATAATTAGTAAACAAGACAGACGGCTGTTCTTTTAAACTTGTTTTAGTTTCTGCAGTAAAATGACATGTTAAGTTTTGTTGCTTTTTTTATGATTCTCTCCCATTTTACTGAGTTTCTCCTTCCCGAGTATTTGATAGATACGTTAAAATGTAGCTTCATGTAGTTTGAAATATTTTGACTGGAGGTTTCATTAAATATACCTTCTGGGAATCGGCATTATTGACTGACAGTTGCAGATCGTCATTTGTTTTGCCAACAGAGCAGAAATGATACATCTAAATTCATTTTATCCACGCAATACTTGCGCAAGAAGCTCCTCGTATTGCGTTTTAGCTGAGTGCCTCCGCATTCCTGGCACTGGGGGTCTGTCCAGGGGGCCATCATAGAAAAAGCATGAGAAGGCACAGCCCGTGTTAATCATGAGAATTTAAATGGACGTTTGTGAGCTCACGTTCCCAATACCCGCGAAAGTGATGCTTTTACAGGAAATGTTGACTGTTTTGCTGGAAATTTGGCTCCATGAAGAAAACGCAGTTTGGTTCACTGTGTAGTAAAAAAATTAGGGTGGCTTTGCTGTAGGGATCTATGTTGACCGACTCTAGCAGATGACAAATACATAAAGATCATATCAGTTCTGAAGCTTTTGGCTACAATGTTTATGTTTTTGGACCAAAGGCATATATCCAAAATCCATAGGCATGGTCAGGTGGGCTCCTCTCCATTATGTCTATATGATTACAGACAAGGGCAATTACCGGTAACAGTTAATAAAACCTGGATGCCTATAGCTTTCCATTGAAACAAAAACTATGAATAATTTATTCCAAAGTCTTGGCGTTAGAAGATACATTGTACATTTTTTCCCGGAAAAAGTTGGCACCAGAACTTTTAATGGTCCAGTTCAAAGCACGTTGGACTTTCCCGTATTGAGTTCCCAGTTCCCAAATCGGTCTATGGCCTTGATTTCTAAAGTTCGATGAGTGGCCTAACCCAACTGCACAATTTATAACTGGACGCCTGACTACGTCAACTGAATTATTTAGTTGTAGGAAGAATAATGTTTGATGCGTTGTAATTGTTTAAGGCGAAATACAACAGAAGTGCAATAACAATGTTTTATTAAATCCTTGCTGAGAAAATTTTAATTTAATGGTGGAGAAGAACATTGGATCTGTGTACCCTACACAATTTTAATTTGGTCCATAATTGTTTAAAACTAAAGTCCTTCCTTATAGTTTGGAGGAGAGAAAAGAGGGAGAGGGGATGTAATGGAAACATTTAAATACATAAAAGGATTTAATAAATACAGGAGAGAATTTATTTCCAATAAGGAGAACAAGAGGTTAGAATCTAACACCAGAGGGTCAAAGGCTTAGGTTTAAAGTAAGCGGTAGGGGTTAATACAGTGAGGGTATTAAACATACATGGGTAGGCATACGGCTCCTGAATCTAAGACGAGACCAACGACTGATAAAGGTTTGAGTCTTTACAGCAGGAAAAAAACGGGCGACTAGACGATCTTCCTAAGAAGAACAAAACTCGTCGGGTGCATTTTGGTAGAAACAATCCCAACATGAGAACCACAAAAGAAAAAGGCGACACATTTTGGAGTCGGGAACAATATGAAACTATATGAAGAGCTAATTCCACTTTCACAACATGTTCTACGGAATAAACATCAGGAGTGCTTACGAGGGTAAGCGTGAGTCACAGGAGAAGACAGTGATTTCAATTGGTAAATCTCGACCTCTAATTCGTCCTTCAGCTTTCTCACGGAATGTCTATTTTATAAATGCGCTCCGAAGACATTATAAAGAACATTGAATTTCAAAATATTTGCAAGTGAATCACATCTCGGAGAGCCGTCGTTTGTTTTTTTTCATTATGTTATTGATAAGGTTATACTTTTTACAAAAATGGCAGAAACCGAAAGTGTTTTCCAAGTTAGTTATGCATGAAAAAAAAAAAATATATGAATTACTACGCCCGATACGTTTTGGATACATAAGCTAGACCCTTTTAAATCGATACAAATACATATATTTCTGTGCGTGATTGCTATTCACCGGTAAGTTAAAAAAAAACACTTTGCAAAAAATCCACAAATATGAATCTGCCACCGGCGTTATTAGAAAACTGACATTTCAAAAGAAAATGTTTCATTTAAGGAAAGTAGGATTTCTTGTTGCTGAAATGGGGAGGAAAAAAAAAACTGTTTCTGTTTTTTTTGGTATCTTGAGATTAGAATTGCATGTTTCTTTTTTATATCTGTTTTTTTTTTTTTACCTCGACGCAGCGTTCATTGCGGGATTTGCATTTTAATCTGAAATGAAACACGGGCATTTAAGCTTTATGGCAGTCTTTTTTCGGTCGTTAAAATTCACCTTTACGGCGGAATCGTTTGCGTGTGGATCTATGGCAGACGGGATTCATACTAAACGTATTACTCACGCGGCTAGACAACGTCTTTATTGATCGGATACACTTAGGCGTAAACGTTGTTGGCCTCCATGGACCAGGAAAGTGCAAATTAACAGTAGGTTTTGCTAAATATATAGACGTGGACGATGTCTTGGCGCTGTCTGCTGTGAATAGCAACGACCGTCTTAATTGTGGAAAATGCAGTTTGCAGGAAGGGACATGAAAGGTTAGGATTCCATTTTCTTGTTGGATGCAACTCCTATCCTTCTCAGCCACTCAAAGCTACAGCACAGTATATTCTAGTACGAGAGTGAATTCAGAGGACAAGGAGAGGACATCTATTATAAATTAATTAATGTTATTTTTGCTGTTCAGAGCAGGTTGGAATAATGGGGTAAATTCGGGGCATTTGCCCCCTGTGCTGCTTTGATGTGAAGAATTATTATTTTTTTTATCACTCCTAGAAGCCATTTTTCTTTTTGGAAATGTTTGCTTGCAATTCCACATTCAGCCACTAGAGTAACAATGGGCATTTCAACAATAAACATTATGTTACTTTTATTTATATATCGCCAGCAGATTCCGTAGCACTGTTACACTACAAGAAATAAGAGCATTAACCCCCCCCTTTTTCAGTCTCCCCCTCTGATTTTGACCAAACTCAGCGTTTTGACCAAACTCATTTGGTCCTTTTTCACAATTTTTAACGCTGGTCTCTCTCTGTCAATCAAATCTGCTACAAATCAGGATTAGCGACATCCTTTCAGATTATTACTGATGTAGAATGTAATAAGTGATTTAAAGGAATCCGTTTATATGGAGACCTGTGTTTTTTAATCACTTTTCCCAATCGCCATCTAGCCTTGTTTGTTTCCACCCCATCTTTCCTTAAATTATAATAAAGGTTACGTTTTAACGGTTTGTTTTCCAGAGTTTCACATTATACTAAATTATCAACTGAGAGGGATTTTAGTTCCTTTTTTTCAGAACAAAGACAGATCTTTAGACCGCTAATGTAGGCAGCATTTGCAGGGCCCTGGATCCTTTCTGTGCTCCTTCTATACATGTCCCTACTTTTTTGGGCAGGTCTGGGCACAGCACATTGATGGTGCTTTCTGACAGATGTGTTCCGGTGACCGAGTTTATATTTCTGGGCCATTTAACTTGGATCTCCGCTAGCATAAGAATTGCCGCCTCTACCCTCTGTGGGGGCAAACAGCTGTTTTTATAAACGGGGGCTCTAAGCTGAATAATAGGACTGTCGCTTTCTATCACTTTAACCCCTTAGTTTCCTGTTAGCATCTGAAACTGGAGTAAGAAAACGTGAACGGACGGATATGTGTCTTTAACCCCTTAAGGATAACGGGTTGTCCTTAAACCCATTAAAAACAATGCATTGCTTTGTCATTAAGGGGTTAATTACACAAGAGTGGCTACGAAGGCTGAACAAGGCAGAACTTTAAAGGGAGACAGTTTACATATTTTGAGAAATATTATATTCTCTTGAAATTAAACGTGATTAATATGACAAAAGCCTCATTTGTGGACGATAAAGTTAACAAATATAATAAAATGTTATTTTTAGACATAGGAATAAACTCTCTGTGAATATTGATTACTATTGTATTGAAAGAGGCCCAGTTGATAAATGGTAGCCCTATGTGGTTTATTATATTTTTTATTACAGATGTTCTGTATTCAGGATTGGATCAATATTATTGATAACCCCTAATGTATTATTCACTGCTATATATATTTTTTTTAATGTACTGTATAAAAGAAAACTCTTAAAAATTCACAAACAACTAGCAAAACAAAAACACTGTATATAAACACCATGCAGTACAACATCAAATTCACTATATCTGAAAAGCAAAAAAAACTTCTGATTTACCCCGAATTGATCAGATTCTACAGCACAGAAGAATGCATATTAAAGTACTCTATGAGTAACTCTAACCCCTTGTGAGTACTTTAATATGCATTCTTAAAAAATAAAAAATAAATAAAACACATGAGTTGAAAGCTCCAGCCTCTTTGCTGCAGCTGCCCTCTTCCAATGTAGTCCCACGATTCTTGTCAATAAAATTCCTCCCATTAAGATCAACGTAAGCTTGCCAACCGGAGCTTTTGTTTTAAAAATTGGGAGATGTATTTCAGTATGTGTCGCTTTTTTCGACCAATGGGAGCGCCCGATTGCACAAAAAGAAAAAAAAGTCTTGGAATTTGAACAACTTTCTCTTTGTACTCCTTTATACCGATCTGATTCTTTTCTTTATGTCTGACCCTCCGCAACAATACCCTTTACTTGTTCTCCTACCAGGGTGAATGATTTAACCCATTAATATAGTTTACTAAATCGTACCAATGGGTGGACTGTTCCCTCTTTTAGTTTTTTGCTCATCTAATGGATACATGGACACAAGCTTATGGTGCATAACACTAGCGGTCCCTACGCCTATTATGCTATGTATTCCTCCTCCGATAGAATACGATTGCGAAAATTCTCCCTTTCTGTCCAAAGCCTTTTCTCCCTGGCTTCACATAATGTATTTGTCTCTGCGTGACCATCTGTGCTTGACTTTTCACAATGATACTTGGCTAGAACGTGTGCTGCATAATGTCTGCTACAAACTATGGCATAACCAGGAGAATCCCTCTTTAAATAATGGTTTTGTTTTGTTACCAGTTTCATGTTACTATGTCCAGTTCTACATTTGTTCTTCTCTTTCACACGGGTAGCTCTGAAATATATCTAGTTTAGACCACATTTGGTAATTCGGCTTTGGCAAAGAGGAATACAGAGTCTCGGTCAAAGAGCTTACAGTCCACTACAAACGATCAAAATGTCTGACATTATAGTAGACAATAAAGAATGTAAGAGTCATTGGGGGGGTGATTTGTAAAGGCATCTCAGGCATGAAAACAGGAAACAAAAGGTTAACAATGCTGATGTATGAATGAGATGTATGAATGAATGGGACATATTCCACAATGTGACATCAAAAATAAAAATGGCTAAAGATGGGCGTATCTGTCATCTGCCAGATGTTTTTGTGAGCCAATAAGTAGTAAGTACTAGAATTTGCTGGCAGATCGGCCCCATTCGGCCCGTCTAGTCACCCGTTTTTCCTGTTGTAAAGACTCAGACCTTAATCATTCGTTGGTCTCGTCTTAGATTCAGGAGCAGTATGCCTATCCCAGGCATGTTTATATTCCATTACCTTATTAACCATCACTACTTCTGCCGGGGAGCTGTTCCACTTATCTACCACCAAAGGTGACAACCTGCCCAGGGTTCCTCATTTCCAACATTGCTCATTCATTTTCTTTCATAAATAGGTTGAGCGAGGAGAGTTTATAGTATCTAAAACCAGAGAAAATCTAAAAAAACAAGAGAAAATCACGCACTTCAGAAGGCACTTTATAAATTAAACAAACTCCTCCGACAAATATTTGCCACTGGCCCCCATATGCCTTAAAGACAAGGCGGCTATGTGGATCCTCATTCAATTAGTTTGCAAGTGGCTCTGCTCTTATTATTTGTAAAGTAATAATAATGAGAAAATGTATCCTGCCAGTAGCATCAGAGTCGTTACTTGGAGAGAGAGCTTTGGATAATTTTGTATCTCTTGGCTCTTGTGATTATTGTTTAAGTGCTTCATGTTCCCTGTCACATAATCACGCTTTGTTATGTTTTATTTTGGCATGTGGCGTGGTACAATTGTTACGTTGCAACATGTTGCTTTTGGGCTCCTGGCAGAGCTTGACTTTAATAAGATGTTGATTGTTGAATATTCATCCGTTACAAAGACAATCAATGTCTAGACTATAATTCCCATGTTCGTTAAAAAAAAATCACAAGGATTGTAGTCGGCGGCAGCTGGAGAGCCAGACAATGCCTACCCGTCATTTTTTTTGTGTGTATTTTCTTAAATGAAACATTTTTTTAATTTTCTTTTGCTGTTGTTACACGCATAGAAACCTAAACAACAAGCACTTGTAACCAGAATAGCAAATTTGGATAACATCCTGGCCCCGATACAACACAGAGAGATTAATACTTTCCATAAAACTTGATATTTGTCCAGGCTCGGTAATTAATCCACAAACAGATCATGTTGTCATGTGCCAAGTACAGCTCAATTTTACTTATATTAACGGGTTAGGAAGCCACAGGCTGCGCGTGGTCGATGGACAGTCCTGCGGAACGCTGTCTTCCATTTATTGAGATAACAGATAATTGGTCCCAGGGTCAGGTTGAAAAAGTTGGCCATAGTTTATATTCTTCCTGTTCACGGTAAGATATAAAAATCTATATTTAAATCTATTCCTCACATTAGCTATGATCGTTGTTTTCATCTCGATGTATCCTTCCTGGTGAAAATACTTTAGAAATGAATAAATAATCATTGGTATTTCATGGACATCCATTGAACGTTACAACATTATCTTGCGCCATCTTGGGTTCAGTTGGCTTCTCTCTTCTTCCAATTCTGTATCAGAAGAAGTAATTTAGGTTCTGTAACCTATCCGCTACACATTAGAATGTGCGTGTGTCAGTGTATGGTGTCAGCATGTATGTGTGGGTGTCAGTGTATGGTGTTATTGTGAGTGTGCGTGTGTCAGCGTCTGGTGTCGGACTGTCAGGGGTGAGCCTAGGGTTAGCGATGACTGTGAGATGGAGAGGAGGAGCAGTGCTCATGTAACTATATGGTGTTAGAGTGAGTGGGTATTAGAACGAGTTTGCGCATTAGTATGTAAATGTGTTAGTTATGGGCTGAGCCCGAAGAAATTCCGTACCCAGCCACCACTAATCCTAGGTCTTTGCAAATACTCATCTTTGAAAAATTAACATTATTCTGATCAGACTTATTATAAAGCAAAGGTTGATACAAACTTTGATATTTTTAATAAACTACAAATTCCATGATGAAATATCACTTACCAGAACCTGTTGGAAGAGTTCAATGAAGGTTTAAGGTTATATTTAAGATACATTTTACGATTGAGTGCATTTCCCTATTAAACGTTACCTCTTATCAACTAAAGAACACTTAAGAATTTACACGATTCAGATGTTTTGATAATATTTAAATTTTTATGTATTAGCTATGAAATATAAAAAAAATAATATATTTTCAGGTTGAATTTACTTTCATATTGGTGTTTCATGAATCGTTATCCAAACCATTTTAAAATTCCGTACTCTGAAACGTAGGCAGTTTGGTTTTCTGCTCTTAACTAACGTAAGTGATTTGCTGTTCGGTTACGTTAACATTTAGTACACTGCGGGAGTGAATAAATACCATTACTTAACCCATATGGATTTCTTATAGCCAGTCCCAGTTTAAGAGAGAGTCTGGACACCCCGCGGCTTAAATTTAGCAGACTTTAGACTTCCCTGGAAGGCCAAACTGATAAAAATGTCTCCAGCTTTCGAAATGATTTCCCTCCAGCCATCGTTGCTTCCCGAAATTCTATATTTTCTATTCAGTAGGGCAAAAAGAGGAAATTAAATTGCTCTGACATGGAATCATCTGTTTCAATACCGCTTCGCTACAATCTGCTATAAAGAAAGAGCAGGATAGGAGAGATGGCAATACGATCTGCGAGAGATTTTTATTATGAAGCCATCTATCTCACAGCTCAGTAACTGTGTAAATGTTTTATTATTCAGGAATAGAACTGATGTTTTAGGTTAACAATCCCCCGACGCTGTCTTATTCTTAAAGATCACTTTTATAAACTATTCCTTCTTACTAAGCAATTTATGCCACTCACTTGGGAACGTACCGGGGAAAAAAAGGAAAAAGTGCAGTTTCTGCATCTTTCAAACCTTTCAAAATAAAAACAGTTTTCTTTTGCAAAAAGTACAATAAAATCGAAGAAAGGAGATACCAGATTGACGATAGAAGAAAGAACGGAGAAGAGAGAAGAGAAGGGAGAAGAAAGAAGATGAAGAAGTAGTCGGCAAAAGCGGAAGTGGTCGGTAGAGAAGGTAGGGAAAGAGAGTGTGAGAATGAGAGTGTGAGAATGAGAGAGTGAGAATGAGAGTGTGTGTATTTATATATATATATATATATATATATTGTTTTTTTCTTTCCGTATTTCAGTTTTTCACCAAACTTTAATTGATTTTCACACAGTATAAGAACGGTAGAATTATATATTTTCGAAGTGCTAACACGGGCCGACCCCATAAATGCATTTTTTAGACTTACAAATGCTTTTCATTTTCCAAGTTTAGAAGTTCTAAAAGGTTGTTTTTTTTTTCTGCTAGCTGCTCAGTAGAAATCTCAGAAGAGTATTTTGCTTACCGGATACATTTAAGCTGCTTTATTAATGTGTCCTGTTGTGAGCGGCGAAGAAGACTTATAGTTACCAGTTTATAGACACTGAAGCTTCCAGCAGGCATCAAGCCAACCAAGTAATCCAAGAATCCGCATAAAAGATGCCTGGACGTCATAAACGCAATTATAATTTCAAAAAATAATTTTTTTTTTTAAAAAAAGCTTCAAATAAAATATGCATATATATATATATATTTATATATATATATAAAGAATGATTCGGTTTCAATCACCATAGCAACCCGTGGCATGCCGATTGTTCCATTTTTATGACCTTGTACTATAACTTTCTTTTAATATTGTACATAGCACCCAAATAATCAAAATGACTGATATCCTAATGCATAAAAATGATTTCTGGAGAGTCCGAATATTTATTTTTTTAGTCGATAAAGGCGAGCGTATGGCCAAATCGAGGAAAGGCTTTAAAGGCTCCGTGCCGCCAACTCTTCTGAATGTAAAAACTTTTTTTTAACTAAATCTGAATAGCAAATCCTTATGTGTAATACGTTTTAATAACCACGTAATTGAAGCTTTAACATTCTCCCAGGGATGCTTCATTTTGGACAGTAATCAAGTGACGTCACTGAAAAGATGGAAGGCTTCATTGAAATATAGAAATACAGAGGAAAAAAATAAATAAATACATTAAAGAATTAGGACAAATAACAGGTACAGCCATGTCTCAGTATAGCAGATTTTTGTCCATACACAGGGAACATTCTGGATATCATTTCTTCATGGGTCTCAAGAAGATGTCCATGTAGTATGGTCTTCAGCATACATCCTGAAGTATACATATTTCTCTCTTGGACCTTCTTTGGTCTTTCCTTCTTTGATGTCCTTCTTTCCTTCTGTAATGTTGCTCTTTTCTCGGATCTTAGAACGTTTGCTGGGGTTGAGTGTTCTACAACCCTAAAAGTCACAATAATATATACAGAGATTGCAGATAAAGTGATAGATCAAACACATTATTTATGTTCTAAATGTTTTACTTAGATGACTTATCAATACGTCATGAAGTTATGTGAACTTCTCAAAGTCTACAAGTCTTGGTAAAGTCCGGCTCATGGTCTTTTGGAATATAGCGGGGGCATTTATCAAGAAACCAGGAGATGAACAGAACTCCTTGGGGTTCCAGGAAGGGCACAGTTTTAAAACCTAAACTTATAACATCTCCCACTCCCATAAGCGAGCAGCAAGAACCTATTCTATAGGACTTATTAGCTATCATATCGGCTTGCTCGCTAGAAACGGCTGATCTGCTGCCTGTGACATTATCCCTGATTAATGTTACCAGCACCACAGAAAGCAACTGATGGATTTAGTTTGGCTTCAGTATTTCTTTTGAAATAAATGTAATTTTTCCTAAAAAAAAAAAGGTTGTTCATTCTTGACCGTGGCACCATAAGTTTGGCAAGAATCGATACAAATGTATAGTTTGCAATAGATTCATTAAATATATTTATACAGATTAAAAAAAAACAGATGCTTATTTTCATTCCTGGGTAACTACAGGGGATGAAACATTTCTGCCTGATAAAAACAAATAGATTTGCAACGTAGAATTGCACAAAATCAATCAAGCGCAAGATTATTAAAGCAATAGCTCTTCCTTTTCATCACAGGGAAGAATGAAATATGGAAGCAGCAATTTTTATTTACATTGACAGAAGTCACTGGATAATTTGATCAATTTGTGAAAACAGGTCGTTGAGGGTTAAATGTAGATGGCAGAGAATGACTTTTTATATTATTTATATTACTTAGTTTTGCAAAGTCAACTTCCAGCAACTTTCTAGATCTCTTCTCTACGTTCAGTGATACCCGTTGGAAGGGTCAAGCTGACATCTCAAACATTTCAGTGGATTTTCCGACATGAACATTTTCATTTCGAGGTTATCGTTGGCCCATCTTTCACCATTATTACATTTCCTCTTATAGAACATACTCAACGTTATGTGTTCTGGGATTGAAGATCTACCTGTTGATTTTCACCATTGTCCTGAGCCAGCCAAACTCTTATCACACCATTCAAACAACCCATTTTAGCAATGGTTAGTCCATATGCATTGTGATTCCAATTTCTTCCAGCCATATAATATGGTAACATGAGTTACATCATCAGTAATAATAAATGTGGAAAGTTTGGAGGAGACAGGAGATCACTTTAAGCCCCATCAATGGTGGGGAAGTAACCATAGGCAATGGGCTATTTTAGGGCTGCAACTAACAATTATTTTCATAATCGATTAGTTGGCCGATTATTTTTTCGATTAATCGATTAATCGGATAAAAAAAATGAATGTAAATTTTTCATTTATTTAAAATAATGTAATAAACAAATGATATTAAATACAAACAGCATAATAAAAAAAACTTTGATAAAATGCATTTCTTGCCTTTATTTCGCAACCAGCCCCCCCCAATTTATGCACGTTTGAGTCCAGGCTTGCCACGCTGCCTCCCAGACATGCCACTCCACGCTGCCTCCCACATATACCACTCCACGCTGCCTCCCACATATTCCACTCCACGCTGCCTCTCACATATACCACTCCACGCTGCCTCCCACATATGCCACTCCACGCTGCCTCCCACATATGCCACTCCACGCTGCCTCCCACATATGCCACTCCACTCTGCCTCCCACATATGCCACTCTGCCTCCCACATATGCCACTCTGCCTCCCACATATGCCACTCCACTCTGCCTCCCACATATGCCTCTCTGCCTCCCACATATGCCACTCTGCCTCCCACATATGCCACTCTGCCTCCCACATATGCCACTCCACGCTGCCTCCCACATATGCCACTCCACGCTGCCTCCCACATATGCCACTCCACGCTGCCTCCCACATATGCCACTCCACTCTGCCTCCCACATGTCACTCCACGCTGCCTCCCACGTATGTCACTCCACTCTGCCTTCCACATATGCCACTCTGCCTTCCACATATGCCACTCTGCCTTCCACATATGCCACTCTGCCTCCCACATATGCCACTCTGCCTCCCACATATGCCACTCTGCCTCCCACATATGCCACTCCACGCTGCCTCCCACATATGCCACTCTGCCTCCCACATATGCCACTCTGCGTCCCATATACCACTCCACTCTGCCTCCCACATATGCCACTCTGCGTCCCACATATTCCACTCCACGCTGCCTCCCAAATATGCCACTCCACGCTGCCTCCCACATATGCCACTCCACGCTGCCTCCCACATATGTCACTCCACTCTACCCCCACATATGCCACTGTGCCTGATACACCTTATACCCCGATACACCACTCCATCCTCCCCAGACATGCCACATTGCCTCCCAGACATGCCACACTGCCCTCCCCACATATGCCTTATACCCCCAGATATGTCACTCCGTCCTCCCCAGATATGTCTTATACCCCCAGATATCTCATAGTCCCCTCATAGAGTCACAGACCATACTTTTATAAATAAGTACTGGGTTAATCTTCACTGCCCCCAGGATTTAGATTCCCCTTAGTTTGCCCCCCTTTATCTCTAACTGCACCTTAAGTTAACTTTAATAAATTAATAAAATTAACCCTCAGTCCTCATCATTAAATTAACCCTAAACACCCCATTAACCATAACTGCCCCTAAATTAACCCTAAAGACCCCATGAACCACAACAGCCCCTAAATTAACCCTAAACATACCATTAACCAAAACTGCCTCAAATTAACCCCAAACACCCCATTAACCACAGCTGCTCCTAAATTAACCCTAAACACACCATTAACCATAGCTGCCCCTAAATTAACCCTAAACACCCTATTAACCATAGCTGCCCCTAAATTAACCCTAAACACCCTATTAACCATAACTGTCCCTAAATTAACCCTAAACACCCCATTAACCATAACTGCCCCTAAATGAACCCTAAACACCCCATTAACCATAACAGCCCCTAAATTAACTCCCACCTCCCCTAACTTGCAGTAGCCCAAATATTAATTTTATACTTACAGTTAGATGAGTGTCACAGCCATGTGGTTCTGGCCTTCTGGGAGAAGGAAGGGGGCGGGGCCAGTTGTCACAGTGATTACAGGGAGGGGCTGGTAAGTAGGAGCTGCTGCTGTGAGTCAGACTAAACGGATTATATAATGAGGGGTATTTTTCAGAGCGTTTGCTCTGAAAAAACCCTCATTTAATAATCGATAAAAATCGATTCAACTAATCGATAATGAAATTCGTTGGCAACGATTTTCATTATCGATTATTATCGATTTTATCGATTAGTTGTTGCAGCCCTAGGCTATTTTGGGTAAAATGAGAGGATTAAAGGAAGTAGAGGCGCATACAATTAAATTAAGAGATGGCAATGAAATAAAAAGGGTGGGATATATTACCTTGCCCCTTACATAGGAAGGACAGTGTCCCTTTGGGGAACTCCTCCTGTTCCTCTTACCTCCCTGATGTTCCTCCTTTCTAGGCATTCAGATTGTGTGGTGGATACGAGTATAACTCACTGTTCTATATAGTACGACAGGTTGTGTTTAAACAGCAGATAAGTGTTTATTAATTAAACAACCCAGAGAAGCCAGTGATTCCTTTTAGAAGACCAGTGGTTTGTATAGTAAGAGGTTGGAAAACATATGGGACCATACATAGTTCACTATGTTCATTGGGTTACCTTCTCTGGGACCAAGATGATGGTATCTATGGTTTGTGAAAAAACATTTTCCAATACTACATTAATCATCAGGGGCTCAAGAAATATCATTGAGAAATATTATTGGCAAGCTATACCCCCCTAGCCTAGACCTCCTAGAAGAAGAAGAAAAGCTTGAAGTTATTCTGGAATGTTATGGCAGATATCTTATAACTATCTTTGTAGAACCACTATTAAGAAGAAGAATAATGTTTAATGTCTGTTATAGCAATGATCCTAATAATAAAATAGATAGATATGCAACTCGATGATCTAGGTATTAATTAAAATAAGATGTGCATAGATAATAAAGTATAACGCCGAACATTACCCTTTATCGCTTCGCATAAAAGGTTTGAAGTCTTAAGAATGGTCTAAGGAGGATTTGGATCGTGCTGCGGAGGAGATGTTAATGCGATTGACCACTCCATTTTTTTATTGAACCTATTGTAATATATCGGTCTCATAGGGTTATGGAACATTGGATATTTCGGTCTAATACATTTCAAATGGCTCATGCCATTCAAGGCTTTTGGAAAGAACTTGTCCCGCCATTAAGCGTCGTATGAAGGTATTTTCTCTCTACGGCAGAACAATACCTAATTCATTAGGAATGATAACCCTTCAACACACATAGTGCATAGAACGTGTTTGCTTTATTCATTTTGAGAAATATGCCACACCAAACTTTCCATTCTCAAAAGTTAATTGACCAATAATTTCTGTTTGTTTGTTTGTTTGTTTGTTTGGAAGAGCTTGGTGGTTTGCATGAGCCATGAATGATAGTTCCTATTTTGTACAAACTTAATCATTGCAATAAAACCCGGCATTGATTCAGATGAAGCCGTAAATGCTAATTCAGTACGTCACAGGTTTATAAACAGAGGAAAGAGAACAAATTATATCATGAAACTGAAGTCTTTGGCTGCCAGAATGGTTTGCATAGAAAGTGATGTCTCTGGCACTCGCAGTCGTTGACTCAGCCTATTGGAACGTCTTTGCCGAACTTAATCTAAACTCAATCTGAAGTATAGTCAGCAAACTCTTCTTTGGGGTAGAATGGCCATATTTAATACTTTTATATGCATATTGCACAGTATTATGGGAACTCGTGGATCCCATAAATGGTAGAGCTACCTATGGACCTTTATGTCACCCTCTTGTCTTGGCCTCCTTCTTTTTCTAGTTTCTTGTTAGATATGAGTGAATCACAGTGTTTTACAGTCTTATAAGACATAATTTATTGAAACAGTAGAAAAAAAGGTGTTCGGACAATAAATTATTTAAGTAAAACACATTATACGTCTTCAAGTTCATAAGAAGCCTTGGAAAACCCAACATTACAGTCCATGAACCAATGTTGATTGTGTTGCTATCTCGTTAGAAACTAATGAATTAAATTATGTTTTTAGAAAAAAATATCTATAGAATGTGCAATCTCCCCACAGAAGAACCTATAAATCACCATAATTAAAAGACAATGGCGTATAAATGGTGTCTTTACTTAATTAATGCCCCATGGTAGACCGTATAATCAATTAACTGAAAATGATCAGTACTTTCAAATTGCAAGGCTTTTTGCGAATGGGATGATTAAAAATCTCTGTTAAATTCGGAAATCAAAACAAATTTCAAGTCCTCTAATAGACAATTTAGAAAACGATGCAATTAACCTGGGTCATCAGTTTTAGGCTCACATCTAGTGTTATGTAAGATATAAAATTAGATAGAAAGATTCTACTAAAAGACATAAAAAAATCCCATTATTCTGTTCACAAAAATCAACTATCTCTCTGACTTGTAGGGGTTTGATTCTGCCTATCTCTTGAGGCTTCCTTGGCCCATACTCTCCATGCCATCAAACAGTTAATCCCTTACTACCAAGTCTCTTTATTCTCAATGTGGACAAGCTGGTAAGTGGCAGTAGAGTGTACATGAACATACATTTTTAAATTGTGTGTGTTACTGTATGGTGTTAGTATGAACACCATCGTGTGCTACTGTATATTGTTAGTGAATGGTGTTAGCGTGTGATAATGTATAGTGTTAGAGTGTATCTGTTACTTATGATGTGTGGTACCACATGATGTTAGAATGTATGTTTTACGGTTTGGTGTTAAAGCATGGGTTAGTGTATGTGAGCATATTGTGTTAGTGTGTGTGACTGCATGGTGTTTGAGTGTGTGTTACTGTATGGCGCTTGTGTCTGTCATTGTATGTATTAGTGTGTGTGTTAGTGCATGGTGTTAGTATGTGTGTTAGTGCATGGTGTTAGTATGTGTGTTAGTGCATGGTGTTAGTGTGTGTCTTAGTGCATTGTGTTAGTATGTGTGTTAGTGCATGGTGTTAGTGTGTGTGTTAGTGCATGGTGTTAGTATGTGTGTTAGTGCATGGTGTTAGTATGTGTGTTAGTGCATGGTGTTAGTGTGTGTGTTAGTGCATGGTGTTAGTGTGTGTATTAGTGCATGGTGTTAGTGTGTGTTAGTGCATGGTGTTAGTATGTGTGTTAGTCCATGGTGTTAGTATGTATCTTAATGCATGGTGTTAGTGTGTGTGTTAGTGCATGGTGTTAGTGTGTTTGTTAGTGCATGGTGTTAGTGTGTGTTAGTGCATGGTGTTAGTATGTGTGTTAGTACATGGTGTTAGTGTGTCGGTTAGTGCATGGTGTTAGTGTGTGTATGTATATGAAGTTTAAGCGTTCTACTTTTATTCCTGTTCTACTTTTATGTAGAGAAACTCTGTCGCTCCACAGACTGCCGTCACACAATCTCCCAGTAAAATTTTCTTCACCACTGATATTTCTTGAACTCACTGGGCCATATCTATTGAATTTGTGTGCCGGGCGCCACAACACAAAGAAAATGATTTTCTCCGAAAGACTAAAAATCTGTCCCCCAAAAAAACAATTGCTCAGTTCATGAAATCTGTGAGGATTAGAAGAGCAAAGTGTAAAAAAAAAAAAAATCTTATATATTTTTCAGCAGTCATCAAAGGCGAACAAAAGAAATTGTCTTGCACCTGTGACTGCCCCTTGTCTGATGATGGTCTTGAAGTGAGGATGTTAAGTGAAGCTTTCAGAAGACAGAAAAAAGCAAGCGCTCAAGCACAAGCGGTTGTATTCTGCTGTGCAGTTGGGGCAGACAAAACATATTTATTTTTATTATTTTTTTTATATATTTTTTGTATTACATTTTTTATCAGTATTTGCACATTTAGTAACGTAATTGTAGCGTGTACAACATGTAGAATAAACAACATATTTTTTTATGGGTTTATTCGAATGGTAGATAGATATTTATGAATCATGCACAATTCAAGAAGTTAAAACTTCAACAGGTTCTACATGCTTTAGGCATCTGTGGTCTGGCCCAATGATCTTTCTCTGTGTCGTATGCAAACATCTCATCAGCTGCATCTCCGCACCCAGTAGGAGTACCATGGGGTCCTGTGCTGGTACCCCATCTCTTTCTCTATATACCACTCTTCTGGGGTATTCAATAACCACCACTATAAGGATGAAACATAAATCTATCTACACCCTCACTATGACCTATTATCATACCTTTTAGGCTCCCGCTACATGGAGCCCCTACATGTGGGATGTGGTCAGGAACACCAGCTGACATTAGTGGGTGGTCCCGCTGACATCATGAGTAGTCCCACTGATGACGTTTGGGATCCAGCTGACATCAGTGGACGTTCTCGGCGACATGGCGGGACACATGCCCATTTAAGGGGGAAATGGGTGGAGAAAGGGGCGTGTCAGTACCCCACTCCCGCGACCTGGAGGATTCACTTCTCCCTTTTGTTGGACACTGAGAAGATTGGAGTACAAGAGATAATCAAGAATTTAAAATACCAGTTTTACTTCTTTTTCCATACATCTGCCCTTCCCTGGGGTCAATTTTCCCTTTCTTTTGAAATTTTGCAAATTAAACTATAAATTGTAGTCTTAAGACATATCCCTGTAAAAAAAGTGTTCCATTTGTATTCGCTTTCTACTCGTCTTTTAACCATTTGGCTTATCAGTGACGAACTTTGAGACTCAATTTAACTTCTCTATTTTCTCTTGTGTTCTTGAACCCTATTGCATTTTTACCGTTTAAAGAAAACTATGTTTCTCGGTTTGGAAAGTATAACAGAAACGTGGAGCTGGAGCCGTGCTTCCATTAGCCAGCTGCGCTCTATTTTACAATTTTATATTTAATGGCAAGCCGACGTTTGAAGCCAATTCTGTTCCATTTAACGCAAAGT
The DNA here is from genome assembly GCA_023333645.1 of Sceloporus occidentalis. Taxonomy (NCBI): domain Eukaryota; kingdom Metazoa; phylum Chordata; class Lepidosauria; order Squamata; family Phrynosomatidae; genus Sceloporus; species Sceloporus occidentalis. The sequence goes on from JALMGF010000083.1 coordinate 890,831, forward strand.
ATAATTTAGAATAAATATTTTGAAAACTGCAACATAGTATCTCTGATAATTACTCTCTTGTGACATTATCTAAATGCTTGCATATTGTTAATTTGTTATGTAAACATTAGTATTAAATAGGAATTATTTCCTCTACCGCCGGGACATATTTGTATTGGTTCTAATTTCTGAAAATTGCCCTTTGGAATGAAATTCATATTTTTCTTTCTTGGAATAGAGGAAGGGAGTTGATGGCTTGTCAGATATGTATAAATATAATTGGATTTAACAAAAATAGTCTTTACTGAATGTTATTAGGTAAATGTGTAGAACAAGAGAGATTTTAATGGAATCGGAAGTCTTGGGCAATAATGACAATAAGGAAATATAAGGGTAGGGGCAAGAAGGAGGATTTACCCCCACATTTTGGATTTTTGTTTCCTTTGGGGTTGTTTGTAAAAACATTTTTTTAGAGGTTCAAATTAAAAAAATAATTGGAATTAATTGATTAAAATAGAAGGAATGGAAAACAAATGCATTCTATATGCAACCGCCTCTTAAATAAAGCAGGAGCAGGTTTACCCCTCACAGGATTCTAGGACAGCTTTGACCATTATCTTGTCCCTTTGTCATTTTTTTTAATAATAAATTCATTAAAATTTTGCTAAATTCTGGCCTTTTATTTCTTAAAAGAGTTGTAGTTTTTGCCCCATAAAATAATGTTTTCAGGCAGCTGCATATAAGCCATTTGTAGAGTCTGTTATCTGAGCCCCGATCTACTAGACAAACACCCCGACTCCTTATCATACTGCCTGTGGGAAAAAAGAATAGCTCAGTCTCAACCACCCAGCCAGGCACTATGACCAATGAAAGTCTATGGAGAACTGACTTCATTAGCATTGCCATAAAGCATCAGATCAATGTGGTGTGTGAGCAAGGAAAATCACCCAAAATATCACATGATAGACAACTCCAGGTCCATTTATTGGATCAAAATGAGATAAAAACCAGGTTTTTTGTCAATGCCGACCGACACCAATGTATACAACTGTGAGGCTGCGAGGTAGGTACAATGGTGGAGTCCGGTATGCAGGTACATAACCCCAGGAATCAGCAGATAGGAAAGGCGAGAATAAGCTGAAGTCAGGAACGAAGCCGTGGTCAGGGAAATAGCGAGCTGCGAGGTCGAAATCCAAAGCCAGAGTCAGGAAACCAAAAATATCAGGAACGCCGTTAAGTAGCCAAGGGTCGGGATATAGAGAGCAGCAGAGTCGAGGGAAAGCCAGGTTTGGTACACAGAAATCGTCAGGATAAAGCATAAATGCACCAGAGCTCAAATGGAAGAACAATCACTGAGCACTGAGCTAATCTCAGTGCTCAGTTTTTAAACTTGCCGCCTGGGGGAAACCTTGCCCCCAGCCGTGACGTCATCCGTGCGCGTACCCCGGCGTCTCCATTCGGGGACGCATAAAGCTTGTTGAGGGCGCGCGCGCTCCTAGCAGCAGACATGCTGGCAGAGGAGGAGGAAGCTGGAGACGCGCCGCGGGATCCGGTACCCGCGGGCATCGGGTATTCAGGTGAGTCGCTTCGGCAGACCCGGAGTTGCGGACCCTGACAACAACGCAGGGGTTTTAGTATACCAAGTTTTTACTGATGCTTTTGTGAACTTTCTCACAAATACTGAATTTAGAATATATTTCAGCAAACAAAGTGGAAACACACATAGCCTTATTATGTAGAAAACATTTCTAGATCCGGCTCTGGCAGGGTATGATTATCTTTTATTTATAAAGTGTACCTTTTTTTTTTATTATTTGTTTTCCTTTGTAGAAAAATAAATGAAAATGAAAAAGATTTTGTGTTGCTGATTTTTCTTTGCCATGTAAAAAAAAAAAAGCATGGAACATGTTGACAGCTTGCATGCGGTCACATAGATTATCTGCTAATAGGCGTAATATAGTGGAGACGCGGCACCGCAGTACTTTACTTAAACCATAAGGTCAGCGGTAATTATTAGCATGTGGCTCTGTGGGTTTGGGTGGTCTAACTTTATAGATTTATGAATGGTGACCTATGAACCCAATTCTATAGAGGGAACCCTGTTTCCCTGTAGTGGTTATATTTTAGCCCTGATACCTCTCAGCAACATTGTAACCCAGAAAAGAAAATCCCTAGGATGCAACAATTATTCTATAAACACCACGGGAGGGACAAGTGTATTGAAATGTATCACTATTTTAAAAGCATTTTAATTATTTATTCCTATATTCGGTATATTTGTAAAAAAAAATAAATAAATAAAAAAAAAATACAACATATCTGATTAGAGTTTTTTTTTTTATTTTTTTTATTATGCGCACACTTAAGGGGAATAATAATAAACTCATAGAGCCCCAGACACCTTGGAGCGCACTTTGTGCACAGTGGAAGCTGTTGCTACTGATTGAGGGATAGCTTGAGGTATAGGTTACAGGCTATCGCCATCATGGGGGTACAGGGGGGGTACGGATTGTGGCCCACTATCTGTATCCCAGAGGGCCTCTTACCATGGATTGTGGCCCAGTGGGCCCTTTTCCGGTCTATGGGGCTTGGTTGACTCCATAATGTGCTTTCTGGTCTGGTGGCGCCACTACAAGTTTGGGGCAGGGTGGTTACGAGATAGAGGGGCCCTATCTTTTGTTCTGGGCCCCAAGATTTCTAATGGCGGCCCTGGTGAGTAGAGCAAAGCAATGTGGTAATATATGCATAGTAGGAATTGGAGGTCACCTTGTTTATCGCTGGCAGGTAGACCCAGATAAGGTTAGAAGAGCTTCTAAAGATGGAGGCTGCTAGTTATACCTTGTACTTGGTCACCTTGAAATGTATATTTTTCTGATAATAATTTACTCGACGATGTAAACTGCAGCGCGTACGCTGGTGGGTATTGGTTTTTACTGGTGGGAAAAATGACAGTGATTGATTGTAATTGTCCAGTAGAGACGAGTTGGGGTTATTGATTATTGGTCATGTACATTAAGAGTTATCATTATCAGGTTTTTGTACTCAAATGTGGCTACAAAATCTGGCCCACACAGCTGTGTGCGAAGACGTGGAGGCCATTGAGGTCTCAAACATTTTATTTTCCCATTAAAATCTCCCTTAGGTCAAGCCAGATGGATTCACCAGAATATTAAGGTAAAGTCATCTTTCATTCCATATTGCTGCAGGGTCCTAAAGCAAATGAGCTGATTATATGGTGGGGGGGATGAGTAGGTTCCGCTTATGATGAAGTATGCCCTCTAGATTGTAAGCTTGTGAGACTAAAGTCTTTAAGAAGTGATGTGGAAATTGTTGGTGCTATATACATAAAAGATAAAATATAATCATAATAAAAACTTATAAAATTATTAATAGTATTTGCTTTTCTTTATCTCAATTAGGTGCTCTAAATCTTTTTAGATGACATCATCAGTTGCCATTTTTATTATAAATAATGATAATAAAATTAACATAATTTTTTTCCTAATCTGTTTAAATTGAAGTCACAAAGCACACGTTCAATGTAAAAAAAGAAAAATGCAAACTCTGTGTATTTATTCTCGGTGTGCGAAAAGATTATTACCCAGAACAAAAATACAAAATGATGACAAGGTGAAAAAAAAAAATGTCTTTAACAACTGAGACTCGGAACGGAAAACTCTACATAAAAATCTACATCAAATAGCCTGGTTCCATCAAAATCCATTGTGTCTAAAAGCCTTAAATATTCTTTTATGCAGGTTCATGTTTTTACAATAGTAATATAGTAATATTTTACATTCTATATATCCTATATGTGAATGGATTCCTATACAGTACAGCGTGCAATGAATTACCAACCCTATATTGTGATTATTTCAACATATTTATTGGATTTATATGTTTTCTTTTACATATTCTGTGTCTTGTCGCTGAATGATCTCTGTGATCATGAAACTCCCAGTGGCGTATTTATCTTTCATGCTGTCCTAGGACTAACCCAGGGCAGAGCCACCAGCTGTAACATTCGGGCCTCCGTCATGTCCTATCCCAATGCCTCACTTTTTAAGGAAGCTTGGCTCCAACTGGAGTCAGTCCTCGATAGTGTTACTGGGCCTGTTGGTGTAACTACGAATGAGGTATGGTGGGTGAGGAAGTAAGAGGGCGTATGTATGTATGCATGTTTGAGTGAGAGTGTATGTATAAGTGTGTGTTAGCATGAATGTGCGAGTGTATGTGAGCATGAATGTGTATGTATAAGTGTTTGTGTGTTAGAATGAATGTGCATGTGAAAGTGTGTGAGAAGACTATGTCTTAGCATGAGTGTGTTAGTAAGTATGTGTAAGTGTGTGTTAGTGTATGTATGTGTAAGCATGAATGTGTATTTGACAGTATATTAAAGGGGGTACCATTTAAACACCCATGGTACTAAAGAGATTATTGAAGAATGGAATATTAAATTTAATCTGACACAGCATTTATTTACAGACAGGGCAGTGGTTACCTGAAGTAGCCTTTCAGCAGAGGTAACGGTGTCACTATACACAGATACTGATTTTTAAAAACCTACGATATATATCATTCTATGAAAGCAAGTTGGCTTTAATAGACTTTCAAAAACAACAATAATACAGTAAGAGAAATAAATGTATTTCGGACGGAACAGACAAGATCTTACCATATGTTTCATTAATTACAATAAGCAATTACAGCATTCATCTAAATAACATACTTCATTATGCACGGTACGCCAAAGGAAATAACATGTATTTAATAAACGAATAAACAAAACAAACAAGGAAACAATACGTATTTCATAAATATAAATTACTAGATTTACGTGGAAATTATTATTATTATTAAAATCTAATAATTTCTCAGAAAATCACACGTCGTTTTTTACTAATTCACTGCCGCGCAAATTAATCCTCGAAAATATTTTTTGAATAATTGATAAACCCAAAGTGCCTTATCTTTTGCCGGATAAAAGTGCACTGTGCGCCTCGTATTCTTAACAGAGCTTCAGTAATAATTTAAATGCCGCTAAATGGATCTCCCATGTTGTTCGATGTCTTGTGGGCAGATGAGCAGAATGCATCGCGCTGTCTAAACTTTCACCTTTTTTATTGGGTATAGTATTTCGCCTCTGGGATATAACCATCTGCTTTCGCAAAAAAAAAAGAAAAGTTGTTTGTGCTCGATGAGAATTGAATATATTTTCTCTTTAAAAAGCAATATTTTAACCCTTTACGGTAGGGTTCCTCTACATGTATTCTATGTATAGACAGATAATTAACACTTAAGCCAATGGTTTACTCGATTTTACTTACCAGTGTATCCCAACCTAATTCATTGTGGGTTTTTTGTGCTGAAATGGTTAACTGCTAAATAGTTTCAATGTATCACTGGAACAAATTCAAAGCAAACATTCTATTGACCTATACATTTGCTTGCAGAACATAAATATATACCTTGTAAGTGACAGGGCCCCTTTAAGTCTCTGGCATTATGTCTCACACTAATTAGTTTAAATGTATTATATAGATATACATTTGCTTGTAGAACACTTACATATAACACAACATTCTATTGACCTATACATTTTTTGCAGAACATAATTATATATCCTGTAGGCAACAGGGCCCTTTTTAGTCTGGCATTTTGTCTACGGTGGACTATATATATACTGAAATGGTTAACTGCTACATAGTTTCAATGTATTATACATATTTTTATTTATTATTATTATTATTAACATTTGCTTGCAGAACACACACACAACATTCTATTAACCTATACATTTGCTAGCAGAACATACACACAATCTACTGACCTATATATTTGCTTGGAGAACATACACATACACCCACAACACACACATTCTATTCATCTATAGATTTGCTTGCAGAACACACACACAACTCGACATTCTATTAGCCTATACATTTGCTTGCAGAACACACACAGCAGTCTACATTTGCTTGCAGAACATATATGTATATACCTTGTAGGTGACAGGGCCCCTTTAAGAATAGTATGGGTTTTATTCTGTTCTGCTGTGGACTATAAATGCCACCCTCCCTGTCCTGATGGGCAGAGCTGTTTGCAGCAGTTGGAGAGATAATGCCAGGAGATCCCTGAGTACATCTGCATCTTTTTCTCCAGGATTCTCTGTTCCAGGCAGAAAGCATCATTGCAGGGAGGTGGGTCTTACACAGTAGTGAGGATGGGGCTGGGAGCTCAGCAGATGATGTGATACAGTCTCACATGCAGCCTTGGCTGTCAAGGAGCCAGTACAACAACCAACCTTTTAAACTCTGGACCACTGCAGCCTGCAGCATCTATGACTTAAAGTGGATTCTTCCCAGATAAAGTATCATCAAGAACAGCAAACTGCTACATCTCCACAATCACTTCCCTCAACCCTTGCAGCTGTTTGCATGCAGGAGCCCCTCTTCTCCAGCCAGGGCTGATGTAGATATATATATGGGATTGCACTGTCTTCCTTGGAGCAACATCTTATACTTTCTTACTTATTTTTTGGAGAGATCTGCTGGATTTTGGAGACTTCTTTCTCTATATCTCCTACATGCCTTGGAGTTTCAAGATGCCCCACATCCATCTGGTGCAAAGTAAGAAATATTCTCTTGTTATAGGCAATTCATTTCCAATATAAAATGTGATAATTATTATTTTTATTATTATTAATAATGATTTATTTACTATAGCATGCAAATATGATATGTTATGTATATTACATATGATCAATAACGCAGATAACCTATATTCTTTCTTAAATAATTCTTATTATCCACATTATCAATCAATGCATCATTTATATATTCATTATAAGGGGGGTAGTAGTTAATGTATAGACTTTCTAACTACGAGTATACATTGTAACAGTATCCGAATGTCTAAGTGCTTCTCAATGGGTCAGGCAGTGTTTTTGTGGTGGATCATCAAGAATCAATTGATATTCCTCCAGATGCAATTGGTCCTCACATGATTCCAGCAGGGAGATGTTGAGATGTTTCAGAATTTATTAGCAACAAAGTACTTCATTAAAAGAACAACAAGAGAGATGATGTATTTCTTCACCCCCTTCCCAGGTCTCTAGAAAAGGCCATTACTGAGTATCCAGCCTCAAAATAATTAGGTATTATTCTCTTAACCTCATCATTTAAGAAGTAACCGGCTGTCATGTCTGAGACAAGATTGGGTTCTGTGTGTCTGTGTCATCTCTTATTAGGTTGCAGTAATTAGATGGCAAATTGAACATTGCTCTTCAGACAATTAACCATTTACATTCCAGACAGATGTACTTTGCTCAGCTTCTACTTAAGAATCTAAACATTAACAATTAAGTAAATTAAGTGAAATTTTGTATATTTAGTTTATCTACTTAATTAATTCAATTTTAATAATTCCACTGCCCATAACAGTTCTGGCTTTAGTTGGGTTAAAATGACTTGAATCTCTCTCTCTTTTTTTTTTTTTTTTTTTAACAAAAATTTGAGAATCTTAGAGGGGGCTAGGAAGATGCCAACTTTACATTTCTGGTTTAATTGAGATTTAGGAATTACATTTTTATGCCTGACTTAACCTTATCAGTGATGGATGCTAGGCAATAGATTGTCAGCCTTGCCGTCAAAAAAATTTGATGAAACTGGTCTGGATGTTGACAAGTTACCATGAATTTGAGTGCAACGCAGCGCTGCAGCCTGTCACCCGCTGCTTAGAAACTCATATTGTTATTTATTGTTTTATATAGCGCCGTCATATTCCGTAGCGCTGTACAATGGGTAGACAGGACATAACAAGTAGCATGTAACATAACAATCAGAAACAACAGATGAGGGGGGCCCTTCTCAGCTGAGCGTACGATCTAGATATCAATTACCCAAGGTCTCTCTAGACTGCAAGCTCCAGTGCCCAGGGCTCCCGACACCATCTGTTAAGGTTAGTCTTAACCTGTTTCGTCCTACGTTGTACTTACAGACTTCATAAGCCAATACTAATCTTAATATTAATTACAGCTGCGATAAAGATGATTCGAATACATTTGGTGCTGCGGAATCCGGGGCCGGTTTGGTTAAACTAGGATTCTCGGGCTGGAATCAAGGGGTTAATTTCTCAGCACTTTAAGCCTGGTTTAACCGATCCAGAGAGGATAGCTGCTCCGCACCAAACTAACTGAGCGGATCTGGGTTGTGCGCGTTTGTAACGGCTGTAAAATTGCTGTAATAAGTTTTTGTAAGATGGGTATCTTGTCAGCTCTGATAAGATAAAGGCTACGGCCGGCACCACCGGTGGCTCCACGCACGGTAGCGGCGGCGGAGGATATAATAACCGGGCAGAGGTCATCCGAGAGATCTTCGTGCGTTATTATTTCCACTGCTTAAAATATGGTGACATCTTGTTGATAAGCAATGTATTCTTCAGTATACGCTTCAGGCGGCTCTTCGTATGAATAGTTGGGAGATACGGAATGTTCTACTTTAGATATGTTGGATTTAGAAAGTTAATGACCCCCCCACCCCTTGAAGATCTCTATGGGGAGTAGATATTTAGAAGACGAGACATCGCTTCGATGGCTTGGATCGGCCTGATGTGGTTCTGGAGGTTCTGGCTCTGTAACGGCGCATGTGAGCTGAAGTTTGACGCTCTCCCTAGCGGAGTCTCGCTATAGTGCAAACGATTCAAAAATCTGTTCATACTCCCCCCTCCCCGACATTTCAGGTTTGGAAATGGGGTATGGTTAGAGGGGCGGGTCTGATTGAGGGGGTGGGGCCCAGGGCTAGCCCATCCGGCCACCTTACCTGAAGAGCCACCTGCCGGCACTCAGGTGTAGAGCTCTGCGCGGAGGTCACATGGTCCATGCTGCGACACTGAGTGCTTTCTTTTTTCTACTTTCCCTCCCTTTTACACCGGGGGTTAAGTATAAATCTTTGGGCATTTGGGTAGAGCAAGCGGTTTAAACATAGTCTCTTTGGGGCTAAATGAATGTCTTCTACATATTTCCCTTAATCTATGATGTGTCCGGAAACAACGTGGCTCCCTGTAACCCGGCCAGGACTTCTGTTACATGCCAAGAAATACGCAGCAGCCATTAATTACACAATGACATCAAACATAAAGTAACTACATAGAGATGTTTTAATACTTAATAGTGTATTACAAATATATAGATAGATAGATAGATAGATAGATAGATAGATAGATAGATAGATAGATAGATAGATAGAGATATATAATGTATAGATAGATAGATAGATAGATAGATAGATAGATAGATAATGGATAGACGATGAATAGATAGATAATAGATAGATTGAATGTAAATTAACTGAGATAGATAGATAGATAGAGATATATAATGGATAGATAGATAGATAGATAGATAGATAGATAGATAGATAGATAGATAGATAGATAGATAGATAGATAGATAGAGATATATAATGTATAGATAGATAGATAGCTAGATAGATAGATAGATATTATGTATAGATAGATAGATAGATAGATAGATATTATGTATAGATAGATAGATAGATAGATAGATAGATAGATAGATAGATAGATATATAATGTATAGATAGATAGATAGATAGATAGATAGATAGATAGATAGATAGATAGATAGATAATGTATAGATAGAGATATATAATGTATAGATAGATAGAGATATATAATGTATAGATAGATAGATAGATAGATATTATGTATAGCTGGATAGATAGATAGATAGAGATATATAATGTATAGATAGATAGATAGATAGATAGATAGATAGAGATATTTAATGTATAGATAGATAAAGTAAGAGATAGATAGATAACCAGACAGACAGAGATAGATCAATAGATGGATGGATAGATGGATATAATTTACAGTCCTGTCTTTTATATACTCCCCCCCCCCCCTTAAATTCTTTAGTAATTCAGAAACATTAAAAGCGAGCCTGGAAAGGATGTGTACAGGTGCATTCGCGGTGTGTTTGATGTGCATTTGCGATGCTTTGGAGTAAACTGTTCCAAAAGTATCGTTAATGGTGTCTTTGGTATTTTTCACAGGAAAACGATCCCTGCCTCCTCGCATCTCCTCGGCACAAATAATGATGCAATAATTTAGATATAATGCAGAATATCGTAATAGAAGTTACATTATGCAAAATGCAATTACATCGGAGCTGAAGGATAATCGGCTCCGGAGCGGGATTGTTACATAGTAAACAGTACGGAGTCTGAAGGCAGAATAATAAATGACCCGTCTGTTTTTATACGAGTAATAAAAGTATTATAAAGAACCTCAATTTGATAAAAATATATGAAAGGAAACATGTTTTTTTTTTTGTTTGTTTCTGTATACCGGAAAAAACATTTATTTTAATATCAATTACATGTATTCTGCATCCCATTGTACAGCGCTGTGGAATATGATGGCGCTATGTAAATCAATAAATATTAATAATAATAATTAATAATAATAAAAATACAATAAAAATTAAATAATAATAATATAATTATAGAATTAAACATATTTGCAGAAATGCTTGATGACAGCTTTAAGGTGTTTAGGGCTTTCTCAATCCCGTTGTGGCCAGGATCATACTGGGATTGGCTACCAGCCACCTTTCGATCCGACAATAGATAATCGCATAAGGAGGAGAAACGAACGAGAGGTCAGAATCTAAAACTAGAGGATCAGAGAGGCTTAGATGGCATGTAAGAAAGCTTTTACGTTACTGAAAGGGTGGTAGATAAGTGGAAGAGCCTCCCAGCAGAAGTGGTAGAGGCTAGAGCGAGGGAGTTTCACAGGCAGGCAGTTTTTGTGGCGCGTAATTGCGATGTGTTTTGGTGATAGCGGCTCGCGGAAGATACGCTCTGCATTTTGTCATACAGATTTCATGCGCTCCTTGCTTTTGTCCCCCCCGATTTCTTCTGACGCCCGTGCAATTCCTGCGAGAGCCTCACTGCAGAGAAGACGAGCGCTGCTGCAGTTTGTTGTCTAGCAAGAAGACGCATCAGAAATGAGAGAGTGTGCCCACCGTACGGACGCGGCGGATCGACTGATTAGTACATATCTAGCGGGATATAATGGGAAAGCCGTGGTGCTTTAAAGAGACAGTGAACTTTTTTCTTTTGAACTCCCCGGAAATCAATTAAGCTAACCTCGGTCGCTCGAGCGGTAAAGTTTGCACGGCCGTTACCTAGAGAGATAAATTAAATAAACAAGTTACTTATCATGATTATTTATCAGAGTGCTGCCAGATAATAGGTAATGTACTGTACAGACCTTTTGATTGGAGTATAATAGGTATAAATGGCCCATGGAGCTTACAGTCTAAGTAGTAGTAGTAGCCATACAGATACAGTCAGGTGTTGGAAGTAAGAGCACTGTGCCTTCTCTATGTCCTAGTGGACTGAGTCGGTCGCTGACATTAACAGCATCGTTGGCATCCATTCTTATCAAAGGGAAGGATCTGATTGGTCGATTTCCAATATGCTATACCAGGCACCCGCCTACAGTTATGGTTTCCCACTAGGCATGTGCCTATCATTCCTATCTGGCCCGATTCCATGAGCCTACAAGTCAACGAGGGTTCTCTCAGCTCATGAGTTTGGCATATGGGCACCCATTAAAGTTTTTTTAACACAATGAAAGTAGTCACTTTACTGACTTTACTTTATTGAGAGTAAGGTAGGTAAGCGGAACAGCCTCCCAGCAGAGGTGGTAGACGGTAATACAGTGAGGGAATTAAAACGGGCAGACTAGACGGGGGCCGATCTGCCGGCAGATTCTATGTGTCTATGCGACGTACATCAGGCAACAATAAAATTTGTTGTTAGCGACCTTCCTTTCCACATCTCTGCTCAGAATCTATTAAGTGCTGTAGGAGCTGCTAATTTGGAACGTGCCCGGGAAACAGGTTCTCAAAAACAGAGCCGGTCCTCCCCGCCATCTTATTTAGATTCATTTCTTCCTCCATTAGTCACCGCTGTGTTCTATGTCCCTATTCCACGAGAGGAATGGATAAACAGTAATAATATTTTCCATTATACGCAGGTAGAAAATTAATTTGAAAAATTTTCCAGATCAAAGCTCGGTGAGGGACTCCGCGCAAGTTGCCTGCGACCATTTAAGGAAAAGCATTTCTCTTTATTTTATGTCAGCGTTATTGTCTTTGATCGCCCGTAGGAAGCAACCCCATCTGTGCAGACGCACGAGAACAACGACATTGGCTCAGTTCCAGCCGGCATGTATGATAATGAATGACCCAAAACCCGTGGCCTTCCGCGGCCTTCCCGCGTATTATAGGGAAAGGCTTTGATTTAGTAGAAGTTTCATAGATCTTTAGTGCTTTGATATTCGTGTAGCTGGGGTAGTTAATTACGTAGATAAGAACAAGTGTTCTAATGCCAGCCTCGGCCTGGTAAATCGCCAGCGCGTTGGGGTTAAGTAGATAAAAGCCATTGTGAGGAATCAACGTTACATTGTCTAGTAATGAGTTGGTAACATAGTAACAGTAACATCGTAAATAAAGGCCAACTCCAGTATCTAGAGTTCCGTCAGTTTACCTCGAATACCCCTCGTAAACCCGCATTGCTCACAAGGCCTATTGAGATTTCTTGGGTCAACTAAGATGGATATTGTGTCAGTGAACTCTCCGGGTTTGCCCCTGTGCTCATGGGCAAATTTTCGGGGGTCACACAGTCTGCAGAGGACGCCTTCATATTCTACTCCCAATTAAGGTTGGGGTCATAACTGTAGAAGAACAAGATGGCGGAAATGGGACACCTGTGTTGGAGTTGTGACTATAGGCATGAAGTGGCTGGTACTAAAGCTGGGAGGGGGCGTGGGCTGAGTAGGACCACCCAGCCAAGAGCCAACTTGCGACCCTCAGATTCAGAGTGTCTTGAGGTGGCCACGTGGGGGGGGGGGGCAAAAACTCCATGATTGATTGTACAGCTCCCTGGGCTGGTCGAGGAAGATCCGAGGGTCTCTTCAACCGATCCATGATCCCCATAGCTCCTGAAAATTGGGATTGCCCCGAGAAAAATAGGACACTTGGGAGATATGAGATGATGAGGGGGGTCCTTGAGTAGAAATGATTATGAAGCCCTCACATTCATGTCTCTCCATCTCCGCCAGGCTTTTACTTCTCATTTCCAGACCATCCACCGGCCTGTTTTCCAGGGTCTCTTCTAATTAAAATCCTCACCACGAACGTGTCTGTGCGTATTACCTTATTTTGTCTTTTTTATCCTTATTTTTTTTTTGAGCAGGGAGGCAGATTGGTGATGATTTAGTTTGGTAAATCAAACCGTGTTTCCAAATTTTTATTTATAATAACTGTTAAAAGTCGGCCAACAATATCAACGACCCTATGTAGGCATTCAGAAAAAAAATGATTCCAGGTGATAATCGCCATTTCAATCATGGAACCGAAGCAAGATCAGCCTGTTGTAGATTAATGGTAAATCTAACAATCCATCCCCAAGAGTAAAAAATGTACAATTTTGCAGACTTAGAGTAATGGCTGCCGTGGGACATCCCGAGCGGGAAGAGAAAGTCTTGCGCAATCTTATTCCATTTTTTTGCACGTTTGTCTTTTCTTTTGGGTGAAATCCTCTGAGAATTTTCGAGAGGAAAAAGCTGTTGGCAAATTGTTAAACTGTCTTGAATTTTGGGTAAATTATTACAGAAGTGGTGTAGCTGTTAGAAAAGTCACACAATTCAGGTCATCTAACACCTTCAGAGAATTACGCTTCAATAGAGTCTCGGAAATTTTAATTATGTTAGTTTCAGAGATAAAGATGTTCTCGTGTGCCATGCCGCATTACTCACGGAATCTTCTTCGGAGACGTGCGGAAGCTTCGTATATAAATAGTTTATCTCATATAGCTTGTATTGATTTTTAGTACTTCGCACCCGACTTACTGTCGTGGCAAAGGTTGGCATAATTAATCTTCACGTACCCACAATACCCTGCTTCACAACAAAAATATCACATGGTTTTCAGATTTTTTTTACTAGTAGCATATTTAAATGAAATTTGCAAATGCTTTCAGAAAAATGATGTGTGTGTTTATGAATGATGTCATTTTTATAGTTGATGTCTGATATATAGACTTGGGTGCCGGAGAAAAGTTTGTGTTAGTTTTCGGGGATAATAAAAACTATTCATCATAATCGACAAACTTCATCCAACATTTTCGTTTTTGGAAATTCCAGTCCGTCCGGCTTGCCATGGAAACAACAAATAAATGTATAGAGGAAGTTGAATTTAAATGGCGAGATTCTCCTCCTCTTAGTGTAGTTAAAATGGCGGCCATGGCGAATGAAGAAGATTCTCGTATTGTGCACATTCATTTTCTTTTTCTTTCGTCCAGCGTTGTGTTTGTTCGTTATACGGTCGGATGGACGCAATGACAACATTCGGAGCAAAAAGAATTTGTAAGAAAATGAATCTGCAAGTCTACTAATATATATATATTCATAGCTGCTTTTGTTGAGGGTCCCAACCATCATCTCTATGCCCCATTCCAGCCTCTGTAGTTCTACAAAGTAAGTGGGGACAATATAGTTTCAGGGTAACGCGGCTTCATTCCTTCACTATTTTAGATGTGGGGAGTATCATGTGACATCATAATACAGCTACGTGTTTTGTCACCACCATAAAATTATATTTTTGATTTTTTATTTACTATTATGAGACAATTATGGAACAGAAAGTAGAGCTAGAGGGGAAACAAGGAGCACATTAGACACGTGTTAGATGCTGAGTTTGGAATATTGCCCAAATCTGTATAGTCGCAGAGAATGACACCCTGGAAATGGGGAAATACAACTTTCATCAACAGCCCTTCTGATACATGACCAGGGGCAGATTGTCATACTGGGAGATCAGCCTCCTTGTGACCTAATCGGTGTCACATATCATTAAAATGCATCGTTCAGAATAGAGATTGGAGGCCGTGGATGTAGGTGGCGGTGGTAGTAGGTTGGGGGGATGCCCTGAGTCAGGCTAGGGCAACAACCAACCAGAAAACACCACTGACTGAAGGAGATAAGGAATTGTTGGGTGTTGTCGTTCCATAACAGCAGGTTGAACGTGGCAAAGCCCTGCCACCGGGTAATTGGGTTTTCAACTTTTATTCACAAAGCAGAAAATGAGAAATTAAATACAGCTTTAAGTCTGGAATTATATCAGCATCGATAGGGAATGCCATGACATACAAAGACAAGTCCTTGCTAATTGGGCTTAGTAACATTTTTCTATTACACTATTCGGTGGCAGACATACTTCTTCCACAATACGGCTTCTTTTCTTGTCTATTATTTCAAGTAATTTTTTTTGATTTAAAAAACTCCAAAAAACTAAAAAAAACCCCCACTTTTCTCTCTCTGTGCATCTGCCTAGGCTGAATTTTTCTGAAAACTAATTTATGACATTGTCACTTTGATTAGTCACTTCTCATAAAACTGCCACACATCTAGAATGACTGTTTCTATGGTTCTATACACATAACATTTTTTTCCAAAATTGAGAAAGAAATAGCGACTAAATCCAGTTTACTGGGTTACACAGCGATTGCGCTTTTTTTAAGCTTTCCGCATGGCTGCCCCATCACTTGGGTTGTGACATTGTAACTAAAATATCTGATGTTCTCTAAACTAAAGTTACATAGTTACATAAAAAAAAACATGTGTCGATCAAGTTCAGCCTTTCCTATATCTGTAAATTTTTTGCTATTGATCCAAAAGAAGCCAAAAAACCCCAGTTTCGCTCTTTCCAATTTTGCACTAACCAGGGAAAAAATTTTCTTCTTGACCCCAAAATGCCAGCCAGATTTCTCCTTGGATCAATAAGCTGTTTCCCCATAATTAAAGATTATATCCCTAAAGTAATGCCGTGTTCTCAGAGTAGCTGGTTCAACGAGCAGAGGAACTATTGTTTAGTGTTTGGTCTAAGCCAATGTGGACCTATACCCAACGTCCAGATTGACGCAGCTCATCAGGAAGGTCGTAAGGGCCCGTCCTTCTTCTGCAGAATGAGGGAGCTTAGCTTCCGCAAAGCCTTCGTTAGTCGGTCCAAGTTCTCATGAGCTTAGCTTGTTCTTCACTAAAGCTTTTTCAGCCAATTCTTCCACCGTCTTCTTTTACTAGTGTCTTTTAGAACCTTAAAGTGTGAAAACTTTAAAGCTACCTCGTCTCTGTCCCATATCTTTAAATTCGACCTTCTCTTCCTGGAAAGACTTTTTAGAAATAAGGTACTGTTTACCTTATGACAAATATTGCGAAACTGCTGGTGTGGGTTATGCGATGTTCATGATTAGTAGTCCCCATTAAGCCATTCATACCGACCGTGGAAACCCAAAGGGTGAAGTTATATGAGTTGAGCCAAGGACATGGATCTCATTAGTTAGAAAGACTCTACGAACCCTGGACTTTTGAGATAAATAACAAAATTTACTACAAAAAAGAAACACTAGTTGCTTACAAAAAAAAAAGTTAATAGGTAGTTTTAACATAAAACAATACAAAAATCTCAGAACATTCTGTGTAACACTTTTAACCATTGCTTGGTTTCTAGGCAATGTGGTTACCTCTACACAAACCCCCCAAAAACTTAAAATTTGAAGTTTTTTTTTTAAAAGTTTTTTTTAACAAGCCAATGAAAAATGTATACTTTATTATAGTTTTATTAGTAAGAACTACAATAAAGTTTGAACACATGCCGCGTGAATTTGGTGAAGCATAGGCTTCTAAGAGGTCTTCGGGGTAACCTTGTTGCTGTCCTTTTTCATCAATCTGACAATGGAAATTCATAGCAGTTCCGCCGCTGTAATGCCCATCATTAGAGCTCCCGGTATGGGGTCTTGCTTTTTATCTGATAACCTGCAGCATATGAAGTAGAGGTCCCGTAGACTTGGCATTGTTTATTCTTCTCGAAATAATTAATTTCACACCAGGGGAGCGCCTTTTCGCTAAATTTGTGCACTTCTAAGATGCCATGAATCCTTGTCCTTGTAGATAATGATTGGTGACACATTTTTCCCTAAAAGGAAAAAATAATGTTTTCATACAGAAAGAACACAAGTTCTTAGGTTGTTCTTAGAAGTCCTAGGTTGTTAATATCGACTCCGGTAACAATAGATTTACAACAAGAGATTGCTTTCTACTGTTCATAATAATACCGAAGTTATAGAATAAAAAAACTGACTTAGAGACCCAGGGAAGTAGAGCTGCACCCGGAGACTCTGGGTCAAACCTGGAGACTTCTCTGGGATGGTAGTTAGCAATGTATGGGGACAATGCCCCCCACAATTACACCATACAGCTGCCATACCAAAGCCTCTGGGGGCAAATCCTGGAGTCCTCATGAATGGGAATAACTTCTGAACCAGCCACAGACTTTGGTGTGATGTATGGTGTGATTGCTAGGAGGCATTTAAGTCAGATTCTACATCAGAAACTAAGGTAATTCCTGCCCCAGTCTGCGACTATACCAAAGGCACCACCTACACACCCCGAAAATGGGGTCTCAATTTGGGCACCTGAAATGTTGGGGGGATATACTGTATATACTTCATGTTCTGATGAACAGATTATCCCCCTCCCCAGTGTGCGATACATTATTATTGGGGTTTCGGCAAACTTATTTAAAGCCCTTTCTCCCATAATAGATTCAGTAATAAATAACATGGCTGTTTTTGGATTCTGTTTGCATAAATCATGTCATCTTATACTATTATTTGTGATTGTGATTGCAGATCATGGCTCGTTGTGGACAAACAAGGTTTAGGATTCTATTTTTTTAATTCAATTCTCTGACAAAAATATCCCGCAGTTTGTATCACAAAGGGAAAAAAAATGTTCTCTGCGGGGAATTCATGCTACATATCCTTTCATGATAATCAGGGTTAAGCTATTTCCGTTATTCTATTTATCGTTTTTTATCTATTTATGGCTTTATCATACCTACCAACTTCCTGGAGTCCCACGCTGAGACACTGAACGGCATGCGATGTAACAGGCAGCTCCTTACGTCGGAGGTGGGATAATGGCATATTCAATTTCCATGGTGCCCCTCCTTGAAAATGCAAGAAGAGATACCCCCAAATGAATTGGCCCCTCTCCCCATCCACCAGCGCTTTCCTGCTGCCGATTGGCTGCTTCAAGTAGCCAACCAGTGGCAGGAAATGTCAGACCACAGTGAATGCATTCTGCTGCTGCTGCTTTGAAGCTGCAGCTTCTCCTAAAGATAAGTAATTTATAAAAAAAACAAAAAACTGAATGTAATGCAATAGTTAATTTTCTATAAAACGTAATTCACATTTTCTTTAATTTTTTGTGTCTAAGTATCTGGGACAGCTTATCCTCGTGTCTTAAAAAGAACAATCTAGTTATTAAATCATTATGATGCCGCAAATGAGGGAGTTGCAGAGACAAATGGATTCTCATTTTATTCTTTTGTACGGGAGAACTGAATTATCCTTTAACTCCGGTATATTTTAACCTTGCCTGACTTATTGTTCATCTAATACACACGGAGAAGGGCTTGAGCTCCTCTCTCTGGCTATTCCTTTTGTATGACGATCTGAAAGAGCAAATTCAAAGCCTGAATTATGACTATAATGCCAAAATGACTGGTTCTGGAGTATTTTTTAATAAGATCCTGACTGCAGACATAATGTTATGAGTATAGATCCCATTAGCGATGCTCACAATGCTTCTTCTTGGCTTCAGGAATTATATATTCCATGCTCTCGGGTGTTCTGCAAAAGGTTAGGGTGCATCAGCATTATTTGTGCCCCCCTATAAATCACACACCCTTTCTGCCCCAATGACTTGCTTCCTTTGCCCCTCGTACAAGCTTATTTAACATTATTTTGCCAATACTTTCCTTATGTCAAGGCGATCGGGAAAATTCTCAAGGTCGTACACCATACAACTGACTCCTTCATGAGCTATTTAAAGATTTAATAATATTAGAAAATCCTAGTGCTGTTCCTATATGGAGTTCAAAGTTGAAATCCCTGCTTGAACACAGGTGACTTAGCTATGAATATCCATTCTTCCTGATGACCTTTGCGTTGGACAGCTGCCGCCCTTAGGAAATTGAAGAACCAATATTATATATACAGCTCGTTTAGAATGTCACAGGACATTGGGGTTTTTGTACACAGAAAAGAAAATACAAGCTAATTAGTAATTAAGCATCTTTGAAAAATACACAAACTGGTGAAATCTGTATCACACAGTTATAATAATATAATTATTAAAACCAGCTCTGTGTAGGTGAGATTTTAGGGTTAATTTCTACCCCACGTTGAAATGCTTTTAAAAAAAACATATTTAGATAAGGAAACAAGAAGAGAGAAACATTGTTAATCATTATCTATACAGCCAAAAAGGTACACCCTCTTTGAACTCTATGGTTTTACATAGCAGAACATAATAAAAATCATCTATTCCTTAGCAGGTCTAAAAATTAGGAAAATACTGGTTATTTAAGTTGAAAAATGTTGAAAATGTTGAAAATTATTTAATTTAGAACTCTTTAGCTCACCTGAGAACTCACAGTGTTTCCCAAGGGATTGAGAGATCAGAGCGGGAATCTGATGTTGCTGATCGCCACGCTCACTACAAGTTTAGTCACCCCCAGTCCCATCGGTTCCAGTGATTGGACATGGGTTAGAGATAAAACCAAAATTACGTAAAATACCAATTCTACGCCTTTTTTTTTGTACACTGCTCAGTTAACGTCCATCACTCTAGTCTGTAAAATCAATGCCTTCTGAAAACTGTGTTCTGCTAGCAAATATGTATTTTCAATTGACTTTGCTGATAGGTTCCATTAACAAAGGGGAAAAACACGGAAATTAAATTTTGTTTGAGTTTGTTTAACAGCTGAATTGCGCATTTACAAAAAGCCCACTAGAAGCTTTATAATGGGTAGAGAACTGTTCCTAGACCAAATGCACCCCCACATTTTTTTT
The DNA here is from genome assembly GCA_023333645.1 of Sceloporus occidentalis. NCBI lineage: Eukaryota > Metazoa > Chordata > Lepidosauria > Squamata > Phrynosomatidae > Sceloporus > Sceloporus occidentalis. Next base: position 910,820 of record JALMGF010000083.1, read on the forward strand.
CCTAGTTTTTACACAATTGTTGTGTTCATCCGGTTTAATTTATAAACACATTTTATGGTTTGTCTTGCAGTTTTATCTAAACATTGTTGACTTTTAGGGCTGTAGAACCCTATGATACTCTCATACCCAGCAAACATTCTGAGCGAATAGAAAACATCATAGGAGGAAAGAAGGACATAGAAGTTTGGGGTCCAGTAAGGAGATCTGCCCCTTCCAACCTGTCTTCTTAGGAAGGAGTTCCCCCTTGACTCTGGCACGCCAGCTCATTGCCTATGACACCTGGTTCTAAGAATGGCCCTGAATGGAAACAATGGACAATGGTTAATCCAACTTGGTTGAGGACAATACACGCTGTAATGTGACACCATGTTTTTTACATTTATGTTTTCTTGTAACTTTTTTTTTAGTACATGTATATAGAAAACTAAATGTTGCTCTCATTTTTTGTCTATTTTTTGGCGTTAAATAGATGTATTTACATCCGTGTTTTATATGAGCATGTCAAAATTCTCAATTCCCAAGCTTCGTTAGAACCACACATAAAGCCGATAGATACTGGCAGATGCCCCGTGGCTTCATTTTCTAAAACACCTCCTTGGCTTTGTTGCTTAATTAAAATGTGGGATGCCTCCGTCTCTAGAGCTCCTTTGAATTTGCGGTGTAATTTAGTGTGCGCTCCTCCCTAGGAAAGGATAATCTTCATTAAAATCCACTTATCTACATTAGTAATTAAGATGAAATGAATGATGTATTATGATTGCATAATAGTTCCAGAAGAACACAAATATGTCATGCATTTTTGAATAGGCAAGATCTTAAAAGAAGAATGAATAAGAGATGACTTGGTCAAGCAGGTGTTCACTAACCTTAAATGTCTTCACTAAACAAGTGAGTGTAGGATCAAAGACTCAAGTCAAGCTGGTTCTGAGTTAATACAGTGAGGGGTATTAATCATGCATGGGATAGACATACGGCTCCTGAATCTAAGACGAGACCAACGACTGATTAAGGTTTGAGTCTTTACGGCAGGAAGAACGGGCAGACGAATGGGGCCGATCCGCAGCAAAATGCTATGCTTCTATAGTTCTTCAGAGGATTATACTTTACCCCTCATTGCGGAATTATTTTGACTTTTAGGGCTGTAGAACCCTGAGATACCTTCATATCCAGCAAACATTCCGAGCTCCTAGAAAAGAGGGGCATCAAGGGAAGAAAGAGGGGCATCTCGGGAGGAAAGAGGGACACACGGCTTTGAGGTCCAAGACTGGCCAAACTTAACAGGAACACTGTTTTGGAAACAAAGTAACTTTATTCTTGACACTAGTGTTAATGCTTTATAATATAGTCACTCAAACCAGTCACACTATGATGGAATGTTTAAAATGACCTGACGCTTCAAGTTGATACCTATGATTCAAACAGCATTCTACACATCAAAAGATAAGTATAATCGACTTAACGAGCAGGGAGCGCCTTTCTTTTTTTGTGCGTTTGCGTTTGTCTTGTTACTTATTCATGTAAAATGTGCTCTCCTGTGTACGAGACTCTTCGATAGGTTGTCACTTCATATATAAAGAGTAATCAAAATAAAGACTTTCAGGCAGAAGGAGCTTCTAATGCAAATGGTTTTGTTAAGGCTTTTGGCGTTTCTTGAGATAATACCTCGTTTCTATTCTTCAACAGGTTAACGTTCCTCGGGGTTCTTGCCACCCAACAAAACTAACGGTGACCGCTCACAAAACTGTGCCGAAGATGACACGTTTAGCAGCTCGTTCCCCTAATCATGCCAGCGAGTGATCCCGCGATGTTCATTTATTGAAGAATTTCCATCCCGTAGTCGGAATCGAAAAAAACCAAGAGGAAGTTTGGACTTTGAGGTCAACGCAAGTTATGTGGTTGTGACATTTATTTTAGGTGAGTCAATATAAACCTGTCTTCCTCCTGCTTTTTATTTTCGGAGAGTTATTTATGGTGTAGCTCTATGCTTTAGTGAAAGCGGCTCTTAATCTCTGTAGGAATACCATATTCCTGAAGATTTTCATTTTCAATCCCATAATTGATGTTAAACATCTTAACTACCTTTAAGCCTTTTTATTTGTAATATTTATAACTATGGTGTAAACTTTTATTTAATGTGGCTGTTTGGCCTATGGCAAAATGGGGCACAGCTACTATCTAATCAACTTCCTGTCCTGATGTTCACTTCCTTTGCCTTCAACGCCCTTCAGGCTGCCCGAACCAATCAACAACGAGCAGCAACTTAACAATAGAGAGGAATAACTTATATATATAGGGAGGGATAATCACGCACATGTGGAGAACAGGAGCTGCTCCCATTGGATATACATTAAGTGGATTTCTAACACTTATATATTGGATATTGCTTATTTTAATAAACTTTAATGTTTTCTTATAGAAAATGTTGGCAGATAAGGTCCCTTTTGACCCATCTCGTTTCTCCATTAGGAATCACCGATCTAATTGCTCAAACACATATTTCTTGCCAACATTTATTTATTGTCATAATCTGGGTGGTCAACAATCTTAGTTACATGAAATTGATTAGATCCGATTGAATGTATATTGTTTTAGCATATCAAGGATATCACCGAATTAACAAACATGAATGAACTGCAAGTATGGGATAATACAGATTAGTGGGAGATGAATCAGAAACAAATGATATTAAATTTAATTTGATTAACGAAAGAGCAGATGGAACAAGCAGAATGATTAAATGCATAATTTATTTACTACAATGAGTAATTAAATTCCTGCTCAGTTTATTGTAAACTCTGCAATTCTACCTTCTCTGCAGCTGATACCCGAAATTATTGGCAGAAAAGAACTCTTAAAAGGAGAATGATCAGCCTTTTTTAACTACCCCATGACATATTTTCATCAGGTTAGACATAAGACCAATTACATTAACTCATTTTACATGTTTTATAATTGTCAGGTGTCGCAATCACCTAAAATGCATATTTCGTACTTTGAAATGTTGGGAGAGAGATAAACCATTTACATCCCGGCGAACTCTCCCAGTTTGACTCGGAGTCTCCTGGGTCAAGAGCTGCTTCTCTGGGTCTCCGAGTCAATTTCCTTGTTCTCCATACAAGTTGATGAAATTGGTAAATTTCGTTAAAATGGAAATTTGTACGAATCTCTAGTCTAGTAAATGCAATACAAAACAGGCAATATACAAACTAGAAACATAAAAAACTAAATTGTACTGATTTTTAACCCTCTTTTTGGGGGAGTTCCTCTTGTAGGAGAAAAAAAAAAGAATTCAAACATTGATCAATTGTTTTATTGAGCCTATAATGTCGATCTCGTTCCGGAGCTGAGTGTATATTGTGTGTTATTGTGTGTTTTAATAGTAATGATAATGTTTCATCTAGGAGAACATAGAGACGAAGCTAATGCCAGATCCCAGCATGCGCCCAAGAAATGAGTTGGCACCAGCGCCTCGTCCGTGGCAGAACATGTGGGAATATCTGCTGATAATTAATGTTCTAATTTCTGTTGCGAAAGGTGATTTGGAAAGGAGAAAAGACCAAGATTTTTTCTGGAAATCAGGTAACGGCGCCATTTATTCCCTCGGCTTCGTGGCTGCTGTGAATGATTACCGTAGCTTCTCTTTTGGTTGTTGGAAGATGAAATGTCTGCCATATAATTTCCTATTCAGGGCTGGATTTTCTCATACCCAGAATAACACTTTCTTGGGGCGCTCCGGTAAAAATGACCGTCACTGAACCCCGTAACCCATTTTTGACCGTAGTGAGCAAAATGTATTTGTTATTATTTTTTTAATTTTCTTGAGGACGGATGTTTTGTGATTATATCATGCCTTAGATCGTGCAATCAGTGCATTCCACCCCAAGGCCATAGTGGTACCCCAAGGCCCTGGTGGTGCCAGTGGGGTACTAAGCCCATCTCATGTCCAGAGGGATGGAGGTTTAAAAAGAAGAGAAATTACATATGGAATAACCTCTCAACTTCTATTTCTACGGAGGCTGGGCAGTATATCGTAGACACGAAAAAAATAAAATTGGGACTGCAGGATTGCGGTCCCAATTCCCGTTGTTTGCCAAGCTCTACTTCTGTCCCGAAACACTGGACAAAAGCAGGGCTCAATGGGGCAGCGGAATAGAGTGGCAAAATTGGGACTGTCCTGCACAAAGTGCAAACCCCAGATTGTGTCCAGGGGGATAGGGCTATTAAAGCTGCAGTAACCCTTTGAGGGGGTATTGAGCCCACCCATACCCCATCCTTGTTGTGTTGTGGAATGATAGGGGTTAGACGCCAGAAAAGGAAACATTAGTTCATTAAAATAAAAAGGCCTTTTGTGACCATCCCCCTCTAAGGTGCCCAAATAGGCCAAAGAGGGTCGCTTTCGGTTTACAGTTTGAGGTTAGAGATGCAGCAAATGTGCCTTTTTGACCTGTTTAGGGGCATCAGGGGAGGAAGAAGAGGGACAGATGGGCTGATGAGATGGGGCATTTGCTTCTTTTCTGCTGTCATAGTTTATATATCCTGTAAAAAAATGGATGTTGGGGTCACTAGCAATGCATTGACATTGGGTTCTGCCCTAGGACTGAACCCAGCCACCCCCTCCAAGGCTGTCATCCTAGGAAACTGATGATCACCCTTACTCTTCCAGCATTATCTGCGGGTGATATTCTGTTTCTCGCAGCGCCGTCTGTATTGCTTCTCCGGTGGGCACAAATACAGATAAAATAGTGATTTCCCTCAACGTTTCATCAAAGTTCTGATGTCTATCACATTTTTGACAATACATGAAAGTAATAATTATATCTGTTTAATGACTTTGCAAACGTAAATGGCTGAGCGATTCCGTCAGGATGGATTTCTAACAAAGTGCCGTAAGTGATACAATCTGTATAAATTTAATTGCGTTTAAGTCCGCGCTGATTCCTCTCCCTGTATAATGTGATATCCAATTAACAATCTCCAAAGGCCCTATTGTTGTTGCTGAGAAACTCTATTAACCGAACTAGAAGTAGTTTAATTTTTTTTTTACAAGAATACAATTTAAAAATTGATACAAATTTGAATTTTATCCTTAAAACAGGCTTCCTTCCTCCATATGTTATTTTTTGTACATACTCGTACCACTAACCCTAGTGTCCCTGACACTCTTAACATCATATGCTGACACACTCATGCTAACATTACACACACACACACACTAACACCAAATACCGTACACTATAATGCCATACACTAACAGACACACATACTTTAACACCATATGCTTACACACTCATGCTAACATTACACACACACACACTAACACCAAATACCGTACACTATAATGCCATACGCTAACAGACACACATACTTTAACAACATATGCTTACACACTCATGCTAACATTACACACACACACTAACACCAAATATCGTACACTATAATGCCATACACTAACAGACACACATACTTTAACACCATATGCTTACACAAACAAATAGAGCCTTGAGAAAAACCCTGTATAGTAATAATGCATTAGTACGAACAAAATGGGTTAGTGTTTCATCTTCATAGATGTGCGTTCAGAGGTTATTTTATTACGAGACTGTTCCTTAATTCCATGGACAATCCCCCTGACTCCTGAACTGGATATTACATTTGATGTTGTATCTTATTTGTCAAGGTTCCGACATTTCATAGATTGTTAAATTACTGTAACAGAACACACGGAGCCAATTCTTCTGAGCTTTGGCTGTCATCTTTTGGTGGGTAAAATACTGAAAGATAAAATGGTACTTAATATCCATCAAAGCTTTTCTTAGTGCAAAAAAAAGTGCCGCGCTAGTTCCTTTGAACCAAACAGTAATTAGGTTATAAATTGTGCATTTGTTATACTTGAAACTTTCCAGAACTTTATTTATTTATTTCTGTAGAGAAAGTTTAGAGTCGCATCTTCCTGATGATCAGAATTTGGACATAGATGAAGTTGTACAACGATCCAGAAGTCAGGCTTACCCTTTAAGATAAAACATGGAAGAAAATGTAAAATATTTTTACAAATACACTTAGATTTAAACTTTTCCCCACTTAACTTTGGGTATTGAATAGCTGTATTCACTTTGGGAATATGAATTCGGTATAATTTCCTAATAAACAAATGCTTTTTCTGACCTTGCAAACCATCCATGGCTTAACTTCTCAACTACTGACTTAAGACTGTAGTTGGCTCAATGTTCTTTTTTTTGACCCCTTAAGGACAATGGGCGGTCCCTAAACCGATTGGAAAAAATGGATTTTGACCCCGTACATGTACGGGCTTTGTCATTAAGGGGTTAAGTAGTATTTGAAGTAGGGCTGCAACTAACGATTATTTTAATAATCGATTAGTTGGCCGATTTTTTTTCCGATTAATCGATTAATCGGATAAAAAATTACATTTTTTTTCAATTTAAAATAATGTAATAAAAAACGTACAATTTACACTTTCATCTCTTTATTGCAATGGCCTCTCTCTATTCACCTTCTTATTTTACTGACATAATAATAAAAGCTATAAGAACCCAAACACGGTGTTTCTCAAACTAGGTTTTAATACAAAGTTATTAGTAAATATTAATTCATATGTTAACTATTTTTCATATTTAATAAAAACTATGAGAAAAAAGCCTTGTTTAAATTTTTTTTATTTACCAAACTGCCCCCAGTTATGCACATCTGACCCCCAGCTTGCCACTCTGTCCCCATATATGCCTTATACCTCTTATATGCCAGTGATATGCAACTGAGCCCCCTGATATACCTTTTACCCCAGATATGTTTTATGCCCCCCTGATATGCCTAATATCGATATGCCTTATACCCCCTATATGCCACTGAGCCCCCTGATATACCTTTTACCCCCAGATATGTTTTATGCCCCCCTGATATGCCTAATATCGATATGCCTTATAATTCATAATACCCCCCATACACCACTATAACTAACCCATACACCACTCTGGCTCCTCCCCCTCCCATACACCACTCTGGCTCCTCCCCCTCCCATACTCCACTCTGGCTCCTCCCCCTCCCATACTCCACTCTGGCCCCTCCCCCCTCCCATACACCACTCTGGCTCCTCCCCCTCCCATACTCCACTCTGCCTCCTCCCCCTCCCATACATCACTTTGCCTCCTCCCCCTCCCATATACCACTTTGCCCCCTCCCATACTCCACTCTGGCTCCTCCCCCTCCCATACACCACTCTGCCTCCTCCCCCTCCCATACACCACTCTGCCTCCTCCCCCTCCCATATATCACTTTGGCTCCTCCCCCTCCCATACATCACTTTGCCTCCTCCCCCTCCCATACACCATGCTGGCTCCTCCCCCTCCCATACTCCACTCTGGCTCCTCCCCCCTCCCATACACCACTCTGCCTCCTCCCCCTCCCATACATCACTTTGCCTCCTCCCCCTCCCATACATCACTTTGCCTCCTCCCCCTCCCATACTCCACTCTGCCTCCTCCCCCCTCCCATACTCCACTCTGCCTCCTGTCAGCCACGGAGGTTCACAAGACACCAGGGAGCCGGGTAGAGAGGCAGAGTGGTGTATGGGAGGGGGAGGAGCCAGAGTGGTGTATGGGAGGGTAGCTCCCATACACCCCTCTGACTCCTCCCCCCTCCCATACACCGCTCTGCCTCTCTACCCGGCTCCGTTACTGACAGGAACTTCCACTGATGCTTCATAGAAGCCTCAGCGTAAGTGAAGGTGAGTAACGGAGGCTGTCTGTGCGATGCAGACCCCCACCGGCTGACAGAGAGGATGATCCGCAGGTGACGATGCGCACAGACAGCCTCCGTTACTGCCCTTCACTTACGCTGAGGCTTCTATGAAGTCAGTAACGGAGCCGGGTAGAGAGGCAGAATGATGTATGGGAGGGGGGAGGAGTCAGAGGGGTGTATGGGAGGGGGAGAGAGACGGAAGTGAGAGACCGGCCGACAGTGAGGGGAATCCAGGTCCCCTGCAGCGTTGCGGGGGATCTGGATTCTAGTGTTATAATCCGATCTCTGTTTGAGGTCGGATTATAATTTTTATAATCGATAAAAATCGATTCGATTAATCGATAATGAAAATCGTTGACAACGATTTTCATTATCGATTATTATCGATTTTATCGATTAGTTGTTTCAGCCCTAATTTGAAGCTTCATCTTCCGAGATTCTCATCCCTGACATTGAAGTTTCTACAACTTCTACAACAACAAACCTTTAATTGAAAGAGTATGATTATATGCATGGTTGGGGGCACTACTGGGTTTTTGACTTTGTGACCAAACGATAGTTTTTTATGGAGAGGGTTGACGCTTTGGGAAGTTACCAGGAATCAGTATTAGTTGTTCCAGGACTATCGGACATCTTGACATCGCTACTGCTATCACATCTGCCTCAACAATATACGAGCCATAGGCAAACGTATACTTTAGAAAGTTTCTATGATTTCTGCCCACTCTTTTCCAAAACCGCATACATGATGATATTATACTCTTTCTTCTACTCGTGAGACATAGTTATCAACCTTCCAGTCCGATCAAGGTGTCAATAACAAATAACTAATAACGGCTAACACTTTTCTGTAAAAAAAATGTCAAAATGGTAAACCCAGGAGACCCTCGGGTAAAGACTGACAACTCCGGTGTATGTTTATAACCCGTACCGAGCTGTAACAATGTATTTCAGATTCGCCGAAGTAAATAAATTGCTTTTGGGGGTCTCAAATGCTAATCATTCGGTTTCCCACAATCCTTCAAAGGAGAGAAAAAAACAACTTTTGTGTCTGATAGAATTCTGTCTGTGATGCGGTTTTCATTTTTATCCAGTTACCAAGGAAACAGAAGTTTTAGCCATTTGGATGGTCTGTAAAGAATGTTTTCATCTTTCTAAAATTTATTTTGCAATCATGCCATTATTCGGCACGGTTCATCAGATTTTAAAGAGGGTATTAAATACGCTTCGTTCTCAAACCAACAGATTGTGAAATTTTTGCAAAAAAAATAATAATATGATTACTATATTTAAGCTGATTTTGTTTAGTAATAACTGATATTATGAAATCATACATTTTCAAACAATTTCATATGTTCATTTTGGAAGAATAATTTAAAACTGACACTTTCCCAAGTCCTACATTTTATATTTTTTGACACTACACTACATTTAAAGATTACAAAATACAAAAATAGATTTAAGTAGAAAAAGTGGAATATATGTGTATGTGTGTATATATATATATATATATATATATTTATACACACACACACACACACTCTGGAACTCTCTGGGGTCTCCAGGTCAGCTTAATTTTCTGGGCTGGGCAACGCATTTGGTCACACCCATTCACCACCCACTTCCCTCCCACTTCACTATCCACTGAAGGCTGTTTGAGGCTAGCCCTGCCCTTACATTTGGCTAGCCCCACCCACACTCAAGGCAATCTCTGCCCCTTTGCGAAGCCACTCCTCCTAAAGAGGAAGAGCTCTGAGTAGCCTACCCTGGGAATATATATGCATTAAAATAAATGTTGGTTGATAAATATATACATAAAATACATTAAAAGCATAAATAATATCAGCTTAGACCTCTAAAGACTCCCCTTCTCCCTATATTTCTCCTATATTCCTATATAAAAATATCAAATATAGAAAAACCACAGAAAAGAACAATACCAAACTCTACCTTATTGCCTGGTCTCGTATACTGTCCTAGGGGGGCAGCTCCAGCTGCAAAACTAGGAGGTAGACTGCATGGGTGATCAGCCCCCCTTGTGTGCTAATGCTCTCGGCGCTGTGTGCCTTTAAGACACACTGACCACCAGGCTATGACATCATATTTCGGTGAAGATGGCAGTTTTGGGTAGGAGGGGGGTGCTGGGGGCACCGTCCTGGGCTGACCCTAGGGCAGCACCAAAGGTAAATAAGTTACATCGTATTGTATAAATGGTATTTAAAATGATCTCCCTACCGCCATATATTGCTATCAGAAATGTTGGCATATTACGTGCTTCTGCTTTTTCCCACAACCTTTTCTAATTGTCGGAATGAAGACGATAAATTTGTTTTTTTTAATGTGAAAACGCGTTTCGCTCTCTGTCACAGAGAAGAGTGAAATACAATATAAAGTAAATATAGACTTTGTTTGGATTCTGCCAAAGGAACCCAGATGTTTCTATAGAGGAAACATCATGCGGGGTAGATTACTATGAAGAATCACTTTTCAAATTAGAACTTGATAAAAAAAACTTTCCTTCTCCGAGCCGTAAAGCTACTCCCAGTGCGATTAGAGGATTCATTTCTTCCTCAGCAGTTGGGTAATGATTACAGCTCCAGATGCTGTGGGAGTGATAAGGAGATTGATTAATTTCACTTGAAAGGGCATATGTTCAAAGAGAATCCAGTCGGAACACCGAGGGATATTTGACATCTTGCAACTAAGACTACAATGACTTACTGCCCAACAAACAAGAATTATGTATCTTGTCTGCTTTCTTCCAGCTCGGTCCTACTTGTTAGCTGCTTGTTTAAGCGAGGCGAAGCAATGGGCTTTTTTCTCTCTGTGTGCAGGATGGGCAGCCCCGCACGAGTCGGATTCCAGTTCGACTTATATATATATATATGAATTATTGCCAACTTTTATTAACAATTGACCACACACTCTAGACTGCGGGAGAATCGAGTCGATAAAAGCAAGCAATTTGTGGAACGCTTACCCATTGCAAAAGTAAGAAGAAGTAGGGGGATTCAACAATCACTCCGACCTTCTCCCCCTATCTCATACGTGGTGTGGTAAAGGGTAATAAAATAATTAACTCCTTTGGGGGTAGAGAGCCCACCTAAACCCCTCTCATTCCCATTGCATACCCATGAAAATGGGGGTTTAAATGTCATAAAATACCATTCAGCTTGCATGCCCTTGCCTGCAACCCAAAAAATGTAAATGTGCATTAATTTGCATATTGGTGAATATATAATTTGCTTTGTGACTATCGTCCTGAGAGGGGATACGACCTCAGTGCAATCGGGTGAGTTGAGTTAACCCTTTACATGGCTGACCACTCCACTTTTAGACCCAAGTGTGATACTAAAGTGCATATGATGGCTGAAGTGTTCATTTAAGGAACAGATGATGACCAGAATTCCTTTAATGCCAACCTAGTACTCATGACGGACTGGTTAAGCGGTACTCTCACCTACCTAAGGACCCAAATACCATCTACTGCCTCCAGGAGCTGGACCTACCTGTATTATGGAGAAAATACAGGGTCACTTTACCACTGATTTCAGAAACATCTTTCAAGAAAATTATGTCTTTCGCTGTTTTCATCTTCCCTCGGTGTAGCCATTTGTGTGTAATGATGTTATAAGTGATGTGCAAGCAAATAGATTTTAAAAATGATTTTAATGGAGTAACAATTTACTGTCAGAATGTTTGATGCTCTGTATTTTGCCCGCATGATTTTAGTCTTTCTTACAAATTGCTGGGTGTAATCTGAATTCCATTAGCTTTTTATCTGATTCTAAAGCTGTGCTACAAACAAAAAGTGTTTACTTAGAATTTTTCTTTAAAACAAATACAGGAACAGTCAGAATCTATTATTACTATTATTATTATTATTTTAGTTAAGTTTGTTTACTTTTCAGTTTAACTTTGTGTTGTTTAATTTGTTTTTTCCCAGTAACTGCTTCACCTTGTGGGGTCATGGTTGTTGCTAATTTTTGTAGCGAATCATAGATTTGCATAATCCCAAGTGTCCCTGTTTTGAAGGGACAGTCCCTCTATGAGCCCCAAATACTGGTATCCCGCTTTTATGCCCTGATTTTCTGGGAGGTCAGAATGTTTGCTGGGTATGAGGGTATCGGAGGGTTCTACATCCCTAAAAGCCTCAATAATGCATATAGAAAAAGCAGAAATTAAGTTTATAAATAAAATTACCTTAACCAAACATGTTGGTGTTCTTCGAAGAACAAAAAACATTTACATAGTTACATAGTTACATATAGTTACATAGTTACATAGTTACATATAGTTACATAGTTACATAGGCTGAAAAAAGACCTGCGTCCATTAGGTTCAGCCTTTCCTATATCTGTTAATTTGTTGCTGTTGATCCAAAAGAAAGCAAAAAAACCCCGGTTTCACTCTTTCCAATTTTGCACTAACCAGGGAAAAAAATTCCTTCTTGACCCGAAAATGGCAGTCAGATTTCTCCTTGGATCAATAAGCTGTTTCCCCGTAATTAAAGATTATATGCCCGAATATTATGTTTTTCCAGGTATCCATCCAGTTGCAGTTTAAACGTCTGTACAGACTCCGATAAAACTACCTCTGCAGGCAGAGAATTCCACATCCTTGTTGTCCTTACTGTAAAAAACCCTTTCCTCTGCTTTAGAGCAGATGCATGTCCTATGCATAGTCCTGTTTATGAACAGATTTCCACACAATGGTTTGTATTGGCCCCAAATATATTTATATAATGCTATCATATCCCCTCTGAGGCGACGTTTTTCTAAACTAAACAGATTTAATAAGGTAAATTATCAATAAACTATACCAATAAGTAAGTTGAAAAAAGAAAGCACATGGTGAAAAAAAGGCATGGTGAAGCCCAATCCTCCTAAAACAAGGATGTTCTATTTTGGGGTTTTTTTCAGTTGAGGATGATCTGCAACATTTTTAAATTTGGGTATTTGATGGACTTGCACCGAAGAGCCTGGCATAGTCCTTTTTTAATTCCATGTCTGTATGGGGTAGCTGCAATTCCAACTGCCTCTCACCGCCCCTATGACCTCTTCCACCGGAGATTGGCCATGTTGGCCACCCCTTCCGAGCTCCAAAACACAAGGTCAGCAAGACTGCGCTTTGTACATTAAATTTAAAGTTCCTTAGCCTGAGTGTGTCCTGCGGAATCATTCTACGAGAAACACTTCTCATGCAGTAGCATGTGAGGACAGCAATTTGCCGCTCCTGTCAAAATGCCAAAGGGGTAACAAAATCTTTTAACACCTACCCCAATCACACGGGGTACAAGAAAAAAGAGATTCATTTTATTGCTCAATTATTTTTTTTTAACAATTTTGGCTCTTTTTATAGTGCATTATTGTTGTGCTCGTTCCTGCCTATCACTGTCTACCTCCGTACCCCATATCAATGATTTTCATATAGAGATCTATCGCCTGTCAGATGACTTCATTCAGTAAATATGGTTTAGCGGTCGCATCAAAGCAGAATGTATTTCCATTATTATAATTTCTTGACTTATCGGATACGACGTTTATCGGTATCTTAAAGCAATTTGCAGCGTTCCCGCTTTATGCGAAGATTGGAGACTGTCATTCCAGAGATCTGTCCTGTGGAATGTCTACGTATCAATAAATATTTAATGGGATTTGTGGAGAAGGGAGTTATTGTATACTCTTCATTACAGGCATTGTTATAAGTAAAATACATTTAAATAATATTATGCCATGCCTTCCTTTGTTGGAAGGACTAGCCCCAGATTACCTTAAAATAAGGAGAGTAGGAGTGAAAGTGGATGGGGAATGGGCACAACCATTCCTGCTATCCTGCCTGCAGAAAGGTAATCGGGAGAGTTCCTTGGAATTAGAGAAGGCCTGGACAGGCCATCTGGCCCAATGGGCAAATGCCAGGTGGGCCCCCGGCGGACAGTGTCCCACACGCACCCGATCTGCCGCTCTAGTGAGCATAAAAACATGGCGCCCATATCCAGCTGGTTGCCCACTTATGTCATCAGGCAGCCGCTGGCCTTAAAGTGCCAGGGCCATCTTTTCGGCAGATTAAATATTTTGTCATTCATAACAATATTTATGTCCAATTACCATCTAGTACCTTTTTTTCTGCTATAAATTAATATCAAGATTTTTTTTTAAATAGCTCCAAAAATTGTACACTAAGCGTACGTTTCCCGAAACGCTTTGGCTTCTCAGTTATGAAACGGTCATAAGGTCACAATGATTTCCTTTACTTTCTTATCTTGTCTTTTAAGAACACTTTCTTAGCTGCATATCACATAAAAAGAGCACAAAGACGTTTTTTACTCTTCGATATTCCTATCTCTGAAGTAATGTAATGACTTTTTTTTCTTCGTTATATATACCCAAAGGAATGAGAGAGTCTCTCGTAGAATCTATTCGCGTAGGATATGTTTTCACATTTCCACTCTACTTTAATCTTTTAAATTTAGAGGTAAGCACATCTCATTTGGGAGCTCCTCTACTGCTGATGAATATAACATTTTTATATATTCAATAAAAACGTTCCCTGATCCTTTATAAACTCTGACCACAAGGTTTATGTTATTTAATCATAATGGCTTTGGAACTGCTGGTCAAGCCTTATCCAATAATGTGGCAATATGTGTCTAATGCAGCAACGGCCGGTGTTTAGGGAACTTTGGGGCAAATCCACAACATTTTGGCATATCCATGTTTGGGGTGATCCAAGCATGCTCAACAAAGAGCCACAGTGGAAGAGTGAGAAGGACCACTGAATGAGAAGGACCACCAAAGAGAGACAGGAGCCATACGGCATCACCAAATCTTCTGTGAACCAGCTCCAATGTGGTATTTCCAGTGACTGGAAGAGCCATGCATCAAAAACAGATAAATGGCGGTTATAAGATCCATTATTCTTAAAAAAATACCACTTTCTCCTATTGTTTGAGCGTTGCACAGTATGGGACGGCTTAAACTAGATGGACCCATGTAGAACAGCTTTGTCTCATGCTGGGGAATCAACTGAGCAGCAAGTCCATTGTGGGCAGTGGAATAGCAATAATACATGGATCATAAAATATAGAACTTCCCCACGACCAGCATTTTGTATCTGTGCCGCCTTCAAAGGGCCGATATGGCGTTTTGTTCACATGTCGCTCTGGTGACAGATGCCAAGAGCTCCTCTGAGTAGAGTCCTCCAAATTGTAACAGTAAAGTTACTGTATCTCTCCAGGTAAACAGGCCGGACTCTAAGTACCCCATAGGCAGAAAGAATATTGGTGTCTCTATTGTGATACAGAATATTGGGTTCACAAAGGATCTGTATGTATCAATGACATTATATTTTATATCAAAAGTTAATCCGGTAGGTTCTATTTTCCTTACCGTGTGCAGACAGAGCCACGGATCTGCCGCTGTCCTTCACATTCTCAGTTATCTTGACTTTTTTTTTTTTTTGACTGCTTCATGCACACAGTTTCACATCTTAAAAGAAAATCCACGATTCATGTACTCCTACTCGGAAGACACAAAGGCAAAACAAAGGAATAAAAATCCCTCTAAGCTTGGAAAGCTCCTTGTCGCCGAGAGGCTGAAGGCATGAGAAAATGTTTGAGGTTTGTCTTCTGCCAAAACGATTTTCAAACATCCTCCCTTATAACTGGAACCACACAGAATTTGCAGATGTACTTATTAGGATATTTTTCTAGTAACGATCATAGATAAGCATAAACGGTATGTGTAATGGTTGGTAGAAGTCACCATTATATCGCCTCGTTAATTCCAGATGGAAAAGGCTGGCATGCTTCAGGAAACTTTCGTGGTATCTCAGAAGGACTCAGGGACTCGTTACAGAATGTGTCTAACTGAATGTGGTCCCAAAGCCCAGTCGGAATACTAAATCTCTATCCTAAGGCTGTGTTAATAAATCATGGAGTTATTCCGCACTTGGAAATCTCAAGTTGGGTAAATCGTTTTTGGATTCACTCGAGGAACGCTTCTTCTTCTTGGTCTTCTCTCTCTTCTCCTGCTGCTGGTCCTGCCATGTTGTACCATCAAAAGTGAAGATGTGTAATATGAATATGATGACGTCTTAAGATGAGAATGAGGTTTTTTTTAAGAGATGATTGCAGGGTGGTCCCAACTTTTAATAAGGTCCAGGGAAAAGGTCTACTTGTGGGACCCAAGCCCTAACAGGTTATCCAATTTCCACCCACTACACCCCAAGAACTTTTCTCTTTCCGTACCTCCATCTCAGTTTAGATGCCAACTTTATCCTTTGACTCTCCCTACTCCTAATGTGGCCCTTAAGGAATGCAGGGGCCCTGACAAACTCCTTTTTTTACCCCAAGTGAAAGACAGCCCTACATTATAGTGTGTTAGACTTGGGTGCCATAATTTAGTTACGGAGGGCAATCGTTCCCCCAAATCATAACGACATGGGGGAAAAGTGCTAGAAAGGGCTCTTCTTTGTCCGTGCAGGTCCGTGCGTCTGTCTCGACGCCTATTCGTCTTATCTTTCTCAAGTACCCGCTGATTAGCAGAAAGGAAGGTACTGGTGGGAGTTCCTCCCCCCGGCAAGCAACCAAATTAAATGTGAGAACCTCTAGCCAGACGAAATTGCTTTGAGGCAACAATTCAGAAGGATGGAAAATCAATTCCAGTTTCATTAAGAAGGGAAGAAAGTTTAGACTCACAATTGGCTCCCGTCTAATTCTAAAGGCATTGATTTTACTGTTTTAAATTGTAAACACATTTCATGCAACAATGCCAGTCATCTTCTGTCTGTCTACCTTACTTATCCGCACTACAGAATACGCACCTTCTGCTAATTAATGATCTTTCTGATTAATTAACTTTTGCTTCCTGCTTTTCCTTTTTTTTCTGTTTATAAAATATATTTTTTTTAAATTAAACTACAGGGCTGGAGAGGTTTGCATTTGTTTCTGGATATGGACCTAGCGTTGTTTCTATCATTGAGACTTTTCTTGCTGTATTTTGACATCAACAGCAACAACAACAAAAATCATAATGGAGAAGACTTCATGTTTTTCCTTATTGGGAAAAGATATATCTTGGTGACCAGTGGACCCCCGTTAACCCTTTTGCCTTAACCAAATACGCCTTAGCAGATCTGTCCTTATAGTCTTTCCTCTGTTTAATCATTGGTGATTCAACCAATCAGTGCTTGCCTTTGTGCCACATGACAATTAGGTGTTCCCAGCTAAAATTATGAATAAGGACACAATTTCACTTGATAAAAAGATTTTATGGGGAAATGTTTGGGTGTGCAACATAACCGTGAATGCAGTTTTTAATGCTACATTTTGTTACCAATCTATTACATTTGAGTGTTCTTGCCTTTCTGACTAGTATTACATTCTGATAGCATTAAAATACATTAGATATTATTTAGATGCATTATTAGAGTACTCTATAGATACAGAGAATTTTAAAGAAAACCCAAAGATGTCACTTCAGGTTAGAAAAAATGTTATAATCTCTCAATAGAGGTTTTGTTAGAAAAATGTGCATGTAGATTATAATGCTTAAATCGAGTATACTTGAAGCTGAAGTAGTTGGTACCCCCAATCCGCTCACACATATGCAGTCTTTTAATAAATGCAGAGGCACACGAACAATATTTTGTTTAATAATTCAAACAAATGATGCGCTATGTGCAAACGTCTGCTTTAGCTTCTTATTGACTTCAGTTAACACCTTGGGCATGGAATTAATTAATAAAGCTTCATTCAAATGCATTATCCGTAAGTAATATTGAGATCAAAAACAAATTATTAAACTAAGCCAAACAAGAAGACCCAAAGTTACTTCTCTTAGTGTCTAGGAATAAAATAGCAGAATCATTGCGGAAAAAGACACATCTTCAGAAAAAAAAAAGTCCTCTTCAATGCAACGCATCCTTACAGTACATTATTTTTTATACAAAAGAATAAAGGGTTAAGTTAAGTTTAATTTTATATGAATAACGCTATTGTGTCGTTTTATATCAGAAGCTACAGTATCACTTTTATCTTTGCCGCACAAGACATCACAATTGTTTCTTAATAATAATGATAAGTAAAAATTACTGTATCATTTTGTTTCACTAGATTTTCTTTAAATACACTCTTGAAAAATAGATCCTCAAACTCTCTTTATGTTTTAAAGAAAAAATGGATATAGTTGCGTTCCCCCAAGAGAGAATGGGGAGTATTTATGGGCCTTTTTTTGGCCCAACCGAGAAAAAAAAATAGATATCAAGTTATATCAACATTTGGGATATTAGAGTTTTTTTACCCCCATTCCATCTGACGAAAAGAGTCCTGAGGTCCCAAAAAGCTTATTTAACTTAGACTTAATGAAGGTATTGACTAAAATGTATATTAAAAGTGTAATTACAGAATGTAACACTTGCCAATGTCACTGTCATTAAAATAGTAGGTAATTAAAATTATTGGGGGGGCATGGAGTTCGCTGGGAGAGCACAAAATGAAGAAGCGAACCCTTTATTGCATCATTGCAATGCCCTGACGTCAACGTTACAGACATAGAGAAGCGACATGGTGTGTGTATATATATATATATATATATATATAATTCTGACTATGTATAGGGGTGAATATCTTCCTGCCTGCTCGATCATAGGAATTCCCAGTAGTAGTCAAAAGCATATGGCTGCAATTTCCTTGGTCATGGCTCAACAGCTCATAACTGAACATATGTGGTTTGCATCCAAGTGATAAAGTCAGTATGGATTCTAACAGTAAATAAATCCGTAACAAGGTATCTCTTTCTAGTGTGACTAAAAAGCCATCCAACTGCATTGAATATGATAATTACTCCTGATTAAAGCTATCAAAAAAATTTAGAATAAATTATTCTTGAATGATTGTAAAACTGGATGATTTTGCTCGAAACATAGAACTGAATTTATTATATACTATGCTAAAAGTGCGAGTATCCAGAAGAACCTTTCTTCATTGGCCAGCACATAATAAAAATTAGTCCAATGACAAGTTAGGTGATACAACATTTTACATAATGAGGGAAAATGCTAAATATATTTCCTTAAAAGGAAACACAAAACAAGAATATTCATCCAAGTATTATTTTATGACTTCCACATACTGTCAGAAAAAAGGTTTACCAGGATACAAATATCAACCAAAGCGTCCTCCGTAGAAAGGAACCAAGATGAACAAAACACCAGAATCCTACCTAAATTGTGTAGGTCTTTACGTTTTTCAGAAATACCACAACACATATATGAGAATCAACAAATCTAAATTTACCAATAGCGTAACCCCTCATAATTTAATCCCTACACATAGCTAATTTGTAATCTTTATATTGATACTGTTTCCTGGCTAATGGCAGATTATCTTCTTTAAAAGCATTGCTCTCGTTTAAGGCTCCTTCCTCTCTCTTATCTTTTCTCTCTCTCCTGTTCTAACCTTTACGTCCTTTTCTTTATGACTCACTACACGCTCAGATACCGGTTCCTGTGATCCACAGTGGGGGATCTCTTTCCTTTTATTTGTTAACATAGATGGCTGACCCCGTGTAGTAATGCAGTGCAAACATGTGATGTCTCTTTATATCTCATTTGGTAAACCAAATAAAATTAGCATCAAAAACACTACCTACCCTGTGGCATGAAGTTTTCAGGTCGCATAGTATGTGCAAAGATCATGTATTTCAATAACATTAATTACACAAAGCATGGGTGTTAAATAAGCAATCATTTTAAACAGATGGATATTATACTGCAACAGCAAAGAGCAGATGGTCCAGTAATTACATTATTTCTTCCGTATTAGTGCTTAATATAAAAAGTTAGTTTGAACAATCTTTCAAACCATTTTCATTTCCTACAACATTTGCGAATACACACTTGTGTTATATGGTCAAGTTGAAGTGACAGTTCTAAGAGAGCTCCGCAAAGTCCTTTTTTGGGTCTATTAACTAAGAAGTCGAGCTAACTCTTAATTCAATTGACCAGATTCGACTTCAGTCACATGCCTTTCTATGCTACCACTCGCAAAATAACTCTCATATTTAGTCTGTGAATCTGTAAATTATTTTCCTGCAACTTAAAGTTTTGGGAGTTGCATGTGAGGGCATGCAAATTTAATGTGAACTTGAATGTCCTTGCCAGCAACTGCCTAAGTTACCTTAACATTAAGTTAATAAAAACTGATTCTTAAAATAAAAAAGCATTAAATAATTATTACAAAAGAAATAAAAACAAAAAAGGATGTCCCAAAGACTCCATATTAACCAAGGTAGGTTGTAGGTTAATTAAATAAGCCTGGGGGTATTTATGACTTTATACTCCCCTATCACCTGCTAATGCGGATGGATGCTAATGCCTTAAGGGAGGCAGGGAGCTCCAGCCAGGCTGACCCCTTAACCTCCACCCCTTAACCAGTGGCATGGGGGTAACATATAAAGAATTTCCCTTGGGGGCATCTTTGCCCAATGGCGCTACGTTTTAAAATGGCGGCTGACTCAGCAGGAGCATTCTTATATGGTCATATGCACCAGTGGCCCCAGTGATAGAAGCCCTGTATTACAGCTATGAAGGCCAACATTTTCTGTAATATTAATATACCTCTGTGGTTAAACCTTATTTTCATGCTCTCACATTTCTCATTAAATGTACTAATATTTATGTTTCCTGCAGGTACCTGGGGCCGGTGTATAGGGGACTGCGGACAGGGAGGTGTTCAGAGCCGATCTGTTTGGTGTGTGCATGAAGAAGGCTGGGTCACTCATAACTCTAACTGCAAATCCAGGGACAAGCCGCAAAATCAGAGGAGCTGTTTCAAAATATGTGACTGGCACAAGGACCTCTTCCAATGGGAAGTAAAGGAATGGGAAATGTGCGTCCTTGTTCCGTACCCACAAACTGACTTAAAAACAAGGACCTCAGAGTGTGTCACTGCCCAACATGGGCTACAACGTCGAAAAGTCGAATGCGTACAAAAGGTAAATCATTCCACTGCACTGAGCGAGATCTGTGAGTATTTCACACCTCGTCCACCTACAGAACAGGCTTGTCTTGTACCCTGCCCCAAAGACTGTGTGGTATCGGAATTCTCGCAGTGGTCAACATGCAGCAGGAGCTGCGGGAAGCAACTTCAACACAGAACTCGTTCCGTCATATCGCCTCCTTTGTACGGGGGTTTGGATTGTCCAAACCTCACTGAATCAAGAATGTGTGAATTTCAGGGGGTTTGTTCTTTCGGAGATGAGGAATATACCTACAGTCTTAAAGTTGGACCGTGGAGTGAATGCAGGTTGCCTCATTTAAAAGAAATTCATTTGAGTGGAAGGACCATGTTGGATTTCAGCTCAGACTCCAAAGAAAGGAGTTCATTTAAACAGGAAAGTCACATCTTTCAAACATCTTCCAATGTGTGGGACCTAGAAATCGGTTATCAGACAAGGCAGGTTAGGTGTACGCGGAGTGATGGAAAAAATGCCCTGCTCAGGTAAGACACATTTTTCAACTTCAGCTGTATATTTAGGTAAAAAGGGCCAAATAATAAGATGGGCCGAGCTAAGAGTTACACTTTTTTCAGGGCAAAAGGTTACATTCTTACTGTTACATAGTTACATAGTTATATAGGCTGGAAAAAGACCTGCGTCCATCAAGTTCAGCCTTTCCTATTTCGGTTATTTTGTTGCTGTTGATTCAAAAGAAGGCAAAAAAACCCAGTTTGGCTCTTTCCAATTTTGCCCTAACCAGGGGAAAAATTCCTTCTTGACTCCAAAATGGCAGCCAGATTTCTCCTTGGATCAATAAACTGTTTCCCCATAATTAAAGATTATATCCCTGAATATTATGTTTTTCCAATTGTGGTTCTTGACATTCCATTGTAGATTTCTACAAATCAAGAACCAGACACATGGTCAAGGAATACTTGTTTGCTTGGTCTTCAGAGATAGACTTGAGACCCAAGGTGGGATAGTAAAGGGGTCTCAGATCCAAATTATACGAATGCAGCTTGTACTACAGGGACAGCCGACCAAAGACAAGGATTACCAGGTCTTTTTGGGCATTTCTGTTTGACCAATTCCTTCTCCCTTAGTATCACGGTTCAGGCTTGAACCATCGTGTGACACAACCATTCTCTTAGCACTCTCATCTACTGATCTATATTATATGGTTTAAATTAAAATATCCCTTTATTCCCCAATTAAGTTTTTAAGAGCAGCTGGTTGCATCTCTGAGATTTGCTAAATCTTAATTTATGGCAAGGTGATATTGCCGACACATGTTCTTTTCTCCAATTAAAGCCACCTGAAAGTGGACACTCCAGATTTGGTTGCTATATTATTATTCATTCCTTCTACATAAACGCCACGATCAAAATAAATACGCAGTGTGGAGACCGGGCTAATGAAGCATCACAGATTGAATCTGCGGTATCTTGTGTTTCTGTCATTTGGATTTCACCTCATTATTCTGGTCCTGGAGGAAAGAAATTCTGTTTTGGTGAACCAACCATTGTGATCAATCTAATTTAAAGCCTCTCATATGTAATAAATTAGACACGTGTTTGAAAATGTGCAGCATGTATCAAAAAGGGATATTAAACAATGTACACAATCTAGCCACTAAATATATATATATATATATATATATACATAAAAATACCTGTATATGTGCTGAAAAAAGTGTTTTAAACTTTGTTCCCTATTTTACTGCATTCTATTTAATATATAATTCCGCAGCCTGTATAATTGCTTTTTTATATGGCTCTTCAAAACATTTTAATTTTTTTCTATGAGCTAAATTATATTTAATAATAATGATATTTTATTTAATAAGGATAAATCAGATTTAATAATAATTTAATAATTATTAATATTATTATCATGCAATATGAATAAATATTAAATACTGGTCATTTAGTAATTAAAAATATTATTATAATGTAATAATAAATTCCCAATGCTTTCCACAGAACGCTATGCATAATAATCTCTAATTGACAAAACCAAACCAAGGACCTCATCTGTTTGCAATGGAGAGGGGGGTAAGAAAAGGGAGAGAAATGAGGTAGAAGAGACAGCTAGTGTCTTCACCTGGATAAAATGTGACATTTTGTTACCATGTTACAATATAACCCAAACTTGCCCAATTTCACCATCACTCCCATACTGGTCAACGACTAAAGCCAGGCAAATGCCAGTGGGCTGCTGCCAGATAGCACTGGTCACTTACTTTTGCTTGAGAGACAGATCGGGTAATGAGTGGCGGTGGACTGGATTACGTGAGTGTAAGAGTGTAGCGCGGGGTTTCATGTATCCAGCCATTGGCCGCAGGTACATCATTGTTACCGTATTCATGTAACTTTTAACAAGCATCAGTAATATAACTATCATATCTAACTTTTACGTAGTGTAACTAACCTGTAGGCTACTGGAAAGGCAGGATGTGATTTTTGTCTTAACCGTTTGTTGTCAGGGTAGTTGTATATTTCTTTTAATGAGCACGTTAGATGACGTTATCCTTTTTTGTCGCACTCTGCAGTATTTGCTCCCAGGATAACATGCCCGTACAATACCAGTCATGTATCGTTCCCAAAGACTGCGAGGTAACAGAATGGTCGGCGTGGAGCCGATGTTCAAAGACCTGCCGCTCTTCAGACGTGGCTCCGGGATACTGGAGCAGGAGTCGAGACGTGAGGCGCGTAGCTATAGGAGGCAGAAGACCATGCGCGATCCTCAAAGAAAATGAAGCATGCAATGTGCAAGAAGATGTCCTTCCACTATGCCCTCGGTAAGTGTAAATTACAACATCTGTGATCAAACCTGTTTTATCGCTACCATTGGCATTTTTCCCTTAACAACCCTCTCAACACACATTACTGTGGAACAGCCTCCCGGCAGAGGTGGTAACACAGTGAGGGAATTTAAACATGCATGGGATAGGGATATGGCTCTTGAATCAACGAGACCAACGACTGATTAAGGTTTGAATCTTTAGGTCAATAAAACGACTAGACGGGGGCCGAATGGGTCCGATCTGCCGGCAAATTCTATGAAGACAATGGGTTGAGGCTGAATTCCATTTATGATCAGACTGGGCTAGAATGGTGTGAAATTTAGGTTCCTTTTCTCTATAACGAAACATCAATGGATGCAGAAGATGTAAAAATGGTTAATTTATCTCTTTTCATCCGATGTTCTATAAAACATAAATTAACTCGTTTATTTACTATTACTTGAACAGCCATTATGCAGAATGAAAGGCCCTTTAGCTGTTAAAACGCAGATTTTCACAGCTTTCCGACACAAGTTTGCTTTTATTTCTCGCGGTAGTAATCTAAGTTGGTTTCGCAGCTTCGGAGACTAATGTACCTTAAGTATCTAATAAAGCATTTTCATCCACTCCATTAAACAACCCAGTCTACATAATAAGACACTTTTTGAATTGTTTCTTTTTTAAGCAGAATAATGTATTGAGAGATAAAGGAGAAAAAAAAGTAACATGTTTTCTAATTACAAATGAAAAGAGATTTGTCAGCAAGAAGAATAATTGGGGAAAGAAGGTCCTATCAGCCATTATGTTCTGCCATCTTTTATGGGGGTCCGGAAAGCTTCAGGATGGGCTACAAAAGTATGAAGCAATTCTAAATTATCATGGAATATAATATTTTTCTTAAAGCAAATTGGTTTACTTTTCCCAAATCCTACTAATTATACCAATGGGATGGTCTCTACTAGACTTCTACAAATTACAATATTAAGGAAATTTGCTAATTTTCTCAATTCATACGAATCTCCAAAAACAAGGGGAGGCCCCCCCCAAAAAAGTGAAAAGGAAGCGAAGAGCTTGGTTTTCGTTGGTTCTCTCACTCATGCTCTCTTATACGCTCACACTCTCATTCATTCACACACATTCATTCACGTTCTCTCATGCTTTGAATGTCTTTCTACCCTCTCCGCCGACCACCTTCGTTCCCTGTCTAGCTCCGCTTCTTCCCTTGCATCTTCTTGTTCTCCTGTCTTCTTTCTTTGTCAGCTGCTCCTGGTGTCTTCTTTCTTTATCTGCTTCTCTGTGGACATGGCCTCCTGGTGAACTTGGCAGAACCTTCAGGCCCAACCTCTCCCCTGATTGGAGGAGCAGTGGAGAGGGTATTGCCCGGAGGCTCCGCCATGTACGGGCTGTGTCATGGAGGGGTTAAATAATCAAGTGTAAATGTCTCCAAAATACTTTGGGGGTTAACGTAACACTATGAGTTACGCCTGAGCGACTTTAACCCGGCTGCGGCTTCCATTATATAAAATATATCGGCATTTTAGCTTTGTACGCAGCGTTCGTAACACTCCCTATCTCCCTAATGGAGACATCTTTACCTATTGTGAGAAGAATAAAAACTCCAGTATCTTCTTTTGGCACTTACAGAGTTAAATTTGATTTCAAGCTGTTTTCTGGAGATAAACTCATGGGTATTTTGCGACTGGGGATTAAGTTTTCTTAAGTATTATTCATAATGGCATTTTTTTTTCTACGAAGCGATAATGTTTTTTTTCTGCATTTTATATACAAACCACGGGGGACCCCCGGCAGATAACCGCAAAAATAATGAAGTATGAGAGTTCCTGGTAATGGGAGGTCATCATTTTTCTCTTGATTATCTAAATGGCAAAAAAAAAAAAAGAAAATCAGCAACACCTCCCACTGTAATTTCTGAAAGAATCTCTTTAAATAAAAATCTTCAGTTCTGCAGAAATTGGATTTCAGAGCTTCCCAGAATATGGTGATTTTAAGCCATCTTCACTACAGTGACATCATTAAGAACACTTTCCACACATGTGCATAGGGGTCTTTTGCCCCCAAAAAAGGGACAACATGAAACTTTAAAGGGAACACACAGTTATCCTACGCATTAATGGGTATATACTGTCTGGAGTAGCATTGTAATGTCCTATGCCAGGGGTGTCCAACCTGCGGCCCTCCAGCTGCTGCAGGACTACATCTCCCATCCTCCCCAGCCAGCCAGCATTATGGGAGATGTAGTCCTGCAGCAGCTAGAGGGCCGCAGGTTGGACGCCCCTGTCCTATGCCCTGTAGAGAATACTAAAGACCACTTGAGATGGAAACAAAGAAAAGGCACAATTTAACACAGTAAAATAGAACTTTTTCGAACTATATTTTATTTATTTTTTTGCCGAATTGACATTTTCACCTCCTCCTCAAAACCCAACTAACAATTTTGCTTCTTGAAGGCGGTTAATTAATACTCTACATTCTGGACCGTTGCTAGTGATGTCTAGGCATTGAAAGATTAACGTGACTTATACCCAAAATATTCTATACATATTAATACATTGATCCTTAAATACTCATTTTTACTGTTAAAATAAATTAATAAATGATTTTGGTTAAAACCCCCAGAAAAATAATTTGCCATCAGAATAATGGTTCTATTCATATAATATATATTGTAGATATTTTGTATCGGCATCAATCGTGGAACATGTAACATTGTGAAGTCTCGGATGACGACCGTTGGGTTTGGCGCATGTTTGTAGTTACCTAATGGTTTGAAAGTAATTCGATGGGCAGATTGTCCGACGTGGCACTTACCTCTGTGGGTGACCAGCGTTATTCTGGATACCGAGTCGGCATCGAGATCTCCGCTGGGGTGAATTTCCCATTTAGTCGCCTCGGTTCACCGTTTCCAGTCTCTTCTGTTTCCTCCAGCGGTGATACAATTTGCGGAATCATTGAGTTAGAAACAATCCATGTGAAAGCAATAGGATGAGTTTCTATTGTGGACGAGGACACGAATGTACAGTGATATCCCTGGGACGTATTTACCGTACCATAGAATCAAAGCAAATCAACCTTCACCTACAACAACGGCGTTCCTTACTCACCAGTTTGCATTATTTATCAATGATATTTTTGATATGTGATTTACTCTATAATATTTATTTGTTTTGCATTTATGGTTTGGAAAATAGAGATAAAAGTAAAAGAAATAAGGTGAAATAGTGGGTCAGAGACATAGATGTAATGTAAGGAAGGTTTACTCCCTTTAAGTAGGACAGCCTCCCAGCAGAGGTGGTAGGGGCTAATACAGTGAAGGGATTTCAAGGAGTTCTAAATTATGTATATATATATATATATATATATATATATATATATATATATATATCTATATATATATTTATATATATTTTTTTTATATATATATATTTTTTATGTATATATATTTTTTTTATATAGATTGTTATATATATATACTTATTTATATATATATATATTATATATATATATTTTTTTTATATATATATTTATATATATATATTTTTTTTTAATATAGATTTTTATATATATATATTTTTTATATATATATTTATATATATATATTTTTTTTTAATATAGATTTTTATATATATATATATATATATATATATATATATATATATATATTTCTTTGAACTTCAGAATGATAGACTAATCGTAAGCCAGTCTGGTGTTACGTCATCGTGGTCCGATACTAATGGGTTAATATAATATTAAAACGGTGTCATTTAATCAATATGTAGAACATTTCACATTTAAGTGAAAGAACTATTTATTTATAGAAGGAAACAGAATGACCATAACTCTCCCTTTAAATTGGTCTAAAGGAGGTAGAAAAATCACTCCCAGCGATTACGCCGGCTCTTTATGAAACGGAATACTTTCGGTAAATAGCAGTTTAACTCTACAAGCATCGGAGGACGATAGCGAGCCATTGTCACGTTTTGTTTTTTTAATGGAGCGTTTATCCGCAGCGAGAACAAATGGGAAAATGATTTTTTTTTTGTTCATACAGCACTTTCTGGCGAGGACAGAAAAAAAAATGGTTCAAAAGTGGAAAAACTGTTAATCTCGCTGTGATTTCCTTCCCACTCTGCAATCAAACGCTCTTATGTTGAGAGGTCCATGTGACTTTACAGCGTCCCCATCAGAAACTGCTGCGCATGCAGGCTGCACACTTCAATGCCGCACACTCTAATTACGTTCTAGGCGAAATGTTAATCGGAGTACAAGTAACACGACATGTCTGAGATATATCCCGCATTAACACAATCAAAAGTGACAGGCGCTGAATGGGCAACCAGCCTTCAACGACTGACATCGCTCAAGATCTTATTGCCCCGCGTCTGATGTCTGCCGGCCACTTAATAACTACAATAAGCTACAAGCAGAATGTGAGGGGTGCACGGAAAACACGCCATTTACTGCTACGGGCCAGCAGTCCGGAAATATATCCCGTTGTACAGCGCTACACATTATGATGGTGCTATATTACTCCAAAAATAAGAAGAATTTTTAAGGCATGTTTATGGTTTTCTGCTTCTTTTTCTGCTCTTGTGCGTTCCGGTTCTACTGATAAAAAAAATCTACATATGACAAATAAGAGCATGGCGAAAATAAAAAGATCCTCTTCTTAGAGCACAAAATGTTTGGAAAACAAGGAAATTGCAACATAATTGCAAAAGGGTTTCTAACGATCAATGAGCCTTTTAACCTTAAACTTGGATCAGCGAACACAACGTGCCATTGGAACCCAGGAGTGATGGGAGTGATAAAGGGCCATTGGAACCCAGGAGTGATGGGAGTGATAAAGGGCCATTGGAACACAGGAGTGATGGGAGTGATAAAGGGCCATTGGAACCCAGGAGTGATGGGAGTGATAAAGGGCCATTGGAACACAGGAATGATGGGAGTGATAAAGGGCCTCTGTACGAAGAGATTCCATTAAAAATCTGCAGTTTCCCGCTACAATAGTCATTTACAACATTAACCCCGTCTGCTCTGGATTTCTGAACCATTTTATGTTATTTTAATGGGCAAAATTAGCATTTAAAAAAAAAAAAGTTTCTAAGTGACCCCAAACTTTTGAATGATATTGAATATATATATATACATCAAATTAGCCTTACTTATCCCTCCAATATCCTATCCGTTTATTTTTATTTAATAATATTAATCCAAATATCTATCTATCTGTCTGTCTGTCTGTCTATCTGTCTATCTGTCTATCTTTAAATCACTGCAATCTGCTTTTTAGCATCACATTGGCACCCATTTACTATTTTACAAAGAGCCAGACTGCGCATACTTCTTGTGCTTTTTCGCTAAATATTTAGAAATATCTGGGTGCGTGACTCTTGTCTGTGTCGATGTGTTTTCATTTGGTAATAATTAGGCAGACCTTGAGAGCGCATGTTTTTGCCTAATTAAAAGCCCATTACTATTACGATTTTGCAAAATGTTTTCTCTCCTGAAACAAGCTTTTTTAATGGAGAAAGAAGCACGGAATCTGCTTTGTGTCGGGAGTCAGTAATTTCTGCATGATGTTAACACCTTCAGTGCCAGTCATCTGCCATATGATTAACGTGATATAGAATGACGCTACTTTATCATGGTGTAGATTCTATACGAGTGCAGCGTAACGAAATCATACAAATATAGGGCCAGAGAAGACCAGACAGACATTTTTAAAAAGTGCCAGCTGCAACCACGTCCAACGCGTCCATGAAGTCCAACCTCGCTGTTGATCCAGAAGAAGAAAAAACCTCACATTAAAGATTTCCAAAAAAAGTGGAACAATTCCTTCTTGACTCCAAAATGGCATCTGTTTTAAGTTGGGGGGGCATCCAGCCGGCAGTGTCCCACGATGTCACACGCAGCCGTGCCACACACAAAATGGCCACCATGGTGCGATGTTAATGGAGTGACATCCCTCCATTTTGAATTTCCCTGTTTTCATAAAAGCCATCAGAGAGCCGCTACACCTTGTCCTCCGACGGTCTTACCTATGTTCACTACAATGTATTCTGTCTTAGTCTGCTGCTACTTTGCTCTTGTGTTTGACCCCGCTTGACCCTGACTATCCTGAATTATGGCTTCCTGACCTTGTCTTGTTACTCAACTATTCCGAACTCTGGTTCCTGACCCCAGCTTGTCGCACGGCTTCCCTGGACACGGGATCCCAGCTTAGGACCTATTTTGGTCCATCTGTGGGTCCAGCGTTGGCGTTAGTCCCCTATCTTGGAAAATCATCAAAAAGTCCCACGGCCACTTAAACCCAAAAGGCTCAACCTGAAGGGGAACGAAGAGTAGGGTAGGAGGGTGAAGAACTCTTCTGGGCCGACGGGTTTTCACTGTCCTATCCCGCAACAGCATCTCTTCTGCTACGCGGTACGTGACACAGATCTCATGAAACATAATCTTTCAATTTCAAACCAAATATTTCTAAAACTTTTACGCTTGAAAAATGCAAATAAAAAGTAGTTTACAAAACAATACATTTATGGACGCTGAAACCTCCAGTTTCCTTTTGAAAAATGAAAAATAAACATATTTTCATATCTTATGTTTCAAGTAAATTGCCATTTTATTGTTTTTTTTCATACCATTAATTTTTCTTTTTCACTATTTTCAAAAACATGTTTTCGAGTATATATATTGTTATAGCTTAATTTCTTATTTATGACGGACACAAAGATTTCTCAGCATTTATTGGAAAATGACAAATGTGCAACAAAATGTGACATTGTCATATTAATGCATATTAGAAAATTCTGCATTATGGAATATAAGAATACGATGAATCCGGGAATAATATCTAACAATAAAGATAATTATCTTGTGCCGTGTTAACTTGTATTTTATTGCAGTTTGATTAATCTATTCATGTGCTCTCTTATTTCTTAAAAGAAAATCACATAATCTGTAAGAAAATATGCGATGAAAATTGGCCAATAAAATAAAATAATGTCTGCAAAACTTAGCACATAAAATACCGGTACAGTAAAATAAAGCATAAAACCCATAAAATTTAACAAAAATTTATCAAAGTTGATCAATTTTTTTTTTATTTTTTTTTAAAGAAAGTTCAAAAACGTTGACCATTTGAGATAAATTATTAAGCAGTGAGTTTTCTGGAACTCTCTGGAAATGTCGGGTATGGCAGATGATTTCTGGAACTCTGATATACCTGGGGACTTCTCTACCCGGAGCTCTTTCTCTTCTGTGGGAGTGGCTTAATAAAGAGGTGGCACTTGGTGGGAGGGAACTGGGCAGGGAGTAGGCAGAATGTGGGCGGGGAGTGGATGTGGCCACAGACCTCCCCTCTGTCTGGAGAAAGAAGAATCTTATCCGGAGATCCAGGGAAGCAGGTCTTCACCCGGAGACTCCAGGACAAAGCCAGAGAGTTCTCGGTTAGGTTGATGCATGGCGGGTGCATTCACTCCCCTTCTAGTATCAACAACGCCACCCTAGGTTCCATTACATTCCGTTTGTAGATAGAAAATAGGTTGTCAATAATCTGTAGATAGCAACTGAAATTGGGCAGAACATTTTAAAAGTAGGAAAATACTCCATTGAGACATTTTTACTGGCATGAAACGTACCGCCAACTGCAACTCATCTATTCTGCATATCTTAAACCATACTCCCGAGAACATTATTTACTTGCTTGACTTTTCTTTGACATCCCAAAGAGATGTTGTTTATATAAAACTCACCGCCAAACCTAAAGATAACGTTGTCAGCCAGTAAATAACATGCGCGCATATTATAAATATGAACCATATTGATATTTATGGATTGTTATGCACATTCTACCTTCCTTTTATAAGGTTCTTTTGGAAGACCTCCGAGTGGAGAGAATGCCGAGTGTCTGTCGTCTCTGATACTCACGGCGTGGAAAACGCGGCTCTTTGTGGAGGAGGCACTCAGACCCGTGAAGTATTTTGTGCTCAGATTATTGAAGAAAATGGAAGAGAGGAAGGTAAACTGGCTTTATAATACATTTTTAATTTAGATTTTACTTAAAAAATTGTATGATCTGTTATTGGACAGTTTGGATTATGTTGACTTTGGCCTGAATACCGAAGAGGACTAAGCCTGGCTCTCTACCATAATAATAATCATAATTGTATTCTTTATTCATATTATTATTATTATAGATTTCCCTCATTGCTTGATTGGTTCTCACTATTCATGACTAAATGAGCCTGAATATGATGTCATCAGCGATCAGTAACTAATTCTGTGAGGATCTCTGGACCTGCCGCCCTAGGCCGAGTCAGCCTAGGCTGGTAAAGTGTCCTGTCATAGATGTGATGTCATACTGTATATTGGCGCCATTCTTATTTTTTCCCCTCACCCTGGTGCTTTAAATCAATTAGCATCGCGCTTTTATAAAATCAATAGAAATGTCACCATTTTTTTCACTTAGGCGCTAAGTATTGACAATGCCGGCATTTTGGGAGCAGGTTTTAATTCGGAAAGTAAATATGTAACAGCTACATTTCTCTGCGGATACAAAGTGAATATATTTAAGTTGCTGTAGCTTCTAACTGCCAGCTATAAACTTACAGCCTTTCGAATGCATAATAAATAGCTTTCTTTAAAATATCTGCGCTGTATAATTGATTTACGTCTACTGTAACGAGAGGGAAAATGGGAAGGCAAAGCTCGTTGAAACCGGTCTCAAAAATAATTGATGACGATAACGTTTCAAGCAATGGAAGCTAATCCTTACAAAGAAACTTGTATTTTCACTAATGCTCATTGCTTGGGAGTTGACGTCCTTGGCTTTAAACTTTAATAACAAAAGGGGTCATCAGGAGTCCCTTTGAATCAAGGGGGGGTGTTGAGTGCCCCCCATCTCCCCCCCCTGTGTGCAGTAGGGTTAATAAAATACCCTTAATGGAGATCATCCGTGCCTCTCCCCTCTCATGCTCTTTATATGCCCACCGCAGTCGTAGGAGGTCACAAAACCTGTTGGAGGCACAAAGCCCACCATTACCTCCCTTAGATTACACATTTTGAAGAATAACCTCAGGGTACGCATGCAACAAATCACGTGCCAAAGTGAGACGAAGGGTTAAAAACAATTTAACTCTTTGGGTAGCCTTGTGCAGATCATACCGTCCTCTTATAGCCTCTGCTGTGGGATAGATGAGGTTAACAGCAGTTTGTTCAGTTTCTAGACCAAAAAGTCAAGAAAAAGTTTTACTTTTAGCTTTTAACCCTTACCAAGCAGGACAGTAATAACGTTTAAAAACCACTGTGCATCAATGCACTTGGGGCAGATCAAAAGGGTTAAAGTTAAGGTGGAAGCGACCTGGGTGCGTCTCATTTCAAGCCCCCCCCCCTTGTGATCCTCAAAGCTGACTCTCAAAGCCTTTAATTGTAAGCAGTACTGTTAGAAACGAGCCCCCCCCGACTCCCCGTAATTACTGTCATATACAGACGGCATTTGGGAAATTGCGTGTGATTTTCTTTTGCTTAGACAGGAACATCACATGGTTCAAATATTTGCTAAGAATCCACATTGCTAACTGCGAGTTGGTTTCTGCTACCTGGAAGATTGCATTACATTTACATACATGAATACGTTAGCGCTGGCGTATATTGACCTTCTTACTATGGAGCGTAGAATATTCAAATTTCTGTGTTCCCAGTCATGCTTATATTGTTACTGAAATACAAGAAAAACAGATTGGCAAATTCTAGAGTCTAAATTATAAACTGCTAGAGGAATACATAGAAGTATTTTAAATATGTCCTCCTTTAAAGAGATAGTAAAGCCTTGTAACAAGCATGCAAGACAATAGAGACAATGTTGGAAAACACAGATGTGATATCCATTGTAGAGCACCAAGGAAAAATAAATAATAATAATAATAATAATAATAATAATAATATTAATGATGATAATAATAATAATAATAATAATAATAATACAAAATATGAATAATGAATACACTTATATTATTGTATTAATTAATAATATTTATTTATAATAATTATTATTATTAAAATTATTATTATATTCATTATCAATAATGAATACATTTTTTATAAAAAAATACAAATTATAATAACCCACGTGAATGTTAGTTTATCACATTTTCTATCACTGGCTGAACTCAAAATCTAAAATCACAAAGAAAATAGAAAAATGTATTTTAACATACTCAGTGAATATATTATCTAATTGCATACCTCCCGGTAATCCTGTTTTCCGTGGGACAGTCCCATTGAGCTGATCAGAACCCCTCCCCCCTTGGCTGGCCCATCGGGTTGTAAAACTTAATTGCAGTCTGTACTATAAATGCTAAGTATACCTATTGGTCTACAAATGGTTATAATACACTGGATATACTCGAAAATATTATTATTTTTTACAATTTAAAAAAAAATAAAAAAAAATAAAAGCTTGAAACAAAAATATTTTTAGATGTTGACATGCCGACCTATAAAAGATATAATAAGTCTCTCCCGTATGCAAAGCGCACACCTCTCAATACTCATGCTTTGACAATTCCTTTGCGGCATAAAGAGTTACCGTAAGTACTTTAAAAATCAATCATTTTCTCTCCCTCATTCAGCGACAATCGGTTGGCCTTCTCTGCAGAGAGATTGTGTTGACACAGTAAAGAGTATGATCTGTTCTATCTTTATCTAAACCTCCCCGGTGGAGGCATCCGTTGTGACGTGAATAACATTATTTGTGGAAATCTGCCTTGTTTATTTAAAAAGAAGGAAAATAATTGGGTTCGAATGTTTGTAAATTGTCAATACATCATGGAACCAACGCTGTTTATCCGAATTAGCGTGAAAGCTGTACTACAGTAAAGATTAAGTAGATACGCAACACACTGATGGCAAATATATAGAGAAATAAAGATATTTGCCATTGAAACAGGTCCATATTTCAGAACGTTCTTCACAACAGAGCAGGCCCCCTAAATACTTGTAGACCTTCTAGTGATGCTATAATTTCAGTTCATTGCTTTGCGATACAGTGAAAGAAGGTGCCAAAGTGTCCAAGTAAGGGCTGCAGTGGAAACTAGACCCCCTATTCTTCATAAGCGGCACTCTCCAAGGCAACATGCAACTCCCTTCTGTCCCTCCTTGGCCTGAAGACCTACAAGAGGGACTGATCTTCTTGATCTTTCTGGGGTCTTCCAGTGAGGGGGGAACCAAAAGGCTACCATAGCTTACCCACCAAAAAAACAAATCTTCAGAGCATTCCCATCATTCCACCTGTGTCTTTGCCCATTCAGTCTTGGGATCCAGTCCTGCTCATCTCCAACCTGACCCTGTTGCAGAGGAGATATAGGTGACTAGTGGTGAACTTTCCAGGTGGACAAGCATGCAAGTTCTTTACATTGGAGGGTGTGCAAGGCTGAGGGCATAGCAGCTGTATGTCATCTGCAAAGGTCTTAAAGGGGTTCTCCAATTATTTTTTAATTCCTAGTAAAGTAACTTTAAAAAAAATTGTAGACCAAGTTCTCTTAATTAGGTCATCATAACCTGGCAGTCTATACCTGTGCGAATCCAGCAACAGATCTTCTTAATCCTGTA
This sequence comes from Sceloporus occidentalis, assembly GCA_023333645.1. Classification (NCBI taxonomy): domain Eukaryota; kingdom Metazoa; phylum Chordata; class Lepidosauria; order Squamata; family Phrynosomatidae; genus Sceloporus; species Sceloporus occidentalis. Next base: position 945,989 of record JALMGF010000083.1, read on the forward strand.
AACTATCAGGAAAAGGGTTTTTCAGGAGGTTTTTGAGAAATTTGGGGCCAATCTTCTCTCCCTACCTCCCAGGTAGACACAACTTATCTAACCAGCTTACGACGCTTCCTAAAATAGCTTGTTATTTTAATTCAATCTTTACTTAAGATCTAGCCAGTGATGAATTCTATCATATTGTGATCGCGTGAATAATGTTCCATGCAACAGGACAGCATTCTGCCAAATTATATTAATTAGAACCAATTATAGATCTTATGCCAAGTCTCCGGGGCTGAAGGCTGGTTCTATTATTCTGTAATTTTCGCCCATAAATAATTCTGTAACAGTGTTACTACATAACGCGTTCTGTCCACCTGCTCCTGCGTATTTAGCTTAAAGCGCGCTGCTAAGTTATGTAGAGAAAATAAATGAATCTTTGCCTTCTGCTAGCCAACTGGCCATAGTCATATAGTCATATACATTGAGTTTAAACATGCATGGGATAGGCATAGGGCTCTTAAATCTAAGAGGAGACCTAGGACTGGTTTGAGTCTTTCCGTGAGAGAATACACCATATTTACAAAGAAAGCAATACTTCAAATGTAACATTATTATTATTATTTATTCATATTCATATAGCACCATCAAGTTCCGTAGCGCTGTACAATGGGTACACAGGAGATAACAAATAGTATGTAACATAACAATTTAATTTACAGAAACAACAGGTGAGGAGGGCCCTCGTCAAAGGAGCTTGCAATCTATAGGGAGTCAGGGTGTATTGCACAATAGGTAAAACGTAAAAGTGTGATTGGTTGGGATGGAGCAGCCACTAAACACATTATGTTTAATTAGTCTTTAGGCCTGTTGATCGGAAATTCTGCGTGGAACCCAGACCTTCCACTTCCCAGCTATGCAGCATCGCTTGTTCGATGGATTGTTTGCTCTCTGCTTGGTCTGAATGGGGACAATGCGTTTACGAAAACTGCCTGGATCACCAGGGGAGAAAAGGTAACCTCCTATAAAACTTATTGAAAACGGTTAATATTGGGAAAAAAAGCACATAAAGCTATACTATTGGCTATTTTCATTGTATGTATTTAATATTAGAAATATTAGGACTGATTGGAGCGCATACTGTATACTCAATGTTCTAAACAATAAGATGTAACAGGGTAGACATAACAATTTTAAATGTGAAACTTGAAGAGGAATAAAGAATGAATGGGTCATAAAATATTTAAGTATATTAAAGACAGCATAGATCACAATTAAAAGGGCATGATGTGTAGAACTCCAGTTCTATCAAAATGTGGCACTATATATACAAAGTAACTACTGCAATGAAGAATTATTACTTCACATTTCATATATATAGATTTTCTAGAAAATTACAATAAAACTAGTCAATTCCCAGAAACTCTGAAATATAAAGTATATCTAAAAATAAATGTGAGCATTTTGGAAAAGGAGTAGATAAGATTGGTCAATTGTATATGGATGAAACAAAGTGAGATGCCTTCAAAACGTTTCGACTTCTGGATTAATTAGAATTTTTATTTCCCAGGTGTTAAATTGAGGAGAAGGCATATTATTGTTGACTCCACGGGCCCTGGTGGAAATTGTCCCCATTTAGTGGAGTCGATCCCATGTGATAATCCGGTTTGTTATAAATGGGCAGTGTCTGGAGACTTACAATGTGTTCCAGAGAATGGAGAATGTGGACATGGTAGATACCAGGTCAACACCACCTGCCAGGATGAGAATGGTAAGTCTTCACTATTTGGATAAAGAAGTATCCAGGAACATTGAGTTATTGAGGTATCAAGTATAAAATTAAGTGTATCTGTCACATTTTACTTTTAAATACCTTAACAAACCTTTGTTACATTGTTACTGGCTAGAATGATCCTTATGTGCATATCATATGAGCAGCCTTCTTAACTTCTCGGGATCTACATGATTATTCCACCCAATGAAGTCCTTTCTCCAAAAATGTCCTTTATGTGACATTCTTTGTCTCAAGTAGACAAGCGTTTTTTTTTTTTTTTGTTCAATTAAATCCTGGGCCCCGGTGCAAAAGTGCGGAGGAGGATACTATGCAAAACTTTTTACAGAGATGGTGAAGAGCACCGGCTCAATGTGACCTCAAATTTTACTTCATTTACTTAGGTTTAAGCAGGTTTTCATAAATGGTGAATGTATTGTTTGAATGAATTTTCACTCTGCAGGGACATTGATATGAATACAAGGCCGTGGTAATGTCTTTGTTGTTTGATGGTTGATAGCATTGCTTTTTTATCACTATGCATGGAGAAATTTATGTCTTCATCAGTATAAAATATGTGATCTCCTGAGGCTGTTTGTACATTAGAGTCTTAAATACGCATGATAACAATGTCAGCTATTGTTCAATTAATCTTTCCAACCGCTTTGGCAGATCCAGAACCTTGAGCCTCCATTTAGAGTTGTATAGAGATGACTTTATGTTATGTTCTAGTTCAAGGTAATTATGAAACACAATAGTTGCAATTACAATAACATTTTTATGAAAACTATTGAGGCTCCAATGCAAATTAAAATAGCTAGAACACTGAAATACATTAATTCAGTTAGATATGGAAGTTATCTGTTGTATGAAGTCATCTTGTATCCTTAAAAGTTTCAAAAGTATCTGCCTTTTGCTTTAAATCTCATAAATTGTATCCTCCACCTTCATTATAGAAACCCCCACCATCCGATGTATTCTGTTGAGTATCATCCTTAAATTATACATAAATAATGCAAAAAAGATTTTTTTTAACATATTTGAAAACTGTCCAACATGTAGAGTGTGACACACCTTTAGACGTCATCGATGTATCTATGCTGCATTCTGGGAAGCACGGATAGAATGTTGCTGACTATGTTTAAAGTCCATGTATAATTATGTAAATGTAGTCCTCAGAATTAGTCTAAAAACAGTCTAAAAAGCTTAGTCTAAAGAGATATCAGCCTTACCATCGAGGCTAAAATGTAAAATGGACGTTCTCTTGTACAATGGACATTTACGTTAGAATTTGGGTCATCCACATGGGCGGATCAGTCAGATATGGAGGAGATATTTATTTTGTAATGGTATAAATATAATATAATGAGCATAGCAATATTTGGGAGGTTGGGATTGACCACAGAGGTGGTTTTCTTGGGTTTAGTTTCAGGTACTTTTGTTATCGTGAACATCTCTACATGATGTATGTGACCCCATCATCTTCCCGACCACACTGAATGGGGTCTCCAAAAGGAAAGCCATAAAGATGTAGATTTTATTAAGGAGAACGCAGACAAAAGACGATAAGTAGGACTCAACTTTATTGAGTTTCAGTTGATTAACACATTTGAAAAAAAGGAGAAAGAACGAAAACAACAAGAAAAAAATGCAGAGCGATTGAAAGGCTTGGTTCCAGATCGTGTAACGTAGCTGTTATTACGGCTCCAAAGGCGACCACGCGTTTCTTTGAAGGCCAAACTCATTTTAAATCGTAGCTGAAAATGGTTAAATGAAGACTTGGGCTTTTATCGTGTAAACACAGTATTTGCCAGGAGAGATGATCTCTTTAACCTGTGCATTCTACCCTTTCCATATCTAATTTAAATGATCAGATTTTTAGCCTCATTGGAATTATGACTCCTTCTGCTACAAACACATTAGGTTAATTAACATACATCCCTCGGCTGACAGACAATGCGCTCTAAAGTTAAACAAGTCTCAATATTCAAAAACAAGAAAAAATAGCTAGATTGTTCTCAAAATCCTGTTTTGTTAGTTTGTAGCTAAGAAGCTGGAATGAATTCCGGTTCATTTAAAGACATTATGAAGCTGATCAGAAGTGAATGTAAACCATGTATCATTTATTATATTGTTTTGCAAATGAAAAGTGTTTTAATTTATTAAAAAAAAGAAAAATCTATACCTATTTTGCTTTTTCCCCCCATTTATTTTGTATGCTTAGTTTTAGAATTTCTATACCCCACAAAATCAGTTCAATGCGGATCTCCCAATCCTCTATAACATGGACCAAAAGATACAGCCAGGGTACAAAACTTTAGACACCCAAATGGCTTTAAGTGGAAATCCAACTGAATTTTGGAAGAGCCTCATGTTAGTTGCCCTAGGGGCAAGTGCCCCCCTTGTTAGCCCCAACACTGCCCTTATATCTGTTTATTGAGCCATGCATGGGCAGTGAGAAAATGCAATTTACAAAAAAGATTATTAATGTTTTGAAATCATACTTATATCCTGCATAATATACAGTAATATGCCATTGCTGTCAGTCATGTGACTTTCCCGGCTCAATCACCACACTGAGCTGATGCTTTATGGCAATGCTAATGAAGTCCGTTCCTCCATAGACTTTCCATAGATCTTTTTTTTTAACACTTGACAATTTTAATGTAAGTACTAGGAGCGTATATATATATATATATATATATATATATATATATATATATATATATATAACCTTCTATGGCAATTAACCCTTTGGGACCCAGGTTTCGTTATTTTTCCTTAAGAAGCATGCTATGAAAAAAAGCACATCAGGTAAACAATTAGCTTTCCTTCCCGCAGCTGATAATCGCGTCGAGTGGCTCGCTTTGAGGCTGATGGTAAGATATCATTCATTTTGCTACATATCCTATATTTATGTACCGTATTGTTCCATAGCAATAATAAGCACCCACTAACCAGCCGGAGAAAGAACCTGCCTCTTTTGCTTTGTGAATTTCTACTAGACGAGACATCACAGGTTTTCATGCGTTCCTTCAATACATGCTATATAAGTCACGCTGAGAAAATCACCTATTCACTAATCCGGTATTCTAAACGCTATTTCGTTTTCTGCAGAAGTACCGGCAAGGATTTTACTGTTTACAGTATAGTAATTAAGGAAATTGAGGTATAATTAAGGTGTCCTTCATTATTTTATCTTCTCTGGCTATGAATGTGATAAACAAACCCACAGCTGTAGAAATATAAATAAGATTAAAAAAAAAATCTCCCCCCCCCCATTTCTTTTCATTGAAGGACGCGCAGCGAATTTCTTTAAAGATCAAAGATACGTAGATCACAGCTTTGTGTTAGGGAAGACTCAAAGAATGAAAGAGAATTATGCCTAATTAAGTAATATTACCTATTTTTCTAGTCTCATTAAGTGATCTTAAAATGAGTTTTATTGAAAGACAAGGTCAGCTTTTCATATATATAATATATATATATATATATATATATATATATACCCAGTCTGAGAACGGTGCAGTGTTAGAGAAGATATGACATAATATATTTTCAAAACTCAAATTTTTTCTTGATTTTTGTACATTAATGTAATGAAATAGTGTTCTTGGTACATTAGCACTTTATATGGGAACCTATACCAAAAATATTTTATATATATATATACTGGTATTATTATTAATATAAAATATTATATATATATATATATATATATTAATATTATATTAATGTTTTCAGGCAGCAGCATATCAGCCATTCGTAAGAGTTATCGCTCTATTATCTGACCCCCAATCTACTAGACAAACCCCCCGACTCCTTATCATACTGCCTGTGGGAAACAATAGAATGGCTCAGTCTTAATTACCCAGTTAGACACTCTGACTAATGAAAGTCTATGGTGGATCGGATTTCTTTAGCATCGCCATAAAGCATCAGCTCAGTTCGGTGGTTGAGCCGGGAAAGTCACCCAAAATATCACATGACTGACAGCAATGGCCGCCTCCAGGTCTGCCGAAAAAGGGAGTTTATTGGAACAAAATGAGATAAAACTAGATTTTTAATATTAGTATAAATCAATGGGTTTAATACTTGGAACACTTTTCCCATTTCCTAAAAGCTGATCCCATGAATAGTCTGGTATTAAATATATGTTGTTATACATGCGCGATCTTCACATGACCATACCCGTGGAAGCAGAAATAAATACATGTTACTATTTTATGCATGATTTTTTCATGAAACCTACGAGAGAGCCTGGCTTGGAGCCTCGGGGAACGTGAGCTTCATCCCCAGACTCCAAGAACACCTAGAACGTTCCCATTACGCCATATAAGATGTGAGATGTTGAGGACATTTTTAATTCAGCTAATTTCAATTATTTGCATTATTTTCCATTGAATTTGACTTTTCCATGGAAAAGATTTTTGTCTGAAGTGGAATCTTTTATTTGGTGTCATAACGCATCATAATATAATTTTTCCTAAACTCCAAATATTGCAAGGGCAGAAAAAAAAAAAATGTAATTCTGCGGACAATTCACGTATTGTTATGCACAACATGGTGTTCTGTATTTTACCTTGAAGCTATTCTAACAAAAAAATATATTTACAATGAAAAAAAATATGACTCATGAGTTTATTTTAACCTTAAATTCCAGAATATATAATGTTATCTATGGGGAAAAAAAAGATTGTTAAAAATGCCTTTTGAGCTAGACTGCAGACTTTCTTTCTTGGAGCTCGGAGACTAAATTAATTTGGCAATCACAGAAAATACCCTTTTATTCGTGTTTTGTTAAGTCGAGAGCCTGGAAACAAAGAAAACCATTCGAAAAATCACAGATTACTGACTTTTGTCAAAAATGACTGAGTTCTGGCTAAATAAAGGTGTGTATTAAAAGAGCAGGTACAGGTTATGTCCAGGCTGTCTATGCTTTATTTTAGTTTTTTTGTTGTTGGGAGATAATGTCCGTTGAGGTGGTCTTCGCTCATGCGTAGGAATGCTGCGGGCTTTGCAATGAACCATTACAGAATTATAGATGTTGGACACTCATCATTCCCATATTCCACGAAGCCGATGACGTGTTTGATCATCCTGTTGCCCAAGGACATCGGCGGAATCTACCTATTCCTATTCTGTGAATAATGTTTTATTGGTGCTGGGTTGGCCGGGGTGTGAGAATGGTTGGATGCAGGAACTATTGTGTACTTAATATGTGTTCTTGTGCATACAGAAGGATTATAAGAGGTGAGGTGGGGGGAAAACCTCTGCCCATATTCTAAAAATGGGAGAAAGTAGCTCTTTCCGCTCCAGTGGGAAATACTGAGCTTCGGTGACCGGTTACATCAGAACGTCATCGGCCGGCAGGTATTAGATGTTTCCCGGCACTTTGGCAAAGAACGTTCAAGTGAAAGGGGGTGAAATTTAAAAAGATAGAAAATGCCACTTTTGACCAAATCCTGCAAAGGAGCCTAAATCTGAACCTGCCTTGCAGACAGCACCATATGAGGGCTCTTCTTATGCCACCCAAGGCATGCTGACTCCTTTTATAAATGCATTATTAGACAGTAGGAGGTTAATAACGAGGTACGCAGATCCTTCTTACCCAACACATTGAGAGTCAATATAGCTGTTCTTTTTATGTATTTTTTTTTTTTTTTCTGGACGAACACCATTTGTCAATTATTTTAGCATAGCCAACTAGTCCAGTGGGTATTCAGGTATAAACATAAGAGTGCCCATCAACGTAGAGAGTTGTCCTGCGAATATATCCAGCGGCATTCTTGGTATTCTGTTCTCTCGTCCTTGTACCTGGACCCCTGACTCTGTGGTGTCCTTGTGTTTGTTTTCCAGGGCACGCCGTCTCCGACAAGCTGTGTGTTGATGAGCCCCCCGTGCAGTTAGTTTGCAAAGTCCCTTGCGGCCTGGATTGTGTGATTAGCGAGTGGTCACGCTGGTCACAATGTTCCCGTTCGTGCTCTACTAAAAACGCAGAAGGCAAACAAAGCAGAGTCAGGTCGATTCTTGCATATCCTGGTGAAGGTAAGTCATTCCAAAATTCTATAAATACTGTATTTATTCACAACAACAACCCCTCCGCAGAGAAAGTACAATTTGTCCTCCGGTATCAAGTTGTTTCTCCAAGAGTTCTTTGGTTAGTCGCAAAAGCTACTATATGGAAATAAAATGGCCACTGATTTTGCATTGAATACATCTCCTGGCACACATATGATTAAAGCAGTTTACATCTTATAAATGTTTCTTATCGAGCAGACGTTAGCATTGTTCTGGGTCATTCGTAATCACGCAGTTGGAGGCTAGGAGTTAAAGAACTTGTTTGTTGAACAAATATTGCATAAATATAAAGGATTTTCACATATTTTAAGAGTTCAGATGCCCTTTTCCTTCTCTCTTATTCCAGGTTAATCATCTTTACCCTACCTTATAATTCCATTGCAGTTACTGCTCCTCTGCCCCAAGCAAGATTGCCCAGTGTTTTTTTGGAACTGGGGTTCCAAAATCATTAAAAGTTTGGGGATTTCACTGCCTGCCAAAGGGTCAAATCATGGAGCTCCCAGTGGAGCTCAAATAAGACTCTCTAGAAAGAGACGCCAGCGACTTTCTCCTCTAACAAGGGCCAAGCTGGTCCTTTATAAATAATGAGATGACATGAACATTCACCACCTACTTGACATTTATGAAGTTCAGCATTATGTAAGAAGTATTTGTTACTCTAGACTAGTCCGGCATTAGTAAGTTGAGGTTTATATGATTTATAATCGTATTCCTTGATGTTCTTAGATCACTGAAGTTGGTGTTTAGATCTTCAGCGAGAGGATTTGGCTACCTTAGCTTGTTAATTGTATAACAAAGAACATTCTAACACTCACTGAGCTTCGTATTGTCTTCAGGTGGGAAATCCTGTCCTTCTAGTCAAGCACTATATGAATATCGTTTGTGTAATAGTCACCCTTGCTCAGTTTTCTACTGGGAGACATCGCCGTGGAGTTCATGTGGAGTAGATACAACAGCTTCGTCATTAAATGTCACCTCAAACATTGAAGCTCTCTGCGGGTTAGGAGTACAGATCCGTAGCGTATTCTGTATGAAGAGCAACGCTGGACAAGTCACCAATAAAAGGTATTCTTTCCGATGTTCGTGAAATCGTAACGTACCAGCAAATAAAGTTTATAAAGTCTTGTATAAAACTTGTACAAAATGTTACGGTTACAGTAACATTACAGAGACAGCCGTAGAAAAATTGAATTTGACGGCAAAAAAAGACCCCTCTAGTCTCTAATTTTTTCCATCTGAGGATAGCTGTACAATTGTTACAGATTTCTCGCCGGTATCGAGTATCGGCTCAATGCGTCCAGTGGAAAAATTATTTTCTTAAAGTCATGAAGTTGTCCACAGTCATATTTCTAAAGTTTACTCCTCCGGAAATATGAAATGGACAATTGGAAACGATTAAACTATTTAGGTGCGCGATGCATTGATACAAACTAGCAAGATGTCCAGAAAAGAAGTATTTTGTTGTTAAATCCAAGAGGGGACGACATGTTGTGATTATTTTGGACCCCCAATGTTTCACCTCTATGTAAATTCCTACAAAAATGAAAAGAAAAAAAATGTTTAATTTCTAGAATAATAACCAAATTGCCAAAGCTGAATTGCCATCAACGTGCGTGCGTTTTATTCGCAGATGCCCTGAATCTACAAGACCGGAATCAATGCGGCCCTGTCTTCTGCCTTGTAAAACAGACTGTGTTGTCACCCTTTTCAGCGAATGGACGGCTTGTCCTACTTCTTGCCTGCCCGGTAGGCTTGTTTTATCAGGTTATTGATTAATGTTCACTGCAAATAATTGAGGACAAACACCTCACCGACGCAGCAAAAAGCTAGTCGACGGCAAAAGAAATTGTAGTCGTCAGATTGTATCGAACCCATTCCGTTTTATTTTTTTGTAAAAAGGGGTAATAAACCACATTATATTTTTTCAAAGGTGGAATGAAGGAAATCATGCCTTTTCACTTATTTTACGATTAAAGAAGTGTTTTCATAAAAAAGAGCTACTGTTATCCTCCCCTTTATTGGGGTAATTATAGGAGGTCAGGGGCTGCAGCCACAACTGGTCCCCAAGGCAGCTCCACATCTTCTTTGATCTTTTCTTTAATGATAAAGATAGGTGGAGGCTGAACGTTCTTCTTATGCTCCCTCCAAGACCTTGGTCCAGGGGCCATGACCACCTAGAACAGCTACCCCTAGGACAACCCCAATGGTTATGAACAAAAGTTAGACATTGGAGGCAAATGAGAAACCAATTAGCCAAGGTTAAGTGAAATGTTTGTACGCATGTAGCTCACAAGAATAACAAACGTGGGTGCACAGCCCCCAAAATTTGTTCTTGTGGGTTGATTCAAACAGTGGGACCTTGGCTTTTTGAACATGATTCTCTGCTTACAGAAGGGGCAAAGTATTTATAGCATCGATTTTAGCACCAATTATTGGAGCTACAGAATGTTAATCATCAAATAATCTTTACATATGATTGGTCATTGCTGTCTGTTGGTCATTCCAATGTTTATAATTTGTTTAGGGAATGCAACGTCAGTGAAGCAGTCACGCTACAGGATAGTTCTACAGCAAGCTGCTAATGGAGGTCAGGAGTGCCCCGATACCCTTTATGAGGAGCGGGAGTGTGAAGATGTCCCCATCTGTCGGAGATACAGGTATACTGTTTATTTGTACTCTTCATACCTGGGAACCCAGAGAAAGCTACCTGGACCTCTCCCTCTTCTGGAGTAGTGGCTTCATGAGGGGCAGGGCTATATGGTCGTATAGGTGGGGCTAGCTATGCATGGGGCTAGCTATGCATGGGGGCACAATGAGTTAACATGCTTATTTTCCTTTTTTTTTTATTAAATGACTTTTAAATGTGACCCCGGAGAGTCCTGTAATATACCAGGGGAAGCAAGAACATAAAAGCCTCAGTCTGCTGCATCTCTCTCACATGTCCGGGTTCTTTTGATTAACGCCACAGTGTAAAAATAAAACAAAAAGGACAACTAAGAAATGATTCTCTCTCTTTGGGCGAATGCGAAGGAGTGTCGGGAGTTCAAAAACGCCACATAAGAGCTTTGAAAATGAGACCATAAAAGCTGATTGTCAAACGTATCCACAGGGCAGAGTTAAATACCACGACAATGAGACCACAGTTTGAAGGTTATTAGTTAGAAGTTGGAAAGGTACTAAATTAACCCCTTAATGACAAAGCCCGTACATGTACGGGCTCAAAATGCATTGTTTTCGATAGGGTTTTGGGACCGCCCATTGTCCTTAAGGGGTTAAATCTAAAAGAATGAACTGGATATCATCCGGCCATTTATCTGATGAATAATTTCATTTTTCAATAAGAAGTGCCTACGTGATCACAAAATCCACTGACATTTCTGTATTTTTAATTAATAAAATGCCAGTTGCTATTTCATGTTTTTTTTGTTTTTTTAATTACAAAATATTTCCACAATATTTCCTGCCAACATGAGAAAGAGAAAAAAAAAAATGATGTAAGGTCTATAAAAATCACTATTTTTATTTCATGTTCATTTTGGCTATGGCTTTGCGATCACATGTTTTCACCAAAGTTACACTAATTTAGAAACATAGAATCTTCTGGCATATCGGCCCCATTCGGCCCCCATCTAGTCGCCCGTTTCTCCTGCTGTAAAGACTCAGGAGCCATATGTCTATCCCATGCATGTTTATATCCCCTCACTGTATTACCCTCTACCTCTTCTGCTGGGAGACCGTTCCACTTATCTACCACCCTCTCAGTAAAATTAAACTTCCTTACATTAGATTTGTTCTGAAAGTTAGCTTTTAAAAATGTAACGCAGATACTCTTTTTCAGTGCTTACAAAGATTAATTAGTGACTTCATCAGTAAATGTCAAGTAAACTGTTAATAGTTTTGTATATTTTGTATCTGATACTTTTGTAATCAGGTGGAACACACACTCGTGGGGTCAATGTGTGCTGGTTCCAGATTCGGTGAGACTGGGATTAGTGGGAATTACGGAATCATGTGGCCGAGGTCTACAATCCAGAGGTGAGATCTCATTAATATCATTAATATTTGTTAATAAAATCATGTTTTTTTCCTCTCTATCTTTTTTTTCCGTACATAAAATTCAGCTATTTTGTAATATATTTCAAAAACCAATTACAGATGTTACCAGTTATTATCTGTGCGTGAAGATGAAAAAACACAAAAACAAAACTAAACAAAATATTCTATGTGTGCCTTTTTAGTTTGGCCTGCACCTCTTTGCTTCGCTGTGCCCCTCTTTTTTCACCTGTTGCCCCTTCTTTCTTCCTCTGATTCCCCTCTTTCCTCCCTTGATGCCCCTCTTTTCTAGAAAACAAACTTTCATTATATTATATTAATTTATTCATTAATATTCATTATAAAGTCCTATTAAGGACCCCCTAGTAAAAATGGGGGGGGGTAATCTTGCTCTAAAATGTCCAAACCCTGAACGTGATTTTTCTGGTTTAAGTAATTCTAACTATAATATGTAAATTGACAGTAAAAAAATGCATTTCTTTTTTTACAATGATGATTAATTATGCAGCAAATGGCTACATATAAATGCAAACACCAGTCAGATTTGATAATTTATCACTTTCAGGTTTTTTTTGTGTTTGTAGAATACAGTGATGGCAGCAAAAACTACCTCGAAATCAATTTTCTTAAAAGCAAATATTTCTCAGAGCATTGCTTTTGTTGTGAATCTATAATTGCTGCGGTGGCGTTGATATAGAGATGTCTCAAACCATCCCTCTTACTCTTGTGTAAAATGCAAATGTTTAAATCACTTCTTAATTAAGCAACTTTGTAAATTTGGAATATTCATAATCATCCGTCAGGTTCGCTTTGTTGAAATGTTGCGCTATAATATGAGCAGGCCCAGACCGGCCATCTGGCACACCGGGGCAAATGCCCATATGCCCATACCTGGGAACATCCAGCTGGCCGTTTCGGGATTCAAGTAGGTGGGTCTACTGACTTCAGTGGGTGGTCCTGATGATGTCAGTGGGCGGTCCAGCTAACATTGGTAGTTCACCTGGAGAGTTCCCAGGTATGCAAATGCCAGGTGGGCTGCTGGCCTACGTGGCTCCATATACAGCCCAAATGCTGCACCTACTTCATGGGCGGCCACCAGCCTTGGAGTTCACACGCCTGCTTCATTGACTGAGCTTTTAATTGATTTCTGTTACATATGATATTATGCACGTTCATTTTTTTGGTATTGCTAATAAGTGCTCGGCTGTTTTCTAGAGGTCAGGAAGACTAGTTTGGGGCAATAGACGAGGCTAAAACACTAATGTACAAACAAGAGGGACAGAAATAGTTCTCCAGGGTCAGGAAGTTCATTGATTGATCTCCAAGGTTCTAGGTCATGTTCATGTCGTCTTCCAGCTTCTGGATAACATTGTTTCCTCTAAACCTTCAGCTCATAGACCACAATCAGAGGCAAATTAGGTAGGGGGACTACAATATTCTTCAAACAGGACCGGTCTAACTTGACGGGGCCCGCTATGAGAAGCAGGAGCACAATGTGGTCCACGTAGTGTCTCTAAAGCAGTGTGGGGGCCAGAGAGGCACTTGGTTTTGCTTACCCCTGGGTGAAAAGGTGACAGCCCTCCCCGATCACAATGCATATTTCCCCTATGATGTCAGCTTCAGGGTTAAGAGTATCACCTTCCCATTTAATGATTATATGTCCTTAACAGCCGCCATTTTACTCTATAAGCTCTTACGTCTTGGTATTTGAGTGCCTTCTGTGGCGTCATTTTGGCTGTAATAAATTAAATATTACGTTGAAGGCAGTTTATATCTGGACAACTTTCAGAGGGAACAGAAACAAGAAAGACTATATTTTTTGGCAGAATATGTTCATAGTAAGGAAGAGAAAGCAATCAATATTTTACGCTACGTCTCCAATCTCTGCCATCTGTGATCAAGGATCATTGTACAATGACCTTCTCTATGTAGCTGTCAATTCTTCCCAAGAAGTATAAAAAGAAAATCTAAATAATTAATTTAATTCTCTTAATCACAAGAAAATTGCCTGGATCAGACTTTTCTGTCTTAACGGAACATCGAGGGAGGCAAAAGTTCATGCGAAGAAAGACAAGTAAATGTTAATTGGAAATTATTCCCCGACTGTGTTCGGCATAATTCTGGAATGGTATCGATGCGCTTGGACACCAGTTACTGTTTGTTATATCTACAGAATCCAGGATACTTCATATGACCGTCCAACATGGGCTCTGCCGAATGTGGCCAGACCAGCGGCTTGTGCCATTATGGTAAAATGTCACCTCGTTTTTCTAAAATTTACGCATTTACAGCTAAAGAGTAAGAAAAAAACCACAAATAAGTCACTAACAACCCAAAGTAAGGTTATGTCTGGGTTCTTGATCTCTTAATTTCTAAACAGGTATTCAGGCCAGGCCCCCCACACAATTTCCCGTAACCCAATTACGACCAGAAACTTGGGTTAGAAAGGTCACAGCCAATTGGCGCCAAGGCCTAGCCCTACCCGAGATCCCACTCAGGGCCCACTCTGGCCCAAAGTCTAAATGCCTATTTGATCTATTTAGAAACAACTTGGCCCAGAAACAGACTCAAGATGAACATTAGAAGCAACCTAGAATAATATTAACACTACCCTTATGTCTACTTACCTTATGGGATCATCTCACTATATCCACCGCAAAGTAGAGGAAATTTCCATTACTTGCCAAAACACCCATAGCAAGACTTAGTAATTTTTCTGTCCATATAGAGCTCTGGAATAGACAATGTTCTTTTTACCTAATATACCTCTACTACCTAAATATAGTGTTTTCTTAAAGAGTTTGCATTACCGATACCAGGAAATTTCAATTAGAATTATTTACGTTTTATCGAAGAACTCACGGAGTGAATTTAAGAATATTCTTATTCTACCGTAGTAGAATTGTGGTTCTGGATCGGTCATGTGCAGTTCATTCAATTTTTACTTAACTAGTCTTCACCAAGGAAATCAAGATTTCTGACATGTAATATACATTAGCACTTAGCTACACAAACTAAAGCCAGGCAGCGTGAAGAGCTTTAATAACTGCACATAAAGGGAAATACAAGACAATGTGGAAAGCAGGCGAGTCCCTGGTCTGTCACGTTCACGGGTGATGCGGAATGCCATTACCTCCGGGAGGCTTTCCGTATTGGTAAGAAAAAGCAGTTTTACAATGTGCAAAAAATATGAGGTCTGTTCAGAAAGCTGAAAGGAAGCGTCACATTTCTCATGTTTGCAAAAATCAGAAGTGCAAGGTGGCAAGTTCACTAACAATCAATAAATTGATTTGACCCCTTTGAGTAGAGAATAGGGATATAAATATATTGGGGTGGAATATATATATATATATATATATATAAAAATATACCGATATATATATATATATTTATATTTATATATATTCTTGGAAATGTTGGGATATCAGACCTATTAACAAAGAAATGGTGGAACCCCAGACAAAAACAGTCCTAGTTATTAACAAATGGGTACGTGTTGTCAAGAGAAGAGGAATGAAACACTCAAACCCTCTGCTAAATGAAGATCGGGCAAGAGTACAAAAATCAATGAAGGCATAGAGTATTCTTCCAGAAAGCTGGCAATGCCAAAGAATGACAAATGGTGCAACGTCAATTAGAGTAATGGAAGTAATTCGGTAACCTGGCATTGATCAGTTCTGGGCTCAGCAACACGGTTCACGCCGTCTCACTTAGTTCTTCTGCACTACCCAGTAAAGCAACATCCTATAAAGTTATTTTATATTGGGAGAATATTAAATGTAGACATAGTCTTGATTATTGTAACCTTTTTCCATCTTATCACTGAATATCTATTCCGACTATGTTTGTTTAGCTCTTGCACACACGTGGTCTCCTACATTGTTCATATTAATGTTTTCTTTACAGAGGAACTCATTTTCCTATCTAAATTCAGCATTTTATCAATTAAAACACGCATTGTTAAGACAAAAGTCTTCTTGAAGTAATTTACATTGAATAACTCCATATCATTGGTAAGGTGTAGGGGATTCAATCATCTTGACGTGTGGAAGCACCAAGCATGGAGGTCATTTGGCCAGCTTGGCGCCCACTCATGCACCTTCTGTCCTTACAAAGCTAGGACAATCCAGAGGTTGAGCTTGAACCCATCAGCTCACCAAACTCTATTGCTGATCAATATTTTAAAAAAATACAGTGAGGTTCATTCACTAAATCCAGAGGTACGGGCAACTTGCAGTGAGATGAACCACTTCTTCTCACTGTATTAACTGTGCATTAGGAAGAATCAACATCATGAAGTTTCTCCTTCAAGAATGAGCCAATGTGGTCATCTTTATCAGAATCTGAGCCTTTGATGCTGCTCATAACTGGAATTAACACCCGTATGCAAGATCCTTCACTATAGGCAGAGGTTAAGGTGCTACTAAGTGAACTTCTTGCTCAAGAGGATTGAGATTCTATCAAGATCTGATGGTCTAATACCCTAAACAGATGGCCATTGGAGATGGACTACTGCCTGCCTACTGAAGATGAGTTTTTTTGCCTTTGACTAGTCCTGGTCCTGTTCATCCAGCTTGTTTGTGCCAAGGAGTCCTGGTGTCTCTCCTGCCTATTCCTGTAGTGGCGCTAACAGAAGCTGCCCTGTCGACACAAGCTCACCAACTCATACTCAGTACTGTCCTACGATCAACTGAAGGACACTTATCCAACTCTTTCCCCTGCTATCCACACCACCCTGTTTAATTAGACAAATAAGCATCCTTTCCAATGCCATACACCCCGTAAACGCCCATAAATCCCAATTATCTGTAACTGGAAGCCATGTTTACCATGGATACAATTTACCGATTTTAGTATCTGATACATTGTATATAATTTGTTCCCTGGAAATAGCACGTTATAAATCTGACATCCAGGCAGAAACAGTGCAGGATAAATAAATATGTTTATTCCTTAATGTTCAGATAAAGTCTTCGAATTCCTGGGGATTTTTAGTAAATTAATCAGCAGAACAGATGCAAGCTAAGTCAGTCTCTGGAGAAGACTTTAATGTCTGTGTGTTGAATGTGCTGACTTTAGGGGGATATACTAATATTTCTTAAAATTAAAAATTAAGTAGGATTTGCATATTGTGTGTTTTTTAGCTAACAACTGCAGTATAAACAACAACATTTAATGGAGGTTCTTTGTACAAGGAGCTTACAGTCAACACGAGAGCCTTGTACAAACAACATGTTAACTTCGTATATAATATATTAATTTTGGTTAATTTGATTTCTCTAAATTAATGTTTTATACAAATATCTCATAACTGTGAGCTACTGTGTGAACTGTGCTGTCTCTATCAAACAAGCAGTTCTTTAAATAGTAATGTGGTGAAAGTAAAATTAGCTAATTTATCAAACCGCCAAAGCACAGGAGAGCCGTCACGTAGCTGGATCAATCGCTTCTCTCGTGAAATGGCTTGAGACGTGTTGAACCTCTGTAATTTAAGAATCACTGCTGCATCGGAAAAATTAATTAGTGAAAGTGGACCCACAGAACTGTCAAATTTCAGATTTAGAACTAATTCTATGACAGCAGAAACACCCACCGCAAAAAGCATTTTATTCTTCCCGTGCTTCACAGAAAATTAATTTACATTTCTTCCAACCCATGAGTAACTAGGAATACCAATTAACGATGATGTGTTTCTCACATGGACCCTTCCAAATGTATCTTTATTCAAGTTTAGAGAAGGAGCCAGATAATCCTTATTCTTACTCCTATATACAAAAAAATAATGCAAAAAAATTTATAAAAATAAAAATAACTTCTGGCATTTTATTTTGTATGTAAGAGCTGCATTTTAGTAACGTGTCACAAGTTTGTAATTCGGTAGGATCCCAAATATAAAAATGGAAAAAAAATAGCTTTTCACCTATTCACTTTCCCTTTCAAAGCTCAACTCGAAATAAGCTCTCCGTACATTTGGTTGGATGATTTATTCATGGTAGCCTCTGTGTTCTGGTAGTCAGAAAAGCCTGATAAATGAGACCCTGGCATTGTTAGGGAGATTTATTCTATCCTTTAAAGTAGAACTGTCACTCTCAGAGCTGCGGCTCATCATTTTTTGTTCATTTTTGTTTGGCGGGTTGGGGACTGTTTTATGCCGAGAAAGAAGAGATTTCCCTTAAGCCCCCCCCATGCTATTCCTGCAGGGGCTACCTTAACCAATCAGCATTTAGCAGCAACTTAACAGTAGGGGAGAGATAATGCAGATCCTGGAAACTTAAGATGGTCAGCATACCTGAGAATTCTCCAGGTTTTGCTTAGAGGCTCCAAGAGAAGAGGCGCCTCTGTGTCGTGGGGGCGGGGTTCTGACACGCCCCACTCTCTGTCCATTTCCCCCTTAAATGGGGGTGTGGTCGTATCCTGCAAAGGTAGGTAGCCAGAGCCCAAAAGTTAAAAGTTCCCAGGTATGCTGGTCACAAGATACAAGACTGGCCTTCCGATATAGGTGTGTTATGTGACTTCCTAGGGTGTTGACCAATGCCAGGTTCTTTCCGTCTGCTGGGGGTGTGGCTACGATAAGGATATAGGGTTTTCTCAGTGTCGGGGGTGGGGCTAGTCCCAGTTAGCCTTTAAAGGGGCAGAGCTTGGGTGGGACCTGGGCCGGACAAAACACCGCTCTCCTGCCCAGAGATCGAAGCTCTCCATCCAGAGGCTAAGAGTAAGACCAGACAGGTTCCCAGTTCCCAACATTTAGGAGTAAAATGCAATTTTGTACCGATATTTTTTTCCAATATTTCAAATGACCAAACTTCACAGGCTGAAGCGAGATGAAGCTTTAGAGCAGGAAATGCCGGTCGGCAGACTATACTTTATGTAAATGTGCCCAAATTCTGTTTCTGTGTTCGGATAACTTCACAACTAGGGCAGGCATGATCCAACGCAACATGTATGAACAATAAATAGCGTTTGTCTTTTATAGGCATTCTGAAAATCTGCAGCCATCCTTTCCTTCTATAATTTTTCAGCATTATTGTTATATCTAAAAGGTGTTACGGCGCACGCGTCCGCCAACACTGCCTTCAGTATCTTACCCAAACCTTTGTACACTTTATTTCCATTGATACTTATATTATTATAAACCTGTTGTAAATAGATCATTATTGATTTCTTCAAAGCTCGTTCAATTGCGGAGAATTGTTTACAACGGGTTATAATATAATGTTGCCAGTGTTAATCTATTCAACAATTACCGAGTGAAAAGTGTTCTTTTTTTTTTTTTTTTTTATGCTAAACTGAATATCTGTCAACGCAGCCGACATTGCTATTACCATGATTATAGTTTATTTATGTAAAGCCAGTAAGTGCTGTATAATTATTCGGCAAACAAGATAATAAACACTAAAAGCCAAACAAACAAAGATATGCGTTGGGTTTACTTTGGGCAAGCATGGAAACTGAGACGCTAATGATACAGAAAAGAGAAGTAATTGGACATATTGGACCATCTTTAAACAAAAAGATGTCCGGGCAGTGGCGTATTTACGCTTGCCCCTCCTCAACCACAGCCTCTCTTTTTCCGTGCCGTATCCTTCTTCTGAGGTCGTTTCTTATGACATCATAGCTCTCCATACACCTCTTAATACATCCTATGGAGACTGCGCCTACCCTGCATAGTCCTCCATTGTATTGATGGGCCGGTTGGGGAGATCAGTAATCTCTCTTTGAGATCTCCCATTGGGATGTGACAGAGGATATGCCACCACCATGTCACCCTAGACCTAGTTGGCCATGTTTAGAATATGCCACTGGTTCCGGGGCAAACTCCCATTACCCCTTAGCCCAATTGTACCTGCAGGGGGGTCTGTGTAGCTACTGCCATAAACCTTTTCAATTTGAGATGTACATTGCCTTAGCTGGACATCGCCGTAAGTTCCTTAGCCACAAATCGAAATGGCTTTAATAGAAAATACAGCGAATCCATTTGTATTCAAAGAGAACGGAATTGTTGATCCTGAATGATTTAAGACGACATCTAACAGTCAATCGTCACTTTGACGACGAGAACGGGATACTTATATGAAAGCGGCTTGGCCTGACTTCGAATGCAGCTACTCCATCAAACCTTTTTATTAGATCTTCTCTGCCTTAAGCGGCAGGATGTTTGACCTTATTTAATGTGACCGTTTGTCCATCACCCCGGATAAAACATTTCGACGTTGCTCTGTGTAGTAAGGCTTTAGGGATGGGGAGGTTTAGTCACTAAAATGTTAATGCATGTCACTTGCATTCGCTCTACGGCAAAACAAATAAAAAAAAATAAAATAAAATACAGTAAAAATAAAATAAAAAATAAAATAAAGGGAGCAGCTTTAGGATTTGGGAAGTGAAATGAACCTGCTCCAAAAAATGTCAGTGGTGGTGGTGTGTGTGTGTGTGGGGGGGTACGTTGTACAACCACATCCTTAATGTATTTGGAAGGCCAGTCTGGATCTGTCTTGGAAATAGTATTTATTACCCCGTACTCCTCTACAAAAAGGTTGGGGGTAGGGAGTGTGATTATTTGGCCCTTTTAGTTAAAAAAGGTGGTTAAAATGATTGGCAACATGGAAGATTTAAAGTCTTATTTACTCGCATGTACTCATACGTACGTAGAAAGTACAAATGATGGGATACTGTATAATATATATATATATATATATATATATATATATATATACACATATATTATAAAATATCTATATTATGCATGTTGGTGTTCAATCACCTTTAGATATATATATATATATATATATATATATATATATATATATATATATATATATATATATATATATATATTATATTTAGACTTGTTTTGATGCATTGGAGGTTCTGTACCCTCCCTATTGTCACATATTGATAAATATAAATACAATAAATACAACAATGTAATAAAGGATATACACATACTTTAGCCATTTTATTTTTAGTTATCCTGTCTTTACTTGCTTGCTCTATTCATGGAGACATTTATAAAATGACTGTACAATTTCACAATGAGGTATATAATAAGGATGTCAAATACAGAAGGAAAATTGTGTTTCTGTGATCGAGTTAAAATTACTTTGCAATCTATTTCTTAAAAATACTCACAAATTAGGGAACCTGATCATTAAAGTGATGGGTTAAGGCCTGCTATCGAAAATCATTTTTTTTTAATATTTCTATAAATAATGACAATCTGTCATTTTGATTTCATATGTGGGAGCGCTTACTTGTAACAACTTTCCACAGCATGTAATTCAAATGGTGGAGAAAAGCATGGTCCCAAAGAAGGACTGCCCTTCTTTAGCAGGGACACTTGGGAGGTGTGGTATGATATTGTTGCGTTTCTGTGTGCAGTTTTAAACAAATGAAATACTGAGACATATGTCTACCAAAGTGAGTACAAAGGTTACAGGATTAATGGTATGAGGGAAACCCTCTGGATACCAAATAATTAAACTGCTCTCTGCAGCTTTTTGTTAATTAATATTCAATGCCACTTTTATATGCCCATTGTATTTTAAATGTAAGTTAAATATGTCTTCAAGTCCATTCACTAAGAAGTTGAGTAGCCAATCGAAAATTCCAAAACTGCTCAAATTCACTAATATGTAAGTTGTTTGTGAGGTCACGCGAGTCTGGGTTACAGGTGAGGGCATGCAAGTGTATGTATATTTTTTGACATTTTGAAAGTGCTAATGCAACTTGAATTTGTAAGTTGGACTTCTGTGAATTTGCTCATGCAGATATTTTTTGCCGCTTGTAAGCAGTCACATTTTAGTGAATAGACTTGATTAATTCTCTGCCAATTAATTCTAACTGTATGGTGGATATAATGAAGAGCTTCCTATTGTCTGAAAGTATATGGCTAATTGATTTTAGTAATGGGACTGTAATGAAGATTTTTCAGCCAAGTAAATAAAAAAGAAGCTATTTTGACTGCTAAGACTGTTAACCTGAATCTACAGGTTCTGAAGACAGAATATAATCTAACATATTAATATATAAGACCATTTCTCAGATCTTTTCACAAATATCTCCGTTATGTTTGAACATGCTGTTGTGTTCTTTGCTTTCTAGATATCACGTGTGTTTCCAGTGATGGTCTATCTGTCGATGTGACCGAATGCCATCGGTGGGCTGGCCCAATGCCTCATTTGGTCCAGGAATGCCACCTACCTTGCAAAGACGACTGTACCTTTACCCCATGGTCTAAATTTAGCTCCTGTTCCACTGACTGCACGCAGTCTCGAGTGAGAAGGAGGGCTCTCACAGGTATGGTTTTCCAGTAAAAGGAAATTCATGTTTTTATACCAAAAAAGTTAGTGTGATACAAAGTATCACATAGTAATGCATAGTAACAGTGTTAAGCCCTTATTTTTACATTACATTCTATTAACTTTGTCTCTTAAACCTAAACTTAGTTTCCATGCTTCTATTTTTCCCAATTTGGATTATTTTTCTTCAAAATATATTATTTTATCTTACTGTTTGTCCATCTGCGTTTCTCTGTTGGCTTGCGATTAGTTTTTAATACACAAAAGCAAATTCTATTTTTAGGCAGAGTATTTTAAAATAGCCTTTTGCTGCTTGGCACTCAGGTTTTAAGCAGCTTAATGTTCTCAACGTGAAGCCCACAGTTCTGCCGTAGCTATGAGCAGCCATTTTTCACACCTTCATTGCCAAGTTGTGCTTTGGTTACAAGTTTTACCCTTGTGAGAAAGTTACATGATAACGTATGTACGTGACCCTGTGACATGCTGGATCTGCCGGTTTTACCCATAGGTAGAGCTCAGCTTGGACATTGTAGAAATGTAGTTACCAGTGGCCCCGGAGCTTGGTACAGCAGGATTCACCATTCAATAATTTTTTTCCCCTGTTGTTAAGTTATTATAGCTTTTTTGTTGATCCTGGTAGTCCTTGTATGTGTGGAGAGTGGAATTATAGGGAGAGATCCCCCCGGGGCATTAAATCAGGCACTGTGCTGTAGTCGAACGGATGAAAAAAAACAGCCCTGGCACTTTAAGGCCAGCAGCACTTATGTGTCGCATTTCCCAGCAGGATACGTGTGGCTGCGTGCTACATTCTTACATTTGCGGATTTTGTAACCAAGTTTATCCAGCCTCGTCTTAAACCACCAGAACTGCCAAGCGAGGGTCAACATAAGATAAGTGGCCTGTCTCCTCTGGCACTGGCCGACTGGCCATTTTGCTTGATTTGACAAATGGCCAGTCCGAGTCTGTCCCATCTACTCTGCAAAATAAATGTTGCACAAAAAACACTATTCCCAGTTTCCACTATTCCACATTCTATGGCAAAACTATATATTAATTTAATTTAATGATTCTAAAAGCTGTTGTAGTGACAGTTTCCCCCTTAAGAACCAGAGAGAATGAAGGTTTTTTTATCTTTAACCGTGGCGTGTCTCGTTACATGAGCTTTGTAATGTTATATGCGGGATAATTCAGTGGGTGTTTGATGTTCTATGTTAGAAGCTCTAGGCTTTAAACAATTGTTAATCTCTTTGAAGTGACTCAGTGGTTAATGTACTGTAAAAATGTCATTATTGTAGAAAATGCCTAACGATATGTACAGATTTGCTAAAATACATCTCTAATTTCCATTCCATTCTGGATATTTTAAAGGAATATTATAGTAAAAATGGAAATTCTACAGTATAACACAGTGGGAAAGGCTTTTCTTACTTGCTGTGGCAATGATGATTTTTCCTAATAAAATAGTTTTTACATTTATGAATGCACAGTGCCATGTAGGATACTGTAGTGTATCATATTATTATTATTATTGTTGTTGTTATTATTATTAGTATTAGTGTGCCATGTAGGAGACTGTAGTGTGTCATATTATTATTATTATTATTATTATTATTATCATTATTGTTATTTATTATTATTATTAGTAGTAGTAGTATTAGTATTGTTATTATTATTATTATCATTATTGTTATTATTATTTATTATTATTAGTAGTATTGTTATTATTATCGTTATTGTTAATTATTATTATTATTATTGTTATTATTATTATCTTTTATTTATATATCGCTAACCATTTACACAGCGCTCCTTACATACCTCCTTACATACATTCAAACGCTCTGACAAAACTAGAAATGTCAGACTAAGATGAACTGATATATTAAGTAATTCATGCTAACACATACACACTTACACACACACACATATGCACTCACGCTAACACTCATGTTAACCTTCACCTACATGATAACACTTTTTTACGCTGCTTGCATGTCATTGGGTCACATAACATTGCATGACTACATTCTACTTAGTAATAAAAAAGTAATGACTTATGGATTTCGGTTTTTTTGTGTTTTTAAATTTTGACATTTTATAAAATAATTCTATTACAGGAAGAAGCAAGAAACGTGAAAGATGTCAAAATACGGCAATTTATCCTCTAGTTGAAACGGAGATGTGTCATTGCGGACTTTATAAATCTCAGCCTTATGGAAATTGGTCGGACTGCATAATACCAGGAACAACACCAGAAAGTCAATTAGGAGGGAATAAAGTGGAAGGCGTCAGACTCTGCGGGGAAGGATTAAGGTTCCGAGATGTAGCTTGCTACGATTTAACTGGAAGAATAGTAGATCCAGCTCTCTGTAGCCATTCCGGTAAGGAACAAAACATAAAAAAAATAACATATTTTTACAAAATTTATCCCCGATGTATGTAAAAAGTTATTTCACAAAATTATGTCTTTTAAACCATTATGTTTTAATCTAAGTTTCTATGGTTATAAGGAAATCCCATTGAGCATGTGTAATGCTATTTAGTGGATAATTCTTGGTTTATTAGTGAAGGGTGTGATATATTAAAACATCTACGTTCACCAACGTGAGCACATGGACCAAAAACGATTCGGACAACAAATTTTAGTTAAATATATATTAATAAAATAATCTTTAAAAAAATAATTATTAATTACTAGTTATTCCAAAAATAAAATAGAAGAAATGAAATGTATCTTATACCGTCGTACCTGTCGTTGTCAGCGTCTAGGATCAAGAATCCGAAGCATCTGTTGTTTTCTCCCCAGAATGGTAGCAATCCATTTATCTCATGATACTGTATACCCTATTAGAAATAATTACTTTTTTACACAGTCGCTATAGCTTTCAATACCTAAGAAAAGGTGAATCAGGTTATCTTTTCAAAAGTGATGTTTCTGTTATAAAACGAAACATACAATTCCAAAGTTAAGATAACGTAGCAGATTGGAAAAGAGAAAATGAATTATTGTTACAAAGAATGCATTTTCAAGTGTCGGTGCACTTTTACATTGGAGATTGGCGCTAGGTTGATGTGGCGATCAAATCCTCATTCATTCGTAGATGAAAAGGTCATTATTTATGAGTAAATTGGAGGAGCTGAGAACATATACTCGGGTTACATGTAGCCTTACATACTTTATAATACATTAGCAGCCGGGAAAATTCTATTCTGGAACATAAATGAAAGTTGGACATATCAAGAAGAAAGTCTCGTGAATAAATCCGCTAACATAGTAACAAATGCAAAACTCACGTCTCTGCTATTTTCAGTAATTTGTTTGTCTTTGAAGAAGTTCTGTTCCTAATAATGTGTCCTCGTAAAAGGTTAACAAGCGAAACCATCAAAAAAGTATTAATACAGCAGTACTCCAAACTCATATCACTGAAGCCTTGAAGAGCAGTTTCACAATACCACACTTGTTGGCTGATCAAAGGTGGACCTCTCTACTTGTTCTCAATCTCAAGCACTTGGCAATGAAGTGATGGAGGAGTTCTTATTTAAATAGAAATATTGTATCCGTCCGAATTAAGTTAGAACCCAAGCTAAGACCGTCCATTGGGCAAAGCAGGCAAATGCCTGGAAGGCTGGTGGCCATAGAGCCTCCGACTTACCTTTCATCACCACTCATGCCACAATCCAATGCTTTAGCGTGTGCCTGTCCATATGGCTTGATCTATACATGGTTTGACTAGCATGGTGAACAGATCAAAAGACTTTCTTCTTTGGGGAGTAAATTATTTTATGTTTCTTTAATCTTGCTGGCATGGATGTCTACTCTTACGGATTAAGTGCGTAGACTTCCGTTGAGGAGACTAAACTCAACAACTCCTTTTTGCTTTTTTGAAACAAAAATATTATAACGCACATGATGTCATCGGGGCAGAAACCCTTTTGGAGGCATTTTAACACAGGCTGCAATGTTAAGTAGAAGATAATATAATGACTTGTATGTTGCTTGATTAAGGTGGTGCTTTGTATTGTGAAAAACAGATCTGTTTCCATAAACAAGTTGTCCGCCGAGCGGAAGCTGAAAGGATAAAATATATTTTAGATATATGGCTTAAATTGCACAGTGTGGGAAAATCACTCAGACAAACCATCCGTAAACAAAGAAATGCTAGCCTCCTCCGCGATTAACAACCGTAGGTTGCCCTGTCAGTAGCAAATCCATTTAAAGGTCCTTCGCCTTTTCTCAGAGCAGTCTGGAGAGGCCTTTCTCTATATTCATTTTCTTTTTTTTTTATACATCGGACAGTGGATATGAATCTCTGCCTCCCACTTCATGTCAAAACCTATAAAAGAAATTTATCTTCACAAAAAAGAAAAAAAATGGTAAAAAAAATTTGAAACTTTTAAATATTACACATAAAGTGGGGTTGAAAAATTAGCTCTTCGAGTAATTGGTAAGATTAATTTCTAATAATAATACTAATAATAAAAATAATATTACTGTTACTATATTATTAATAATATATAAATATTATTATTAATAATCATAGTGTTTTTGATGTAATCTCACATTTTTTTTATGTTATACAGGTTATATAAAGGAAATATGTGAAGTTGCCTGTCCTTTTGACTGTAAAATGAGCGAATGGTCCAACTGGTCCGCCTGCACGTCCTCCTGTGGAACTGGAGTCAGAATTAGGAAAAGATGGTTAAAGGAGAAGCCTTACAATGGAGGCCGCCCATGCCCAAAACTGGATATTAAAAACCAGGTGAGTTGTCCTCTGGGTCTTTGAGACACAAATAAACCTAGTGGAAAATGTCCACTATTCCATTTATCTACCGGCTGTGGCTTAATGTTACCCAGGGCGCGCCTTATATTGGTTGACCTTTTTCTTCGGGGTCCTTTTTCTAGATCATAAAAAGGTTAGAACTTGATCACTTTATTTCCCCCATGCTAGATTCATGAATTATAAATGGCGGATGAAAAAATGGTTTGATACAAATGCTGATGGTATACAATAATAAATTCCTCATTATATAAAACAAACAATAAATAAAAAAGAAATATAGAAAAAAACAGCACAGCCTTCCATTTCTTATAAACCCACATCATTTTAGCAGGAGAAAGAGCTGACAGTATCGTGCGGTGTGGGGCGTTGATCTGAGCCCGTGAAAAATGTCTCCTTGTTCTAATCAGGGCCGGCCTTAGGGGTGTGCGACCTGTGCGACCGCACAGGGTGCCATGGTTGCAGGGGCGCCTGACCGGGACTTAGATTAAAGCATCTGTTTTTTTTTTTGTGTGTTTTTTTAAAACTTTATTTAACATCATTCATGTTAAATAAAGTTTTAAAAAAAACCCGATGTTTAAATCTAAGTCCCGGTCAGGGGCGCCGAGCGGTTGCTCGTGAAGTTCTCGGCAACCGCTCGGCGCCCCTTACTCTCCGTGACTCCGTCGCTGTGCCGGCATCTCATGTTGAGCGCCGGACTATTCCGGCTCTCAACATGAAATGCCGGCACCGCGGCAGAGCAAGAAGACGGATGCCTCCCGCTCTCACCGCAGGACTCCGGCAACAAGGTAAGTGTGGGGGGGTGTAGTTTGAAGGGGCAGAGGGGGGGGGTGTAGTTTGAAGGGGCAGAGGGGGGGGTGTAGTTTGAAGGGGTAGAGGGGGGGTGTAGTTTGAAGGGGCAGAGGGGGGTGTAGTTTGAAGGGGCAGAGGGGGGTGTAGTTTGAAGGGACAGGGGGGGTGTAGTTTGAAGGGACGGGGGGGTGTAGTTTGAATGGACAGGGGGGGTAGTTTGAAGGGGCAGAGGGGAGGGGTAGTTTGAGGGGCGGTAGTTTGAAGGGGCATGGGGGGGTAGTTTGAAGGGGCAGAGAGGGGGGGGTAGTGAGGGGGGGCGCCACAACGCCTAAGGCCGGCTCTGGTTCTAATGATCTTATAATAGCCCCGCTGATGTATTACATTAATACGTTTTCACACCGTGACAGAAGAGAGACCTGAGAATGTTTTACAAATAGATTTAGGAGTTTGTGCCGTCCCCGGGACATAAAGTAAATATAATGGTGTTACTCCACCAGATGTGCGAATGAATGAAATATAATTAACGGTTCCGGATGGAAATTGGCAATTTACTGCTGTTTTATGCGCATGGGTTTTAGAACATATGATGGTACGGGCATTGGAATATTTAAAGCCGCAGCGCACCGCCGCTTAGTGAATTTAACCTTTTCATTAGTTATAAGTTACTAACATCTGTTATTTTCTGTACCATTTTTAAAAAATCACCTTTTTGAATTTATTTTAATTTGAAATGACATAAGATTTTTTTGGCTGCTGTTTTGTGTTCTTAATGTGTATAAGATATTCTCCTAAATCCTACAATTTACAGTTCTATACAGTAAATAAATACATGTAATGGGTCTCGATAATCAAATTGTGAAATATACGCGTTAAAAAAACAAGCTTTTGTGTATACAATGGTGTCAGCCGCTTTACCTTAATTCTTTTAGTTCCTACGTGATTATTCCTCCCTATTCAGTGATCTCTGCTCTATTAAGTTACTGATTGTTGTTGATTGGCTCAGGTGGGCTTTGTCATGCGGGAGAGCCACTTGGCTCCGCCCCATTCAGAGTGATAGCTCATTCAGCAGACTAGCATGCTGCAGACGGGTGCTGGCAGGGGTCAGTCCTGCTTTGGGGAAGTACGGGAAAATATTCATCGCTTAGCGAAAGACATCCATGACACAAGACATAGACACGCACTGATGCCTGAAAAGTAAAGTCAGGGCATTACTGCCCCTTGAAGGATCTTTTCTCCTGAATTCCGACTTAACCATCACATCTCAAGAAGACACCTCTGAGTTCTTGACAATACAATGGATAATTCATCTGTGAGAAATATTTGTGCCATACATTGCATTGTCAAAGGGTTAAATAGATTGTGTTAATCATTATTATTCTTAAAATGTAACTTTTTCTCGCACAAACGAAGGATGGTGCTTAAAATGTTAAATCTCATCCATTTCTGTAATGTGTTAGCCTCCAGCTGACGATCCGTAGCCAAAGCGTCTTCTGTTTCTGGATAATGGCTTCTACGCAGGAGTCTATAAAATGTATATTGTTTCCTACATGTTGCTGTAAAATGGCTAATTGTTAATCAATTTTAGCTCTATAATGATTGCAGCTCAATATTTCATGATTTACATGATAATCATACTAAATGTGATTATTACAGATGACAAATTACTGCTGTCAATGAGAATTTTAATTAAGTTACATTATGTCTCATTCGTCAATTTATCAAAATTATCATAAAGCAAAAGCAATCATCTGTCATGACGGATTGAGGGCATGTTTAGTATTTTTCTTTTTTTTAAAGAGACACATTAAAAGACTCTACTAAGGAACTTGTCATAGAACCGCAGAAATAATAATAATAATAATAATAATAATAATAATAATAATAATAATAATAAATTGTATCAGTGCTATATTATTCTACAAGAATGATACTTTGTTGAAATTCTGGTTACAATTTGGATTTATCAGTTGCATACATTTAACTAAATATAGTTAAATATTAACTTAATATTTTAAGTTGAGAAGACATTTGTACAGGCCTTATGTTTTCCCTAATATTAATTGAAGTGAACAAATATTGTAAAGTATAATGCTTTCCCTTCATTCAATTAAATTGTAGATACCCTTTGCTACATGATTGCATTAGACGAAGAGTTGAATTTAAATTCTAGGTTTTACTAGTGACTGGGACATCTGGTTGAAAACAAAAACGTATAAATGACTTTGTAGGATGAACATGGGGTAAAATAGGTCAGATATTAGACATTAATACATGATAAGCATTTAAAGATGAGAACTGCCATGGTAGGCATGGCTTGGATTGGAACGAATGGTGCTACTTTTTAAGCCCTACTTTTTCACTTCTTATGGAGCCCATTACCACGTGGCACCCTCGGCATGTATTTAGCCTCCATGATAAGGAATTTAGACCCTTATAGAACATAGATTTTACTTATTTTTTTCTAAAGCTGAAGTTTAGCGTTTTTATGGACCTGATTCGTGTTGTACTGTGTGGAATCCAAATAAATAACCCCTACCCAGCCCCCCCCCATGCCCAAAGATACCTTTCTAATAATC
The DNA here is from genome assembly GCA_023333645.1 of Sceloporus occidentalis. Taxonomy (NCBI): domain Eukaryota; kingdom Metazoa; phylum Chordata; class Lepidosauria; order Squamata; family Phrynosomatidae; genus Sceloporus; species Sceloporus occidentalis. The sequence goes on from JALMGF010000083.1 coordinate 976,311, forward strand.
AGCCTTGCTTTATGGCAGTGGCACACAACGTTTTGGCAGGCTGCAGCATTCGTCTACTAGATTTATAACGTATAAAGTCTGTGGGAACAGTACTTCTTCATATATATTGATCTGTGGTTTGGATGCTCGATATTTAGGCTTTATTCCTCCCTAAGGACAACCGAGACACTAGCTTGACGTGTTGTGTAATGGGTTCTTTTTTTCCCTCCCGAGAACAAGTTTCTAATTATTAACGATGTTGGATAAATTAGACTTCTGTTCTGTTATCAAGTTCACTTGTTGAGAAAAGAATTACCCAGGAAAGAAGCAGCTTGCAAAGTCACGTAGTTTAGAATTCCTTCACCATGAGCAGACAATGGTATCTAACTCCACTTGCTTTGATTGCTCAAGTTCCCGTCTTCTTATGTTTCGATCAATGATGACCTTTAACTGAAAACAGGAAATTAATATGTTTCAAACCAGTATGTATAGTATCTATTTGATAGGAATTATGTCTGCTTTCCAATAACGTGACCGCAAGAACTCGTGGGACAAGCATTTTTTTATTGACCTATTTGAAACGTCAGTCCTCATAAAAATCTACCAAATAGTGAAGATGAATTCTCTCTGCTGTGGTTGAACACTTTCAATCAGCTTCATTAAAGTCAGTGCTTTGGGGCCGTGATATGCCAATTGTACAAGTAATAATGAAAATCTGTCACATCGTATAACGTGCTCTCCATTTCCCGTATGAGCTGCCTGTGTCTTAAAGCTAATTTTGGATGTATGAAGATAACCAAAATGTAACCAACTTTTTGGAAGAATAGTCAACCTATGTAATTAAAATACTTGATACTGATTTTTGCATGGCATTTGAGATGATCGTGGTTAGGAGGTCTTGGTAAGTTGGTCAGTTGTTGAGTTGGACCAAGTGGAATGCTCTGAGATTTCTATGGAACTCAACCCTGGTCAAACTAAGTTGTGTTGGTTAAGAGTTCCTCTTGAAATCAGGGGTTTGGTTCATCATCTTATCAATGTACTATTTTCCCAGATGGTGAGGCACTTCACTAAGTCGGGTCATGGTGGACCTGAGCTCAAATAAGTAAAAACTCTACTTAACGTTCCCTGTCAATCTTATTTTGCCATAGTCTATGTACTATAAAAAAAAAGCACAAATGTTGGCACTATATAAATGTGAATCATGCTAATGATAAAAAACCCCCACTTACTCTGAGGTTCTGTGAAGACATTGCAACCCTACCTAATGGAAAACCCATGCTCATTCATTTACTAACCTGGGAATTTGCAGGAGAATTAAACATTTCAGCTTCCTCAAACATTTCAGCTTCAAGGATCATCGCCCGTTGGCTTCTCTTCCAAGAAAAACTGAGCTGGTCCTGTTTATTGTATAGCTTCATCAGTGAGATAACATAGGAACATGGAATTTGATGGCAGATAAGAAGCATTCAGCTAGTCTGTCCGTTTTTCCTGATGTAAAATTATGCAATGTATGTTCGGATTTGTAGGAATTGCAAACTTACCAAATTTTGGCAAATTTGGCGATTTGTACAAGCAAAAAGCTCTGAATTTTCACCCAAAATTGTGGACCCTTTCACCCTCACTCTCTTAAAACTCTCCCTCCCTCATACGCTCACCCCAAAATGTGGCGCTTCCGGTGAATTCCTCTGCCCCCATTGGATGGTCTGGCGAGAGGATGTCACTGAAAGTGCTGCCATTTTTCCCTAAGGGAACAGTTTCTCTTAAGAAATGGTAGAGGCTAATACCGCGAGGGGATTTAAACATGCATGGGATAGACATACGGCTCCGGAATCTAAGACGAGACCAACGACTGATTAAGTTTTGAGTCTTTACAGCAGGAGAAATGGGCCGACTAGGTGGGCCGAATGGGGCCGATTTGCCGTTAAATTCTGCATTTCTATGTTCTGTGTTACATGATTATTTTTTTGTAACACTTAGTCCCAATATTGAAATTGTTTTCTGTATCAAATGACCGTTACATTTATAATTTGTGTTTTATTATTTGGCAGGGTTTTTTTTTTTAAAACTAAAATGCACTTCAACTTTACAAGCATTTCATGCACTAAACAAGGGATATTTTCGTGTTCTAACACAATAACATCTCATTATGTAGAAAGGTCTGATTTTGTGTTCCACGCAGTTTATTGTCCACATTGAATTTAATTCTAATCATGTTTTAAATGTCTTGCTTTTAAGTATTTCTATGCAAGGAACAAACCTAATCAGTTAACATATGTTTTATACAAAACGTATTCACAGCTGCCACACTTGGTACAATCAGATTTAATACATAAAAACCCGGATAGGGATCTGGTAGTAAGTTTTTTTTATATCAAAGTGCAGGTAAACTAATGGCTATATAATTTTCTTTCCTTTTTGCTGGTCACGCACACTATTGTGGACCTCTCGAAAGGCTCAGGTTGGTATTTTGCTGTATATTTTGTCTTCCCGCAGAAACCTCTCGCCATATTGTCATAAATTTATCATGTACCTGTATGTAATATTGTATATAAATATAAAATCAGGGGTGTATTTACATTAGTATCCCTAGAAACAAAGACTACTGGCACCCTCCAAAGGGTAAAAAAAGGGTTGCATGGGGTAGAAGTTTTTTGGAGAAGTTGCCCCTAATGATGCCTACAGTGGTGTAGCTTTAGGAGCTGTTACTGGGCTCGCTGGTCTAACTGGTAACAGGTGCGCCCTGTGGCTCCATTGTTAAACATTCAGTATACGCATGTTGTTAAAGATCCAGGGAACTGGGTTATGATGTCATAGGTCTCATGCAATATGTAGGCTGGCAGAGAGCATGAAAAATAGATCTGAAATGTCTTCTGAGTTACAGATCCTCAGAGATATTAATATTGTTTATTAATTTATATAGTGCCATCATGTTCTGTAGCGCCGTACAATGGGTAACGACGAAATGATAACAATTTGAAATGCTACTAACCCACCAAAAACTCTGACCACCCTCCACCACAATGGAGGCAAGAAAGTAGGGGTATAAGACTAGAAGATGCCAGAACATGGTTTATTTCAGCTCCACTGGTGATAAATAATCCTCGGATTAAATTAAAATGCACTCTGTTTAAAAAGATTAATTCTTGAATAAATTACAAGGAACCGAGCGCACCATGTGATTTGTGACTCTGATAGCTAAACCTAAGGGGAGAGTGAATAGTGTATGTATATAGAGTACATATAGGTGTATAGGCATAGAGCATACTGGAGAGTTATTGGCAGGGCCTGCCTTAGGGGTGTGCGACCTGTGCGGCCAAAATGAGAAGGGGCAGAGGGGGGGTTAGTGAGAAGGGGCAGAGGTGGTAGATAGTGAGAAGGGGCAGAGGGGGTAGATAGTGAGAAGGGGCAGAGGGGGGAGATTTTTTCCTTTCTCTTTTTTGGGGATGGGGGGCGCCAGAGGAGTAGTCTGCACAGGGCGCCAGAACACCTAAGGCCGGCTCTGGTCATTGGTTTTCCCAGAGTAGAAAAATATGGCCTAAAAAGGGATATTCGGAAGTATATGTGCGATACGTTCCGTGCGGCGAACACAGGGAGTTAATCGACATCGTTGGTGATCATCGCAAGCCCAGCTTTCTGGTATAATAACACAGTAGAGCGCTAGCAGATATAACCGAATGGGCTCCAGAAACACTTGAACGGTTGCTCAATTATGGAGAGCATTATCCGCCGGTCTGATTAGCGGACGCCCGTTAGATAGCAGCCGCTTTGTGCTTTGATTGATATGATAATTGGTTGTCATTGCGCAGGGTAAGGGGCGCTTCCTCACCGCTCGCAGCCTTGGAGAACTTCTATAGAAAATACTAAATCCACTCAATTCAATATCTGCAGCTGTTTATTCCACTTTCTGCGCATTTGATATATTTAGGGATATAAATAGAATGTGTTTTCTTTACATTCTAATGCGTAGCATATTCTGGGTTTATATAATAAATATATTTGTGCCCCCCCCATTCCTCTCAATACCCATCGTGTCCCCTCTCTTCTATGCTATATTCATATTTATCCCCCTTTTCTTTTACTTACCCCTAATGTACTGTGAATATATTGTATTGCCCTGGCTTCAATACCCTACAGTAACGTTAAAGGTTGGAGTATTTTTTCGTTGACCAAATAATGATACTGATTTAGAAAGCGGTAACGGTTTATCCCGGATTTACTGATACCTGCAGCGTTCCAGATTATTATTATTATTATTGTAATTTTGAGATTATTGTGAACACCCCCGATATCAGGTTTAGGGTTCATGCAAATTGAAACCATTCATTATACCTTTTCTCGTCCTGTGGAAGCATTAAGAGTCATTGGTGTTTACATTTTTTCAGCGTTGGAAATTATATTGACCACTTTTCTGGTTGTGAAATGGACTCATCAAACCCTCGGATCCCGAACTAACACTCAATGCCAGATTAAGGAGTTTTGGGCCCTGTAGTAATTACACTGGAAGGGCCCTCTCTGTGGATCTCTCGCCTTTAGCAAGCTCTTCTTCCATTGGCCATTGAAACACAGGAGTGATGGGAGTGATAAAGGGCCATTGGAACACAGGAGTGATGGGAGTGATAAAGGGCCATTGGAACCCAGGAGTGATGGGAGTGATAAAGGGCCATTGGAACACAGGAGTGATGGGAGTGATAAAGGGCCATTGGAACACAGGAGTGATGAGAATGATAAAGGGCCATTGGAACACAGGAGTGATGGGAGTGATAAAGGGCCATTGGAACACAGGAGTGATGGGAGTGATAAAGGGCCATTGGAACAAAGGAGTGATGGGAGTGATAAAGGGCCATTAGAACACGGGAGTGATGGGAGTGATAAAGGGCCTCTGTACGCCTAGGAAGAGATTCCATCAATTGATTCATTGTTACAGTCTTTGGGGTCTTATCACTAAGAGGAGATGTGTGTTTTATCTCCGTCACTTCCCATACGCTATGAAGAGCCAACATCAATAAAGTTCTGCGACAAGGAGAGCTTGGCTAGCCCTGTATAATGTATAGCATTATACATTATACAGGGCCATCTCAGCTCTTCTTGCTTGAGAAGCCCACCAGTGTTGGCCCTTTGTCATTAATAGAGACGTGAAGGCCAATCTCCCTAGGCTCTCAGATTGAAACACTGCGATGGGCATAGGGACCCCGGGAGGACTTCCGTTACTTTAATAGTTCCTTTTAAATATCGAGAAACGTTCCTGACAATAAGCAACGCAAATAAAAAGAATACATTCGCTGTCGGTTTTGTCTCTTTTGTAACATCCAATTTAATGGGGGGGGACACGTTCTTTTTCATCATCTCGGGATAATTTATTATATTCAAGATATAAAACGGAGGATTTAATTTCTGAGATGTGTTTGCGCCGTGGGAGTGCTGCGCTATAATTTGATTTAAAGACAAAAAGCAGCAGGTTGCTATTAGGACATTTTATCTGTTCTTTGAGATTTCAAGTTTTTTTTAACTATCGTGGTTTTTTTAGCCAAGTACAACAGTCCCCAATTTTTACAGAATGATTCCGCTGTCACGGAGCTTTTCCTACCAGAACTGACATGTTTCTTACAGTTTTAGCTCATTATCAGTGATCACCCCCCAGGGCAAGACTTATATTATAATACAGGTTCCCCCTATATTGTACATCTCGATGACAAGCAGCACTAAAATGACATTTATTGGATTCAGGGCCCCTGTCTTAGCGCACCCTTCATGAATTAGTCATTTTAGTGCATTTAATTCAAACTTTTGGACGTCTATAAGCTCTGTCGCATTAATAGGCGTTCTGATAGCCCTGGATATTTTTTTTTTTGTCGTCCTAGGTGTATGAGACAGTCCCGTGTTCCAGTGAATGCCGTCAGTATTCATGGGTGGCAGAACCGTGGTCAGCTTGCAAACTCCACAGCGAAGAAAAGTCTGCCTGCGGGGAAGGAATACAAATCAGGAACGTTCGGTGAGTGGCTGTAGATCACACAGCTAGGAAGATGCGCTGGGGAAAAAAATAACAGGGATCGGATGATGAAATACAAGGGAAAAAAAAAAAATCTCTTGTGCTGCTCCGATGATCAAAATTGAGCTTTTATCACATATTATCAAGGTTCTGTTATTCTTTAATCTGTTTAAAGCCAATGAAAAATGACTTAGCTTTCGGGGAAGGTGCAGCTCCAGAGCTGCAGTGTGCTGCCCCCTACATAATCTTGTTTTCACTCCTTTGATTGGCTGCAATCGGTGGAAGGAAAGCTCTCCCAATGAGTCAGAAAGCGGAGGAGAGAGGGGCACGGAGAACGTTTTCAGGGGACCGCTCGGCGGTCCTGCAAGCCAAGTAGCTGGGAAGGCATGGAAAGAGGCAGATAGTTATGGGAGTTCTGCTGTACCCTCCATGCATTTGCGGGGGTACCAAACAAAAATGTATAGGGGCCACTCAACTATCATATAAGTTAAAGTGGAGAAGATGGGTGGAGTGTCCCTTTAAAGGAAGCACTGTGTCTAAATCTACAATTTTAATAAATGATTTGCCTGGAAACTTACATTTTATAGAAGGTAAATTAGCCATATTTGTATAATAAAAAAATATTAATGTCATAATAATACATTTTCTTTCTCTATCTATCATCTGATAATATCTGCCATCTGGCCTATGGCTTCTTACGTCTTCATTCACGCCAATATATTCAAAATGTAACCAAAATTCTGATAAATTGCCCTCATTTGATCGTAGTCCTTGTAGGAAACTATGTAAGCTACGTTCCCAATGCCCGGAGCGAGATACCAATTGCAAAAAAAACCGAGACTTTTAAAATCTATATTTAAGGTTGTTTAGATGAAGGTGTTACACTTGTCGCCGTGATTTCCCTCTGTCAAAAGCTTATTTTGAGAGATATTTGACTTTGCGTCAAGTAGAGTACAAAGCTTTATCTACAAAGAGCTGGTATAAGATCAGAACACAACCAACCTGCTCTTATTGTCAGCTCGAGAAGAAAAGAGAAGAAATTGGAGAAATAGTTATTTCTCGTCTGGCCTTTAATACCCAGGCTTAACCCTTTAAGTGTGCTTCCTAAACCACCTAAAGAATTATACCCCCTTGTCCCATGTAACCCCTAAACAATGCATGTGAAAGTACTTTGTAAGAGAAATGTACTTACCTAAAGGGGAAACTCTATGGGCCGAGGATTCTTACCACTGATTGGTTGCTTGAAACAAATGATTACCTTAATGTATGGTATATTAATGTATGGGGTAAGGGTGTGTGTATGGTATTAGCGTGTTTGTTTATGTTATAAGAGGGAATACGTGTGTTAGTGCATAGCATTAGTGTGTGTGGGTGTTAGTGTATGGTGTTAGAATGTGCGTGTGCTAGTTTATGGTGTTAGTGTGAGTGTGTGTGTGGATGGTAGTGTACGTGTGTGGGTGTGCAGGGCTAGACTGGCCTTAAAGTGCCAGACCCACCTTGTCATCACCATTCCGGCCCTGTGGGTGGGTGATAGAACATGGTACATTGTTTACATTACATTACATTACTTATGTGGGCATTAGTCTATGGCGTGATAATGTGTGTAGGAGCGTGTTTTTTTATACTTTTTTAAAATACATTTTTATATTTATTCTCATTGTAGGTCCTGTTATCTTTTTACATGGTTTCCTATGATCTTTTTAGTTTTCTTTTACATTGTTGCCATGGGGACACAGTATTTTCTAGTCTAGTCTTACAACGAAAGTATCTGTGCTTATTAAGTGTGCCGTACATTCCCTGATCCTGATCACTCAATTTAAAAAAAAAAGAACAAAAAAAAAACCTGCATAGTCTTAAAGAAGAAACCAAAAATCTCTAAATCGGCATTACTGGAAGCTTATGTGTCTTCGGCGAACTTTAAGCTGGTTCATAGCTCTCATTTTAGCCCAATACACAATTAACCCTTATGTTACCCCTCTTTCTGCCTAAGTTACTCATATGATTCCATTTAGAATGTGAGCTCACGTTTGGGACATTCATATGCCCATTATTCTTGCTAGAAGTCTTGTATGGAAGTGTCACGAGGGTAGATTGTAAGCTCACTGGCAAGGGGTTTCATCTGCTGTTGTATCTGTATATGTAACAATATTTTGTTATATATATATATTTTTGTTATATCTTTGTTAACCGCCCCATAATTACATGCTACAGAGCTGCGGGATACATTAGAGCTTAATAAATAATGGATAATGATAACAATCCTGACCTCACAATCTGTAACGACCTTCTTCGTTATCGAGGCTTCCGATGAGTCCCACAGAAACACATTTCTTGAGCAACTTACAAAAAAAAAAACCCCTTTCACGAAGAGCTTTGCGGGTTTCCGGCGAGCTTCATTTAAAAGTAATTGAGATAGAATGTGCAATATCTCAAGGGAGCCGGGAGATCCTCAGAACGGGAATTAGTGAATCCTCTCCTATATCTTTTTTTATGAAGACGCTGGCTCGCGAAGGTAAGGTATTAAAAATCTACTACAGACCCCGGGAGCAATACGGCAAAATGTGTTTTCCTGGAAAGCAGAACCAGTTAAAAAACATTCCATTAAAATAAAGATCTGCATCAATTTGGCCAACATTAAAATATTTCCAGCCCTATTCATTCCCCCGGATGTAAAAATTTGATAAATTCTCATGTTCTGCAATCTGGAGATCCCATTCGTCACTCAAAGGACTCTTAAAACGCAGGACTTTATTACCTATTTGTAATTTAAGTCCCTGAAGCCGCAGGACAGCTACTTTAATTGAATGGCTGAGATCTTTTATTTTATTATAGCCGTTATGGCGTGTGGCGGTAGAGAAGGCCTGCCATCTTTGCGTCCGTGAGAGAATAAACTTCATCGGCTCCTACATAAAAAAAAACCCTGCCGCATTCGCACGCGTAGCGATCATGCATATAAAGTATGTGTTTGATGGTATTTCAGACCTTTACTGGTCTAAAGAAGGTGGGGGGCACTGGATAACTTACATACTAATGCCCCCCCCATGTACCATATGTTTGGGACAGCAGCAGAGTACCTACGGTTTGTTGGGTGGATAAGGCCTATTGATCTATTGATTATGGAGACCCAAATCTTATTCACAAACTGGAATCCAAAAGAATAGTCCATTCCCACACATATGCCTATTCATATACATAAGTATAATTATTAGACTTGTGCATTCATCTTCGGGCGAACATGAAAACGAACACGAAGGTTAAGTTGGCCGGCAGAGACCCCTGGTCTCCTTGCTATAACAGTTAAAGGTCTGTACAAGCGACTTTAGTGGTCGTTCGTACGTACGGACTTTTAACTGTTGTAGCAGGGAGACCAGTGGTCTCTGCCGGCCAAGTTGCCGGGAAAGGATTTTAAAAGTCTGTAAAAGTGACCCTATTGGTCGCCAGCAGGGGCCCCTGCAGGTGACCAATAGAGTTGCTCATACGGACATTTAAACTCCTGGCGCCAAAGCTGGTGCGTAGTCCGTACCGCGTTAACCTCGTATTAACCCCTTCTAAAAAAAAACCGAAAAAAACAACGAACACGAAGAATGCACACAAATATTACCCTGAACAGAAGTCAGGAACGGGCCAATATTCGCGGAATACGGAGATTTTTTCCCCCACAAAGACGAACATGAAGACTAAGAGTTGGCCGGCGCCCAAGTCTAATAATTATATGATATTTGGGTACAATAAGTGAAGTTTGTCCGGCATATACATACGAGAAATGGCCAAAGATAAAAAAAACTGGCCCTGGCATTTTAAGGCCAGCAGGGGATTCATCACACATGATGTAAGACATTGCCGCCTGGACACGTTATTCAAAGAGTGGTCACTATGGTATTACATCATCAAGCGGGGGGGGGGTCCGCAGGTGATCACATACTAAAGTTTGGTGATGCTAACAGTATATGGGAAGCACAAAAGACAAGGGCCCGTTGGCATTTGCCTGGTGCTCCCAATGACCGAGTTTGAATAGGTCATTGTAAATAGGCATTCGAGACCCACCACCGAATGGAATAATACATTCAATAATATAAAAGTGTTCCTTGTCCGCTACGGGGTTCCTGTTTACCCACTGCTAGGTTTAAAGTTAAATTGAGTAAGAACCTCGGGAGAAGACATTTCATTCTATATTGTTATAAAATCAGAATGCAATGAAAACACGCTCAGTGGGAATATTGTGTGAGAAGGAAAATACACACTTATGTTCTTTATCAAGCTTTTAAAACTCTCTCTCATTGTCAGAATTTCTGTGAATTTTCCTGCGAACGATCTATGGGGGTCGGGGGAATTACTTTCAAAAAACATTTTGCCTGTCAATAAAATCCATTATTGGTAGTTTTCTAGGAATAAAGATGGTAAAAAAATAAAATAATAATAGTACACAAAACAATACAAGAGAGGGAAATGATACACAAAGTTCCAAAAAGTGAACATGATATTCACGCCAAAGAACCCGAGATTCTTGAAACATTAACCCTTCAGTGGCCCATTGGGTAGATTTGAATTTGGTGACTCAGCAAATGTGTTAACCTAATGGAAACTTTGACTTTAATAGAGTCACCTGTATTCAAGCAGGGAAATAAACCATAACATACCGGTAGCAAAATCATACATTGGGAGTCATATATATATATGATCACAGTGGTGTAGAATAGAAAAGAGTCAGCTCCAGACTAAGTGACCCTGAGAATCTGCCCCTTTTACCCAGAGACCCTGAGTTTGGGGCAAAGCCCCTGAGATTCCGGGTCGAACCCTAAGAGTTTCCAGGTACGATTATATTTCAAAGAATGAGAAATGATATGACAAAACCAGGGGATGAATGGGTTAAATGTAATGCTACAAAGCATTTATTCACTGAGAGAGTAGTAGATATCTGACTTCCAGGTTTGTCATCTCACATTAGGTAGACAAGGTGGGTCAGAAGATTCTTACCTGTTCTTAGTTTAATGATTCACTTTAACACTATAGTTACCATAACATATTTGGTTCTCTTTCTTAGGTGTGTAAGTGTATCAGAAAATGGTGAAGATATCTTTGTAAATGATACATATTGTAACCAGCGAGAAATGGTCCCTACGACACAAAAGTGTACGCTGTCCTGCCCTGGAGAGTGTGTGATGTCAAACTGGGGTCCATGGAGTCCTTGTCCAAAGGTATGTATGACTTTTTTGCTGTTGTACACCACAGGGAGAATGAAAATGTCGGTATACTGCATAATATTTTGATCCATAGACCACAGCGGTATAAAAATAATTTTTACATGACAATAAGTGGTAGATACATAGTTAAAAGTGAACAGCAACATTCTATGACATAACAAGTCCTTCTATTATTATTTATTTGGTGGATTATGACATCAGCAAGTCATTTTCCAGGTCCTACCCACTGGATACTGTTTCATAAACACTACCTTCTTTAGAATGCCTCTGTCTCATGGAAGATATAATCATGGGTGACATATTAAATATTTTTAGAAAAATATATATGCCCCCCCAACCCAGATTAATAAAAAAAAAACCCAGCCTGAAATGTATAGATATAAAATGATGGATGTTTAAAATACTAGGATGGACACGATTTCTGTAGACATGAATGGTGATTGGATCCCCTGTGATACTGCGCTATCAAAGAATAAAGAAGAGTCTTTTATTATCTTCCAAACTGCTTTTCCTGTAAACTGTATGTTCTTGTATATTTGCCCCGGAGCAGACTCCAAGGAAAAAGACAGAAAATAATGAAAGAGGAGGAAGACAAAATTGAATATTTATAGTGAAATCATCCTCCTATAGTAAAAGTGTCACAAGTCTCCAGGGCATAATAGTAACGCGCATTTTGAATGAGTATGCGTGATTGAGGGAATGAATCTGTGAATGAATGCATTTGTGTGTGTGATAGCATGGATGTGTAAGTGCTGGAACCTAGGCATGATGGGACTGTGATTGCTGTTAGCAGAATCCTGAATTTGTAGTCACAAAACTTTGTAGGCCCAGAAATCAGTGAGAGGAAAAGTAAAGGTTTTGTGTCATTTACTTTATTTTAATCTGCATATTTTATTAAAGGCCATATTTTCTCACAGTGAAAAATGAGTGCGGCCCTTGCACGTATACAATTCTGATTAAGTGGCCCACTGCAGAAAAAACTTGGACACCCTTGAAATAGACCAACAGCTCATCATGGGAAAGGGCCCTGGAATAATGCATATTTCAATCATTTAGGTGATTTTTAATAATCGACTTATTCAACTATACATTTTACAGGGCTAACCAAGCTCTTCTTGCAGAACTGGTGGAATATTTTGGGGCAAAAACTTGAGCCCCGCTATTCTTATATTTTATTTGAAGTTATTTTTATTTTATCTTTTTATATCACAATTTCTTATTCCTTTGTTTATTTTTTTCTTGTATTTTCAGTTCTGCTTTATGGTTCAAAGAAATCATATATATGATATATTTTTAAATAAGCTGCAAAGTCTGCATGCATAATATATCACTTTTTATATTCTTGGCGAACCTGGGTGACATTGCGTGGGTTCCCATGAAATCTAAAAAAGGTGACAAGGTATTAACCGGTGAGCCGCTTGCCACTTCCAAGACGCAGAATATAGAGTATTCATCTCAGTTAACCCTTTCCTATTTTGTATTCCAATATTATTACATTCTCAACCTAGACTCTAATCTGGGTATAGTCACCATCCAAGAATCCAAATGCTATCTGAATATCTTTGGAGTTGTAGTCTATAACTGCTGGACTATTTATTATTATTTATTGTTTTATATAGCGTGATCATATGCCGTAGCGCTGTACAATGGGTGGACGGGACATTACAAGTAGCATATCACATAACAATCTGACTTCCAGAACAACATGCTCAAACTAAGGGGTTAATTAATAAAATTAATTAATAAAGGTTATTTTAACTCTTTAGTTAAAACAGGGAAATTGTTAATTCCTGTATTATCACTATAGATTATGAAGTGCCGACCCTAGTCGGCTTCCCCCGGAGGAACCGGTCAACTAGCGTCATAAATGCACATGGCCAGTCTTAGAGGGATTTTGGTCCCAAGGGAGCTGTCTGCCCTTAGTCAAGTGTTCCAGGAGATGCCATCAATTCAGACCAGTCTCCATTGGTCCCAACCCAGAGCCCCCAATTCAATGGCAGCTGCCTGGGATGCATGGTGCTAAAACTGGACACGTCCCTTTGGATCAAAATCCTGCTCGGCCAGCTAGGAAGTCCATCTTTTCCCTTTTCCTAGATGACTATTAAAACCCCTCTTAAGGGGGAGACAATGACCTTGACTTGTTGGCCGCCTTCCATTAAAACAAATGTTTCTTGACCAATATGGGGGGAAAAAACTTGGATTTATTGACTTTTCACTCATCGGAAACATTTCCATGAACTAAGCTCATCCAGACGCGAGCCGGAGCCAGTTGGGCTGTATCGCATCACTAAAAAAATGTTCTAAAAATTGACAAGCAATTTTACAGAAGATATAGTTGGTAGCTCGTGCTCTTTTGATTAATGGTTTATTTGCTTTTGATGACAGGTACACTTTAAATAACATGGCTGATGCTATTGGAGTTTTCGAGTACAACCTCATAATGTTCCTCCCTGTTATTACACACTCCCTTCCTGACCGAATTTATTACTTATGTAGTACACTTGGCCCAGCAGGATTTGTGTCTGTTTCCACTCTCTTAGAGCTCATTGAGATTCCGATCACATGAAAGTAACATCAGAAGCATCCTCATTCCTTCTGCATTTTTCATTATTTGCATAAACTACGCAAATTTTCCCGAGAACCCCCGAGTTTAAGATGTGAACGCTCATTCAGTGTGGCACCAGGCAATTTTTCAGCAGGATTAAAATAAACAAGAGAAACATATTATTATGGCATGTTGAATCGGGATCAACAAGGGTCTCTTCCTTGCCGGTTCTGTGAAATAAAGTGTTTGTCACGTTTCGGCCAAAATTAAATTACAGGAAATATATGCACAGTTATTTACAATAATGCGCCTAATACAAAGAAAGCATTGTTCATTCCGCGTTCTCGGACCATTTGATATTATGGTAGATATTGATTAAGGTAGTCTCAAACAAAAAAAAAAGTTCCTGGGCAGATTATTGATTAAAATTCTCTTTTTTAGCAATTCCGGTGATTTCACACCAAGGGATGAGATGTTCCTCTAGGTGGAAAGTGTCTTCTACTTCTCTGAACAGAACAAGAAAAGAAAGCATATGGTTCTATTGAGAGTTTCTTCTGGTTGTGTCAGAGTTCCAAAGGACAATATCCTTCACTTGACCCAACAATCATTTTAGGGAGATACTTAAATTGCTTTTATGAACCCATTACATTTTCATCCACCAGAAGGGGTTCTTTAATGTTATGTAGTTGATGACCTTTTTTGAAATGCATTGGAAACCCCAAGGAACACCCTACTCTGACATAAAGAAGTAACAGAATTATACTAAAGAGACACATAATGATAACTACGATTAAGTATAACGCCTACCATTCTGGTTAAAATCTCATTATTCCTGTATTTATTGTGTTTTTAATTTCCTCTTTTCTATCATACATCTTGTATTGGTTTGTGGGTAACATTGAATGGTTCAGGTCACCACAGTCAAAAAGTATTCCTCAACTTTAGCAAATTTAAGCAGGATCAACCCCTAAATTGTGATTGTTGCAAATATTAAATAGAGATTTTCATCAACAATAATTTAAAATCAATGATCGCTTATGGGTAAATAAATAAAAAATAAATAAAAGAGTGATTTACATGAACCTTTTATTAAGTAAAAAAGGAATTGTGGAAGCTCACCTAGTTATTGTTAGTACTGAAAAAATGTTATTTGACAGCATACGTGAATTCATTTTTTTTCCATGAAGATTATGAAAATATTGGATTTCATTACCCCGGTGCCCGAAGGCTGTTCTGCAGTTCCATTACCTCGTAGCTAAAAAAAAAGACTTAAAATGTTATTTTTTAATTAAACTAACATTAAGGTATAATACCGTGATTTCATGCCAGCTTAATTGTAATATGTGAGTATCAAAAGCAAAATGTTTTTTGGTTTTTTTTTTAATAAGAAATACATTTAGCATATCCAACAGGATGAGTGTTGAGCATGATAACAGAGTCTTTAAAAGTTTGTGATATGTTGGTTTATCCAGAAAGATGTAGAGCATTTACTGACTTGGAGGTTTCTTCTTCAAGCTAGGACCTCTTCAAGAGATAAGGTGGTCCTTATTGGAGAGAATTTCCATTCTTAAAAAGCAGTGCATTAAAGGGACATGTTCCCCACAAGCACACTAATACTGTAAGGGGATGCATTAAATGACACACAAAACGTCTCCTTACAAGTACAGCTAATATTCTTTATGCA
Source organism: Sceloporus occidentalis (assembly GCA_023333645.1). NCBI lineage: Eukaryota > Metazoa > Chordata > Lepidosauria > Squamata > Phrynosomatidae > Sceloporus > Sceloporus occidentalis. The sequence continues at coordinate 991,706 of JALMGF010000083.1, forward strand.
AAGGACTGAGCACAGCTGAACACTTAAGAAAACTGAACCTTTGGCTCCTCCATTGGGTCGCTGAGACCTGCTGGTATTCAACTGAAGGCTGCAGCTGACAAGTGGTCCTTCTTTCAGATGCAGCTCTTCATTTGGAAGGATAGCCATGTGTTATCTTCAATATACAATATTATCTCTGCAGATAACTGATTATAAAGCTAATGTAAGTATTAGCATTCTAGAAGGTAGAGGTCTCAAAGTGACAACAGACCTCCATCGCTGTTCTTCTCATCTCAGAGGTAACTGAGCCACCTACTAGAGAATTCCCCTGGCTGGTAAAAGTATCCACATAATTCTGTATATCTATATAGTGTTCTAAAATATTCTAGTTAGGAAGATCTTAAATCTAGACTGAAGTCTTGAAAGTGAATCCTACATTTGTTTTGGCTAAATTTGAATTAGGAAAAAAAAACTGCAATACACTTGAAATGGGTGAAAAGATGGTTTTATCTTCCATAAAATTCTGTTTCTTTTCGAAATGTTTTGAATTCTTGGCGATAGTAAATTAGTATGCTGGGCTACCTGCAGAACTCTCTTGGTGCTTGTGTTAAAAATGTTTTCTGTTACTATGTGTATCCATGTCAACTGAAAGTATTTTTATGCTTTATTTTGTACTCTGCAATCTCCTTTTGTCCCCGTAGCTTAGTAACACCCTTTCTATAAAGAGTTTTCAAGTTCTGATTGAAACACACTAATCAGTTTATTTCACATTTGCTAATTGTTTTTTTTTTTCTAGTTCTGCAATTCAAACCACAAGAGGAGAAGAACCAGATTCCCCCTAAGAATCCCAACTAATGGCTATAAATGTCCGGAGGACTCGCAAGCGGATTCTTGTATTCTCAATAGCAATTGTTTCCATTATAGTTACAATGTAACAGGTGCGTACCAACCATTTCTATGGAAAAAAATCATTTTTTCGAATCGCTTTTGGTCCATTCTCGTGATTTGCATGATTTTTTTTCCTCCCCAATAAATGCAAAGTTACTGTTGGGTGATGGATAATTTGGGCAGCGTTTGTAAGGATGGGTGAGAGGAGGAAACTAATTAAGGTGCTAATTCTGCTAATTCTTAACTTCGCTTTTAGGTAAAACAGACCCTTACTGTCAAAACCAAATATCACTAAACCAATTAAACTGATTTAATGAGGAAACCCACAAGTTATAGGTATCTTCATTAAAAATTAACGAATGTGTTTACGCTGAAAATTGGGAATTAGACAACACTGTGGCCTTTATGTGAAAAGATCTGTACGTCTCCAGTAACCAATTAAGAGTCCAATACCTAAAAAGTCTCTTTATAGATATCCTTTAGGGGGTTGTTTTCCCTATTTATGTTTTTTTTTTTTTAAATCGAAAATTAAATGCAGCTTTAGACAATTCCCAGTCTAGTGAATAACAAATACCCTTTTTGATCATGTTAAATTTCTCCTAGTTTTTTAATTTGACACCAAATCAGGTTATTGCCATGTAAAGTAAAAGGCAAGTAAAAGGCAGCAAAGAATGCATGCCGGAGATGAGAAGTGTTGGAACATATATTGCATTTGTACTGGGGTTTTTTTCCCACAACTCTAGCAAATAAACCAAAAGGCAGATTTTATAGCCATTTATATGGAGAAGCAATTTTTTATTTTTTTTTATCATTTTTTTCTGATTTTTTTTTATTAAAAAAAGTAAATATAAAGATTTTTGGAGTAAAAGTCACTTTTAAATTAGGCTTTTTTCAGTGATCTCATAATAATTGTTTTTTGCATTCAAAACGGAATATTATTTACCGAAAAAAATGAAAAATATTCTGAAACATTCGGAAATTATATTGTACTTTACTTTATTTAATTCATGCTTTAAGCCCTCTTAACCTTCCGGCTCTGACAGGTCCTGATGGTCTATTACTGGTTTAAATAACCCTCTAAGAGTCTTGAACAACAATGTTGCTTTTATGTAGCAATAGGAATATGGGCAATTACTCCCTGTTACTTTTAAAGGTTAGAAAGTAACAATAGAATAATATTTTTTAGTGCCAGAGTAATGGTCTTCTCTGCGGTAATAAAGCTGTAGGTATCATTTGTAGCCCACAGTGTATAAAACTCAAAATTCAGTTTGAGTGAACATTTAAAGACAAGCTTTCGCATTTGTAAGTATTTTTTATAATAAGGAAGACCCTTGCACTAGTTTTTCTACTTCTGTATAGGGTTTAGACGAAAAATCATATGATTGAAAACCAAAATTCTAGATCTTAACCCCCAATGACAAAGCCTGTACATGTACGGGCTCAAAATGCATTGTTTTTAATGGGTTTAGGGACCGCCCTTGTCCTTAAGGGGTTAAATAGCTCTAAAATCCAAGACATCATACATTTTTTAAAAATATTCAACCAACCATACAAAAACTACATATAATATAAAAAAGTACTATTAGACCACTGTGTAATACGTTTTAAACCAGTGAATTGCATATCCCCATTCTGCCTACCTGATAAACTACAAAATTGAAATTTTTTCCTAAAACACTGTAATTCAATGAATTAGCTTGTATGTTTTTTGCATGTTTTTTGCAGCTGTTGATACTAATTCAGATACATAATTTCAATGTGGTTTACAGCAGTGCCACAACATGGTGAAAAGCTGTAGAATGTGTGCGTTTCGTAACCTCAAACTAAAGTTTGGTCGAGAAAGGACCAGCAATTAACCTTTTGTGGGCTTTAATGGATCATTCTCCCTGGATTCAATAGATTAGATTATTTAAGGGGATTGTGGCAGGTGCCCATTTTCCTTTTTAAAGATCTGAAGATCTTGGGTGGGTATTATTCATAATAATGAATGATACTTTGCTTAATTTATAATCATAACCCATGGACCAGTTTGAAAAAACTTGTGCTATAGTTTGCCTATGGGCTCCTTTTGACTGCTCATGAGGATCCTTCATGTCCACCATGTTTCACAAGACTATTGCTCCCCAACACTCAAAGGGTTGTCTTATAGCTTGAGTGTAAAATGCCAACGATGCCAGACTGGCATCTTATTACAACCTCAATTAATTTTCACAGAGACTGAATTGTTTACTCAAGCATTTTGTCCTTCATTGCAGTAAATGTCTGGGGGGGGTAATTTATTGCAGGTTTATGGGTGTATGGGACATTAATGTTGTTTTACCTGTTTTGTGCTTGGGGTTTATTGCTGGTGTGTGTGTGTGGTTGTTCCCAGACTGGAGCGCCTGTCAGCTAAGTGAAAATGCTTCATGCGGAGAAGGTATCAGAACCCGTCTTTTGGAGTGTGTCCGCAGTGATGGATTACCAGTGAAAATCTCCTTCTGTGAACAGGTAAACTTCAGAAAACCAAGTTGATTTTTATCACGCTGAGATCTCAAGTGCCCTTCGATAATGTCCCTGATGCTACTAAGTGCACAATTTAATTACAATAAAATTAGGCTTACTTTTTACTTAATGTCTGTAAGCATCAGTGGCAAATTCTCATCCAAGGGCAGCAGGTCCTGGGTGGCGGCAGCAGCCTCTCTGCTGTCTAATCAGGTGAAGATCACCATATTGTGTGACCAGACTCATTGGCAAGCTACATCTCCTTGGGCCAATTGGGGAGGTCAGAGATCTATCTTGTAACAGCCCCGTATACAATATGGAACAATGTGCATAACTGGCAAAGCATCCATAGGGGGGAAGCTGGGGCACCTCCCTGGGTCAGCCAAGATATGCCTCTGGCAAGCAACACACCATGCTGAAGGCACCCTACACGTACCATGCGTAGCTCCCACTGCAGTTTAAGCATTGTCCAAGATGATCAGCACTTTTGATTTTACCGATAATAGATTTTTGGATGTATTTAAATCTGTAGCTAAAATAGCTTGCAAGTGTTTCAGGTTTTCACAGGGTTAAATCAATTTTTTTTGTTATTTAAGTAAAAAAAAATAAAAAATCAGAGGCAATCTTTAGCCACCGGATCACTAGTGACCCTACAAATATCCTTAAACCTTTTCATATTTAGTCGATGAATATAATTTATCTTGCCAATAATTGTTGGCAGCTTTATTATATAATGTTGTTTCAGTTCAGTGCTTAATATATGGGTTACGACATTAAATTAATCACTGATGTGTTTCCTAATAATAAAATATGAGAGCTCAAATTTAATAACAAAAAAACCCCCCATAATTTTCTCACTTTAGTTTTGATGATGGAACTAGCATAGTATGAAACTAGAATTATATTCGCTGGTGCTTCATTGGGTAGAAACATTTTTAAATATTAAAATTAAATGAACTTTGAATTTTTCAGCATAGCTTAATTAGAAATAAATAAAATAATTTATCTGAATTATTGAAATATATATATAATTTTATATTACCTAAGGAAGCAGAGGGTGACCAGGACAGATTTCCTTAAATCACATCTAAGGACCAACTGGATATTAAATAAGACGTAGAGGGGTTAAAAGACAATCAACAATATTTATTATTTATAAGAATTCCTGGTTCAAAGTACTAAATGTTCCATAACTTCCATCATGTACAAAGGGTGAAGAGGGTATCAATCATTTCTCCCTCCTTGGTTAGTAGGGGGCCCTGGGGACCTCATTTTTTTCTTATAATTTATTTGGGTTTGTGAGTATCAGATGAGGGCATGCGAGTTCAGATTGAATTTTCATGCCCTCATTTATAGCTTCCAAAATTTAAAGCCACCTAGGAATAGCATGCAAATTAGTGAGTATCTCCGTTGTTTTACAAGCTTTAGTGAATAGACCCAATAGGGTTAGGGCTACATTGTACAGGTATGATAGAGTGACCAGTGTAATTAGGAGTGAGCTTTTACTGATCAGAGATAATCAATGGGAATAGTAAGAGGAGGATATACCTAGTCCTACTGACTATTACCAGTGTGTGTAAGACCTGATTTTTCATGAGGTTATCATTTGGGCTTTATTAAAGTTATGGATAGTGTCAAAGGCTTATTTCTGTTTTGAAATGAAAATGATTATTTTTGAAAGCCAGAAGGATCACTTTTTCGACATTTGGAAAATTTACAAGACATAAGTTTATTGAAAGTGTATTATTCTCTTAAGGAACCAGTCACATCTGCTTTGCATTGGCTCTTGTGATGTCATACTCCATCCAACTGGAATTCTGACCTTTTCATTTTCATTGTTGATCTTATTCAAAACAAGTTTTTGTTTACTTTTTATGTTTTTTTTTAATTCTTTTACACATTGCTTATATAATGCATGCATTTTAACATTAACCACTGTGTCATCATAAAGCTGCGAACCTACCAGTGGTTGGGTAATTATCTGCCCATAGCTCAGGGGATAGAGGGGTGCTTGTAAAATGATGTTTTGACTCATTATGTTTCATGTGTTAAACACAAAATACTCCTGTTAGGGCTTTTTTGTTAAGAGGCTGGGATTAGAATGAATGGGCTGTTAGGATAGATTATTTTAATCTATTTATTAATGTAATTGGAAGATTTATGCAGGTTATCTCTTGCTGTACCAAGGTTACATTATGGCAATTAACGTTGCGGCTTTGCCCTGCTGTTTGTTGTGATTTTCTGCTTTGTAGGTCAAACTGGAACATCCATTAAAAATGAGCATGCGTTGCCTGGTGGAATGCTCAATCGACTGTCATCTTTCACAGTGGTCTGCTTGGTCCCCTTGTTCCCAGACATGTGGCATTGGGGGTAAGTAGTCAATGCTATAAATTGGTCAGGGGTCCCGATACTTTTGAGTATTTCACTGCCCCTATTTTTACCTGCAATATGTATTCTTTCAATTGTAATGGGTAATGCCCTTATTTTTTTTTTACTGGTATCAGATACCAGAACAAAACGAGATAAAACCAGATCTTGGGTCTTTAAAGAGTGCTGCCGATCACCCCACAGTTAGAGAACGTGAGCATTTTCATTTCAGTATTCCAAACTAAATTTCTGTAGGCTCTATTTATAACTTGCACTTTGTATCCCTACCGCTCTTTATCTATGTTCTTGTAAGCACCGTTCATTTATTATTTACACCTGACATTTGTGTTTTAATAATAGAATCCGCACATAAACAGCGCGCATGGCTAATGCCCCTTTAAGAAGCCAAAGCAATCTATATCCCTGCAGGGAGATCTCTCGGCGGAAGTAATTTAAACCCAGAAAATGTACACAGTGGAAAAAACCGAATATTTTATTTCCAGTCACGTCTATAGGAATTGCTTCCGTCTTTATTTCCCGAGGTTTAAGCGCTCTCGGTTACCGGACAACAGCATCTCGGCTGCGGATTAGTGAGGAATCTTAAAGAAATTCAATCAGACGCTCATAAAGGGTTTATGCATTCTTTTGCATTCATTAAAATAATCAATAATACCTTTTTTTCTGCGATGGAAATTGAAATATAAGTTTGTACATAGGTGCCAAAGTTGCAGCGACTCATAAATAATATGTATTCCTTAAAATCTTATAGGGCAGATGGTACGTTCGCGGCAAATTGTCGTGCAAGCACTCAACAATGGAAGACCATGTCCAACACAGCTTAACCAGTACAAAAGCTGCCCGATTTATCCTTGCTACACATGGAGCTTTGGAGAATGGTCCAGCTGTATGATTGAGGTATGTTTAATATTAACGTTAACCCCTTAATGACAAAATGCATTGTTTTCAGTGGGTTTAGGGACCGCCCATTGTCCATAAGGGGTAAAGATTTAAAATGATTTCTGAACTAAACAACACAACTTAAACAAGGTAACTTTCCAGGAGATAAGAACCTCTAGATGTTTTTTGAGGCTGACACCAGAAAGCTCTTCACATTTCTAATGGTTTAACCCAACCTTGGTTGACTTTGGCTCCGATGAAATGAATAAATTCAAATAATTCAGTGATATGAGTATGTTCATAGAGCGCCCATTCTTCCCGATGAAACATACCAGGGATAATCTTCAAAACCATTTGTATACCTTGAAAGAGAATGGACACATAATGGAAATCATCAAATATATTACGTGAGTAAGTACAGTTTAAATTGGAAGCGTTTTTTCTTAGAATAGCTTAGAAGAAGAGGGCATGATGTGAAGTTGAAGGGTGAAGGAATGATGGATAATGTGACAAAATAATATTCTTGGGAGACGCAGATTTCTTGAGAAGTCTTCTAGTAGAAGTGTAACAGAATCCAAGAATAAGTGAGAATAAAGCTATCCTAAAGTAGACATATTTGATATATATAATTGTGAGGTTTCAAGATGTGCCTATTGGATCGTATCTTTAGTTACATTTGTATCGATTCAGAAAGTTCTTCCATAGAACAGTCAGGATTGGGGACCAAAACATCTTTTTCAAGACAATGATCTTTCAAGCTGTGTTTTATTAAAATAAAAAAGCAAATGCATTTATGACCTTTTTGTGTTTTTTTTTTAATTAATCAACCTTTATTGTGTCCCATCGTGATACAGTCATTAACAGTGATAAAAGCCCACAGTGCTCATCAGAGCACGACATCAGATAATTAGTCTTTCAGTTTGTCTGTTTTGACCCTCGGTGTTGTAATTGACTTGTATACATTTATTTGCTTTTACTCTCAATAAATCACTTGTTCGTGTCATGATACAACCCCGTTTGCAGTTTGACCTTCACCGGCTTCCGATGAGAGCGTTGCTAAGTAAATGTCACTAATGCTTAAGCAGCATGTGGAATTCTTACAAGATGTTCCCAATTAATCTTGAGATTTATAATTAATATAACAATTATAAACTGCACACTGTTGCAGAAGATAAATGCGGGGCTCTATTTAATTAGTGCCACCATCATTTCTGTTTTCAGAGTCCAATAGACCAAGGAAATCAATATTTCCAACACACAGAGGAATTATAATGCACTTTCTGGCAGGAATTTGCATATAGCTTTAAAGCATTTCTAGAATACAATGTCTCACAAAATGAGAAAGATTTCTTTATCAAAGAGGCAGACTCTTGGATGTTTAGTTTGTAATGGAATCAGTTGTCTGCCATTTATACTTTACGTTGCCCTACTTTGAATCTCATGTAATGTGAGAATGGTCAGATCTGAAACTAGCCCAATTTCTCGTTTCTAAAAATCTGGACAATACTCTCCCATGCTGATAGTATTATCTTCTCCTGACTATAGCACCCTATTTATAACAATACCGTATGGTGCCAACATCTTAACTTCTTCAATCCTCTGGAACTACAATCTATGAATCCTCTGTGTTGTCTTCTTGTCATGGATGACGTTCCTAGACACTCGTGTCCTCTTCACGGCTTTGGGAAGTCATGGGTTTTACGGTGGAATGTGCCCCATAAAGCCTATTACTACCCAACATTGCCTTCCCAGGAACAAGCAATCCCAATGTTACTTTTCATTAACAATCACCCAGTAGAATGTCCTCAACCTTCTGCTTATAGTGACCTTCATTGGCAGGTCCATTATGGTGCGTAGTCAACTCCCCGGTATTCAGAATGAAGACCCATTAACCCTTCATATTTCATGGGTTTGTGCAGTGCAATCACTATCTCCCACTGAAGATTTAGCCATCTGAAATTCTCTAAAAATTAACAAAATGCTAACTAGACTTTAATTAATTGGCTCCTGCCGTTGAAAAAAGAGAACTTTTGTGCTCTGCCTTTTGAGTTATGAAAATAATGAACCTCGTTTAAAAAAAGAGCATCAAATTAATTTTATACAATGAGTCTGTTATTTTTTTTTTTTTAATTGTCCTAGTATTCTAATGGCTTGTGCGCGTTTTCAAAGGCAGACCAAAAAAAAGTCATGGTTTGTTTAAGGAGGTCAGTAAAACTTTATAGCAGCATATCTACAACATCATCACATTATGATGGGTCAGGGCTGCTGATTCCAGAGACCGCTGGAAAATTATTTGACCTGAGTCTGCGTAAACTTCATGCAATGATGGTTTCCAAGAAATAACCCTACGAACGATTTAATGTCACTAGGGTTTTGCAAGCAGGGTAGGTTCCATTTTATGTAGGATGAGGCATCGGGCATGGGGCGATCACCCTTCTTTACCCAGGCAGTTGAATAGCCTAAGAGGCCAAGGAATGTTCCTAGAATATAGTAAAAGAAGGCACGTCTCCTTCCTTGGAATTTCCCCTGGTTATAGACATGAATTCTTGTTCATGTTTTTATGTATCTAGCCTTCCTATAATCATAACCAGGCACATGGAGAAGTCATTGGGCTTGACTGGTATGGCCAGACAATGACCCTCATCTCCCTGGTCTGCCTGTTTTGCCTAAATATAAGACCTTCACCATCACTCAAGGCTGGATTACCCATCAAGCAGATAAGGTATGTTCCTAGATTGTTTTTTGGGATGCTATAGAAAGCTAAGGAAAGAAGATAAATGGTACCCTTGCCCATTGCCACCTTTGCTCCACTCATGTTGACCAAACTCTATACACTTTCTGCCCATTTTTACCGCATACCATACAGGTATTTTCTGTTCCCTCCTACAAAGCTTGTCATTTTTTAAGTAAAACCTTTTTCTAATTCACGGGATATCAGCGGTCATTATACCGAGGGGTAAGTACAATATATTTCCGGCGCCTCGTGTCCAAATTCTGTAATGAAATTTAATTTTGTTATATTTGTCCAGCTCCTCGCACACAGCATTCCGTGTTCCTAAAACAGGATTCTTATTCATTTTCTTCTGACACCTATCAGAATAATGAAGGTGAATGAATATGACATTTTACATTTCACCAGAAACTGTGAAAAGTCAATATTATTCAGCTGCAGTAGATCGTTAATGCTATACATGACTGATGGTAATGTACAGTATAGGGATGACATTTTTTTTTTACTGGAGAACCGAAAATAAGACCCCTCTTGGCTTTTTGTGTTGTTCTTTAAATGAACCTTTCACACACACACCTGTCTATGGAGACCGGAGAATGAAATATGCATTATGGAATAGCTTGCACATTTACATTTCTAGTAGGTATTATAATATGTCATTTTTGTTACTATGTAGCTTAGGCTACTAGCGATACGGGTGTAACAAATAAGCAGCTCTCTAGATGCTGGACTACAATTCCCATTATGCTCAGAAAGAATCCTGTGATTGTCTGGAAGATAAAGCTTCATACCATGCGCCTAGCGTTTTGCCTACTCCCAAAGACCATGGTCTTCCATACCTCTAATCAAAGTCACAAATGGTATGCCAGACTGACAACTAGATTTACAAATATCAAATATTATTCTGCATAAAAGCTGATGCGGTAACATTTTATTCTAAATGATCCGCTGTAATTGTTGGCTCCGTTATAGCTCTCTTTGACTCTGCAGCTGAACCAGACATGATCTCTTAGCAGATTTGATCCTGAAGATCCAATGCAGTTCAGCTCAATTTGATAAGAAGTTCTCCTTACTGAAAGTAGATAAATCCTAACGGTCCTTTCTAGTTGTGGATATTGTGTTGTGGTGGGAATTGTGGATATATAGGTTGTGTCAGCCCTTCCTGAACTGAGTAGCCAAAACTCAAGGATCGATTGAGACCAAAGGCTTGACTTGCTGATCTGGACACAGCAAGCAGATGGCCATCATGGATAGTTTCTTTTTATGTAATCTAGTCCTAAAAAAGAGAGATGAAGTACAACTGCCCCCCAGCTGTCCCTTGTGCTGCTGCCCAAAAAAAAGCTATCAAGGTTGTGCCGGCTCAGCATGGTCTTCCATATTGTAAACGGACAGGGGTGCATGACGAGCCCGATCACCCGACAGGATGATCTGTCCCTGGTTCCCGTAGACCAGAGATTGTCTCTGGGTACCTGGCCTTTACTATTTGCCTTTTCTCTTCTACTTTTTAGAATGGCCAATGTGGGGAAGGTTTCAAGACTCGCAACCTCACATGCGTGGTGCACGATGCGTCGCCATCTGCGGCCAGAAAACCAGTAGAGCCGCGGCTGTGTGGAGAAATGCCTTCAGGCGAAGATCAGTTCAAACTACTTTGCAATGTGCCTTGTCCAGGTAAATATGATAGTCCTTTGCATGCAAGTATTCTTCTTTTGCCCAAGGGGAGAGGGCATCTCTCGGCTCCCACTGCCCTTTAGCTGCTTCAAGGAGAAAAGTAATCGTTTTTCTTAAAGTCACCCTAGACTTTATTGCTATAGTTTTGCTTAGAACAAGAATGCAAACAGACAAATGATGAAACAGTTAGAATGTTGCATTTATGAAAGAATGTAAATCGCTGCAAAGTCATGAAGGGTCAACGTTAAGCCCAAAGGTATTGTCCCAAGATAAGTTTTATTGCTTAATGAAACACGCCTTACGTAGCTAAAAAAAGTAATAATTTTATTGTTTAAAGTAAAGCTTGAAAAAAATAGCATTACTTTGTCTTTAATTCCCATGAGAGAGAGAGAGAGAGAGAGAGAGTGTCAGGACTCGGGTGATCAGGTCGGGTAGGAGCCCATGCGCAGGGGATACTTGGGGTTCAGTATGTAACCCACGGTGCATGATTATGCAAACAAAGACACCACAAGCAGAATTCCAGGTAATGCAGTGTATTTTATGTATAACAGGACCAGCAAATAAGGGTAATACAGTCAAAGCAAGAAACCGGACGTATGGCAAAATAAATACCGGTAATAAGTCTTTTGACAGGGAGCCCGCTTGGAAGGGCACGGAAAGGCCCACAGCCCACGTGGAAGGACACAATAGCAGGGAGTCCACGTGGAAGGACACAATAGCAGGGCGTCCACTTGGAAGGACACAATAGCAGGGCGTCCACTTGGAAGGACACAATAGCAGGGAGTCCACTTGGAAGGACACAATAGCAGGGAACCAGGGACAGTACAGGTGCAGAGCCACAGCAGGAAGGTCCATAGACTTCAATACAAAGGCCCTGACTGAAGGGCAGGGCAGGTTCATAAAGGCAGGGCAATCCAGGTAACAAGGCCCAGCTGGATGTAGACTAGGGCTCAACCCAGGTAACAAGGCACACCTGAGTTCTGAGTGCTCCAGAGGGCGGAGGGTGGCCACTAGTGGTCGCAGATGTAAACGCCACAGGTATAAAAAAGCCATGGCTCAGGCAGCGAAAAATTGGTTCCTGACAGAGAGAGAGAGATAGAGATTAAAACCTGGTTCAAATGTTTTTTTTTAATTTTTTTTTGTTATAATTAATTTCCGCCTTTGTGCTTTATAAAGCAAACATCATTCTGCACTGAAGTGCAAGATTTTTTTTTATACGCACATCCCAGATGCATCGTTACACAGATATTAAACATCATTAGGCTTGGATGTAAAGAAAATGCACTTTATTACTTGGGGACAGATAAAAATTACATTTTACATTAGCTTAGATTATCGTTCCTAGTAAATATTTCGAGAAAAAAGTATCTCGGTTTGACTGGGAACAATTAATTATCTTCTTCTAATATGCGTTAGAACTTTCATTCTGAGAACGTCCTTGGAAAAAAGAAAAGTTGACATCTAGACTATGAAGGGTCACGGTGATGCCTTCTTACCAACATTTTGAAATTAAAAACCGCATTTTTCAAGGTTCCACCTACTTAATTATCTGTCTGAATCGCAAATTTGATATAAATGTTTGGCAAATGCCAATCTTCATTGGATGGACGCCAAAATAACCATGTAGAACATTTTTTTTTCTCAAAAATATACATTTTGCAGTTTGGTTGCTACGAGTCCTTAGAAACTCTCACATTCTTTAATCTTGAAAACAAATGGAAAAATGTAATTTGAAAAATGTTTTTTTTTTAGAATATTTGCAAATTGCCAATACACAGTGCTTGTTTTTATACAGAACCCAGTTATTATGCTCACACAGGGAACAGAAGTTAGTAATTTTGGTTTGAAATAATGTCCAAGAATTTATGGCTGAAAATAGATGGCAACCGCCATGTTGATGATGAGTTAATGGTGCTTTTGGGTCTATAATCTGCCAATAAATGAGTCGGTACAACACACAGATAGCTGCCCGAAATATTTCCTTTGGATATCGTCCATTAAATGATGCCGTGGAATGATGTGTATAACTCCGCCAAGCCTCTCTCTTACAGGTGACTGCCACCTGTCAGACTGGTCCCAGTGGAGCTTGTGTGAATTGAGCTGCATTGATGGAAGAAATTTCGATACGGTTGGTCGCCAGTCGAGATCGCGAACATTTATTATTCAGTCTCTAGAGAACCAGGAGACCTGTCCAAAGCCGGTCGTAGAAACACGGCCATGTGCAGGTTAATTTCTGTTAAAGGATTATTAACAAAAAAAACCAAAACACTACAGTGAAAAATGTGTATCAGGGAGAACGTGTCGCTGGCAGGAAATAAATGTTTATATGAATACTGTGTGCTCTTTAGTCGGAAACCGCATGTCATTCATTATCTTGGAGGCAGGGCAACCAGGATTTGAACCTCCTTTGTTAGCCTTTATTCTTATCAGATATATAGGTTGGCAATGACCAGCTAGTCGGGCAAAAGTCCACTTAATTGTTCGTTATGAGGGCCACGTCAGTATTGGTTATTCTGCCCAAAGGACGGAGCTGGCCCTGTAATGTATAGTTCAATAAGGTGATGTTCCAGAAGTCATGAAAAATTACCTTTACCTTATGCATTGAAAAGTCAAGCCATCTAGGTCTGGGGAGGCTGGCAGCCCCCATGCCATTAAAACAAGATGCCCTGTCAATAAAGCAATGACCCTGATGTCCCTGACCACTCCATTTATAATTTGGAGGACCATGCCGATCCGACACAACCGGCAAATGTTCCTGTTCCAGGGCACTGAGCTCCCTTAATAGGCGGCAAGGACTGCGGTGGAAGGGGCTGATGGAGGTCCTGCCCTGGGTCAAGCCTAAAATGATAAATACATCATTGCTTCTAAACATCAGCTAAAAACAAAAACTAAGTCTCCATTATTTAAGGCAATCCTATCTTATTATATGTTTTATCCACATGATCTATTTTAAATATTAATGACCATCAACTTTTTTTGCATTCACTCCTGAAAACCTCCTACGTGGTATTACATCATATGACCTTAAAAAACACATTTACAACCATAGTATACAATGTTTTAATTTTTTTTAAATTTTCTTTTATTAGATTGTTAGAATTTGACAACAGTTACCAAATGGTCTATATAGTTTCCAACGTTTTTACTTTATTGAGACAAAAAAACCCACATATTTTTGCCTATAGGATAACTACCAGCTGGCTTTGGCTATCTGTAGATATGATTTTTTAACAGTTGTTGTCCAATTAGTGAGGTTTTATTGTGTTTTTTTTGCAACGAAATGTGTGACTCTACATTTGATCAATCTTGAGTACCACCACCCCCACCAAATGAAAAAAACTCCAAAATAATACAAAAGTAGAGTCACTGGCACATTACAATGTGTACAAAATAAAACATTTTTGGAAGATTTTTGAAAGGCATGTCTGGTCTGGCGTGAAGTTTCATTAATTAGCTGGGAATCTTCTTGTGTCATCAAATTTGTAAATGTGTTAAAGCCTCGCACCTTCAAGCCGCTTCTGGCATAGGGAAAAAAAAAAAAACAAAAAAAAAAACTGGCTAATTTCCCAATTTTAAATGACGTTCATTTTTCATCTGAAATGATGCAATAATCTGCCCCATTTATTATTCTGTTGCTGACAAATTCCATCTAGATTTGGCAAATAAAGGGACTTGGTTCGAAACAAATGATTGGTGTTTATATAGATGCGTTTTTTTGTATAAAAGTATTTGAAATAAATTGTTTTTATTTATAGGGGGGAAATGCTTCAGATACACGTGGAAAATGAGCCCATGGAGGGACCGTAGACGCGATGTCTGGTGCCAGCGTTCCGACGGGATGAATGTAACAGGTACAGCGTAAATAACCCATTAACCTTCAACGGGAATGCACATATATATATATATATATATATATGGCCCCCGCTGAATGTGTGCGACGGGTCGGTAAAAATATGGAAAAACCTTCCTAATGAGATCTTTTTTTTTGGTAACGAGTTGGAATACATTTTAGCCATGAATTCTCACGTGTCGCTTTTTTTTTTTGTTATTCATTCTGTTATTAAATACCTACGGCTTTGCAGAGTAATTGGCTGCCGATGTCATATGTATCAAACGTGTCTAAAACACGTATAAAATAAACAATAGAATGTTTTAAAGCATCCTGGGAAGAAAAAAAACCACCAAAAAACAAATAGAGCACTTTATTACAAAACAGCTAAGCAATGATTTTCAGCTAACCCCGGCATTAAAAATACTTTTATATATATATATATATATATATATATATATATATATATAAACTTATATATAAAGTATCTAGAATATATGTAAATAGCAACAACAAAAAACCATACTAATAAAAATAAAAAGGTCAAGGCCTCCGACGCACCTTCTGTTTCCGGTTCCGTGTTGTAGGGTAATGGAATAACTTTGTTGGATATGAACTATTATATTTTCTTATAGGGGGGTGTCCAGTCCAGTCCCAGCCGGCCTCGGTCCGAGTCTGCGACCCGCCGTGCACAAAGCCGTTTTCCTACTGTATGCAGGTAACAAAAATATCAAATTTATCGAATCTTTAATGCCGTTTACAGGACTTTTCAGTTATCACCAAACCTGATACTGAATCATTACATTTGTAACTATCATATGTCCTTAGAAATTCATTTTTTTTGTATAGTCTGTCATTGTTTATAAATAATATGTCCAGGAACACTAAAAACTTCAAATAAAAATTATTTTTTGCACTTTTACTTAAACTTTCTTCCACAAATTAGGTCCCTTTTGATTAAAAAAAACCATGAATAATGTTGAACGTCACCTGAGTAGAATAATACATGTTTTTTTTTTAATTATTTAATAAAAGCATAAAATGCTCCCTTACATCCTACACAATTTTTTTTTTATTTTTGAACTTTGGTATGTGGGAAATGTATATTTCTAGTTGGGGGGTAGAAGGTGCTTGGACATATAGTTTTGCATGTTTTATTAACTTATTTATTTATTTTTATTTATTAATATTATTTATTTATTATTAATATTATTAATTTATTTTTAATACTTTTTTTAAAATAGTTTGACTGCTGATCTAATCTACCATTATGGAACAAAATAGAAGGTGACATAGTTTTATTAACTTATTATTTATTTATATGTATTTATTATTATTATTATTATTATTATTATTTATTTTTTTTATTTATAATACTTATTAAGTATTTTGACTGGTGATCTGATCTACCATTTTCGAACAAAATAGAAGGTGTTTGGGCACATAGTTTTATTAACGTATTTATTTATTCATTTTTATTTATTTATTTATTATTATTAATTTATAATACTTTTTAAATATTTTGACTGGTGATCTGATCTACCATTTTGGAACAAAATGGTAGGATGTTAGCAAATGGAATAGATTAGGGTATGTATCACTTATTGAATGGAAGGGGATGAAGTAATAACACACCGAATGGACATCGTAATCTCTCGTCATGCTCCTAGATGTCCGTAGACATCCGTAGATACCTTTCTACGCGTTGAAAGAATATTTATAGGACCTTTCCACGTTGACGCTGGACGTTTCCTTTGCAGAGTGGGGTCTGCGGCTGCCAGCAGGGATACACAGAGATAATGAGGTCTAATGGATACCTAGACTACTGCTTGAAGGTCCCAGGCACCGAATCTAAGAAAGCCGACGTGAAAAAGATTGTAGAGAAGAGCCGACACACCAATTCCAAGATCCCAGACATTTTTAAAGGCTGGTCGATCCAACCTTTTGACCCAGGCAAGTGCCGGAAGCTCTTGATAATTAAGTGGCTGCTGCAATAATGTAATTTTACGGCCGAGAAATCTGCTTAACGACGAGGAAAAGCTATGTTTGCAAGGTTTATCCCTCCTAATGTGAATCTGCCATACAGCAGCTACTACACCAAGTGTAGCTATATGACAACGATGCTTAGATTATATTACGTTGGGGCACGGTTGGCTTAATGGCGCTAGTCCACTCCTTTATTTAAACGGCAACCTGATGGCCCTTATAACATTATGATGGCTCCAATGAAATCTTTGCTGCTTTGCAATCTGCGTCCACTCGTATAGCAGTTCTTGCTATTTTCCTCCTAAAATTTTAAGATTATCCAATGGTCCCTTTAATAGGCAACTGGGTGCCTTGTGTTTGCCCTCTTTTTCTTTGCCTCATTGTGAGCCCCCTTTTTCCTTTTGCAGAATACATCAGAATTTGCATCACATGGATCGCTGTTTTTAAGTAAAAAATGGGACCCAAAAATGTGTATTTTGTTATTAAAAAAAAAACTTATATTGCCCTATTTGCAACTCTAACAGCGCAAAGGGGGTTATGAAAAAAATAGAAGAAAAAAAAAAAAACTCTGGATAGAATGACCCCATTTCCCATTTTTTCTTCAAATTCTGCTGGGCATGTTGGTTATATTTTTATTAACAGTTTCCTTTTTTTTTTAGATGGAAGATTGAAGCTTTGGGTATATGGGGTATCAGCCGGCAGCTTCGTCATAATTGTTTTCCTTATACTTTTATCCTACCTAATCTGGTAAGTAAATACTTCCAGACATCTAACAGAATATTACATACACAAATACTACATGATGAGAATGTTGCCGAAAAGTATTTTCTGGGTAATTAATAGACTTGGGCACCAGGGGGCTCTTCGTGTTCGTCTTCGTGCTCGTCTTCGGGGGGGAAAAAACCTTCGTATTCCGCGAATATTCGCCCGTTCCTGTCTTCTCTTCGGGCTAATATTCGCGGACATTCTTCGTGCTCGTTTAATCTTCGTTTCCTTCCCGGTTGCCTTGCAGGGGTTAATACGGGGTTAACAACACATCGGAGCAGCAGCAGCTGCCGTGAAGGAACGTGTGTGCAACTCTATTGGTCGTTTCGGCAGGGGGCTGGTCTGGCATCAACTAGTGAATTGCAGAACGCACTTCATTCGTTGATGGCAGGCCAGCCCCCTGCCGAAACGACCAATAGAGTTGCACACACGTACTGAGGTGTACTGTACACAAAATGACCTAGAGACAAATGCTCCAAGGAACTTGGCCTCCGTTTATCATACACAATCACACATCCATAGATGTTTAATAAAAGAATAGGGATTATTTTACATTTTTAAATTGATTTTGGACCACTTGTAATACATGCCTAACATTTGCTACCTATTTACAATGGCATACTTTGCAACAACCCAACTTTTACTGGACAGGACTGGAAAAAAGCAGGACTGTCCACCAAAATCTTGGGTGTGTTGGCAGGTATGCGGATGGAAAAATGTTGGACAAGAACTAAAAAATAGCTTAGGGTTAATGTACGGTTATGTTTAAGATTAGTAGCAGTGCACTGCTTTGGTTAAAGATGTATTATGTCTAAATAATAATTTAATTTTAATGGGTTTAAAAAAAAAATTAGGGGTTTATTTAAATGTATTTTAAAGTTAGATTTATTATTTAGTACTTTATTATATTTATTTAATGTTTATACTAGTGCTACCTACCGAGCTATAACTACCAACGTGTATTTGCATACCTAGTTTAGCTAAATTAGATGGGACAGGACTGGAAAAAAGCAGGACTGTCCCTGAAAACGTTGGGTCTGTTGGCAGGTATGTGGATGGAAAAATGTTATAGTATGAAGTGTGAGTTATAGCGTTAATGCTAGTGAGTGTAGAAATGAAGGCCAGGACAAATAACAAGAGGAAAGGTCCTTGTGATTTTTGCATTGTACGTGTATGTGTTATGTGTGTTATGTGTGTTGTCACTTGTCACTGTGTTATATGTGTTATGTGTGTTATGTGTTATGTCACTGTGTTATTTGTGTTATTGTGTGTGTTATGTTTGGTTGGTTGTGTATCAGAAGGAAAATAATGAAATGGAAATGGAAAAGGAAATGGGAAAGGCGAATGAGTGGGCAATTGGCGACCCACTCACCTGTTTCACCCCAGAGCAAAGCACCCAAACACTGTCAGTCCTAGACGTTTGGCAGCGGACTTCCAGAGCTCAGACACAAGGCCCTAGCGTAAGCTGGCCACTCCGGCGGAGGTAGCAGGCGTTGCCACACCGCAAACAGACGCAGCCAGGGGGGAGAAACTGCCCTTACCATTAGGGACATTTGAGGCATGACACTAGCCAGGAAGCGAACTGGCATCGAAGAGACGCTGGCACCAGCAGCAGCAGCAGAATTGGGAAAGGCGAATGAGTGGGCAATTGGCGACCCACTCACCTGTTTCACCCCAGGGCAAAGCACCCAAACACTGTCAGTCCTAGACGTTTGGCAGCGGACTTCCAGAGCTCAGACACAAGGCCCTAGCGTAAGCTGGCCACTCCGGCGGAGGTAGCAGGCGTTGCCACACCGCAGACAGAGGCAGCCAGGGGGGAGAAACTGCCCTTACCATTAGGGACATTTGAGGCATGACACTAGCCAGGAAGCGAACTGGCATCGAAGAGACGCTGGCACCACCACCAGCACCACCACCAGCAGCAGAATTGGGAAAGGCGAATGAGTGGGCAATTGGCGACCCACTCACCTGTTTCACCCCAGGGCAAAGCACCCAAACACTGTCAGTCCTAGACGTTTGGCAGCGGACTTCCAGAGCTCAGACACAAGGCCCTAGCGTAAGCTGGCCACTCCGGCGGAGGTAGCAGGCGTTGCCACACCGCAAACAGACGCAGCCAGGGGGGAGAAACTGCCCTTACCACTAGGGACATTTTGGGCATGACTCTAGCCAGGAAGCGAACTGGCAGAGAAGAGATGCTGGCACCACCACCACCAGCAGCAGCATTGAAAAATGTGAAAGGCGAATGAGTGGGCAATTGGCGACCCACTCACCTGTTTCACCCCAGGGCAAAGCACCCAAACACTGTCAGTCCTAGACGTTTGGCAGCAGACTTCCAGAGCTCAGACACTAGGCCCTAGCGTAAGCTGGCCACTCCGGCGGAGGTAGCAGGCGTTGCCACACCGCAAACAGACGCAGCCAGGGGGGAGAAACTGCCCTTACCATTAGGGACATTTAAGGCATGACACTAGCCAGGAAGCGAACTGGCAGAGAAGAGACGCTGGCACCACCACCAGCAGCAGCAGCAGCAGAATTGGGTAAGGCGAATGAGTGGGCAATTGGCGACCCGCTCACCTGTTCCACCCCAGAGCAAAGCATCCAAACACTGTCAGTCCTAGACGTTTGGCAGCAGACTTCCATAGCTCAGACACTAGGCCCTAGCGTAAGCTGGCTACATTGGCGGAGGTAGCAGGCGTTGCCACACCGCAGCAAGTGCAACCAGGGGGGGAGAAACTACCCTCTCCATTAGGGACATTTAAGGCATGACACAAGCCAGGAAGCGAACTGGCAGAGAAGAGACGCTGGCACCACCAGCAGCAGCAGCAGCAGCATTGGAAAAGGCGAATGAGTGGGCAATTGACGACCCGCTCACCTGTTTCACCCCAGGGCAAAGCATCCAAAAACTGTCAGTCCTTGGCGTTTGGGAGCGGACTTCCAGAACTCAGACACAACGCCCTAGCGTAAGCTGGCTACATTGGCGGACGTAGCAGGCGTTGCCACACCGCAGCAAGTGCAACCAGGGGGGGAGAAACTACCCTTTCCATTAGGGACATTTAAGGCATGACACTAGCCAGAAAGCGAACTGGCAGAGAAGAGACGCTGGCACCACCAGCAGCAGCAGCAGCAGCATTGGAAAAGGCGAATGAGTGGGCAATTGACGACCCGCTCACCTGTTTCACCCCAGGGCAAAGCATCCAAAGACTGTCAGTCCTTGGCGTTTGGGAGCAGACTTCCAGAACTCAGACACTAGGCCCTAGCGTAAATTGGCTACACCGGCGGAGGTAGCAGGCATTGCCACACCGCAGCAAGTGCAACCAGGGGGAGAAACTACCCTCTCCATTAGGGACATTTGAGGCATGATTTCAGCCAGGAAGCGAACTGGCAAAAGATGCTGGCACCACCACCAGCAGCAGCGTTGGAAAAGGAAAAAGGTGAATGAGTGGGCAATTGACGACCCGCTCACCTGTTTCACCCCAGGGCAAAGCATGAAAGTCTGTCAGTCCATGGCGTTTGGGAGCGGACTTCCAGAACTCAGACACTAGGCCCTAGCGTAAATTGGCTACACCGGCGGAGGTAGCAGACGTTGCCACACCGCAAACACGTGCAACCAGGGGGAGAAACTACCTTAAACATTACAGATAAAAAAAATTAACTTTCCAAGCTAAGAGCTGGGTAACCCAACTTGGGCAGATTGAATTTAAGGAAGGCAATCTGCTCCATCAGATGAGGTGCCATGCGTGAGCGCTGTGGACTCAGTATGTTTCCAGTCATAGAAAACACGCGCTCACTTTGAACAGTGGTTGGCGGACATGATAGTAGCTGCTGCGCAACCCATGAGAGTGCAGGCCACACACTCTTCTTTTCATCCCAGTAGCTAAGAGGATCAACATTAGGCGCAGAAGGAACTTCACAGAGGTAAAGTTTGACCATTTCAGCAGCACTACTCTCCTTTCTGCTGCTAGCTCTGTCAGATGGTCCAACTATACTCCCAAGTGCCTCTTCCCAAAACGCAGCTGCTCCACTCAGCTGTGTTGTGCTGCTTGTGGCACTGCTGCTGATGCTGCTGCTAGGAGTAGCAGACCACATCATCTCTTCCTCCTCCTGCACCTCTCCCTCCTCGGACAGCATTCCCATTTTACGCTGCCAGTCACGCACCTTGTTGACCAATTGCTCCCGGTAGCTACTGAGAACATTAAATTTCAAAGCTAGCTTTCCCTTAATTCTTGGATCACAAAGGCACGCTAGCATCATTTCGGGACTCTCTTCCATTCGTTTGCGAAGGTGTACTTTTAGCAGATCCTTCAGCTTCCTGACTATGGCTGCTACGTCAGGATGTAGAGTGCCACCTTGAACAGCCTCACGGTTTCCAAGGAACACATCCATCTTGCTGCCTAGATGGGAGAACACTGGGATTACCTGGGCCAGACTGGCAGTGTTTGAGCTTAAATTTTCTGTGGCATCCCTGAATGGTTTAAGGACTGCCACTAGCTGGGCGATCACTGTCCAATCCTCCCTATTCAATGGAGAGGTAATCCCAATATTGTGCTCTGAGGCAAGATTATGGATTGCCCTCTGCTGCTCCAAAATCCTCTCGAGCATGTCTAACGTGGAGTTCCACCGTGTACTGACATCCTGACGTAGGCAGTGTACGGGAAGACCTGACCTCTCTTGCTCTTCCCTCAAAAGTTGGCTAGCCTTAACACTATGGTGAAAGTGCCCAGCGATCTTTCTGCAGCGGGACAGAACTACTGCTGCCACATTAGTTCCTTCTGACATTGCTGCCTTCACTACAAGATGGATGATGTGGGCTGCACAGCGCACACCAACAATATGACCATCTCGCAGCGCTTTCACCATATTGGCACCTCCGTCAGTTACCACAAAACCAACTTCAACATTGGTGCCCGCCTCTGCTCCCACCCAAAGGCTAAACATTTTCCTCATCGCATGCAGAATGTTTTGGGAAGTGTGCTTTTCATCCATCACTTCTGCATGGAGAAGGAAAGATCGGTAGCCTGCTGCAGCAGCTTCCTTAGACACACCGGGCTGCCACCAGTGTGCTGTCAAAGAAAGAAAGGCATGCTGGCCGCTAGGTGCACTCCACAAATCTGTAGTGAAATGAACAGACTGACCAGCAGCCTTGGAAAGCTCCTCTTTCACTGCTGCAACACAGGACCGATACAATGAGGGGACAATGTTCCTGCTGAAAGTGGAACGTGACGGAACTGTATATTGTGGAGCCACAGCCGCCATCAATTGTTTGAAAGGCTCCCCTTCGATCATAGAGAAGGATGCCCCTCCAACAGCAATGAACTGACCAATCAGTCGCGTTACTTTATTGGCCTGCTGTTTGGGCATTGACCTTTTGGATTGGAATGCCACAAATTGTTCCAGGGTGGGCTGGACATGCAGTGCTCCAACCTGCCTTGGTCTCTGGCTGCCAGCACTAGTTGCTATTGGCTCAGAAGAAGAAGCTGTTGGGGTTTTTCCACGGCCACCAGCTATGCTGCCTGCACTAAGTTTTCCCTCTGCATCTTTCCCCAATAGCACAGCGTTGTGTTGAGTGCTGAGGTGATGCTTCATGCTAGCACTGGTAAAATGGCCAGACACTTTTCCTCTGCTTATTAGCTTCCCACAATGTTTGCACTTTCCATAGCGCCCTTCTTCAACATTTTCAAAGTGCTCCCAAATTGGGGCGCGCATAGCCTTGGAGTGTGCCTTGGGTGCTGCTCCTACTGCTCGGGGTGGATGAACAGAGGCAGAACTAGTGGTGGTGGGACTGGTGGTAACAGTACTGGCCATAGTGGGACTGCTAATTGCTTTAGATTTGCTAGGTTTTGCTGCTGCTGCTGGTGGTGGTGGTGGTGGTGGTGATGATCGTAGCGGAGAAGGTGGAGGCTCAGGGGAAAATTGTGCACTAGTCATTTGGACACTGCTCCCTGAGGAATCTGATTCCTGACCACTCATCTCCTCTACTTCCTCTGGCTCATAGTCTAGCTCTTCATTAGCCAGATCGAATGGAATTCCTGCTAGGCTGGAGCTAAGACTGATATCGTCGTGAGACTCGTGACTAGTAGTAGTGCGAGCAGGAAGAATAGACTCTGCACTTGGCCTCTCAGTCTCAGGCTCCTCTGCTACCTCGCTAGGTGGAGTTCCACTATGTGTAGCCCTCTCTCTAACTGTCTTTACAAAAATTTTGTAAGGACTTGGTGGCTTGCTAGAGGTACTAGGAGGACATGGCGTGGCGGTACCAGTGGGAACAGTAGGCGCAGCACTAGTGGTGGTAGAGGCGGTAGAGGTGGGGGGGGTGGTGGTGGTGGTTTTCCCTACAAAGGAATGAGATCGCTTTGGTTTGGGACCCCTCTGAGTCTTGCTGCTAATTTGGCTCTGCTTGGTACCTTGCATGCTGCTGGTGGATGGGGAAGATGCTGCTTGGGGCAAAAGGCACTTCTTTTTAGTCACTGGGCTGGTACTACTTGTGCTACCCTTTAACTTTGAACGTGCTTCTGGTGCTTTAGGCTTTCCGTAAAAAACCATAGAGCTTGTGGGCCTAGCCGCACTACTACTGCCTGCTTTTGGTGCCTTTCCTTTACTTGATGATCCTTCAAGCAATGCTTCCCCAAATGATAAGCGAGAGCTTGGCCTACTTGGCCGACTAGACTGACGCAAAGGCTGCATCTTAGAACTGGTGGTGGTGCTGGTGGTGGTGCTGGTGGTGGCGGTGGTAGATGGAGCTTGTCCCTCCTTAGTCCCAAAAGGAGGATCCATTTCAAATTTTGTGTTGTGTGTGTAGTGTAGTGTAGTGTTTAAAAAACTATAAAAAAAATAAAAATAAAAAAAAAGGAAAAACGAATTAAAGACAAAAAATTAGAGGAAGTTCTCTTCAGTGCTACTGCTTAAAAAGTAAAACTATGCACTACTGCACTGTGCTGTGTGCAATCTGCCAAAGTGCTAAAGTTATTTAAATTATTAACTCAAGATTAACTATTTAATAACTAGCAGTATTTTATTTTTAATTTGAATTTACACGGGCCTAAGAGCTTAGCCTACCACTATGCTAGCCTAAAGCTATATTTCCTTACTATAAGTCTACCTCTAGGCAGACGCTCTCAAACCCACTAAGCTAAAGTGAGGTTAAATCAGATTCAGTATATGATTTATTAATTAATATTAAGTTATATAATATTAATAGATTAGAAATAATTTACTTATATATTATGTATTATAGATAGAAGAATATAGATTATGAATTAGAATTTAGAATTAGAATTACTTATATTATAGATTATGAATTAGAATTTATATTGTTATATATTATTTATAATATATTATAGATTAAGATTAAAGAAGATTAGAATTATTTTAGTACTACAGCTAGTAGCTTGAAGCTTTGCTTAGTACAGCTCGTCACAGTCAATTTTTCTTGAAAAGAATTAGAAATAAAATAAAATGTCACAGCAAAACAGTTAGCTTCACTGCTGGCTGCACTCACTACCCCAACAAGTTCACTTCACTGATGGACTGAGGTGAGCAAAACACTAAGGGTACTTTTAATAAAATTGAAATAAAATGTAAAATAAATGAGAAAATCTTTGCAAAACAGTTAACGTCACTGCTTGCTGATCAAAAAAAAACACAGCACTTATGCGGCTGCACTCACTAGCCCAACAAGTTCACTTCACTGATGGACTGAGGTGAGCAAAACAAATGAAATAAAATGAAAGATTAATTAAGAAAAATTGACTTGGTCTCTTGCTGTTGCTAAAACAAAGCACAAACTATAGAGCTGCAGCACCAGTACTAATAAGATTAGCTGAACTATACGCTAGTAGTAATTATTTAATATTATTACTTTTATTTATAGCTAATTTAATTAACTATTAAGACAAGAAAGAATTATAGAATTATTGATATTACTGATTTTAGATTAGACACTAGTAGATGTCTTGAATGTCTACAGTACACTCTACACTAGTATACTATTACTAACTATAACTGACAAATATATATATAATTTTATAATGAATTCAATTATTAATTATATTAATTAATATTACTGATTTTAAATTAGACACTAGTAGATGAATGTCTACAGTACACTCTACACTAGTATACTATAGAATATATATATATATATGACTGACAAATATATATATATATAATAATGAACTATTAAATTATAGATTCTATTAAATTATTATTTATAAATTCTATTTAATTTATTTAAGCAGGACAGGCAATAGGCACTAGTGCCAGCCCAGGGCAAGGGCACCCCAGTGCCACTGAGGCACTGGGTGCACTGTCAACTCAACAGCACTTACACTACAGTTGATGACAAATTAAATAAAAAAAATTAAATTAATCAAATTATTATTATTAATTATATTAAGTAGCACTGAAGTGAGGATGAAGTACACTGTGAGAAATGGCAGGCTAAGGCTTACCAGTCTCACACAGAACAGAACAATCTCTCTCTGTAACGCTCGGATGCAGCACAGCAGTGTTGCCAAAGCAGTCACAGCGAAAAATGAATGGATCTCTCAGGCAAGCTCTGGTCTTATAAAGGCGCCTTCAGAATTCAAAAAACAGCAGCACAGGCATTGGACGAGACCCTTAGCGTGACGTCACAAGAGTGAGCTGATTGGACAGACGAGATCAGCTCACTCCTGTTTGAAATTTTGGCGGCTGCGCGGCAAAAACGAAGACGATCACGAAGAATCTTCGATTCTTCGTGGTTGTGAGTCTTCGTCTTCTCCTACGTTTTGCCGGCACTGTATTCTCTTCGGCGTGTCTTCGGAACGAACAAAAAAACGGCCTCTTCGTGCTCGTTTTCATGTTCGCCCGAAGACGAATGCGCAAGTCTAGTAATTAATTTTGCTTTGTAGTCTAATGCCAACTGTAAAATTCTGTTGGAAATGTCAGCTCCTTGCTTATTGTATAAAACTCATATATTATGGTCTTGGATTGAAAACAGGACCGGTTTACTTCTAAAGAACCAAAAATAACAAATTAAACACAAAATAGTTATATTATAAGATTTTGTTGTACATGGAGGAAGAAGAAAATGCTTAAAATCGGCAGCCAAGCTTCTTGCACTGGTGACATAATGTTTATTTTTATTGTAAAGTACTAGACTTGCGCGTTTGGATTTGTACAATTTAGAATTTTAACAAATGTTCTGAAAAGTGCGGATTCGTACGAATGTCTGGAAACGAGAAGAGACCACCAAGAAAACAAAAGCAAAACAAAGGAGAGATCTGGTTTGGCCTTTTTTATGTGTGTGATGTAAGGTGTGTAATTGCGATAGTGAAAGAGTTAATATTTGAGAAATGTTTTCGGCTGTGAGTTTACGGGGGGGGGTGTTAAGTAGCAGAGTGTGTGTTGAAAATAAAATGTGAAACAAAAGCCAAATGGTGGGAAGGGAGATAATTCCTCCTTCATGTGACATCAGACCGATGGGTGTGATGTCAGTGTGATGTCCGCCACCCTGTCCCGGAAGCGGTGTTCTTCATGTCGATGGAGGAGAGATTTGCTGAAGTGAAGGTTGGTGAATATCGTGTGTTCGTATTTGCAGAAAGAGGGAAAGAAAACAAAACAAAAAAAATTGTTACAAATTTTAACTGATTTCTACAAAAAGGAAAACAAAACAAAAAATTCATCTGAATCGTTTTCGATTTTCGATCTGACGATCTTGTTAAGGTCATTATTGTAATTTTTTTTTAAATTATTTTTTCAGTAAGAAACCCAAAGAGCACATGAGCCTTTTTCCTCAACAGAAGCCGCTAACGTTTGCGTATGACGGAGATTTAGACATGTAAAGCTTGAAGAATATTTGGAAATATAGACACGCCTTACCTCCTGTCTGGATTGTAACAAAGTCATGGAGTCCTTCCGGCAAAACATGGTTATATATAACACAGGTCTTGAATTTTGCCTCCGGGAATAACAGTCGGAGAGCACGCGATCTTTGTTGTTGTTTCTGCAAACTTCAGATGAAAGATCGGACGTAGCGGTCGGAACGCGTGTGACAAAAATCCCTTCTTCACAGGATCCTGAACGAAAAAAAACAAATGCAACCCTAATAAAGAAATTTATTAGCACCAAATTCATCATTTCTATATAATACGCTATTATTTTGTAAAGAAAAAAAAAGTTTGGGGTGGACGTCGTAAAATGAATTTTTGACATTTCATGGGAACTTCAACCTTCCAGATCATCTTTAATTCTGATTCCTAATCCTAAATCCAAATCCTTAATCAGATTTTATCAAAATGTTGAGTTTATACCAAGACAGAACGTACTGTACATATCATATGCAAGGTATCAGGGCCGGACTGACGATCACAAGGCGGCGCTGCCACTTTAAGGCCAGTGGCCACCTGATGACGTAAGTGCGGCCGGCAGCTGGATATGTGCGGTCACATGTTTTCTCACGCGGCGTGTGGCCGCACTTATCCAGCTGCCAGCCGTACACTGCAGGGGCTAATCCTGGTATGGGGTGTCATTGGCCAGTGGCTTGATACATTACAATACATTACAATAACACGATTATGGGACAGTTCCCCTTTAAATAGGGATTTTGACCCCCAGTATCAAGTCCTGCTGCATGATGAACTTTTATGAAAAGATACAAAAAGGGATACAATTTCCTTAGACTGAGTTTAATTTCTTTAACATAGTTGTCAGCCACAATTTACCATCACTGATACATTGTATATACACACTTTTTTTGGACTTTTGAAATGTTGCTGTATTATAGCTCCAGTTAACAATGTTTTTTGTACATAAATTGCAATATTTATAAATTCACCTTTTGTATTTCATGTGCACATGTTGCGGAAGTGACACTTCTCGGATATTGATATCGTCGGGGGAATGGCGGAGGGAAATTAGGAAAATATTTTTTTTTAAAAAACCTGCTTTTTTATATTTATTTTTGACATTTTTCTGGTTTATTTTGACTTTTTCTACTGAATGAAGAAAGGTATGAAAAATATTTTAAAATGATCACGCTCAGTGAACTCCTGTTTAATATTCTACAATATTCCAATAGCAGCAACATAAGATTAGTCATAGAAGGAACCCAGAAATGATCAATACAGACAGAAACTAATGCTGATACCCCCTTGTGGCCATTTGTGGAAGCGCATTTATATACACTTTTATTTGAGATTCCTTGAATAATATCACTTGCCTCTGCTTCTCATTTATTGTGCCCCCAGCAACTGGATACCCACAAAGGACAAGTTTGCCTTCAAAAAGATGAACATATAACTATTTTTAATTGGGGCAAACATTTTGCGGGTGTTTGTTGAAAATATTGAGGTCAAAAGGGTCACTTTTTAAACGCTGGTTCAACATAGAGGCACAAAAGTGGAGCTAGGTGCATTGCTATCGCATTGAGATTCTTTCAACTGTGGCCCCTCAATGGGCCTATTATACGGACCCTATTATGGAGCGTGCCCCCCCCCAAACTAATATATTTACCGGTCTGCCTTTGGTCGTTCACCCGGTCAACATAAAATTTAATTACTCTTTTTTTTTTCTTTTTATTAAACCATTTTTTTGGTATGTTTTTTTATTTATTCACTAAAATACTAAAAATACTGTCAAAAAAACTGTTATGGTTTTAGAATATTTTTGAAACGTTTTCCTCTTTCCGGAGCTGTTGACAATTTACGTTATAAATCTTGGGACTTCTGCAATGAGGAAGGCGTCTGAGTGTATTTTTTTTGCGGGTTTGATTGGAGGGTCTGGCGTGACATAGAGGTAGAATGTGCCATCTTGTGGAATTAAACTGTAAAGGCAAATGTCAAATGAAAGAAATTATTTCAAATTATTTGATGTGTGAAGCAGCCGAAAAGTGCAAGGCATTTGAGAACATGTTACTCTGAACTTTAATATGCCCGAAATGTCATTCCAACTATAAAAAATCTTTCTAAAAACGTGTCTGCTGTCTTCATTTTTTATAGCCAGCTGTTGATGTGCAGTTATGTTAGAAAAAAAGAATTTCAAGAAAAATATGGGTTATAAAATGTTATGGCAGTCCTGGGGCCACACAGAACTTTGGACGGTTGAATACACTGTATCAGTCATTAACTGGACAACAATAGGTTAAAACAACAGCACATGCATATTGTTTTCCCAAGATAAAGCCACGCCCAGATGTCTTTTTTCCCATATAAGGCTTGTTAGAGCCACACCCACTTTAACTCATAAAGCTTTGGCCATGTTATAATAGAGTAGAGCTATTAAAGCAGGGGCCGGCAGCGTGCAAGCTCAGAGGTAGATAAAGCATCTTGAGTTATTTAGACAATGTACATCTTTAGTCAGGGTTCGGCGGATCCGTCTCGATCTCAGCGGCACAACACATTATCAGCTCTGACTAATGTTAATGTGGATCTGTGATTCCTCCCCGATCCAGGGAATAGTAGCAGATTGCCTATTCAAGGGGTCAGGAAGGATACAAAATGAGTGTCAAGGTAACACATGTCTAAAATTCTTATGATGTCATAAAGTTTCTTACATTTCTCGGCCACGCCTCTGCTGTTGCAACCATTGATGTCAGCATGAAAATATAAAACACTTTGATTCTATACACACATGTACAAAAGCAACCACGCAAAGACATGCAAATGTCTTGCATTACAATAAATCCCAACCTAGATGAGTTTGGGATGAGTGGAGTTCATCCAAGAGCCAAAACCTATCTAGATCTGAAGATTCCATGTATCTACCATTGTTTTTACTTCGTAGAAGAACGACCTTTACAAGACTTATTGGATAAGGAAAGTCAAAATTGCATAAATGTTCCCTGGTCAACAGGTTATCGGTTGCTTGGTGGAAGTCCACCACCGTTGGCTTGATGGAGAGTAGAGCTAGGCAGAAATAATCATCAGCCCAGGTTCTTGCATCTGTTTCTGCAAATATCGAGAAAAAAAGACTACATTTTAGTGATAACTCCATCGCATGCTTCAATTTATTTCCCCCCCAGCTGTATTGAGAGTGTCCTCCTAGTTCTTCAATATTGCAACATTTAGTTGACTTGAAGAAGATCTAAGGTGAGAAGAACAGGTTTCTCCAAGTTAGCCAAGTTGACCCAACTTAGTATCCAGAGAAGTAATGTCTTAAAAGGCAGAAAGTCTTTAGAATACAGGACCCCAGAACGTTGCCCGCCGTCTTCCATGTGGCCAGCTACATAATACATACTCTTTTTAGTTCTGTCAACAGGTGCTGATGAAATGGCTTAATTGGTCAATATAATGGATTTACTAAAAGGCACATAAATTCTCATCTTTTTAAAGATGAAGGGTACATGAGCTCAGGTGATTCTCATCTACTCTGCCATGTATCTTTGAACATCACCAGTTTTATGAATTATATAATTATATAGTTATTTAGGGAGAAAAACACAACGTATGCCATTTTAAAGTGGATTATGTAAAGTAGACATTTGCTAACAAACTAACGTGGAAAGTATAACACAAGAAACATATGTTCAGTAACAATAACCTTTCTGATATTTGATTGTACAGACGGCTGTAGCTATGCTATAAAGTTCTGCAGGTTCTGACAGTAAACATTTTAATGAAATATGAACATTATTTAGCATTAAAATACAGTTTTTCGCAACCGCACGAAAAACCCTTATAATTAATACAGATGTCTATGAAATGTTCCAACAGGAAACCCATGTGAGTTATAACTCTGCTGTAATGTATAGTAGCAGACGTGGATGATTAGACCCTTACTTACTGTGTAGAAGGCACATCAGATGTATGGTCCTCACCATCCCCAAAGAAGAAGAAGGGGATTTGTTGTCTCCCGTGGCCCTCAGGCACATTTTGTCACTTTATCATAACGTTTTAGACTTCATGTTGCATAGTCAGACCCCCTAAAATCTGGGAGCTAAAATCTGGGGCAGGCATCATGGCGGTGGTCATCCCCCTAATGGTGTGCACAGAGTTCCAAGTAGAGTGTTTGTACATGTGCGCAGGGATGCAATTAGAGTGTGCAGAGATGTAATTAGAGCGTGCATGGATACAATTAGAGTGCACAGGGATAAATTTCGAGTGAGCAGGGATACAATTAGAGTGTGCAGGGATACAATTAGAGTGTGCAGGGATGTAATTAGAGCGTGCATGGATACAATTAGAGTGCACAGGGATACATTTCGAGTGAGCAGGGATAGAATTAGAGTGTGCAGGGATACAATTAGAGTGTGCATGGATGTAATTAGAGTGTGCAGGGATACAATTAGAGTATGCGGAGATTCAATTAGAGAGCGCAGATATACAATTAGAGTGTGCAGGGATACAACTAGAGTGCACAGGGATTCAGTTAGAGCACGCAGGTATACAATTAGAGTGTGCAGGGATTAGAGTTCCATTACTTTTTCTATACTGCATATCCCGAGGAGGTGGAAGTAAACCACCCAGGGCGGTGGGACGAGGGTAAAAATACCCGAGCGGCCTGAAAAATTCACAATTAAGGTTTGACTTTTCTTCAATTATTACCCCGCCTGTACTCATGATATATTTGACATTTTCCTTCTTCTGGGCTATTTTGTTACCGTTGGGTCAATTTCTGGATATTCCTTTATGTGCCTGATCTAGAATCTCGACAGATAACAAAAGGAAGGATGGATCATTTTAGACAAAGAAAGAAAAAGCTGCGATGGTCGGTAGAAGAAATAAATCCGGAAAAGGGCAAAAAGTGCAACACACATTTTATGTTTTCTCATTTTATTTTTCAGCGATTTGGAAAAGAAAATTCCTTTCCCCCAAAGATATCTATTAAAAAAATAAATAAATGCTGCTGTTACATACAAAATCTGAACTTCCATGAAATAGTGCAGGCATCTCCAGCAAGAAACCTTTGTGTCGCGTTCTTGTTAGTTTTACACATAAAAGAGCATTTTAGTGAGCGGCAGCGGCTCACGCGGGGACAATAAAATCAAAGGGAAAAGGGTTTTTCTAAGTGTTTTTGTATTTTTATTCAGAGAATGGGGAAGGTGGGACCGGGAACCAAACACTTTATGCTTTAAAGATGCCTTCACAGCAGACAAACACAATATTATCGCAGAAAACCAAATAATGAGACACCTTAAAGCACCAGATTTGTGCATTTTAGATTTGCCCAGGAAGACTTAGTGGGCATATAAACCCTAATTGAACCCTTTTAGTCCTCTTTTTTGTGTGCAAAAGGTTACATTAAACAGAGTTACATAGAAATGCGTCATAGTACATTTTCTGAGTGGGTGGTAGATAAGCGGAAGGGCCTTCCAGCAGATGTGGTAGAGGCTAATATAGTTTGAAAACATGTATGGGATAGGCATATGGCTCCTGAATCTAAGACGAGACCAACGACTGATTAAGGTTGGAGTCGTTTAAGGAAGAACAGGGCGACTAGACGGGGGCCGAATGGGGCCGATCCGCCGGCACATTCTGTGTTTCGACGTCCGTGACTTGCTGGCCCCTGGAAATGAGTGGCATTTGAAGAGCTGTCTCATTCGGCGGTTAATGGCGTGAACTCCTGCTTGGCGCAGGTAGAGTGGCATTAGTCAGGCGGCTCGTCTAATTGGAATTATTTATGCGGGTGAAGCCGCCTGTGTTCATGCATAATAACGGCTTCGTTAGATACGGCTTTAGATCGCTGGCAAAGCTCTACCGGCGGATGAGGAGGCAATCAAACAATCCTTCTTTAGAACTTAGAGTGCCTTTTTTTTGGCATTTAATGTCCAAACTCTCTATTTTTTAGAGAGATGAAAACTGAGCAGTCATAGAACGACGACTATGACTTATGGTATTTATAACATGATATGTTACGGGATGCAGCGACGGCAGCGGGAGACTCTAATATGTTTCGGTATTTGGGAACTGATTTTTAAGCTGATTTTTATACCTACAAATTCCTCATTCACATAAAAAAACACAATAATGACCTGTGTGCAACGAAAGGGTGGTAGGTAAGTGGAGCGGGCTTCCAGCAGAAGTGTTTTTGTACACCTGGCAAGAAAAGAGTTCTACGCAAGCCCTTATATAAAATATATCATTTTATTGTACAAAAATTAATTCATAATAAAACATATAAAGCATTTAATTATGTAGACAACAGAGGCTTGTTAGGAAAATAATCAGAGCATATGGAGGAAATATGGCTATATATATATAAAGTGTCTCAAGTGCATGTAAACCATCATAAGAATCATAAAGTGCTGAATCATTCAAGTATAGTTGGATCTTACTCTATATAGAGTGCACCTATCCATTCTATAACCATCAAAAAATACATGGTTAAAAATACTCACCATGGAGTTAACAAATATGTAAAGCACTATTGACATTAACAATAAATATCCAGGAAATTCCAATAATCAGAATAGTATCCTGAGAGCAATACGCTCCTTACCCATATTGTCCTCCACTTTCCAGCAGAAGTGGTAGAGGGTAATACAGTGAGGGTATTAAACATGCATGGGATAGACATACGGCTCCTAAGACGAGACCAACGACTGATTGAGTCTTTACAGCAGGAGAAACGGGCGACTAGACGGGGGCCGGATGGGGCCGACCTTGTGCCCACAGAATAGAATCGTGACCTTCCACAGAGAATATACGATAAATAGGGTCAAATTTAACTGTGAAAGTGCACATTTGGGCATAATTTGCATATTAAAAATGATTACAATTTATACAAGCGGGATATGCGGGGGGAACGGCAGCGTAAAGCCCAAGTTATTTTTTTGGACTTCTTCTGTCCTTAAGATCACAAACCTCCGCACGTTCCGCTCAAAACATCAGGAACCCGAAGCGGCTCTGTAATGAACAGATGTTCAGCTGCTCTCCACTTTCATCCTTTTTTTCCTGGAAACTGTTATTCTTCCACAAATGTAATTATAGTTTTTACTTGGTGCAAAAAAAATCTTTAAATAGTGTGGGTGGGGAGGGGGGGACTCGTTTTAACGCCAGTGGCCTTCAAAACACTTTTTCCATCCGTAGTGATGTCATTAGCATGCACTCGACAACTTATTAGACCGCATAGTCGGATGGCCCCGTAACTGGTGATCGGCAGACGGCGGCTTATCTGTATCTCATTCCTGACTCCGTATTATATGACTGCGTATTATTGACCCTCTCAGCGATTAGATTGAAGCACATAATGCCGTCTCAGCTATAAAACTGTTCCCGATTTATCTGGACTCCAATTCTTCTTCTCACTGTGATTGCATGCGAGGTTTTCTTGGAGTGCTCAAGAGACGTTGTAAGCTATCAGTTGAGAGTGGAGACCAGCAACATGCATTTATTATAATGTAATATCATTTCTCTTCCAGCCATCACATGCGCTTTGATGCAGATAGCCAAGTGGCCCCTTGAAATGTTTTTGGTGCCCCCCCCCTTTGCAAAGGAACAGCAGAATACCCTCAATATACATTTGCCCCCTTTTTTTCCCACGCCTAGCCATCTGCTGATGTGATCTACTAATCACTGGTTATCAGTAACTTGGTAAACAAAAATTGATCCACCGATCCCTGCCTGTGATAGCTAGTAGCTATTTTTTTCCCCCTTAAATATAAAGAAAAATCCCGACAATTGCCCTCAAGACTCATTTGAAAGGAGGAGGTTTGCCGGTGACATGATAATTTACTAACATCGAAATTAGGCAAATGACTTAATTATATCAGTCTTCTTTCATTAACGCCGCATCACCTCATTACCAAGCCGCGCTGGAAAAAAAAATGTCATTGTTTTTTTTTTTTTTGCTGTCACTTTTAATTAGTAGCTAGATGTTTGCACTAAAATCCACGTTAAATGTTAAATAGCAAATGCTTGTATATTCACTTCAATTAATATTAAGACTGCATTTTGTGTAAATCTACAATGATCAGTGTATATTAGGTAACTTAAAACAATAGAATGTTAATAAAAGGATCAGCAACAATGACTCAATTGAAAGTAGAATTCTACCATGGTGAGAAAAAGAGCAAATGTAGTAAATGTAATAGCTTTATTGACTTACTAAAGTATAGTAGATTTCAAGCTTTTTATAAATGTCTGAAGAAGGGATCATTAACTGTCTGCTGGGCCATTTTAATTTATTTTAATAGGGCCGGCTTGGGCCAGTCCGCTTTTGGGGGTAGGAGCACAGTGGGGTCAGGTAACATGTTGTAAAAGCATATGTTAAAGCTCTAGACAAGGTAATGGTGTGACTTCTTGAGAGGTATGGGGTGGTGTGAGAAGGTGTTGTTAGGTGTGATGGTGTAAGGTGTGAAGTGATGGAGCGAGTATGGCTGTGTGTGTGTTAGTGTGTTGGGGTCAGTGTGAGCGTGTGTGCTATGCTAGTTATCAGGAGGGGATGGTGCAGGTCCTCTCCATGAAGATACCCAGGTCTGGAAAGCTTGTAATGTATTACACTTCAATTAGCCAACAAATGAATCCACCAAATTTGTTTTTTCATGTAATGAAAATAGTGGATTTCCATAAAAGAAACGAATGAAAAAAAAGTGCCTTTAAAAAAAAAATTCGCAGCCTTAAAAGGGGTCTTTTTTTTTAATTTCAAGATAATCTAAAACCAATGACAGATTTATCACTGGTTGCTTAAACATTCCTAAAATATAGGTGTTCTACTCTAGTCATTTTACCCCATTGGCTGCACCAAAGGAAATAAAACCTACTCTCCCCAAAAATGAGGTGGAAGGAAGATGTTGAAGATCTGGACAGTTGAGTTGCCTAATTGTTGCTTCACCAGTGAAATAAAGGAACATTTTATGAAAAATAAAATTCCATAATGAAAATAATTCATGAATGTCTTTTTTTAAGAGTCCAATGGGATGACAAAGTAAGGAGGGTGATCTAAGGACCCCTAAAAAGTATTGCTTGGTTGTTTTCTATATCTTCAGACATCTCGCACAAATGCTTACTTAGATCGTTTGAGTTGTCCCTAAATCTTTAGTCCCAGGTTTGCAGACAATCCCTCTGAGAAAGTAAAAAGTGACCATAAATTTTAAGATTGAAGATGATTTTTTTTGTACTTCTTATGCTTTTAGCGCTAACACTCCCCTGTTGGGGGGGGCTGTATATTCTGACTTAAAAAAGTTAGTTTTGAACTTTTTTAATGTACTAATAGCACCATCTAGTGGACATTATTAACTAAGCCCATGCCACAAGTTAAGTACAAACAGATTTTGTTGAAATAAAAATAGCTTAACTCGCCCATTTATTTTGGCCTTATATATATATATATATATGTATTTTTTACTTATTCTTTTGAATAGCTTTCTGCACATCACCTTCCTTCCCTTTACCGTGTTTGCAGATACTTCCTCCACTGGAATGTTATCCCATATATTGACTACCCTTTCTATAATATAGAAATATTCTAAAAATATAGAATATTCTCACCTAACTGCAAATCATGGCTCCTACTTCTTGTCCTCCTCTTTTTTAATCAAAAACATAACCCTTGTGGGACTTTATTATATTAGGTTTGCATGTCTCTCCTGGTATATTTTGTTAGTAAAGTCACCATTTCAGAGGCCCTTCTTTGATTTATCTGTAAATTATTTACAATTTATAAGCATGTGAGAATCTAAAGAAGAACCAATTCTGGACAGGAAACAAATTATTTGGCTTATCTTGCCAACTATTGCCAATTAACTTATAACAAGCCAATGCTTTTAAACCAAATATTGCTAAAACTATTTACACATTTTTGTTAGACTCGTTAGATATTTTCCATCTAGCACCAAGTAGATACCAGCGAGATCTAGAGATCCAGAAACCTTCGACTGACATAATATATATTATTCTCTGAGATCTTCTAATCCATCCCGCGGTACAGAGCCGCAGATGTACTTACTTAACGTGCTGCCCAAGACCTGCTCTCCTAGCTGTCTCTCTCCGCAGTCGGCATCTTCCCCACAAGGCTCGCCGTACCTTTAAGACACACAGCCCCATGGTATGATGTCATATTCTGGCGCTCTGTGTCTTAAAGGCACAGCGCCTTCTAATGCAGTCTATGAAGGCTGTGCTGAGCCCCACAACCTCCATAATGGGCTGGTTGGGCTAATCGAAGATCTCCAATGGAACTGACCCAATGAGCCACGGGACATCGCAGAGCCGGGTTGCCCAAGAGGGTGATCTGCCCCAGTTTTGTAGCAGGAGGACTACCTCAGACCTGGACCCACTCTAGGCCTGGCATAGTGAGCCTTAGCCTGGATACATCACTAAAGAGCACACTATATATATATATATATATATATATATATATATATATATATATATATATATATCATCTTCTGTTATTGAAAGTACACAACAAAGTAATACATGCTGAACTTCCCGATATTTCATTTTAATTAATAGAGGGTTTATTTCAAATATTGGAAATGAAACTAAACAGCAGATGGCAGCAGATGGCAGCACTTACCTATCCCCTCGTACAATTCCTTCAACATTTCATTTTTTCCTAAAATACTGAAAACTAGAAGAGAAACTGCTCTGGTAGTGTCCTAGAGGCCTACGCCAGGTACCACATCAACTGGGCTCAGTGGGATCATCAACCGTATTCAACATCTCTCAATAAACACTGGAAAGACAAGTTTAAGGAGTCGAACTGGGAAGTACCCCTTCTTCTCTACTCTTCAGATTCTATGTTAGTATCTTTCTAAGTTGTATATGTACTAAGCCCAAGAGTCGTATCATTACAGAACGTATTGCAAATGTATTAAATCTGAATAAAATCTAATTTTCTTGACATAAGAATATCGCGGATGAAAACCCGAAGGAAATAGACTGGAAAAATGCGACCCAGGAATATGATTTTATCCATATGATACAGGTGTGCAGAGACAGCGTTGGGGGTGATTCCCTAAAAACCTAACTCATCAGGTAAGTTAGAGGGTTAACTTGCAATAATTCACAAAATGTTGCTCTCAAGGGGATATGAGTGCTGATGAATGAAATTTTAAAACTGATACATTTGTATCTGCTCACCCAGAAACTTTCAGCAGAAACGCGGTTCTTTTGTGTTCTCTTATTGCCAACCAACCATGAAAGGACCTATAATGGCATCGCCTTCATATTGTGGTTAGTTTGGCTTGGGACTTCTTATTTAATGGGAAATTACCATTTATTCAGTAATCTATCTTTTTATTGTTCTTCTTGTCTCCTCCTGGTTAAAGTTTGTGAGTTCAGATGAGCACTCAACTGTTGATTATGTGGTTGGACTTCAGGGATATAAAACCTAGAAGATAAAACAAAAGTCATACAAAACCGCAAACAGATATCTAATATGGAAATAGGGCGTAATGCCTCATCTTCCTAATGCTGGAGGATTACTGGTGTGCTGGTGTAGGGCAAAAGTCGGAGAAAAGGCCACGTTGGAGGATTGTCATGGAACGCAGGCGAATAACCTGGGCAGATTGCGTAGGCTGCACGCTGAAGGATAAAAAAAATAACCTGAAACCTAAAAATGGTAGAAAAAAGTCCGTGGGGTGTTTTAAGTTCATGGAATAAAACAGGAAAGTTTTGATCATTAAATTACATTTAAACTATTTTATCGTTCTCATTGCCCTAAAAATGGATGAGGCATAAAAACAATATAATTATACAGTAGCACGCACAGCTCTGTGACCCTGCAATCACTAGAAGGACTTTCTACCTGCGACCCCTATTATGTGTTCTTGTCTGAATTATAATTCCGGGTGGTGTATTATCTTGATGATTTGTCTCTTGCTGTTCAATTTTTCATAAACCGCCTGACCCCAAATGGGAAATTTCTGATCATTCTAAATTCAGGTAAATACACAACGTTCTAAAATATTTGTGCCGCACTTAACTAAGCAACGACTGAATTAAATTTTGCACCTAAACAATGTATCACCTTTTAGATACCTTTATGGGACGAGCAGAATTGCATTTTAATGGATCAAAAGTTAAAATGGTCCTATTGATAAAATGTTAATGCTACTCGGTCAGGCTACAGTTTATTCCAGATGACTTGTGGCCAAACGCCATTCCCAAGTGCCAGTTTTGGAGAAGTTTAACGTTGAGAGAAATAGGATAACAAACTCTTGCCCTTCCTAAATCTTTCCATGTGCTACCTCTGTCCTCTATGTTTAGTTTGGTCAGAAGACTTATGACACAAGACATTTAACATGGACCCTTCTTCACTGCTCTCTGTGGTCTTCGTTTGCAGTCAATACTGGTAATAGTGCTGAGTTATGACATCATAAGTTGGCACCATTAGTGATGGAAAAAGACCCTCAAAGGAGCACGGAAGACAGCTTAGCCTCAATGAGACACAGATCTTGATGCTTAACAAGAGGGATTGTAAGAAAACCCATTTCTTGTTCTCTTTAGATAAATTCTCCAACCATAGTAGAGATATCATGGTGGAAGGTCCCAAATAACCATATGCATTGGAACCGTCCGTCACTTTGATCTGCTACTGTCTACTTTTCTTCTTTTCTACCAAAAAAACCCTTAATATTGTTAAAAGAAGTACAGTTTTGCAACTTTGTAAGATTTCTGATATGCTTGTCATTACAGGAGAAGGTGGCTGGGCCGTGTTAAGAAACAAATGCGAAGCCAGCTTAGATGAGCACCACGTGTGCAACTGCTTTACATCGTTGGAGTTAAAGATGAAAAACAGGAAATTCAGGCAGAATTGGACATTACGGAATGTTTTATGCAAGGTAACAAAACCGGGGAACACGTCTTGGACTTCATCGCTAAAAAACTACGATTTCTCCATGGTGGTCAGACCACACGTGAAGGCTTTGGTCTTGGATACTCTGAATGCTGTAATCATTAATGGAAGATAGTTATAGGCTGTTCTTAGATGTGGGATTTTTTTTGTGTGTAATTGTAAATGGATTTTTGTCCATCTAAGGAAGGCAGACAAACTGTAGTAAATGTTTGTACACATTGTGAATAAATTACGAGTGTTACGAGTTCATTAGCATTGATTACAAATTTGAAGACTCCTTTTCTTAATGGCTATTAATTGATCACTTACGGAGTATCCATTTGTCTTCAAATTAGTCTGTAACTAGGAGTGGCTTGGTTATTTACCGAGAGGTGATTAATGGTGAGTTAATATGACACCAGCATTAATTCCAAGATAAAGTTAGGGGGGGGGACCCTAGCAAACAAATCAGGGGTGATTCACGAAAGTGTGAATAGTAGGTGATTTTCATTGAAAAAAATGTGTATAACTGGGATCATTATGCAGGAAAATACAGTTGACCCCACATTTTTTATGTAACCTACAAAAACAGGGCAACCAGATGGGGATGGTTAAAAAAAATCATCATATGACGGTGATTTTAACACAGCCACACTACTCAGCAAAGATTTAAAGGGGAGCAAATGCCCAGTTTTAATTGCTGGGTGTGCACCTCCTTCGCCTTATATCTATATATACCCTTACTCTCTTTGTACCCCTTAACCATGCAAGAGCTATCTTTAGTCACTGGGCATAATTCCTTGTTATTGCCTTTTTCTGAGTCCTGCACCAGTATCCAGTTTCTTGCCTTGCCCATGAGTTATATTACCCGTTGTACTGTCACCATTGGATCCTGAACTGTGTACCAGACCTCTGCTTGGCCTTGACCTTCGTTCCTGCCTTACCCCTGTGCACTGACGTCTTGAGTCCTTCTCGGTCTACCTGACCTCGTCCTGCCTTGACCAAGATTCTTCCCTGTTCTCCTGCACTAAATTTTCTGTGCCGTGTTTTGCCCATCAGGTGTTACCAGCTCTGTAATCTGGATCCCTTTCCTGACGTCTTTACCTGGCGTGACACCATCCTAATTGACTTCTTTTGAATCCGCCACAGGACTGCATCCCCGACAGCCCTTTCCGAGGCCTATATTTATTGTTTTACATTCTAGATTGTCAGCACCTAGTGAGCTAGTGATTAAGACAGATATTTCATGCAAGAAAGTACTGTTATTTTCCATGGATCTTGTTAATGTTATCATTATATATGTGACTGGCAAAAAGGAGAGAGGTTGGGGCAAACCTTGAGGGGTCAGCCAGTACACTGTACACACACACACCCATACACACGCACTCCCACACACACTCGCACACACACTGGAACAAATCTTCTCTTGTGTTCGGTTTATGAACCAGTAACACTTCCTGACCACATGGCATTAGAGGAATTTGGGGGAGGAGAGAGAAAGAGACTCCAGTTTCAGATCATCTGATGCAATTTCAAGCAGCTTCTGTCAACAGATGATCTTCAGGAAGATAAACAAGTAAGTAAAGGAACCTCACTTTAACAATCAATGTGCATCTGATGCATGGAAGTTGCCATTAAATACATTGTATCCAGAAACGTAATGCAGATCCCTCAGAGCCGGCCTCTTCCTGCGTCTCCTGCAGACTTAACCCTTTACACAACAGACGGGTTACTGTTTTCAGAGCTTCTGGTTATCACTCTTCTGAGATGGCTACTTGAAAAAAAAAACATTTATTTGGCGTAGGGAAAAAAAAAACAAATTGTGAAATTTCTAAGAACAGAAAAATCTCTTAAGACAAGGGAACAAAATATTATTATTATTTATTTTATTATTATTATTTTTATATAGCGTCATCCTGTTCCACAGCGCTGTACAAAAGTGTAAACAGGACATAACAAGTAGTATATAACATAACAGTTTGAATTACAGAAGAAACCGGTAAGGAGGGTATATAAATATATATATATATTCGTTAAAACCATAGTATGGCACTAGTAGACTCCCCAGCCCCGTGCGCTGTGGTTATTTACCCTTTGATTAGTACAGGGGTGTGTAAGGTATCTGTGACTCAAAGGTCTAAGTCAATATAAATAGCCGTCCAGAGCACAAAGTAAATATAGAAATGATCTTAACCATAAAGTTTACAAAAAATACCACCACTCTATATTTATTATTATTTATTGATTTATATATCGCCATCATGTTCCGCGGTGCTGTACAATGAAAATAATCAGATTTCGGGCATATCCCACTAGACACAAGGCAGAGGGCTGCAGCGGGCATATATCGATTGAGTCCTCGGTGGGCTGCGGGTCCCGTCACCCCTACAGACCTACTGCCGATTTAAACATTGTAGCAGTAGAGTTTCACGAGAAACTCTGAGATCTCCTCATTTTAAAGAGCCACTAAAATTGTGTGTATTTACGTGAAGAAGGATGATTTGTTTTATAAATTTAGATAAATTTAGATAAGACCGTAAAGAGTGGACATGAAAAGCAAAAGTACATAATTATTATGAGCTTTAGTACATTCCGCAGCACGGCTCATAACGGCGTCTATTTATTTTCAAAGGAATATTATCACCGCTGCTCGTTATTTCTCTCCTCTACCCAGAGTGCAATGCGAAAATAATATAATAAAAAATACAGTATAACAGGAAATTAAGATGGTGCATGGAGCAGCGTTACGCTTAACCTGTCATTAAAATGTAAATATATGTATTTATATAGATATGCCATTCGCATACCAGCGAGATCTGCAGATAACTCAGACCGTTTCCCTACAGGTGGCTTTTTTTTATCGTGGGGATGAAGCAACGTGTTTGAAGACAGATCATTTCCAGGCAGGAAATTTAGCTGACTCCAAGGAAGGCTAAAGAACGATCCCCTCCTTCCTTCAAGCTGTGAAACGGGAGAAATGGAGCCCGCGATGAGAAGCTTGCTCTCAGACAACGGCAGATATGTGCAGTCGTTCCGCTTGTTCCTTAAGAATTCGACCGAGCACCAGTGCATGCAAGAATTTATTGAAACAAAACTGCCCGAGATTATATCAAGGTAAAGATTATTCTGCCTGACACTCATTCATTACCTGCTGCTGTATTTGTGCTCAGAGATTCATACATATTAAAGGAACCGGCGCTCGTATAAATCATCTGCGGGTTACTGTCTTATTACGTTGGGCCGCGGTGTCATTTATGGATGCAGGGGTTTGTCCTCGATTACCTACCTTTATTGATAATCTCCTGTCTTTTGTATGCTGTGTAATGGGAATTATCCGCTAAGGTAGGAGTTGGCAGGAGAGTCGTGGCTTCGGCTCCCGGGAAATACTCTATGCATTATGAAGGGCCATCCCTAGCGGATTTCTCGACAAAAAGGGGCTGATTTAAATATGCTTTATACTGGGTCATCTAGAAGCTTCCTTAATAATGTAACGGGAAGTCAGTATGATGATACGCCCAATCTTCTGCCAACTTATTGAATAAACCCCCATGGTGACCAAAGGGGTCCATACTTCTTTAAACTATAGGCGCAAGTTAAATATATGTATCTATAGATCGTGATATATCTCTGGAAATGTTTTGAATTTTAATAAATACTGTGTCATGAAATGCATATATTTTATTATGTGTATTATTAGAATAAATCACAGCCCAAAAAATGCATATATTATTACTATTTATAACTCGGAGTCTCCAGGTAAAGTTCGGCTCTCTGGGTCTCCGAGTCAGTTTCTTCTTTCTCCAGGCAGTAGAGAGGCCACGCCCACTCCTCGCCTACTCCCCTCCCACTAAAGCCTTTGTGATGATAGCTCCACCCCTACTTGCAGGCTGCATATGGTAAGCCCCACCCCTTTACAAAAGCCACTCCCCATTTAAAGGGAGAGCACTGGATAACCTGAAACATTCCCAGTTATGATTATTCCACATCAGCAGAAAGTTCTTACCATTAAATACCAAAACATAATATTAATATTATTATTAGTTATTATTATTAATAACCTTTAATAGTAATCGTTGACCCAACTCAGTAATGTCTCTATTGTTTGCGTTTAACTTTTTTCCAGTATAGAAAATGAGAAGCCCGCCTTTGATATTCTGGGTGTAGGAAGTGGTTCAGGTATGTCGAAAAAGTTAAATATTCTTTTTTTTTATTAATCAAGAAAATATTTTTTTTATTATGAAAATAAATGCTTTTATCATGGAATTTTGTGGAATTTTGCCAGGTTGCATTTTAATTTCCTGGTTTGTTATAAAGTAAAATATTGTCTCATTCAAATTTTTTTGCCGGGAACACTTAATTGTCATGTGACACAAAAGCAGGCACTGATTGGTCATTTAAAAAAAAAATTAGACTTTTTTTTTTAATAAAGTTTCCCTGTCATTTTTCAGGAATTAAACCGCCAGACAGATCGGCTTACATCTATTAGCTTAACATTAATTTAATTATTTTAATATTTTATAATATTTTAATAATTAATTATTTGGAAAATAGCCCCTTTTTTTAACCCCAAGGAATGATGAT
Organism: Sceloporus occidentalis; assembly: GCA_023333645.1. Taxonomy (NCBI): domain Eukaryota; kingdom Metazoa; phylum Chordata; class Lepidosauria; order Squamata; family Phrynosomatidae; genus Sceloporus; species Sceloporus occidentalis. The sequence goes on from JALMGF010000083.1 coordinate 1,036,564, forward strand.
CCACTAACTGGATGAATACTAAAGGGAGATGGAAGAGGAAAAAAGTTTAGAAAGAGAGAAGGAGGAGAGAAAATAAATAAATGATGTAGTACGGACATGAGTGTAGTTATAAATTGCTACATGGTTCAGAAATAGTAATATTACTTATGATAAATTTGACACATTCCTGCTTTGTGGTCATTTCTCTGTTCTTTAACAGAATAGAGTATTTGGTGTCGCAAATTACCCCTTTCTTATAATAATTAAAGAAAACGTAAGATGTGTTTTAAGCAAATAACCATTTTAGTAAATATATTAATGAGCTTTAATAACCATATTTTATCCAAAAATGCCATTTATAGTGTTTTTTTGTTTTGTTTTTTAAATTTCAATTTAGTGTTTTGGTTTTTGTTTTTAGGTGAAATTGATTTGCAAATGATTTCAAAAATACAAGCGAGATATCCCGGAGTTCTGATTAATAACCATATTGTGGAACCAAGTGCTGAGCAAATCTTAAGTTATAAGGGTAGGTATACCATAAATTTAAATATTATTATTATAAATAAGTAAAAAATCATTTTCCTCAATTATCTGTCATAATTATGTTTTTTCCCAGCTTATTTATTTATTTATTTATTTAACGCCATTTACTAAAAATCCTCATTGTTTTTGATACAAATTTGTATAAAAATGACCTTATATCAGGGCAATTGTTAGCTCATTTAATTCCTATTTCTTGAATTATTATATACGACTTGTTATGTCCTGTTTACCCGTTGTACAGCGCTACAGAATTCGATGGCGCTATATAAAACAATAAATAATAATAATATGGAGAATATTTGTGTTTAAAGATACAATTTTTTACTATTCGATGATAATAATAATGTTGTTTTTTTTTGCACTTTGAACTCATTCCGACGCTTCGTGAACATTTCACTAATCAGCGAAACTTTGATGTAATTATTAATCCCGGACAGTTTTAATGAAATGTGCGATATTTGCTCCGTGCATTTCAGAACGCGTTGCCAAGACAACGGGACTCAGTAACATCACTTTCAACTGGTACAAGAAAACGTCGCATGAATTCGAGGAGCAAATACACGAAGAGAAGCAAAATAAAAAGTTTGATTTTATCCACATGATTCAGGTAACTGTTGCGAAAAACGTTGGTTTAACAGATGGGTGATTTCTTACCCAAACCGTATTAGGAAATACGCCAAGACCTGAAAATGTAACCCCTGCTTGGTATTCGGACGCGATAAAAGTCCGTTTACGCAATGAAACCATCAAAGGTTTCATCGTTGGTGTTGGCACGTAAGTTCAAACAGGGATATCGTCTTTGTGTGCCAATGCATATTAACCCTGACCAGAACTGGGGCCAATTACGTGGCTAGAAAAACCCGGAAAGAGATCCCAGTTGTGATTATACTTCGTCTTTGCCTAGGATAGCCTTATATCTATCCCATGTGTAAATAAACTGTTGCTCGATTAACCTCTACCATCTCTACCGGAAGGCTGCTCAACCCATTAAAAACAATGCATTGTGAGCCCGTACATGTATGGGCTTTGTCATGAAGGGGTTAAGTGAACAAATGCTTTTTTAACACCTCATCTAAGCCATTGGCCTACTAGCTCTACAAGCTCTAGGTCATAGATCTATTTTTTATGCCGAATCGTTTACCGTTTAAAGTGTCAAATGTTCATATTTTTGTTTATTCGTATATTTCTATTTATTCTGTTATCATTCATTTTAAATGAATTTTTTTTTTTTTTTTAATTTTAGTAATGTATTTTTTTTTTTTTTTGTCTAATCGTAGATGTTATATTATGTGAAAGATGTTCCCGCTACTTTAAAATTCTTCAGGAGCTGCCTGGCGCCACATGGGAAACTCCTCATCATTCTCGTGTCTGGTAAGGAACGGATAATTAAAGAAAAATATACCGTGGTAAAAATATATTATGGGATCCCTGCCATGAATACAGGATTCTTTGCTTCTGACCACTTCTGACTGGCCTCCGTCGCACCTTTCTCACTTGACTGCGCATATCCATCAATCGGCTGTACTTCAGGCGGCCACTGGCCTTAAAGTGCCAGGTCCGATTTGTGATAACCAGTCCAGCCCTGCTCTAAATACCATTTATCTGTTGGCTAAAAAGGATATCAAAGTCATATCTAGCAGTAAAATTGTCAAAATGGCTTCTTGTGACACAGAGATGGATAATTGGTGGCAACAGTCTTCCAAATCAAGCCCAACTACGTTGATCACGTGGCTCAAACTTCAAAAGTTCTACACAGTTTACTCCCAAGCTCTTAATCATAATAAAAAGATTAGGATTTAGTGCTTCTTTGCTGTATCTTTGGTTTTCTTTGGTTATTCTGTCTTTGCTCAAGGCTAATTCCCACTTTTTGTTTTCTGTAGGCACCAGTGGATGGTCTACTTTATGGAAGAAATATGGATCCCGGTTACCGCTGAATGACCTCTGCCTGTACATAACGGCGGGTGATATCCAAGACATACTGAGTTCCATGGGCGCAAAATATAAAAGCTACGATTTGCAGTCCGACATGGACATAACTGAATGCTTCATTGACGGTGATCTAAACGGGGAACTTCTGTTGGACTTCTTGACTGAGACCTGTGAATTCAAGAAAAATGCTCCTCCTGATCTGAAAGATCAGATCCTACAGGATCTAAAAGGTCCTGGGTGCAGTTCTACCAAAGATGGGAGGATCATCTTCAATAATAACCTCAGCGTCATTGTGGTTGAGAATCAATAATTTGTATCATGGTAGCCCAGTCCACTAATCAATCACTGTTTTAGGATTTCATTATTTTCACTGATTCAATAATTAACACGTAATTTAGTAAGAAATGTATGCCCATATATGGAACTGAAAATATAAGTTGTGTCTTTATGCTACAGGTTGGGTGGCCACTTGATGGCTTGGGTGACCTTGGGGTTTGCTTTACAAGCTACTCTTGACCCAAAGCAAACAATCGCCATTAAAGGATTAGATCCTACCAAACATGTCCTTAAAAACATATTATCATCAAAATATCCGGAGAAAACATTTTGGGGACTAAAAACATCCAAAAATAAAGACAGTATATTTCATACAGCAGTATGTCCTGCCTTCATGAATAGTCAATGATGAAAAATAGCGTTTGTTCGATGCAGCGGGTCACGCCGAGATGTCAAGAGCTCTTGGAAAGCTTGCAAGCTGTTTGTAGCCAGGATTAACTGTACCTTTCATTCACTAATTCATTTGCTTTTTAAAGATTTTTAATGGGTTCTTAGAATCTGGAGCTGACTCCATCATATTCTATTTCTTATTAATGATATGTGAGCATTCAAACTTTTCAGTGTTATATCACAGCTGAAATCCCTGCTTGAATACAGGTGACTCCATTCAGAATTTCTGTACCTCCTCTTCAGTGCACTTCAAAGTACTTCCAAAACAGGGCATAGCCTGAAACAACACATTTCAAACCAAAAATGTGAGTTTTCTCCTTCCTTCGGGGATCGCTCCTCAGTCTTGTACAAGTCTTCTTACGACCATCGGAAAGTCACTAAGGTATCATAGTGGTGGTCTATTAAAGGGTTAATATTTTTTGAGTCCAGATATTAAAAACACTTTGAGCAATATTGATTCAACTAGACACTAGGCACTGAGCGTATTGCCTGATAATACCACTGGGCCATTTGCGAACAGTAACCCTAAGCCAGGGTTCATCCAGTAGGCCGTGGAGGGCATGGGTTGGATGCTTAGACGTCTGTTTGCTATTCTTATATTGTATCTGATAGGTAAGCGAAAGAAAAGACATTTAAGGTCATTCAAAAGTAAGGCATACACAGAACGGACAGAATTATGAAAGGGGATGTTTCTCTTTTTCTCTGATGCTCCATCAAAATGAGTTACCATGGCACGCGGATTTTTCCATAAGTTAAAGGCTTTCATGAAAAATGCGCGTCTTCAAGGTGACTATGATTTACGGGCGCTGTCAAAAACCAGGCTGAGTGCCCAGGAATCCTTGTTAACAAACCAACAGTTGAATTAGAATGAAACAAACAATTCAGCCCAAAAGAGCATTTTACTCGGGCAACACAAATTAACACAAAGTGCCCCAAAAGTTTACAAAATGAAAGCCCTGCCCGAAAGATCTAATCCGGATCTACACCACCAACAATAACCTGAATATTACCAACTCTAAGAGGTTCTTAATTGGATTATTGTTGGACGTTTATCAACAAGTAACAATGCAATTTTTGTTTTAGCATACCATACAAAACAAGTTTGAGATGCTCACCAAGAACACGCAGCCGCTTCATAGCCTGTCCTACGGCGCGGCTCCGCTTGGGAGCATCTCTGGTGCGATTAAGGAGGAAAAGTCTCCATCGACATGGGATCCCACCCCAATGGCAGTCAAGACCTGAAAGGCAACCAACAACCCTAGATGTACATCTCAGCCTTCATGGGCCTCATCAGCGGGGTCTAGTTAGCAACTCTCTAGACACAAGAGAGCAAAGAGGTCCACGTCTGGACCCACCTTTGCCTCAAGAGATCCTCAAGGGTCTGCCAAAACCAATAGTGTTTTTATTATTTCTAGGTAATATAGTGGATTTCACTTATTTAAGGTTGATACATTTTAACATTTCAGATGATAAATTGCCTACTTTTAACGAGAAGATCTTCCATGATTGACATGAATGAATTCCGGGAAGTGTTAATCTGATGATACAAAGTTAAATAACTCTTCTAAATCACATTGTTCCTCTACATAAACCCAGATTAGTATCCTCCGGTCGACTGATTCTGATTTTGCTACATGTTTGCTTGGGCTTTGATGTATCTGAATATTTAAACCCCGTAGTTATTTAAGAAAATCCCCGTTAACTGATAAGGTCAGCAGGTAGCATGTCTTCCCTTATTACATTTTCACAACATGAAGCGCAAGAAGAGAGCAAATCAATGGTAGGCAAAGTACAAGATTCCGAGAGTTCCGACATTCTCATTTTAATATTTAAAGAAATAAAAGATCAAAAGATCGCGCACAGCCGGATTCAGAAAAAAAAAATATTTGTTGGATTTTTTTATTTTTTTTACCTCTAAATGAACAAATTAGTCAAATCAAAGTTAAACTAAGGTTTGAGAAGTGGGTGCGCGCATACACTGTCTGCAGTCTGACTCCATTCACAACCGACTACCTTACCAAGAGGAATTTATACAGGCTTGTGAGGCTGGCGCTGGTAGATAAGGCAGAAACTCTTTGCTATCTCCTGCCTGAGAGTGCAGCGCACACATGAAAGGCATAATGATGATATGAATAAGCTTTGGCTGTCTCGCAGAAGACAGCTCATTTTTCATACTTGAGTAATTTATGTAAACACAGTCAATTTTCTAAAGATGCTCGCCCTTGCCTTTGTTGCATGCAATTCTCATATTTTGTACAATTTTGTTCCGTTTCATAAGTAAAGTGAGACGATATCACTGTTCGGTATGATTTGCTTCTACCTAAATCCACTTTTGCTTTCGGATTCCTTGGCTAGAACGCCAGTTGGAATCGGCCTCTATTTTCTTTATTTGCACTTACCATTTTAGACATATATTTTCCTTATTTTAGTGATATCGTCTTAAATCACAAGATACATTATAATATTGTATTTTTTTCTTTCCATATACTCTACATGTGTTTTATGGGATATGTTTATATGTGATGAGCTAGTTAATGGCGAAGCTAAAAACATGGATACCATGTATCTGAACAAATATCTCCCAACTGTTCTTGAAGGTCAACATAGTATATTTGGATTCCTGTTTCCGCAGGGGATGAGTCCGCCAACCGTGCATTAATTCTAACCTGAAATGTAGCAAGGAGGACAGATGTGCTTACATTCTGTTTACTGTCATCTCATATTCTCCCTGCTTACATAAGGTAAAAATGATCTTGCGCATGCTTGGTGGTACATTTGATGGTATGAGCAGCTAGTTGCATATTAGTCAGGGAAAATGGACAGATAAGAAATATGGTTGGAACTTGTGCAGAACAGACAGAATACGGGTAAGACTATGTAGAGCTTCCTTATAAGTCAGATCCTCATTGTCCCAGAAATACATGGGAATGCCAGGAGAAGACCAATCAAAGCCAAGGTCCAATTCAACAGCTCAGCAGGGATCACTTGTTTGTGACTTGCCAAGTGATGGTCAGCATTCCTGCCAGAAGCCCAGAACCGGTCAGCGATGCTGCCAATAGATTATGTGTTCCTTGGGTCCAACTGTAGAACCCAGTGAGACTACAGAGATACCACCAACAACAAAAAATGGTTCAAACAGAAGCACAACATGTAAGGAACAACTCTGGATCAGTTATTTATTCCGAGAGCAATAAGCAATCAAAGGGAAGTTTGACCTATTAGAGCTTGAATATTTAACTCAGTTGAGGTGTAACTCAATGAGCGCAGGTGACTGCTGCTCATGTTCACAGTAGGACTGAATAGAACATCTGGACCCTGAAGGGCTTAGGGAATACCACAAACTGTGTTTATTCATAGACCAGATATATATTTCACATACAAGACGTGCTGTGATACAGAACACAAGCATTGACAGCTTCACCATGTATATCCAGGCACATCATTTGTACAATTAACATCTTTCACATCATAAACATTTCTAAGTACTCTACTGTGTGCGGCTCGGCACCAGCAATCATTTATACATTAGTCTGTAACATTATAAAGAAGCAACAGCCAGGAAAGAATGAATGAATGAATGAATGAATGAATAAGGAAATAGTTCCAGGGGCTCAAAAACAATGTGGTATTATGGCAGTTGTGGCCCCTGGGGTTACAGGGATGAGATGAGAGGCGGTGTGGAGCTTGGTCTTCCTCCTTGAGACTGTTAATGATGGAGTAATCTTTAAGCAAGCTGAGGATCAGCCCGTGACAGTCCAGATAACTCAAGAAGCACGCAAGCCATGTTCTAGGCTAATTGGACTTTCTTAACTAACCTCAAATGAGTGCCTATGATTAAAAGGAAGCTCATGTAGAGAAGCCTAAGGTGTCCCCAAAGATCCAAAAAGCTCTGCTTATCTTGGTACTTAAGTTTTTTTAAATTAAAGCACATAGAGTGGTTGGGTGGTAGAAACCCCATTGATGCATGAACTCTTTGTCTATACCGGTCCACCTTATGGCTGGCTGGCAGAGGTATAACATTAGTTTATAATATCGGTTTCTTTTTCTGTATGCTGTTGGGAGCCCAGGCCCTAAAATACACTTTTTTTAAATGGGAAATGCATGTTGACATTTTGGTGACCACCTTCAGAGGAGGACCAAGAAGTTCCAGAACTCCCTTCATTCAAGAAGTGTGGCTCAAGAAGAAGAAGACTGGGGACCCAATGATCCTCTGCGTGGCCTTTTAACAGCACTGGTGCCATAAGCACCTTCACAGATATTGTTATAGTTCTTTGGCTGCATTGAAACATCATTTGAAGTCGTTCGCCAAGGTCAAAACAACCATGTTTGCTTTGTGTGTTCTTTAAATGCACGTTAACAGATTATACGGCGAAAGTAAATTTTTCTCTGTTAAAGGAAATACGTATTAAATAACTTGAGTCTTTTGACTTTTATCACTTTGTTTGGGAAAAGAAACTTGATTAAAAAAGTCAAAGCCTCCACTATTATATAAAAAGAATGGCTTGCCCAGAACTGTTCAGTATTTCGAGATACCTTGGTTAGTTAATTCCCGTGTAACAAAAAAAAATATATATATATTACCATATAGTGTAATTTCTAAATCTACAAAGCAGACGTTTTATGTGCAACATAAAAACGGTACCTTTTTAATGTGCGTCGAAGGCAATTGAAGCAAGGTGCTATTTCACCATGTGTCTCGGTTATACTGCCGTGGAAAAAATATATGTTTTTTTTAGAACGGGCAGGGTAGCTGCTATCTGCGGGTCAGCCACATTTAAATAATCAAGGAGAGCGGGTATTAACAGTTTGTTATTCTAAGATCTAGCGAGTATTCTCCCTCACAATCTTCAATCTGCTTAACTGTTAATAATAGGGGAACATTTTGAATCATACAACTCCATGTATAACCAGAGAGGCTGTCCTGAAGAAGACAGAGCCGGAAAGGTCCACATCGGGTATCTGGCCAACTGGCCAACAGCGCCACACAGTGGCCGTCAGCCACATGCCACCGGAGCATAAAAACCTACTTTGCGGCCACACATATCCAGCCGTTGGCTGCTCTTATGTCATCAGGCGGTTGCTGGCCTTAAAGTGCCAGGGCCACCTCATCATCGCCGGTCCGGCCATGGAGCAAATGGTGTTGAACTACACCCCTTGAAGTCAGGGCCAGACTGGGGATGGCTAATCATTTAGTGGCCACTGGAGACAGGACATTTTAATACTATTGCATCGTGTGCCCTGCTGCTGGAATGGCAGTATCGGTAAGTATACATCGGCCATTGGCATTTATCAATTCAGGCCAGCTTGAGGTTGCAAGCAAGTGCTTCTAAATATCCCATCTTAAATTGCAAATGCAAGAGACGAGACCCAACCAAGAATGAACAGAGCTTAAGCAGACCGGCGTCAAGACTCATCACTCAAGACGGTCTCTTGACCAGTCATGTGCGATTACACACATGAAAAATCTCCATCAACTAATGGAAAGTATCAGTTGGTTGGACCATTCCATCGGTCGCTATGGTAATAAAACCACTTTCAAAATGTTATATGTACCATAAATGATTCCCCTTACGCCTACCTTTTACAAGCCTTCAGAATTTGTTTATAATTTTCAAGTCCGGGGTATTTCTTAGTGTTTTCTTTGACTTTGTCTTTTTTTTCATGTAATTTCGGAAAGGAGTTTGTAGTCTTTTCTCTCTAGACACAATGCCCTTTCTACAAGAATTGAGATTATTTTTATCTGAAACCAAAACATGTGCTGACGATTCAAAGGAAAAAAAGGGTCTAATTAATTAAAATTACTTACTTCAGATAAATATTTGCTCATACCTTATATATGGAAATTTAGTCAGTTTCACAGGAACACAACCGTAGAATTCAGATAATTTTTTAAATAAATTGAGCCAACTGCTGCTTCGAGTGACATTAGCGATATTACCAGAACAGGAGGTAAAATGTTTTCATAAATATGCAAATATCCCCTACCAGGGTATTCTAATGCTTCCTGCTACTATACAATATGTCACTTTTATAACAAGCACTATTTGGAAATAAGCAAATTTCCAGCAACCTAGTTTAACTCAAAAATGGATCTTCTCGTATTGGTCCCAAAGAACATATTTAGCCTTAAGAAGCTTGTGATGATACCTTTTTTGTTAGGGAATCTTTTGAGTTTATCTCTAAGAGCAATTTGTAAAGAAGCACCGACTGAAGGGAGTGAAACTAGTCCCATGGTCACCATGTGTGGTTCACAAGCTCATCAGGGCCAAGGACATTGTTGAGGGCATCTCAAGACTTTCTCGCTGCTACAAGCCATGACTGGTTGGGCAATTGTGGAATCAAGTAGGCTGACCAGCATAAGGGCAATCCATGTCCTCTTTGCCTCCCCTAAGGACATTTACGAATGTCAGTGGCTGTGATTTCCATCATGCTCTTCAAACATATAGGTGGCCAAGCAAGCTGGGAGTTGTAGGTCATCAACAGCTTGGGTTCCACCATATCCCTGGCTTTTACAGAATCTGTGTACTCCTAGAGGGCCAATTAAAATAATTTAGATGAATGTTCTGTTAAAGAAATGGTCTACAGGGTTTTCCTTCTCTTAATAATATATCATCGTATGCTATCTATTTCATTGCCTCCATTGCAGGTGCATAGTCCTATTTAATTAAACACCCTTTAAATGTTAGGTATGGAAATATTTAATAATATCGTAAAAAGGGCTTTTATATTCTAGATTTAATTTGATGAAGAAAAGGCTTACGGCCATTACAAAATGGTCTGCTAACAGGTAAAAAAATGCAACTCATGTTCTACATAGAATTTTCTGTCCTGCGGAACGCTACTAAATGTTGCTCAACATGGTATATCTGACGTCTTTTCGTTTTAGCAGCAAATCCGATTGGATGACACATGTAAAAACTCTAGCGAGTAATTTCCAGAGTCAATGCTAATCGCATTTGCATACCAAGGCAATCTCGATACAGCTTTGAAGATATAATGACAAGGAAAAAAACAGCTGTGTTCCATTCAAACAATTGAGCATACAGTTAAAAGATCTAAGGAGCTATTTAACTATACAGAAACAATTCATGTTTGAACACTACGCAGATAAAAAGAATCTAAAGGAACCTTATAATAGCTGGCTTGTCGTAATATTCTTCAGAAACATTCATTTACAAACCTGGTTTAAATATATATGTTGACCGAGCTAAAAATAATGAAACATTATTTTCGTCCTGTGTTTAGAGATTTGGAGATTATAGAACTTTAACTAATCAACCCTCAATATATAAGTGATGGATGGGTTTATATGCCAGGCGGTAGTAGAACAGGGATAGGAACCAACATTGCTCATAGTGGACATTACTGGGGTCTGTGGCGGACAATTTAATGATGTTCTATAGACCTTCACAAACCTTGACTCTTATGTCCTTGTACGACACTTTCCTTATCTCTTTAAGGCATAATATTATTTTGTCATTTTTTTTAAATGCTCAAGGCACACTTTCTCCCACCGAAGAACCTGATCTGGTGGTTGAGTGGGGGTAAAGGTTAATGTGTGGTACTACCTGCTTACTGGTTTGCCAGATGCCAGTATGGTCCTGAGTACATGTGAGAGGTAAAAACTTGTTCCTCTGTTTTTTTAGGTTGAGTTTGAAGCCTGAGGTGCCTCTAAGACCCCTGTGGAGGTCCAACCAGGGCGTGGTATAGCAGTGGAGTAGGCCTGCCACTTCACTGGTTGCGTTTGACAGTAAGAGTAAAGAAGCACCTTCATCTTCATCTTTGAAGGTGGCCTTCTGACTTCTACCTCTCATTGAAGACTTCCTTGGTTCCAGATTTCAGTAGGGGAACCAAGAAGGCCTTTTGGCCAGGGAGGGAAGGAAGGGGTATCATATCCCTTCAAGGTGTTTAGGCCCCAGAAAAAGTTTTGGGATCCATTGATCCACTGTGGTTCACCCAATTTTTTCACTTTGATAAGGAAGCTCTTTGACCTCGACAAAAGCATGCATCATTGACCACTTCAAATGTTGGTATAAGGTATGTCTGTGACTTGTAAAGATGAGATGTATTGATGCACACTATGTGATCAGTCTTGGTTAAAGGCCTTCTTCTCATGATGTTATGATGCCAAGAAGAAATCAGATGACAAAACAGTTTGGGTCTTTGGATTTTAGAGACCAATGTAATTGTGCAAATATCTGAGAAGGACAAATATTTTGACATATGTTATTTAAACACAGTAATGTGGAGTAATGTAGATTTTAGGGAAATGTTCTTAGCGTGTATGCACCTTTGATTAATGATTACAAACCTCATCACATTTCAAAGGTTTACACAAAAAGAAAGGTTGGAATGCAGCACCCAGCAGTGAAATAGTGCACGAGCCAGGGCACCACCAAGTCCCCCAACAAATCCAAAACAAAGAAGCAAAGGCTCAGCACCCAAATGATAAGGTGAGTTTATTTCACACAGGCAACGTTTCGACGCACAGGTCTTTCTCAAGCCTTAGAAACATTAGTGCACACATTCAAGTATTTATGCAACAGCAAGTGATTAAGGGGTCGGACGCACCCGATCCTACATAACAATTTAAAGTGACAGTGCAAACTGACCAGTCTATATATAAAGTGACAGTGCAAAGATAGCCAGTCAATGTGTATATATAAATAAATAACATTATATAAAAATATTATACAAAAAATATGAATAAATATGAAGGTGAAGAGATAAATATACTACAAATATATATATATACATATATATCTATTATATAAAAAAGTGTACACAAGTGTTCAAAGGTTTAGACATGACTGGACTGGGACAAAAACATGAACCCAAGGTTATGACTAATATATCACCTCCAGAAACCTTGCCAAACCAACAGAGTAGATTTGAACCCTACAGCATAAATAGAAAGGCCTGCCAAGTTGGAAGCCATATGGGACCTTGATCCTTGAAGACTCTTCTTTTTTTGGTGGAGGTGGCTTTCTACTGGCCTTATCCCCTTGAGAATTCAGTGGTCATCCAGCATCCTAGAAAGGCTTCTACAGCTTATACATTGAAATTTTTCATAAATGATATATTTAACCCATTTTCACCCTACAAAGAGCAGAAGGCTTTCATTTCTTGCTTATGTTTATTTTTCTCCAGCAGGAAAATATTTCATGAGACCACTGTGACCTGTCCAAAAAACAGATACTTCCATCTACAAATGTGTTTTTCTTCTTGATGTTTTGAGTTGTAATGCATGTTTTTCTTTAGGATTAACATGTCTCTATTTGTTCCTTTGTTTGTGGCTTGCGAGCCGAGGCGTGGTAATCAGAGCAGTGGTCAGCCCCCCCGTTCTTGGCTACTGATCAGTAATAGGCTTTAAAATCACAATAACAGAAAAGCAAAGCATTTTTTTTTTTGTCCGAATTGAGATTTATGCAGAAAATATCTAGACGAGCGTCTTGCTGCCACTATAATTATATCTACACTCTGATCACGGATCACTAGGGGACAGCACTAGCCCACGGACGTACAGCCACCTCTTCCTAGCAGAGAATAACATCAGTGCGATACAAAAGTCCATTTGTAAATGAAACTATATGTTATCTGAACGAAGAAAGACCACCATGATGCCGTTAATCTAAAAGCAGGTATTTCTGGACATTGGGAATCAAAATAATATTAGAAATTTTCTGCAACCTGAATTAAAAACCTATTTTAAAAGTATAATGTAACTAAGAAGTCATGTAGACGCTGGAATACATTGATCGGTTTCAACAGGGCTTGAAGGGTTAAGCACTTCAAACCTTTCAGTACAAATTACTTACTCCTTGGCATGTAAAGAGTTAATAGTGTTTTTTATATTAACTCTTTATTTCTGCTTTTGGCCCTCTTAATGGTGCTGTTTTAACTACCCTGTTGCAATTAACCCATTTGTAACTAAATGTAGCATTAGAAACATAATTCTTAGTAACATAGAAATATAGAATTTGCCCCCCAGATCGGATCCTTAATCCAGCCTCGGCAGTCATTGTATTGTTTGTACGATTTCTTTCTTTCTGCCTTAGTTGGCAGCAAATGCCCTGCGGTGGGGCATTAAAAGCATCTGAGCTGGGGATCTGACTGCAAACTTCGCTTCTTCTAAACAGACATCCGGCCCGGGGGGGGGGGGGGGTTATGTTCCGCAAATCAAATTTACAACGGCCATACATCTGGCAATAATCCTGGTCAATATATCCATTTGGTGGGCCAGATGGCCAGAGATTCACGATATTCTAATCTCATATACAGGACAGTTTGGGCCGAGAGAAAAAAAAAATCCCTCGTAACGTGGCATCGTAGCTCGGTATTACATGCATGCGCAGGACAGTGTCCGATGGGGCGTATCTGCCAGGTACAGGAGTCCGGTGCCAGCTCTGGTACCACTTTCCTAAGGGACGGAAATCCAGACAATACGCGTTACAAAGTCACAGATCAGTTAACCATTTCAGTGCCGGAGACCCGGACACACATTCCAGCGCAACGTTTGCCATAGCTGCGCTTCTAGCTCATTTGTTCACTTAAAGGGAATGTTTTTCTCACTTTTCCCAAATTCTGCATTCTACACTTCTGTATATATTATATAAATCTAATAGCTAAAAGTACGATTGTGCTTACGGACCAAAGTAAGCAATAAATAGTTATTAAATCCCATTTTTTTTACGTCTAGTACATTTAATGGTGATTATTAACGAATTCCCTTTCGTGTGTTTATACATCTCACATGCTGCAGGGGGCAGCACTTTACATTGGGAATTCATATATCTCCTGGCATGTACAACTAATGTGACCATGCTAATTATTATTATTATTGTTTTATATAGCACCATCATATTCCATAGCGCTGTACAATGGGTAGACAGGACATAATAAGTAGTATATAACATAACAACCAGACTTACAGAAACAACAGGTGAGGAGGACCCTGCTCAAACGATACAATATATAGCATATTTAAACATTTATCGAGTATAGAAAGTATGGATCAGAAGAGGATACCCCTGTACTGGTATATTATAAGACCTTGTATACATTTTCTAACCTTTTGCTGGTATTCCTGGTAAATAATTCCATGTTTAAAGTGTCAAATACTGCCTAAAATATAATCAATTCCAGAATAAGTATTTTTACACCATTCATAAAGTGGAAAACTTGAGGGGTTTTGGAATTTTTTTTTTATATTTTGTCAGTTATACACAATTGTAATAAAGGAGGACTAAATAGTACAGCATTGGATATAGAAATGTGTCTTACATTCTAGTAAAGCCATAATTCTGTGATGGGTGTCTTGTTCACCGGTAAGATAAGAATTATATATAATTTAATCAGAGAATTCCATAAAAATGCAAAAGTTTAATTCAGATAAGTACTTATATTTAAAAGAAAGCGATCTTATCATAGAAATGATAAAAATGTAAATGATTGGTCCCCAATGAATACCAGCACTGATTGGATTTTGGCATTTTGTTAGACTGATATGGAATGATGTCGGAATTATATGGAATCTTCCCAAACCTTTTGAAAATTCTCCCTAATTTGGAGGCTTTAAAAAGAATAGGCACTTTTTTGATGACTTCTTTGTAAGGAGGCAGCGTGTAACCCAGCGCCAACTGCAATGGATATAAATATAAAAATATATTTCTATAATTATGAATGTTCTTGGCACTATTTTGTATCTCTTGATAATAATGGTAATAATGACAAATGCCAATTAAAATGTATTCTTTCCTGTTCCTGTTTAAATTTAACCTAAAATAGTAGGAATAATTCTACAATTTTTTTTCTTAGAATCCTCTGGGGTTTTTTTTCTGCTCTTGTAGCATTAACAGATTAATATCAGAACATTACACATATACTATCAAAGAAACAGCAGGTATAATTCAAGAATTTTATTGCTTGGCTGGACCCGTGATTCCCCCCCAGGGGGTTAACATAAAGTGACTTTGATAAATCACAGGTATATGTGAAACAGACCAAGTTAAGATTACCATGTCCCAAACAGAGAGATTACGCAGGATAGATTTTTGTCACTGATGAGATAACTTTTCTAATTAACCTTGAGGAACATAAACACCAAAGAAACATTTTCTTCCTATAGTAATAAAAAGAATGAGTAGTGTTACCATTATAATACATTTTTCAAAGATGGGTTACTGCATTAATCAGAATGAATATATATATATATATATATATATATATATAGTGCATTCCATGGGATGAAGCCCCAACTTTCCCAAAAACCACTAGATTGCAATATAGACTATATGGACAAAAGTATTGGGACACCTGACCATTACATCAGCTTTGATGACATTGCATTCTAAATACATAGACATCAATGTGAAGTCCCCCCCCTGCAGCTATAATGGCTTCCACTCTTCTGGGAAGGCTTTCCACAAGAGTTTGGAGAGATTTTTTGTGGGATTTTTTGCCCCTTCATCCAGTAGAGCATTTGTGAGGTCAGGGACTGATGTTGGATGAGAAGGACTGGCTTGCAATCTCCGTTCCAGTTCATCCCAAAGGTGTTCGATGGCATTGAAGGGCTTTGTGTGGCGGGTCAAGTTCTTCCACATCAAACTCATCCAACCATGTCTTCATGGACCTTGCTTTGTGGCAGAATGACAAGGATTCGGGGGGTTTGTCTAGTAGATTGGGATCCGATAACAGAGCGAGAACTCATAGAAATGGTTAATATGCAGCTGCCAAAAACATTATATTATGCAGAAAAAAACCTACAACCGGCTTAAAAAAGAAAACAGCGGAATATGTTTGAAAACATATTTTTTTAATATTTAAAATTTGGTGGGGGGTCCATTTTTAACTTTCAGGAGGACCCAAAGGAAAGCTGCTTTAGTGGAATAGAGAGCTTGGTTATGCAGATGATGTTTTACATGTGGAGAAATGAAGTAAGGTTGCCGAGTCCGAGTGCTGCATTTAAAAGCACATCTAAGAGGATAAGCCTTCAGATAAGATTCAAGATTACCCATGGATTGCCACAGCTTAGTCAGACAAAGAAGCTTATTCTATGTTAATTCCAGCAACAACATTCAATTAATGTTAAAGTTCTTTCTGAAAGCAATAGCATAAAGGAAGATTGATAAAGTGTTATCCCTTTTTCCATTACATAGAAACAATGAGAGAGGATTAAAAATCTAACAGAGGAATATCCGCTCACGTGTCCTTCTTATAAAATGTTTCAATCAGGGGACCCGGCTCTCAGGAACGTTTTAACATTTTCTAATAAAAGGCCAGCGATATAAAATATAAAAAATGGCAACATTTGACCTATAGATAACACCGAAGTTCCACAGTATTGCTTGTTGTAATGCGCTACTACTATTATTTTATGATACTTTTGGATAATATTCACTTCCTATACCTATTTATTTAATCTTCACTACTTTAAAGACTCAAACCTTAATCAGTCGTCGGTCTTGTCTTAGATTCAGGAGCCTATCCCATGCATGTTTAAATCCCCTCGCTGTATTACCCTCTACCACTTCTGCTGGGAGGCTGCTCCACTTATCTACTACCCCCTAAGTGAATTAAAACTTCTCTATACCACATCTAGGCCACTTACCCTCTAGTTCTAGATTATCGTCTCTTGTTCAACCATTTCTCCTCCTTTGAAATAAACTTTCCTCCTTTACTTTGTTTAGTCCCCATTTTCTTCTCTGAACTTTTGCTAGGATATCTATATCCTTTTGGAGATGGGGTCTCCAGAACATAAGACAATACTTTTTCTGCTATTAATGCCTTTAACGATACAGTCTAGCACTGCTTTCTCTTGCATTATGTCCTTAGAAATACCCCCAAATACCTTTTTGCTGACAGATCAGTAACATTAATGCTATATTCTTCCTTTGAATTATTGAATGCCAAGTGCGTTACATTACATTTATCAACATATGATTCGTTATATATATAAATCATCATAACTTTATGATATGTTATTGTTCTATAAATATAATAACCATATCACTTAGTATCATCAAACTACCTTTGTCTTGCTAGCTAATCTCCCTGTCTGTCCATAACATACCAACATCCATGTATTAAATGGCCGTATAGCCTTCTCTGCAAGGCGAGTATCACTCAATATCATACCATTCCTCATCATATTTGTATCTGAAATACACCATGTAATAGCTCAAGCTATTGATTTTACATTGCTATTTCTGCTGGGCCAACTGACAGTTACCATGACGGAATGGTAATCTATATTTCTTGCAGTTTTCTTCTATAGCAATTACACAAAAGAATATAGATTTGTTACTTTTTTGCCCATGTGATCATAGGAAAAAGTTTTGTTCTTGGTGACAGCGTGGCATTGCATATACAAAATGCAGCCAAATTTAGTACCAATGTGTAATATAACCATTTAATTGTTTTTTCGTTAATTGACACAAATATTGATATTTTGAAGGAACAAGGAACAGAAAAATAAATATTATAATTAATTAAAAATTATATTGTATATATTATATATCTATATTAAAATAATATAATCTATATCTCTACCTAAAATATTTTTCCTAATTGGGAATTTATTTTATTATTTTACTGTTGCTTTTGATAAGTAAAAATCATTCTTTAGTTATTATTTTTCTAATTGGGATTTTTTTTTTCTATTAATTCAAGGTTTTGATAAGTTTTTAAATTATTTTTTTATTTATGTTTTCTAAATGGGATTTTTTTTCTAGATTTCTAAATTATTTTTCTGTTGATTATAAGAAATACGAAACATTTTATTGGTTAATACATTTTGCTTGTTCCAACCACTACTGCGGCAAAGCAAATCCAAGAATCTATAAGTTGTTGGTTTTTTTTCAATAGGGTACAATGTATTTGCCACAATAGAGAAGTTATAACAATTGTATTATACCTGACAAAACAAAAATGTGGCCAGGCCCTGATACGTATTGCTAGTTTGTATCAAAGGTTCAGTGTCATTCTTTTAAGCCAGACGGGGAGAGCTAGCAATTTTTTGAGACACATACGCGTTTAAATCTGCGGTTTATGATAGGTATTAGCAAGCCCTGTAATGGATGGCATCTCTTTTTTATTTGTTACACCTTGAAGGAGATAGCAGGGTTTTCAATCATCAGATAACCTTGAAAGCACTCTGATACCAAATTGCTATCATGAATATTGGCACAGGCAGAGAAATAACTCAACAAACGTCTGCTGTGCATGATAATGCAAACAAGTGTAAAGAAAAATAATAAAGATCCGCATTTACTTACGTACATAGACGCAGGCCTGGATTGGTCATCAATACCGAAGGGCTTCAACAGGACAAAGTCTTTTTGTTGTGGATCTGATGGTCCTCCAGGGTGGGTCTACGTCCAAAGGTGCTGTTGGTCAAGCGAGAGGTCAACACAGTAGGGAGATGCAGAAGAACACCTATAAAATTGTGGAAGAAGGTCTCTCAATTGAGATTCTCCAGGTCCTAGGGTAGCCAAGTCATGGAATAGGCCTGCACACCTCCGTAAGATGTCAAAAAAGAAAAATAAATAAGAAACTACTTCCAATGAGGTGCAGGAAGAACAGGGTCCTCCTGAATAGCCTCGGATTTCAGACAAAAGAAAGCAAAATTCCGAGCAAGTTCAGGCCAAGTTTCACCTCGGCCGAAGAGGTTTTAAAGGCTTGAAATATAATGTACAATGATTTAAAAATATTTAGAATGAACTATAGTTAAACCCCGGATGAAGCGGAAAGCTTTAAGGGTTTTAATGCTTTTATGTTGCATAAAATTTCCTTCACATATTTTTCTTCTCCATAATACTTTGTAAAACTTTACAAAAAAATACAGAAATGATTTGTGTTCAGCGTGAATACATTAACAAAAGAATTAACTATTTTCTGCATGTTTGTACTTACATTATTATTTCTTTCGATATTCTTAACGTGTACCTGTGCTCCTCTTCCTGATTGGTTGCTTATTTTGATTTTTTGTTAACATATTTTATAAATTGTTCAGAAAATAAAGTAAAGGGCAGAGCAGTGCTTTCTAAAACCCCTAACCTTGGTAGGTAAATTGGAGTTAAAGATAGTTTCAAGTTCTTAAAAAAACTGGTGCGGGATTCACAAAAAAAAAATAAAAAATGGCTGTAATTTCAGAAGAATTGGGTTATAAAATCCAAGGCACGGGGAAAAACAATGCGCCGGAATTAAATATGTGAAGTTTTAAATACTACTCTTTGCAATCTGACCAATTGTGCAGCTAATATAAAACTAACAAAAGCACGAGAGATGATATAACGCTGTTAAAGTCTAATTATTTGTCTGGCTAACAAGGAGCAGTGAGATTTAGGAAGAAATATAGAATTATCCGTGACATCGAATGAAAACGCACTGTGATTACTTGCTGGCATATTTTGCGCCATTGAAAAAGAACAAGAGCATCTAACTAGGATAATTGATCAGACATTTACAAAAGGCAAAAAAAAATACATTTTAATTTTAAGACACGCTGCCATATATATATCCATTATGTACACGGGTGAAACTTGTCCAAGATATTTTTAATCAGCACTTAATTCTAATGACAACTCCTTTTAGCTGTGGTATCTAAGTATTCATTTATAGATGAGTTATATATTGCCATGGCATGTCACAATTTCAATCATTCTTTTTCAGTTTTCTTTTACTCTATCCATAATTGGCCATTTCAACGTTAATAAGCAACAAACTGATTACCGAGGCATGGATGGTTGGGTGGATAAGCAGGGACCAGTCCAAAATTCTTCATACAAGGCCGGTCCAACTTGGCCCACTCACGGAGGCAGGAATACAAGCAGAACCAAGAGGGCCGGCCTTAGGGGTGTGCGACCTGTGCGACCGCACAGGGCGCCATGGTAGCAGGGGCGCCTGCCCGGGACTTAACTTGAAACATCGTTTTGTTTTTTTTAAACTTTATTTAACATCGTTCATGTTAAATAAAGTTTAAAAAAAACCAAAAAAAACCCCGATGCTTTAATCTAAGTCCCGGGCAGGGGCGCCGAGCGGTTGCTCGTGAAGTTCTCAGCAGCAGCTCGGCGCCCCTTACTCTCCGTGACTCCGTCGAGGTGCCGGCATCTCATGTTGAGCGCCGGACTATTCCGGCCCTCAACATGAAATGCCGGCACTGTGGCAGAGCGAGAAGACGGATGCCTCCCGCTCTCACCGCAGGACTCCAGGGAGTCCTCCCTCCGGGGAGGGGTAGTTTGAGGGGGGGTAGTTTGAAGGGGCAGAAAGGGGGGGTAGTGAGGGGGGGCGCCAGAGGAGTAGTCCGCACAGGGCGCCACAACGCCTAAGGCTGGCTCTGAGAACCAAGAAAAGACTTGTGACTATAGAAGTGTGGAGGTGTGATGGAGTTAGGTGTGATGGTAGAGTGAGTACGTTTTAATGCAAGTGCGTAAGTGGGTATGTGTACTTGTGCTAGTATTCGTGCCCTCCCCATCTTGTTGGTCTGACAAAATCCAGCCCTCCATACTTACAATGTAGCACTGTTGTAGACATTTTATTATTAAAGAAAGACAATATTATAGGATTTTAGAAAGGCCAAACCTGGCATGATTTTTCTTGCAAACAGGGAAAAGAAAAAATGTCGGTGCGCTAAGCTAGTCACAGGCTCAAATAATACAAATGTATAATACGAGGCCTACCAAACAGGTGTAAGCATGCAGCAAGAAACAGTGTATTGGCTGTACAATGTATACAAAAAACAAAAACTGTCTGCGCTTCTTACCCTAATAAATTTGGCAACAAATATATAAACATAATATAAATGAGAGGTTTTGGTTATATGAATCGGCCAAAGCATAATTAAGCTCACCCGCCACGTCAAGGCACACTCTCAATAGGGTGAGAACCTACGCTCACCTCCTACATAGTGGGCACACAAAGCAGTTTATACTGCTACCAAAACCTTATTAATGTGTTGGGGGAGGTGCAATTAAACCTCCTTCCCAATGATTTTTCTTGATAACATATAAAAACATCAATGAGATTTAACCCCTTAAGGACAATGGGCAACCCATTGAAAACAATGCATTTTGAGCCCATACATGTACAGGCTTTGTTATTTAGGGGTTAACAATGTATTTTAACGGGTCAAACTGGTCTTTATATGTTGATACAACATATAACGTATTATTTTAAATCACTTAAAACTCATAATTTAGTGAATAATCCCAAAATCAATTATTAACCCAAAACAAAGCTGTACATTCTACCCAAATTTGCATTTTAATGTGATTTTCTATGTCTCGCCGACCATGTTTTAAAAATATATTTCCAGAATATCTATATCTCCTCCTTGTTTTTTGTTTTCTATTTTTTTTTTTTTTTAAAGAATTGATTTTTCTGTCTAGGACAATAATGTATTTGTATGGATCAATGACTCCTGAGCACGACATACACAGAAAACTAATTCTTTAATCAGAAAAAATATGTTTAAGTTCCCTTATGGGAAAGTTTATTTCTTTTGTGATGTACAAGTTCTATATTGAAATGATAGTTGTGGAAATTGTGTGATGGCAGCATTTTGAAATCATATTACAAACTTTATCTGGCTACAAAATAAGAACAATACAATAGTTTGTGTTATAAATTAAAGCAAATGGTAACATTTATAAGCAAAGTGAAAACAATAATTTAAAAATTATGATCATAGTATGTCAATGCAATGGCCGAAGGGTCCTCAAGTCTTCACCTAGGTAAATTAAAGTGAGGCCAGAGTAAAACTAGCCAAGTGAATGAGCCACATTGTTAGCCAATCGTGTTCGTTGTATACAAATATATATTTTGATCTTAAATCTTTAAGTTAATGAATTGATTTTGGCCATACGTGGGAGCTTCCAAGACCAGCTCTCCGTAGCCCTCCATCTTCGGGTAGACTGATGATGTTGGTGGGAGGGATTGCCAGTGTCAACTGGTAGGGCTGATGCTGTCTGTGGGTGGGGCCTATGATGTTGGAGGTGGGGTTGAATGGCCACATTGGGGAGTGTCTAAACGTGGCCCCCCAAAACTCAGAGATCTTGTGCGGTTACCTGGAGACTCGGAGAAGTGGCGCTTCACCCGGAGCCTTCGCACAAAATGCCTCTCCGAGTGAAGTGATTTTGGGAGATTCAGTTAAATGTTGTTTAGTTAACAAAAGAATTCAAAGTTATAACAATCTGAACACCCTTGGCATGAAGAAGGGATTTTTTTTCATTGGAAAAGTCTCATTTTGGATTTTTGTTTCTTCTTCTGGAACAATAAATATGGGTACTTGGAAGGGTCGAACTTGATGAACTTTACGTCTTTTTTTCCAATCTAATTTAAGGTTTTTTTTTTACTTAAAAAATTAGTACTTTGTAAAAAGTGTCTGATCCACATTAAATCTGAAGAACGTCCCATTCAAGAAACATGCCTAACTATCCTCCTTGAAACTCCTCCACAGACATAAGTACAATATTTATCAACATTCTCTTACTAAAGTCTTTAGCCTCTTGATTTATCCTCCAAGTAAGGGTTAAATAACCTGTTCCTGAATCTTATTTTAAAAATCGCGGCCCCTGGACAGGCGGATTTATTCAAATTCATATTAAACGCAGGCACTATATTTATTTCCTTGTGGCTTTGTAGAAGTTGTGATTGTATCACGGTAATATCTTTCCTATTACTTTGGAACATCTGCAAAGTAGCATTGATCCTTGGGCGCTACACAATTAATAATACAATTTTGTTTAACCCGCGCAGTGTATAAAACCATCAGCATCTCGTGAACCCCCCCCCCCCGAGAATCTGACAAGTAAAATTTATGGTAAAACCTCTTATGGTAATGGATCATTCTGTTTTACTATTCAGCCCACAGAACACGGGATAAAATATAGTGACATTTACTTTAGACAGTCTCTCTACTACGTTCGACTGCGGCGTGACGCTTATGAAATTTAAACCATGTTTGCCCGAGGGAAGGGGGCTAAAGGGTACCATTAATGCTTCACAACTGTTTGTACGGTTGATTGAATTACACCGCTTTTGGTCTTTTGCCGTTGATTGGATTGTTCGTATGAACAACATGAAGGTCGTTTAGAAGCTATAAGAATGGATATGATATGCAACGATATGCCTGAAAGGAACGTGCTGATGTCAAAAGGAACTTTTATGCTGAGAATATTTAAAACTTGACGAGCTACACCAAAGCTGGTGGCACTTTGATAAACGTCTCGAGTGTTGGAGTCACTTAGAGGCTTAGAATTTCTCTTTGGTAAAGCAGATATGCGATTGTTCGGTTACAGTTTATAGGTTGTCGTCTTCTTGAGTTTTGTAATGTCGGTCGGCATTGGCCAAAAACCTGGTTTTATCTCCTTTGCTCCATTAAACTTCCTTGATCTGCAGACCTGGAGCCGCCATTGCTGTCAGTCATGTGATATGTTGGGTGACTTTCCCGGCTCAAACACCACACTGAGCTGATGCTTTATGGCAATGCTAATGAAGTCCGTTCCTCCATAGACTTTTATTAGTCAGAGATCTAACTGGATGATTAAAACCAAGCAATTCTATTGTTTACCACAAGCAGTACGATAAGGAGTTTAGTAGATCGGGCAGATATAAAACAGATATATAACACTTGCAAATGACTAACATGCCGCTACCTGGAAAAATGGACAGATTTATAGATAGATAGATAGATAGATAGATAGATAGATGTGGATAGATAGATTTGACCAGAGCCTCTTGATTCTAACACCAAGCCAAACCCTTTATAAAATCTTTAAATTCATTTTTTTATTACATATATTTTTGTATATTTTTCAATTTTATAATTTATATTTTAGGTTCATCCTGTAACAAAATATAGCTATTTTACTGCTTAAACTCCCCGTAACCTGAAATAAATTTATGTTTTATGCATAACTAGTATAACGCAATGGGAAAGCTGAGAAGAAAGACAGCTAGGAACAGGAAACATGTATGTTAATTATTCTTAATTACTATCACCTCTCTGAGGTGAAGAGAAAGGAAGCAAAAAGGAAAAAAAAGGTTAACAAGGGAAACAAAAAAGAAGAGGAAAATGCGTTTAAAAAAAAAAAAAAAAAAAAAGCAATAATGATCATCCGATCATTTACTGTAATTTAAGAATTTAAGGAAATCATCAAGTGATTTAAATTCCTATAAAAAGACAAAATGGCTTTAAATGGGTTTAAATATCCAAAGCGAGTGCAGTTCTAATGATATCATTTAATGGGATAAAAAATGTGTTCTGTGAAAAGCCCAGCATTCGCCATTGTTGTATCTTAAACTATTCTGCTGGAAACATGAAGCAATTAATTTAGGCTGCCAAACAGAGGACCACGTAATGCTTTTTCAAATATCAAGTCCAATTTCATTAAGACTTAAATGATTTTTCTGGTCGCTTTTCATGTAGATATCTCTACAGTCAATTAGCATTGTCACTTTTAATCTGGAATACTTAGATACTGGTTACTTTCCATTACAGGCTTTATTAAAAAGAATCTTTATGGTCAGACAAAGGAAAGAGGAAATTCTTAATAGCCAACAGTTACTAAAATTTTAGAAGGTTCCTGTTTCTATAGCATTAAATAAAGAACATGAAGCTTTAGACTGTGGTCTCATAGTAGAAAACAAGTGTTTTCTTGTTATGTGTTGTAACATTGTAGCAGTGTATCAACGTTGGCATGCTTTTTTGTTGATGACATCATAGAGCGTTCTATGAGCCTAGCAC
This sequence comes from Sceloporus occidentalis, assembly GCA_023333645.1. NCBI lineage: Eukaryota > Metazoa > Chordata > Lepidosauria > Squamata > Phrynosomatidae > Sceloporus > Sceloporus occidentalis. The sequence continues at coordinate 1,061,486 of JALMGF010000083.1, forward strand.
AAGGCTGGACAACATTCAGATCTAAAACTACGACCCTCGTTTTGCGCTGCAACTGGAAAATAAGAGTTTTAATGAGTAGTCACAGTATTTAGTAAGCTTTCTGAAGCTCAGCTTGGCCCTTCTCATGGGAGAAGTTCTCTGAAGTCTCCTGCTATGTCAGACCTTGGCAAGTCCTCATTAAAAAGCAGTTTCTTTTTCTTGATTTGTGGAATCTAGCCAGTCCCGGACTGGCCATTTGGCACACCAGGCAGACGCCCGCTGGACAGTGGCCGGTAGAGACACATTATCACTCACACCGACACGGTGTGTTGACGCTCAATTGCTGCTCTTAGCTTCAAACCCATGTATGCAGATGTGCCTCCCTACAAACACATAGACACCAGTGCCCCGATGCCTCGATACCAGGGGCCTTTAAAATCTTACCCCTGGGCTTCATAGACCCTGCTCAGCCCTAAGGCCACAGGACCAAGCAAATTACTTAGGTCATCAGGTGGCCGCTGGCCTTAAAGCGCCAGGGCTGCTTCGTTATCGCCAGTTCGGCCCTGGCTACATTCACCACAAAAAATTTAGCTTAAAGACATAGTGATATAATCCCATCATCAACCGCTTTGATTTATTTTTGTCTTCTCGACGATTCCTTTGCCCAAACAGATCATTCTTCCCCAAATCTCGGTTCCGTAGCTTGTATTCCTCTCGTGTCGCTGTACAGTTTCTTTTCTTCCTTTTCTGTTTAGCTGTAACCAGCTGCAGCTGCTCCGTCAGAGGCTCACTAAGCACTCGAGCTATCCAAGCAATTAAAAAAAATTTGCACAGAAGGTAATTAAAAGCCCTACTGGTTCTTGCTATTAGACTGACATTTTAGATGCCTCTGGATGCTTTATTGTGCCAATAACCTATTTCCCTAGTCTCTGAGAGAAATTCAACTGATAATCAGTCATTTTCCGAAATTATCTCCAGGTAACGGTATACGCCACACTGAATTCACAGGTCTGTCTGCTTTGTGGGACATCTTGTTGCACGCCTTAAAAAAATGTTGATATCAGTAACCGGGTAATTATTGGTAGGAATAATGGTGACAAAGAAATTAATTCTTATGTTTCAGAATATAATTTGAATGCTCGATAAATCATTTGCCCCCTATGGCTTTATTATGTTGTGCAGCTTGGGTGGGCTTTATTGGATGGACTTAATCTCCCATAAATGTATCCAGATGTCTGGATACTTGCCTTAGAGATTTAAAACATGGAAGGTTATGTACGGGGGGTAGTTCTTGTCCAGGTTGCCAATAGTTGCCCATCCTTGATATATATATACCCATGCATCTGACACAACAAGCTAGGGCGGGCATCAAACCTCTAAAGCCCAAGCTATGGGACAGTAGGTGGCAATTAACAGAGGCTCAGACTGGAAATCCGGCATGCCGGGCAAAAGCCCAGTGGGCCAGTGGGTGGTAGTGTCTTATACTTACATACACAACCTCTCCAGCGACAGATCAGCTAACATGACAATCAATCACTGTTCAAATGGATCCAACGACCAGACCAGATCCCCAAGGAAGATCCATTGGGGATCCTGGTGCGGATATCATAATTGCATCTTGTTGTCCAGTAAGAATAATAGCTTATTTGTTTTGTCTCGTGGCTTTTATTTTTATTAAAGAGACACTCCAGCCATCATCCACACTGTAATGCATATAATTCTTTTGCAAATACATGGAGAGATTCTGCAGAGTGCCCCCCATATGCATTTGCCTCGCTCCCCTCCTCTCAGCTTCTTGGCTTGCAGGAGACGCGTTTCGCTGATCTGGGAAGAATGCTAACGCGGTTCTCTCTTTAGGGATAAATTCATCAAATGGACGATATGATCTCCCGTGTGATACTATCACTGCCTGCTTCATTTTTCCATGGGGTGGATTCATCAAGCAATGATTCATTAGAGACACGTCTATGAATCAGCCCCGGAATAATTTAGCAGCAAGCGATACCATCTCAGGTACGATACTATTATGCATTTGATTAATAGATCCCTTTTTTTTTACCCAAAAAGACAGAATTCACATTGTGGGGGCAAAAGCATCCAGTCTATAAAAATATGTAGGCAATAAATGTATTTCTATCATGTTATCAATAGAAAAAAAATAGTCTTTACCCGTCTCAGCGTAAGAGGATAGGTGAGAGTCCGGTTTGGCATGCCTTGGCCAACTAAACCTCTAGATATACACTATATGGCCAAAAGTATGTGGACACCTGAACACCTGAACCTATATGAGACCTTAAAAACTAAATTATCTGTGACCTACACTATAGGTCACACAGCATTTAGCACTCCAACTCACACCTTAGTACATATCGTTCCCTCTGAATATGAGCAGAGTGTTTGTAAATGATTTCCGCGGAGGGTTAACGTACATTGCCGTGCAGCTGGCTGCTTTAAGGACATCATTTGCATTGTTACACATTTAAAAGCTTGACTTTCCAGATTAATTAGGCAGATGATTAATTACTGCTAACCAATCAATTATTACGGCTGCTTTGGATTTTGGGGACTAAATCCATCTGAGACTCTGATCTTTCAGGTGTTGAGCCAAATGCGTCAGAAAAAAAAAAAAAAGCTCCAGATTATCTGCAGAAACATACTTTTTATAGTCTTTTTTTTTTTAACTTGTTTTGCACTTCTTAATCCATTCTTTGTCAACGTATTTAATTTGATCCATTCTTCATGAGCGCACAGCAGTCCCGTTTACTGCTGTGAGATTGATAACATGGAGCGTTATCAATCCCACAGCTCAGATACAGGACAGAGGCTTCAACTAAGGGATTCCATTTGTGCTATCAATCTCCCGGCGTCCAACAGCTAAAGAGTTTAAATCAGCTGCTTCCATACATTCTGTGGTCTTGTATTACGATGCTAGCTGTCGGTGCTGCCATTAGAACCTGTCGGGCCCGGTGCACACTTGCAGTCTTGCTCCCCCCATCCATTTGAACTCTCTTTTTGCTGTTATGACCTGTCCCTGTGTGTGTTTTATTCTCCTCTATCCTTGTATATTTGTTTTTATCCTCTGTCTCTACATTTTTTTGTTCCCCTTTGTTCCTACATACTTTACATCCATTTCGGCTTCCTTGTATCTTCTTTGTTCCTCCTTTGTCCCCAACTCCATTTCTTTCTTATTGTCCTCCTGTGTCCCTTCCTACCTTACATTACTTAAAACTGACCCAATATCTCAGCTTGTGCCCTTTAGAAGCCATGCGTACATCTTATGTGTCCCTTTTTAGGAAGGACAGTCCCTCCTTAGGACTCCAAATCCCCATGACCTTCTACCATACCCTAATGTCTTCTATTCTAGGATCTCAGAATGATTGCTGGGTATGAGGGTATCACAGTGTTCTACAACTAAATAACACAATAATATGTATAGAAACAGCAGAAAACATGTTTAGAACAAATTGAATGAAATGGATATAGCCGTATTGGGCCAAAAAAAGATGGAATCTTTAATTGTAGGTGGTATTTTTTGGGGGGAGCCAACAAAGAAAAAGATGTAGAGTAAGGCAAACTTTCAGGACCTCAGAGCTCTCTCCTTCGGATGGGTTATGTGACTATTCATCGCCTTTTTTCTTCTTCTTTTTTCTTTCTCCTCTTGATAAACTGATTAAGCAAACCTAACATATTGAAAGTATGGCTTGCACAGTTATTCTCTTTTATATACATGTCGATCTTCCACGGGCAAAGTTTCTTCTTGCTGTTCATTACAGAGCTGGAGCCGCCATTACCAGAGCCGATTGTGTCCATGACATGTTGTAGAATCCTTACTGTCAATTTAGTTACAGCATAGCTATCAACAGATCACAAAGTCACAAAAAAGGTTTCAGTAAGACCCAGAGCCATTGCCACAAGTCCAACAACATCCCCTGAAAAGAGTGTTTATCTCTGGCAATTTGGCTTGTTGGTAGATATGCATGCGCACCGATGTCTGGATGATGACAGGTCACAGGATACATCAATAGATGAATGGTCTACAACATCTTTAGACCTTGGCAATGGGAGGGTACGACAAGCAGGCTAACAGGGGTCTCAATATAGTGGGTCCATCAAGACATTGGCCATACCACCCATTATCCAAGTATCTAAGTCAAACTTATCGTTTAACATCATAAACAGAAGTATGGATTCCATGGTCAGCAACCCAATATCTGTTCCAGGTGAGGAGTCACTAATCCCAGGCCTTGTTTAACCCCTTAATGACAAAATGCATTGTTTTCAATGGGTTTAGGGACCGCCCATTGTCCTTAAGGGGTTAAATATATACTGTGCATTATGAGGTTTTTTTTGAACGCCCACATCTTGAAGCCTGTGAAATTGAAATATTTATAATTATACAGCTTCTGTTAAATGCTCTAGTATATGACAGGTCACAGAAGCTTCTTTGAAGCACTTTATCCTGTGCCATGCTGATTTTTCTTAACCGAAAGTATATTTCTGTCTGATTCTGTCATTTTATAATTAAGTTAAAATCGGATGAGAATTTTAGCAGGTTCATGTTCACACTGCTCGCAAATGACATGTAGACGGAAGGACACTTACTTTAACTTAATAACATCAAGCACCAGGGAAAAATACTTTATAGTTGATTTGACACATCTTAGTTACAAGAAGTGTCAAATAAAAGGAAAAAAAAGAAGCGATCAAGATAAAGTTTTGTGTAATGATGGGGTAACTGAAAACAGATTAAGAGCAACTTTCTTACCCCCTAAGCCCCTTTTTATGGCCAGTTAAGACAATATTCCACCATTTTGAATGGTGGTCAACAAGGTTGCGCTATGAGCCCCTTAACCCCCAAACCAGGGGTAGATTTTCCTGTAGGGTGATCAGGCTTTTCGGGGCACCACTGCTTAGCGCATCAGTTCCCGGATTTAAGAGAAATAATCCAGAGGTAGAGAACATGGTCGCTGTGCTAACGGAGACCACCAGCTCTTGGCTGATGAAAGTTTTAAAGCAGGGATCACTGGTCTTTCATTCAATTAAGATTAATTTTGGGAGCTACTAAGAGGTAAAAAAGTATTGTATTAGGAATAAAAGATATATATTTGTAAACATTTTACCGATTTATAGTTTTATGTTTTGAGCTTTTTAATTGTATTTCTTTCTTTGTGTCGGCCATGCATTCATCATCATCTTCCTCTATAGATGAAATGTTCCAGTGACTCGAGCAGAAGCTCGAAGAAGATCTAACTGTTGCTTCTAAAGGCAGAAGAATATGTAACATACCTCTCAACAGTCCCAGTTATGAAAGGACTGTCATGATTTTTGGGCACTCTCCCAATTAGCTCCCCTTTTGTCCCATTTTTGTCGGCAGTGGGGATCATGGGCCATTTGGGAAGATCTCTGATCTTCCTTGACCTCCCCAGGAAGCTGTAAAACTAATAAAGGCCCATGCTGCAGCACCATAGACTTTCATTGTAGCTTCCACGATGCCACCGCATGCTGCAAAGTGGCTGTTTTGGTAAGATGGGCTCTCCTCTGTCCTCGACCACTTAAGAGACCCACCCAACCGACTTCAGGTGCCGGCCCAGTCCCTTGGCACATCCCTTTTTGGACATCTTAACGACCTTTGCTGGTTAGCTTGTGTATAAAGTTTTAGCTGGATACATTGTTGCAGGCATATGGAATTTTGGGTCTGCAATGTATCAAACGGGATGTAATGTACCATACGTTTGAGAAGCCCCGATATGGACAATATCTTATAGTTGTATTTATTTACCTCTAAGATTTATTGGTTCCTTCAAACACTTTTCACCACGGCTACACCATAAATCTCTTACCATATATCAGCGGATTCAATCACAGCCGAAAAGGGGATAGATGGAGCTGCATTAAGCCCCCAATTTATACTGAAAGATGCCTCTCTGCTGCGCCGATACGCTTTAATATCACAAGAAATGTTGGTATTGTTTTTGCTTTAAGCCCCTCAGGCATCATTGTCGTTAACAGCATTGTCCGTAATAACTTCAATCTTGCCATATGTGCCCTGAATTTAAGATTTGTGTGACAGCGGACATAAATTGGCTCCTTATTAGATCCTGTTTAACTGGGTGGTAATTTGGAGAAAGCCTGGCCTGGCGTGTCACCTTTTTTTATTGCTAAAACATATTTTTTTTCAGCACCACATTAGTCATTTCCAATTAAATTTGCCATAAAATTTTCCAGTTCACGCCTGATCTACAGCAATCAATAAAGGAAGCCGTATACAACGTCACCGGGGAAATATGGCGGTAATTCCTCGCTAAGTATAGCCGTGGGAGTCTTAAAATAAAATATCCAGTGGCTGGAGCATCGTCGCCATCGGGCCGGACTAATACCGTTCCCAGATGATGCCGTAGTAAGTGATATTAAATTTATGTGCAAGATAAAAATCATTCCACAATATGAAGTGGATATTCCCCAAATCCCTTTTGTATAAATACCTGTTATATTCTGCTACGTTATTTTCCTGGTGTTTTAAAACTAAAACTAGTCATTATCATCTTCAATTATTTTATTTCTGCATTTATGCCAGTATGTGGGGGGGGGGGGTTTACATTTAGGAATGATTATATTGTATTTAGAATTTTAACGAAAGTTGCTTTTGTGAGCACAGGATTAATACAACTGTTTGAATTATTATATTATAAATAATATAGGTTTATTAAGGTTGTCCTTTATATTTAACCAAGACCAATAATCACAGCTACCTGAACAAGTGGAACCCCTGGGCAAGTGTATAGTCAGAAACATTGACTTTGTCAGCAGATCGGCCCCATTCAGCCCTCAAACCTTAATCAGTCATTGGGCTTGTTAGATTCAGTAGCCATATGCTGATCCCATGCGTGTTTAAATTCGAGACTTGTGCATTCGGATTCTTAAGATTAGCAAATTTACCGAAGCCACAAAAATATGGGGAAATGAAGCAAAAATATCAGAATTTTCATCCAAAATACGTGGGCCCTCTTATACTCACATTCACTCACACTCTCACACAAGGGAGAAGAGAAGGAAGAAAATAGAAGACAGAAGATGCAGAAGAGGTCAGCAGATGCGGAAGCGGTCGGCAAAGAAGGTAGGGAAACATTCAGAGAGCGTGGGAGAAAGGGTGAACAAGAGTGTGAGAGATTGATAGTGAATTGGGGGCACCAGGCAACACATTTCTTTTCCAAATTAAAAATGCCCTCTGAATTTTTGGCCGAACCGAATAGGCAGGGAATGTAATTCGTTGTCCATAAAAGTGTGGGCCAAAAACACACCAGCAAATTTATCAGAATCATTTTTGGTCCATTTGCATATATCTTTTAAATTCCTTTGCTGTATTAACCGCTACCACTTCGGCTAGGAGAAGAGACCCCTGTTTTTTGCATATAATATTGAATTTTGGTGTTCTCAGTTGGGCAGTTTGGGTTTGGAAGCTGTAAATATTTTTAAAATTGAATTAATGGTGCTTCACTTCCAACTCCCACAAGATGAAGCTAATCTTCATTTTAATCTGGTCTGACTACTTTTCCCCCTGGTATTTCTCTACAGTATGCCTAATAAACGTCCCACATTCGCTACCAACCCCGGAAAGTAACTTATCAGGAGTTTCACAGCCAAAACGAGGCAGGCACAGAACATTCCGATCTCAGATTTATATTTTATTGTGGATTAAAAACCGACATAAAGCCGAAACAAAATATGCGTTCCGCTAGAGAACTATGTATAGAGAACCCAACCAGCATGCTGTATCAATAAAACATTTTTCTACAGGTATGAATACCTGTGAGGCTTTGTTACATCCAAACAAGTCTGCCGACGTATTGAGGCAGTCTTTCTATAAGTACAATGGACAACGTCGGAGCCTTAAAGTAGATTTCCGGAATGGTAATTCACGTTATGCAATAATCTGTTGCCTATCATTTCAGATGGTGTCCTATGAATATCCAAAAAGGAGGACAAAAAGAAATTAGCAGCATAAAAACCCGTAAACAGACCCCCAACAGTCATAAAGGCGTACTAATTGCTAAGAATTGTGTATTGATTTTCTTGGCTTTAAGAAATCCTAGTTGAACGCGGGACCAAGACTAAACCAAGTTGGTTCAATGACCACACGGAATGAAGTTTTAATCCCTCCATACCTCTTTTGGAGTGATCTTTGGGTTTGGCTAATTCAAGTATAACATATATTAGACCATAATATAATGGATATGGCCAGTTATGGATTCGCAGTTGGCTACTCTGGATAAATGCCCAGGGGGACAGTGCCCTACTGCTTGTGCCCCAATGTATGTGGCCATAGGTTGAAAAACTATAGGAGACTGATCCCTGAGACTGATGAAGTGTAGCTTGTGGTCGTACGTATCCAGAAGGACATTATATAAATACTAGACTGCTTGTCTACCTGGGAAGCCATCTCCACCAACCAATGCTATCAAATTAATTTAATTACCGATGGCCATATTACGGGGTTCGGTGTGGATCTTCGTGAAGTCGTGTCTTATTAAGCCGCACTCGCATAACTAGTAAGGGTCTTTATCGAGCAGGGATTCCATATGAAATCTGCTTGACATCAAAGTCACCTTTGGCATATGCTCATCATAATCATGATTTAAAACGTTAAGGTGCTCCTTAAATGTCATAATTATATTCATTATTTTAAAAATTAGTTCTTTTTATTGATTCCAACAGACACAGAAAACAGTTATAATAAGCATTAAAAATCTACAATATAAGATATCATAAGAAATTAAACAAATGATACAACCAATGATTATTTTAACCCCAAATTCTTGAAATCCTGAGGTAAACTTGAAATAATTCTAGCTAAAATACGAAATATACAAAAATAGACTATTTTTCTTATTTCTCATTTGAATTCAAAAAAAGGATTTTTTTTTTTTTTACATACAAACAGATAAATCCCACACGCTGTTTTTGTGTAGTTTTCAAATGTAGGATGTTCCAGACAGATAAAACATTCCATCACGATAAAAGTGCTTTCGCAAAGACAGAGTCCCAGGTGGTTCCACCAACTGGTATAATCCAGCGATTAAGAATATATATTTAGTTCATGATGCGGTTTGCCTCTGAATTTTCAGTTCTTTGTAAATGTTATTCTCCTAAGATCACCTCCTAAAAAAAAAATAAAATTAAATCTTTAACATTACAAGCTAGCCACTGATAATAGGACGCTAGTTATTCAACCTGCCTTTCAAGGAGACATCCAATTTAGATAGTACGCGGCAAGGAACCGCATTCCCCCAAAGAATTCCTGCTAGCATATTTATATTACTCGCTTCCTACAATTTTTTCTCAGCGGTACAAGAATCTTAAGTGAAAATGCCATTTAGAATATAAAACATTCTAAACATTTAGAATATAAAACAAAATTTAAAAAAAAAAGAATATAAAACATCAAATTCCAACAATAAAACTTTTTTTGTATTGTATTTTTTTATCGTCATTTTGTAGAAATCAGTATTTGAAACCCTAGAACCTTGCCATTATTATTATTTTTATTTTTAATTTTTCAAGTATTTCTGAAATCTGGGTTTTGTGGAAATTTGATAGCCCACCATAACGAGCTCTCCGATCGCTGGCACATGATGATAATTAGAGGAGGCGACGTTAAAACCCCTCGTGGGAAATTAGAATTGCCAAACATATCAGCGGTTTCAACTGTTCAGTTGGACCCATAGCAGGAGGGGTGGTAATGTCTTCACATTCAAAATGGCAGATGATTTTACACATGGGTTTTAACCTTTTAAGTGCCAGATAGGAGAATAATGTACATCTATTAATATGAATTAGCACCAGTATACGGTAGCACCAGTATTTACAAAGAGTTCAAGGTGTGGTGCTACATGGATTTTACCTAAAACAGACTTGGATGAAATGTTGGCCACCGTAGGGACATTTCGTAGGATGTAAAATGGTTTAACATAATAAATGGATATTATGAAAGGCCAATAAACTCAATCAAGTTTAATGTAGGTCTTCCAAGTGGTTCATGTCATTATAATGGAAATAATAATACAATTAATACCAACATTGTTAGAGTCACTATATTGGTCATCATTAAGTTCCCTTGATGTAGAAGGGATGGTGGTGGTGGTGGTGGAGCTCAACCAACTAGACATCTTCGAATCATCAATGCCACTTAAAAGTTTTCTTTACGCCTATAAACCACGAGCACGTTTTGGCTTTTCCTTGAGGATTGAGGGATTTCATCCAGATCTGACTTGGTTGTTTCCTGAATTTAGAATATTGTTAATCAAGGACCACCGCTGAGCACATCTATGATCTCAATACCCAAGAACCTAGGCTTTGGAGTAAGTGGTTCCTGCTCATCGAGTCTCTCCATTGCTTCTTATCTTTGCACATAATACCTGGACCTGGAATTCTTTCCCACAATGGGAAACCCCAAGTGTCCAACCTCTATTTAGAAAAAGCTACCTAAAGAACCGTTATTTCACTCAATACGGGCAAAACTGGCTTGGCGTTGAAGTTGTTTGAGATGTTTGGTATAATTCTGCTGGACATAGTAGTTTTCTTTTAATTTACTTTTGAATCATTCTTTTCTTTTTTAATGCTTTTTCTCGAACAAAAAAAAAGTTAAATGAATGGGAGATTAGACTGTACTTCTTTTCGGAAGGTTGTAACATATCGTTAACAATTTTCCTGGTTCTATAAAAGCTATATTTTGTACTTTTATAACTAACCATTACTTATGTCACTAGAAAGATGTTGTTTTACGATGCATGGTATTGCCGCAATATATTTTTGTTGCCTGTCTTTGCTAGTTTAAAGGAAAGCTTTGAGTGCGTTCTCTGTTCCCTCCCAAGCATTCTGAATATTTTATTGCGATATTTAAAGCTAAATGGATATTACAACTTATTTGATAGTACATTGTATTTTCCTACTCCATTAATAGCTTCATATGACGCATTAAAAAATAATGACTGTTGGGTTAATATTTTTAAAAAAAATTCACACCTTTTGAAGATTCTTTTCACAACATATGTGTGTCTCTTGGGCTTGGATAAAACTGATGTTATCCAAAAAATCGAGGGAAGGAGAGAGGACGTTCGTTGTCACCAACCCTCTTCTTTATTTTAATACTGAGAAGATACAAATTATATTTTTAAAGTTCTAGTGCTGCTATCTTGTTTTAAAGCTTCTACAAGATGAGGAGCTTAAGCCTTCTTCAGAAAAATGAAGAGTCAATGCAATGCCTTCCGGTTATAGAGACATCGAGCAGTCGATTACTTGGTCGTAATCCATACATTGCTTGTTTAAGCATCCGTTTAATTGATGATTTTGATTTTATTTATAAAGCAGCTTCCTGTATTTTTAACCTTTAAAGCTGACATTGCAACGTTCCATACCATAAGAAAACCTCTACATTATTAACCCCTTAAGGACAATGGGCGGTCCCTAAACCCATTCAAAACAATGCATTTTGTCATTAAGGGGTTAAAATACATTTGGATCACAGAAAGTGGGTACGATGAGAGCAGCCATCTAAACGTCCCGTTCTTCCTGTCCTCTTCAAGTTCTCTCTCCTCTATCGTTAAGTTGCTGATTGCTGTTGATTGGTTCAGGCAGCCTTTTTAAGGGTGATTACGATCATCAGTTGATCGGTAAGAAATTGATTAGATTTACAAGTTAAGACCACCTTGTGTCACAAATATAATCTTCCCCATGATAAACTTGTAAATTAAATTCATCCAAACATGACAAACAAAAGAAAAAAAAAAGTAGGTAGTTTTATCAAATTAGTTTAGTTAGGCCAAAATCTTTGATGGCTTTAAACTTTTCCACCTCTATTTTTACACCTTCAAAAGGCCAGTCTTAATTATCTTCCACAAAACGAATTTCATTAAAGACATAAATGGAAAAACTAGAGAAAAAGTGCATTAAGATCCTCTGTGTAATAGCAATATTACATTTACATTTTGTGTTTTAATTATCATCAGGCCATTTGCGCTAACTGAACTTAAATTTAACAAAAATTGCCAAAGGACATTCAAGAAAAAATTTATATACATTTTATTTATGTTTTTAAATGTTTTTACTAATTCAATTTAAAAATACGAAGATGGCTCCACAATTATTTTTTGTATGTAGAAAAATAAATACATCTGGATTCATGGTTTGGACCCATGTAATTATTTCACCTGGATAGAATAGTTCATATGCAGCAGAAAGAACAATTAAATTATACACAGAGTAATGCGTTTCAGGCCCGCTGGCGTCGCAGACATGAAATACTTTATTTTAAAGTAATGCGGTTTAATGTACAACCGATGAATATAAATGGAAATTCACGTTGCTCTACACGTGAACAGAAAATTGCAGAATTAATAACGATTTCAGTAAAGATATATATTTTGTTTACGAAAATATATCTTTAGAATCTAATATATTAAGTATCAGTGTTGCAAAATGAAAGACTTTGTAAATAGTCAATTCTGGTTTGAGAATGAATCTTGAGCAAAAGAAATGTAGCAGAATGACGAATAAGAGTATTATTGCTGCTTCCCAGCTCTCTCTCTCTTTCTCTCAGTCTCTCCACTTCCAACCTATTTAATTTTAACAAAATTTCCCAATTTTGTTAATTCGTAGAAATGTGCGAAAGCAAGCAAGGGCCCACCAACCAAACAAACAAAAGGAGAAAGCTTTGAAGAGGCCAGGAGAATGCAGAGGAGAGCAAAGAGCAACGGAGAGCAGGGAGAAGAAGAGCGAGAAGAAGGACTAGAAGAGGAGCTGCAGAGAAGAAGACGGAGATGCAGAGACATGGAATCTGTTATCGATGAAGGTGAGGAGACGTTGACAAAGAGAGTGTGAGAGAGGATGAGAGTGAATGAGTGACCCCAATCAGAGCTAACCATGCCTCTTGAGGAGCTCTTGAGCCCCGTGTGTGAAAAGGGAGAGCTTTGAGTAACATGTCCATGGACGTCCCGAAGTTTGCTAATGAGATGTTACGTCCATGGCCACTAGGTTAGGGTGGCCACCTGAGCTCCATCCATGGTAGCTGAAGAACAACAGGTTGATGGCTGCTGGCATACTGATCCTGCGCATGCGTCGTTCTGATTGGTCTGCGGAAACTTTGCCCCATCTGCTTATTACCACATGGAAGATTTCTGAAAATGGCCATTTTCCAGTGTAAATATTCCTGTTATGTTAGCACATAGCTACAACATGCTGAAAACCGGTAATTATTTCAGTACTTATTTTGTTCATTACCGCAGTGCCCCTTCACGCATCGCGCAACCTCTCCGCCGCACTTGTGACGATTTTAGACTAATTAATTTGAACAGGGCTGACCTTTTCTCCGATAACAGGGTGAAACATAATAGTTGCTGATTTCTATTCATTTTAATTTTCATTAGGGATTTGGGTTATGAACAGAGTTCTAGAATCAGAAGAAAAGTTTGTGCTATTTTTTCTTCCATTAATAAATTGTCTTAAAAAAAATAAAATATATATATATATATGACTGATTTTTAAAAGGGTCGGTCGACTCCCTGTAGCAATGGGCTTAAATAGAAACATTGTAATTTATATAACAGAGAAAAAAGCTGCGATTCTCCCCGATTTATAGATTTCCATAGCGCTTCATTTTTCTGAAAGGCTAGCAAGACAAGTGATCTTCTTCATGAACTCTTGGCTGACAAAAAGAAAAAAACATGTTTGCTTCCATCACCCACGCAAAGAACCATATAATTTACAGTGCTGTAAAAAAAAGTATTTGCCCCTTAAGTATAAATATATATATATATATATATATATATACACCTATTTATTTATTTATGTTTTTAAGCCAACATTATAAATAAAATAATTATTTAGTAATTGAGGAGGCACAATCTCCATAATGTCAAGCTAGGCGTAAGCATGCCCAATTTATTTGGCTGTGGCTGGCTGTGTGTTGTGAGAGTGGAAGCTCAAAAGCAGCCGGAGAGATGGCTTTTGTCGGTATTTCCACGCACACTCTAAAACGGACTACACTTCACTTGTTTTCAAAGCAAGGCTGGTGGTTGGCTCTACGGCGTTCCGAGAAGGAGGCACTTTTGTATTCCTAGCTATTCAGGATAACTGCAAATGCCAGAAGGCTTCTAAATATTGTAGCATCTGTTACATTTTACACTCTGTAGTCACAAATCTTGCAAAGCTTCAATGCATTTTAAACTGTATCCTTTCTAAACTATTGAAGATTGATGGCTAATGCAATTGCACCTTCTATTTTCCGGCTCTTTTTAATTTAATAAACCATCGTAACTTTATTTTACTAAAGCTGCGTATTTTTTTAAAATCTTTTTTCCCTACACATGGAATAAAAGCGTTCATTCAATGAAACTCATTAGAATGTTCATAAATCAGGCATTTACTCAGGCATTCAAACGGAAGGAGTATATATATATATATATATTATTTTTTTATTTTTTTTTTTAATCATGGGTCTTAAACACGTAAGATAAAATCAGTTGGCCCATCCGGCACAAAATCGAATAAATTCTACCAACAAAAAAAAAAAAAACCTCATAAAAAATTGTCTTGTTAACGGCCAGGCATTAGAATTAATATGATTACATGACATTATCAGGATAAAGCTGGTATTAGGTTTGTATTTTAAGAATCTAGTGACAATAGACTAATGAGTGAGATTAAAGCTTTTAAATTCTTGCATAATTTATATAAGGAAATCCCAAAAATAAATTAGGCATAAATGCTCGGTGGGCCTCAGGCCAACAGCGCCATGCTACGTGAGCATAAAAACGTAGCGTGCCATCAGGGCCAGCTCGCCAGTCCAGCCCCGCTGATATGCCATTTTTTTTTCCCTTGTTTTCTTCAAGGTTGTACTCAGTGACTGTAAATGAACAACTGCGTTATACAGTCTTACCTGTGCTAATAGAGAAGGAATGGAAACTCCTGCGGAAAGACATTTTCTGCCTCTGATTTTTCCGAGGCCATTTGCATCACTTGCGTTTCAAAGTTTATCGGAAATGTGTTCATAGTGACATCAGAGGGCGGAAATGATTTTGCGCGACGAGAGTTAATGCATAACATTTTTTGTCACTTTTTGTCCAGCTGTAAAGAAAAAGCAATGCGTCAAAACAGATTGGGAATAGTGAAAATATGAGTTTCTGTGGCCATTTTGGTCATGTGACTTGGGAGCCACCTTGCAATAAAACATTTTTTGAGGCTTTAAGCCCAGAGCTCCGCTGTGAAAAAATTCAAAAAGGTTCTCTTTGCCATTCATGTAAGAAGGCCACGGTGGACATCTGGTCCCTTCTTCATTTTCTTCTGCGGTCACACTCCCCGAAGGGCTTTAGGGCCTTTTCCTTTCCTGCTCAGAAGGCCTGCAGAAGGGCCAGATCTTCATGGACACTGAAATAACCTTAAAATAGGGGCAGCACTCATTTGAGCTACCTAGCACCCATGTCCTATGGAGGACCCGGCTCCACCAAGGCATTTTCTATGTCCAAATCATCACTTGGCGGACACCTGTAGAATTTGTGGATACTTGTAGCAGGCATCTGGTTTCGGAAATCTTGTCAACCCCCATATTAAGGATTTGATAACTGCAATTGTGTAATTTTTTTTTTTTAAAAACCCTCAATTTTCTGATACCAAAAATGTCTTCCTTATGGTTCCTAAGAAGCTTAACATACTTTCTTGTACTGCTCCTTCGTGGCTCCCCTAGCTCCTATTTTCAGCTGCAAATAACAGGATGATTTAAGTGTGTATTTAGGAAATTTAAATGCCTGTTTGATATTTCCTGTGCACAAATATTTACCTGTGTAATTTGTACGCCATATCTTCGTAATGAGTGAGAAGCCGGGTGGTGGCGGTGGGGGGGTAAATAACATAAAACAGAATCTGAAATACTGAACATCTGCAGAGGCATGGTTTAATGAGCAAAGACAATTGAAAGCATTCTCTGTCCTAATTTCCACTAAGTTAACTGACAATGCCCCACAACTCTCTTTCTGATCCAGAATAAACAAATAAGGTAATCAGAGCAGAACAGGCTGCTTGTTTTTTTAGCTTAATACTGTAATTATGCTTTATGAGAATGTGGAACCGTACTGTATTTCCATTAGCAATAAAATAGAATATTGTGTTTTCTTATATTCTTAAATAAAGCAACATGCACATTGGTCGTGATAAGAATTCTCCCTGTTATAAAGCATTTTGTTAGTTTCAGGTATACCAAATATATAATAATAATAAAAAAATAAAATAATAATAATAATAATAATATATTATAAATAATAATATATTATAAATAATAATAAATAAATATTATTGTAGTAATATTGTAATAATAAATATTAAATATTATTGTAGTCGCTCTCCTGTTTAGATGGACAAATGACCATTGTTTTGATGTACGCGTCTTTACATGAACATAATCAGTCTGTTTATTTTTCTGTTTTTGGAGATTGCTGAAGTCCAAGATTTATATATTCTATCAAAGTACAAAGGATATGATCAGACATGCTCTAGAACGTGACAGTTCCACCTTCGGGAATGGCAATTCCACTAGTTATTTACATTTTTTGACGTTTTTCTTGCTACAAATCTTATTTAGTATTTTAAATTAAAAGCGTATGAGTCAATTCCATTTCTGCAACTATTGTAAAATCTTGACAAAAGAAAATGCTCAATAAAAGCGATTTCAAGAGTGCCATAAAATAGAACTTTTGTTTTTACGATGGGTGAGGTCAGCTCCTGGATAACATGTCTAATTTGTGGGTTGTAGCTGTTACAATACCAAATAATACTCAACATGATCATAACTTGGACTCGGTGGGTCATTGGAAGAATTTTTCCAGACTTACCCCAAGACAAATAGTGTTATGGGCAATTACCAGCTGAGGGACCTCATGAATGCCCACTTGTGATATAGTATATAGTCCACTCATGTCACCTCTCATGCCAATGGGGAACTAAGACCAAGGAACAGTGTTTATTTTGATCTTCTCAAACTCTACCCAAGTAGCTGTGGCATTCGATATTTTTTTGGTACCACTACACATATTAACCCCTAATGACAAAGCCCGTCCATGTACGGGCTCAAAATGCATTGTTTTCAATGGGTTTAGGGACCGCCCATTGTCCTAAAGGGGTTAATAAAGCAATCTAGAACATTTAATTGTATTTGTCCTTTTTTGTCCGCATTGTTACGTTGATAATATGTATCTGCTCTAAAACCCAACCTATTTTCTTCCAACAAAAAGAAGAAATTAATGTCCGATGATCGATCACACCAGCCAGATGTTGTATAGATTACATCAAGAAAGACAAGGCTGAATATAAATCTCTGCCTTTTTTATGAATCTCAATTGATTCATTTTATACAAAAATCCTTACTGTAATTCCTCAAGAAAGTGAACTACGATAAATTCCACTTCAAAGTCTCCTAATCTGTAAGAAGCGGAAAACCTTCTACAATAAACAGCGGGTTATTATTTACCTTGCATTGTCGTCTCTGCATATGGCGCTTGGGTTTGGAGAGGGGGACCAAATGTACATTATATATTGTTTATGAGCACTAAACTTTTCTCAATGTAAACATAGAATCTGCCAGCAGATCGGCCCTATTCGGCCCCGATTAGTCGCTCGCTTTTCCTGATATAAAGACTCAAACCTTAATCAGTTGTTGGTCTCTTAAAAACCATGGTGTAATCTCCGATGATTAATGCCCTCTCCCTTAATTTGCAATAAACATCAAATCTAATTTTCCAGTTAAGATACAAAATGATTCTCTAATTAAACACCACAAAAATATACAATATATATATATTTCCATGAAATATTGGTAACTAAAAAATATTTCTATATCAAATACAAATGAAAACTCAACTCCTATCATGTTGAAAAAGTAACTCAAAATGTAACAATATGTTATAAATACCCTCGACAATCACAACAGTTGAATGTATTAATATTTGTGCCAACGCTGCCTTCCCATATACATTGTTAATATATACGTGTCAAGGTTCTTGTCTATTTTGAGGGGGCAACACTTACAAAAACTGTCATAGAACCTCCCAGTGAAAACATGCTTTCGAGAGCCTGTTGTTTTCGGCGATGTAGCTAGCAATTAAAAATCGCTAATATTAGAACGTTCCAGCATCTAATTTAATAAGCATTTAAATAATGCGGCTTGGTATTCTCTAATACTTTCTTTGTAGTGTTACTGTATCGCCGATGTGCGAGATAAATGATTAGATTCCGTTTTGATAGATTGATAGACCGCTAACCGACTGCAGCCATAGATGGGTCAGTCATCTTTAAAATAAAGTTGAAAAAGTACATTTAATGACATTCACATGTTCATAAAATTAGTACAATTACATGACAATTTCTTTTAATCTAGAAAGAAAAAAAAATGAAATAATGGAGATAAACATATTTAGAAAGTTTTATCTGAAAATCTAATGTTCATCTCACACTCTTTTCTATCACTTTCTATATATATAAAAACAGTTTTTTGTTCACGCTGAGGATCGTTAGCGTTTTCCCGACTTCAGTTTGTTCTATTACCCTATAATACCCTCAATATCTTAAAAATGTTTTATTTATATACAAAAAAGAACATAGACTTCACTGGTCAACATGGTTGGCCAGAAAAGCGACTTAAGGTTGAGGATTTTTTTTGGGGGGGTGGGGGAGGGGTATTTGGTTCATTTTAGTAATTTAGTGGCAAATACCTGATGTCGCGAGATCAACAATACCCGGTGCATCTTTTTGTATTAAACCCATTCCAAATGAACCTTACACTTTAAGGATTTAAACACATAGTTTTAAGTTAAAGCCTGAGAAATGAACACCCCACGATTTTATTGTTATTCCAAAAGGAATTACGACTGACAATGCCTTCTCCCAGGGTGGTCTCAGAGGTAACATTTGCGAAATGTATGCTTATGTATCTCATCGTTATGCACATTTGTATCCAATTAATTGGATTTGAATCCATAAATTAATGGAAGATGTTTTCACGTGTAACATATATAACATATAAACTGTCTATCAACATTTCCAATCAAAGCAATTCAAGATAGGTATTAATTAGTTTTTTGTCACCCCCTTGCGAGGATGCGGTGGGAAGTAATTAAATCGGTCGGCATACAAATGCATTTATTAAAGTAATTCTGTTACCTACTTACTCATTCATATCACACATACATGCATACACATACCAAGGGCATACATGATACATATATATATATATATATATATATATATATATATATATATATACACACACAATATAAATATTATAAATATATAGTATTATCCCCCCCCCAATGTGAAGGATTTGGCATTTATTTGTGCATAAGTTACTATATATTACCAGTGCCATATTTAACTTTGTCACTGCGCTAGGCCTAACCCAGGGGAGCGCCACCAGCCCCCCCCTTCACTCCCCTTTCCTTACTGGTGAGTGATGGCATATGACATCATATCCGGGCGCTAAGCCTTTAAATGTGCCAACGTGACATAGTTTTCCATAGTGTTAACGGGTCAGTTGGAATGGTCAGAGATCTCTCTTTTAATGGGCCCATTAAGCGGTGACGCTACAAAGAGCTTAATTGTCCAATAGGGCGATCGTCTCCATGTTATTCGGCAAAGAAGCTGTCTCCCTCCAGGGCCTAGGCCAAAATATACCACATTATATCGTCGTTTGATTCCGTACCTAATTATATTTCGGTTCATTTGCTAGTTTCCATAATCCCACTTCTGAGCGTGGGACAGGAGTTGAACGCATTAAACGGGACTTCCCATTTATTAAAACCCATTTTTTATTTCTTCAGAACTTTTCATCTGAAACTAGGAGTGAAGGGAGAAGCCAAATGGTTAGAATAAATCTTTCAAACCATAAATAATATGTCTGTATTTATAAGGTGGCCCTGAGTCTTCTTTAACAGCAAGTCCTTTAATTTATTGTCCGGGGACCAGCCATGCCTAATACAGAATGCTTTTACCTTGAAGAGCAATTATGTATCTATGTTCACAGGACAGGTACGCTTTATCCGAAGAGAAGTTTCCGGGCAATTAGTGGGGGGTGCAGGAAAAAAATATTTAGCCATCATTAACCAAAAGAGGGGAAAAAACTCAAACTTGGACATAAAAAACAACAGGTTTTTTTATTATTATTTTAATTGATGCATTCCATTGGTTGTTATGGTGATAACACTACTTTTACAGCTTTCCATCAGAACAGAGGAGGGCTGGCACCTTCTGGCATTTAAAACCTACTGAGTCCTGTCTCCACGAGCCAGACGGCCCAATTTGGGCCACAGGCCAGGCCCTGTTTGGACAATTAGGACTGGCCCATGGGATAATTGCCCCCTTGCCACCATACCTGCACCTACAACTCAAAGAAATAGCAAAAAGGTTGTAAATGTCTATGTATTGTATAGCAATAGTCATAAAATTCAATGTACAACAATCGTTAACATTACAGGATTGAATACAGGTATTAACCCTTGAAAATCTACATTCAACGTTAATGTCCGACATACATTTCTCATAGGTAAACCAAATAAACCTTATATGTCCTGAGATTCCACTCTTCTTTATATTTCCTTTACTGTTGAGACATTTATTGGATTAAATTCTATAATCAGTGATGATTTCGTTTAATCCTAAAGCCTAACGCTAAATATTTGTTGGCTTTAGCATCTTGGCCGTGGATTTCATTACTGTCATTTATAATGAATTCAAACTTAAGGAAACCCTTCTTATTTTTTTCTTCATATTTAAGTAAAGGCTAATTTTTTTTTATTTGTTATTGTAGAAATTTAGAATGTTAAAGTTAAAACGTTGCAGAATGCAATCTGTCTGTTCTCTTTTTGAAAACAATAAACACATTAGATTTTCCTTTTAGAGTCTCAGTTCTATAATTAATTACCATTAAACATTTTTCACCCAAAAGGCAAATACATTCCATGTGCCAGTTCCGTATTGACTTTTTTTTTTTTCTTGGCTGAAATGTCACAATTATTTTTATATTAGTTTTACAAGCACTACACGTCAAAAATGAGAAGGCATAAACCACCAAAAAGAAAAACTATCGCATGTCTGGTTTCTGAGGCCCATTACACATGTATTGCTTGGATTATGCATAGTTGCCAACTATCCCATTTTTTGCCCGGGCTTCTCCTGGTACTTTCAGTGTCCTGTAAAAAAAAACAGTTGCGGGTGCTAGGTGCAGAGCCGGTTGGGGGGATCAAAGATCTCCTTCTAACGGGTCCAAAATTAAGGGGGCGCAAGGTCTGTTTCTTCAGACCTCTGCTTCAGTGCTTCCAAACGCTGTGTGTATATTAGTGCCAGTGTGGGGGTATGATTCTGTATGTTAGTGTGTGTATGACTATATTAGTTAGTGTGTGGGGGGGTATGTGAGTGTGTGAACATGTGTCTTTGGGTATGTTAGTGTGTCTGGGTATGTTACTCTATGTGTATGAATATTTTAGGATGTGGGGGGGCATGTGAGTGCGGGAACATGCGTCTTTGGGTATGTTAGTGTGTCTGGGTATGTTACTGTGTGTATATGAATATTTTAGTATGTGGGGGGGGCATGTGAGTGCGGGAACATGTGTCTTTGGGTATGTTTGTGTGTGTAGGTATCTGAATGGGTCTCAGGGCAGAGTGTCCGCACTGAACACCAGTGTAGGCAGTTTTAGAAATATCACACTTTCACATGCCATTTGTATAAAATATTGGAGATTTTGCATCTAAACTTTCAGACAATAGAAAAAAAATGACCAATAATTTTGCCCCCCCCGGCCCCAGCATGTAAAAGCACTTAACTAACGTTTTTTATAGAAAGTGCGGTGACATGTACAAATTATGGCTGATAACAGCCCACTATGATTTAGTTATCCTCCTTGGGAATTTGGTGGCTGAATAATGGTATCTGGATCCCTATAAATATTGATTATTCTGTTGGAGAATGGGATACTATAAGAATGAAAAATTGCCACGCAAAATGCTCCGGACAGAGGAACTGTTGACAATGGCCTGTTAAAAATGAAACATCATGCGTTCTAAGTTAAGTAACATTTTTTGTTTATTGCTGTTTAAGCGACACTTTTTTTTTACAACTTTTATCATCAATAATTTTTTTAGAATTACCCATGGCTTGTGCTTTTTGCTTTTAACATGTAAATCAGTTTTTTGACTTATTTAGTTTAAAAGTTAGGGGCTATTTTTCCGCAGAAGCATGTTTGGAAGATTCTGGATAAGCAATCACCTTCATGCTCTGAGACCACTTCCCTTGTGCAGATGCATTTTTCGAGGCTTCCGAGGTTTTCCTGCCTTCCTTTGAATAAATTATTGCTTATTATTATTTTTAATCATTCTAAGCTGATTTTTAACTAGTACAGAACCTGGGAGACATGATGTTTTAACCAAGACTATCACTAGTCACAAGGCTATCAGGATCCATTACACACCCTGTAGCCATGCTTACCTTCCATACCATCTAAGACATTCCTATAAAACAGGATTACTTGCTTTTAATTACTTCATTTTATTTCAGAGGAGAATTCATAAAATAAACATTTTTATAAAATAAGTAGCCATGAGCAAATTGAATTATTTCAGTGTAAATTACTTTTCATGTTTTTTTTTTTAATGCTTCGGTCCTTTAAGGCAAGGTAACAGGAATCTTAATTATAGTACAAAGTCATTTAATTAGTTACAAGTAAATTATTCAATATTTTAAATTGAACATGCATAGGATGACCACACACATCAAAAAGAGTTGATACATGGGGGATCCAATGAACATGAATGTTTATCATGACAGATACATAAGAGTACTTCTATTTTATTATATTTATTTTATTTTATGTGAAGATAAACTAATAATTAATAACCTATAACTAAAATTGGTTATTAATAAATAAACTCCAAATAAAATAACATTTAAATAAATAAACTTAAATTGTCTTCACTTTGGAAAGATAGACGATTACGCACATCAGTAATACTCAAATTATATTTGCTCATAGTCATGATGTGCGTCTGATTGATGTCAACCCAACAAGCAATTTGTGGACATTCCATGGTGGCCACAATTCTAGGTTTGTATCAACTGGATTTGGTTACTCAAGACCTTAGTGGTCGTCATTGATTTGGAAGAAGAATCAATGTTGTGAAGCATTTCTTATTACAGGAGCTAGTGTTGCTTTCCGGTCCAGTTGTCCATTGAATTAATCTGTGGTCTGCTCTAATGTAACTATTTAAAAAGTAATTAAAAAACCAGAGGACAATTAAAGTCAAAATGTTCCTTGGACCATAGTTAATTTTAAGGTAAGGAGTAGTTTGGTATGGTGGTATATTCATATCCAAGCAGGCATGGGCATTCACAGAAAGGGGGCAAAAAGAGGCGCCCGTTCCCCCTGGAAATTCCCCAACACAACCCCCTCTATTGTTTCCATGCCCCACTCACTGGACATGGCTAATATTTGCCTAGACTGTAAAAAATGAAAATTGTGGATTCTAATGCCAACCGGTCGTTTAGTGATCGACAGTTTCTGATTGAGTCTCCAAATCCCTGGGGTTGGCAAAATCATCCCTCCTTAGTCAAAGGATTTCATAGTAGATGACTTATTATGTGAAACGACTTGTCCAAATAGTAAAATGAAGACCCTTTTCATGAAAGGAATAGCATAAATAATTGTGACCAGGACCAGTATGGCCATCTGACACGCCGGGGGGAATGGCGCCAACATTTTTTTCCATTTTTAGCGAGCATACGGTGGCGCATATCCAGCTGTTGGCCAAACCTACGTCATCAGATGGCTGCTGGCCTTAAAGTGACAGAACTGCCTCATCTTCTGATTCTGACATACCGTACACAGCCGGGCAACAAAGTGTGTGAGACCAGAGATTCCTCCTCCTGAATATAGATGTGTAAAGTCGGAGCGGACCTCTAGCCCCCTTGAGTTATGCAGCCGCCTGCATCTCCCTACTCCACCAAGTATGTTCCTGCATCTGCTTTGGGATTTGTTCTTCTCTGAATTATTATTTCATATTATTTAATGTCTGAGTTTTTGGTGCTCACTTTGCTTGCTTCTTTTCGCTCTTATTTTGTTTTAATCTTTTTTGAGTCCAGCGTCTTCTTAAGAGTTCATTGGGTTTCCTGCCTCCTAGTCATTTTTAAGTTTCTCTTGTTTTTCCTATTGTAGGTTGTACTTTCTATCTCTTTTATGGATTTTTCAATCAACTCTGAATGGTGTATAATGGGTCACACTTTTTTTTACGTACTATTGCTGTCCTGAAGAAGGAATGAGCAAGTTCTGAACTGTGAACTAATGGAACATTGTAAAGTGTGTATGGTTACTGTGTATTTCAGCTTCTCCCCCCTTACACAAGAACACTCTTATAAATAACTGACCGGTATTTGTTAGTTAAAGAGATATTCCAGCCATGATAGCTGAGTGGTCCCTTTAGATGTTTAGAGGCTCGGTGCCCTATGTCCATGTATAGAAAGCACTTTCCTGACACCAATTTGAAGCTTGAAGCAGCCAATCAGTGGCACGAAAAGCCAGACTACTGAAGAGGTGTTTTACTGAAGCTCTGGAACTGCAGCTTCTCATGAAGGTACAAGATTACTTTAAATAAGGGCTTCCACAAGTCATTTCTTAACAGGGTCAAACCGTGCATATTGAATTCTATGACACCACGGTGAAAACTGTGGCAATGAACGTATATTATACAAGTGAAGAACTCATACGGCTGCCATATTTACCTTAATCGAACCTTAATCAGTTGTTGGCCTTTACCATTTCTTCTGGGATGCTGTTCCACTTATCCACCACCCACCCTTACAGTAAAATCTGCTTACATTACATCTAAGCCTCTGACCCTCTAGTAT
Source organism: Sceloporus occidentalis (assembly GCA_023333645.1). Taxonomy (NCBI): domain Eukaryota; kingdom Metazoa; phylum Chordata; class Lepidosauria; order Squamata; family Phrynosomatidae; genus Sceloporus; species Sceloporus occidentalis. Next base: position 1,086,390 of record JALMGF010000083.1, read on the forward strand.
TAGATCATGACCCTTTGGTTCTAACATTCTAATATTTTTTCTCATCTTTAAGAGGAAAGTCCAGTGACTCCCAAGGAAATAATCAATTCTTCGCAATATGCCTCGGAATGCATCGTGCGATCAGCAGAGAGGAGACGGTTAAGTGAAACCTCCTTTGAATTGCACTGATCCGTACCCCACACGGTTTGATTGGAGTACACGAGGTGAGACATTATCATTACAGAGTAAGATTTGTAGTATTTTAGATTTGAAATTGCTCCCTTAATGTTCACCCAAATGACATGAAAAATGTAGCTATCTCCTTTAGCAAGCAGTGTTCTGTAAAACATTCCGTATCGCAGCTTGCAAATAAACACAGGGAGCATTTGATTTTCATTTACTTTTTAAAGCCCTCTCCCAGGAGACCCCGAGGCATAACCTGTTGTATTAAACAGCTGTTGCTACCGAGGCACGATAATGAAAGTAAGTGAGAGAAACCTCGAAATCTGTCTTTTAGTGCTTACCGGTGCAATTCCGGCACTTGATTTGTAATTAAAAAGATGAAGCAGGGGTGTGAATACTCCTCCATACTCTCCACAAATTATCTATATTCCACGACAAAAAAAAGAAGAGCCTCTGAGCACGATAACGCAAGATATTGTGTCTGTAGAAACAGAAATAGCAAATATTCAAAAAATATTTTTTAAAATAGTTCTAGTTTTTTACATAATATAAAGTTTTCAGGCAGCTGCATGTCAGCCATTTGTATGAGTTCCCACTCTGTTGCTCGAGCCCCGACTCCTTATCATGCTCCTTGTGGGAAACAATAGAATGGCTCAGTCTAATCAACCAGCCAGACACTCTGAATAATGACAGTCTATGGAGGAACGGACTTCATTAGCATTGCCATAAAGCATCAGCTCAGTGTGGTGTTAGAGCAGGAGAGGTCATGCAAAATATCATTTTGACAACAATGGTGGCCTCCAGGTCTGTAGAGAAATGGATTTTATTAAAGCAAAATTAAATAAAACATTACTTTATACATTACTTTATACAGCGCCGGGGGGAGGAGGGGTATTACTCTATGGCAGTTTTAATAAAAAATAGTCATTGTTATTGAATAAGGCTATTTTTGATACTCCAGCCAATGTTCCTCAGCTTCCTAGATAAGACCTTTAGAGGAGTAAGGGTTATGGGAGTTGCAGTTGAATATCAACTATAGTGATAAACTGGCAATTACTTTTAATGGCTAAATCCCAGCGCCATGTCTACACTTTAATTATCCTTGACCTGTCTGTGCTGCTGACCCAGCTAAGCACTTTTCATACTTTGTACCCTGTGACTCCGCGTCCTCATTCTTCATCATCTAACTACTCTAGCAGTCCTTTCCGTAGGTCTTCTTACCGCAGCAAACTGAGAAAATACAGAACAGGACACCCTTCACACTGGTTCAGATAGTAAATCCTAAGAGGAGAACAGAACCCCATATCTGTTTTATAGAACCCAGGGCCATCTTTTGACATAAAGGGGTCTGGGACAAGCTCTGTGGAACTACCGGCAGAGACCTCTTTGGTAATGCTACGAGAGCTGCTCGATGTAATCTCGTGTTCCAGCACTCTCGAGAAGGCAAGCTCTGACTTACATTACAGGAAAACAAAACCTCAAACATCCTTCATATTGGGTGTTCAGTCTCCCTATAGCGCCTATGACCCATTAACACTATAGGGGACTGTGCCGAGTCAGCATTGTCTTTCATAGTTTTCTTCCGAATGGCACAGTGTGTCCTTAAAAAAGTCGAGTGTAAGTATATGACATCATATCCCGACACCCATCAGCAAGGAAGGCGGTGTCCTGGGTTTGGCCTGGGGCAGCACCAAAGGTAAATATGTCACTGGTTGTCATAAAAAATGGCTTAAACTTGGTTGTCTTTAAGGAGAATCTAGCCATACCAACACATTATATATCATGGCCATCTTCCAACTATTATTTCTTCTAGAGGTAAGAGGATAGTTTAAACATTTTTTTTATTTTTTAAAGATTAATAGATGTTGTACCGCTCTCTGGCATGCAAAGACCTAATTAACTGAATGTCATAAGTGATCAGTTAAAGCACCTCTGGACATTTCTGCACCGTCAGCAATAATTCCATATGCTGCTAAACCGCTACATCTGTAGATGAACCCCGTCCGCGCTACTCAGCAGAAGACCTTCTGTAACATTTAAGAAGCTTCGACTTCAACTTCTTTTTTTTTTCCGTGAAATATGTTTAGCACAGCAATGCTATAAATAATAGACAGCAAGGCATAGTCTAGATTATTAAATCACTTTTTTCTCCCCTTAACTTGCCCGTAACTTTAAATCAAGGCTAAGATCAGGAAGAAACTTGGCAGCTTTTGTAGTGATAAAATGACATATTTTTTTGAAGAATACAATTTGGTTTTAAGGGAAATTTTCTCCAGTTTTTTTTCTATATTTCTTGTCCGTTCCTGTCTCTTTACATGAACCTGGAACTAAATCCTCGGGTCCTAAATGAATATTTTACTTTAATATTTGAAATATTTACCAAAAAAGTGCATATGTTAAATAATTTTTTGACAGTAGTTATAACGCAACCTACTTTTACTAGACTTCCAAAGGTTCATTATGTCATTCATTTTCTGTCGCAAAAGTATGTCTTACAGCTCTTTTTGAATCCCAAGAAAAAGTGGTCTTCCATGGTTAAGTATGAAACAAGATGGCGGCTTAATAGAATGACCTTTTTTTAATTTATCCAAATGCTATTAAAGCAGGGATGCTGACATCAAAGAAAATTATTTTATGAAAAATACCACAATGGACTGCCCCTTCATGTATATGAATTACAAACTTGCATAAACTGTTCCCAATATATATGTTAAGCAATTTGTCAAAATACTAACATAAAGGTCACTTTTTATTAGAGCTGTTGGCTTGAGCTGAGTTTGAGTCATCGCCTGGCTAGGTCCAGCTTGTCACAAAGTTGGCTAAAATTGTGAATATGTCTTCTTTTTACTATTTTGTCTACTGCAAAAATCTAACTCATGGTTAAATTCAGCTTTAAGATTGTAAACTCTCTTTCTTACATAAATAATTATAAGCCAGTTTGAATCCAGTACTGTTGTTTTTTCACAATAGGAGTCTATTTTCTGGAATATGCTTCCCCCTTTTTTCCTGTAGATTATTTCTATGTAAAACACTCTGCAGTGAGTCTAAGATCAACCTCTTGGAACTTGGTGGATGTGACGGAAGCCTCCATCACTGGGGCCACTGGAGAAGCCTGACTGCCAGCCTCCTCCCTATTGACTATGGGCCCTGGGTTTGTAAAGGCTTCTGTGGCTACCCCCAGCAGTATCCTCTCATCACTGGCTGAGGGGATTATCTCCGGCAGACAGCCAGGATCTGACACCAGGGAGTGACCACCATTCTTTGATGTTTAATGTTGTATAAATCAGTCTCCCCCCTATTGTATTGTTAATCCCGTTACTGCCCCTGTTGTCTCTGAGAGGCAGATTAAGGGGGCGGTTTGTGTCCCAATATCTTGTTTTATGTTAATGTGTGTTTTGCTGGATATATCCAGCCCTGTGTGTCTAAAATAAATCAGTCTTCGTTTGGTTTTACCCTACACTGAGTCTCGGCTAGTGACTGGGGAACCGGGGAAAGTGTGTTGTCCCAGGCTAAGGGAGCACGAGACAGCGGAGGTAGTCAGTCGGACTAGCCAGCTCCGTGACATTGGTGGAAAGCGGTGGGATTGCTTCTTAGTCCGAGGGACACTTACTTTCTACCGGGATTAACCGACAGGACGGCAGACTTCGGTCGCCTTGACAAGGACATGGATGTGGTATCAGAATTCCAGGGGCTGCTGCGGGTCATCCTCTCCTGCTACACCACTGCTTTGCCTACAGAACAATACCAGAACCTGAGGCAAGTGGTTCGACGGTCAGTATGGCAGAGGGCTGTTATACGCCGGGGTCAGTGTCTTCCAAGCTCCGAACAAAAGATTAGAGACCAGCGGGAACTACGGATGTCATTCCTGGGACAGCAACCCCAGGAGCAATGGGTATCCGAATTGGACAAGCTGGTCCAACAGGAGGTAGAGCTGGAAGATCACTATAGGGCTCTGCAGTGGTATACAGAGCAAGCATATTGGGGAACTGCGAAAGATTGTTCTCCAGAGGGCTATGACTTTGGTGGCCCTGGATTATTATGGGATAGTCTTCAGGAGGATCCGGACTTCGGCAGTACAGCGGCGTGGCGGATTGAGGACATCCGGGATTTCAGGGAGTGGGACCTCCCAGATGCGCTAGGACTTAAAGGTGATTTAGACTTTTTAATTACGCAGGAGTGGGAACTGGAAAAGGCGTATAAAAAACTGTTTGACCGCGTTCAACAGAATGCCCCAGTGTCCAGGGATTGTGTGGATTTTGTGGATGTTATTGAGTGGTCACCTGAGGATGTTGACCCAGGCGGGGTGGATGGGACTGCGGTCTCCACCCCTGAGTCAGAGGGATACTGGGCAGCTAATCCAGATCCGATACTGGAGCTGTGCGACTGTGCTCCACAACCAGATCCAGAGATTGTGGATCTAACTGATTTTACATCTGAGGATGTTAACCCAAGAGGGGTGGATAACACTGCGGTCTCCACACCGGGGGCCTCAGAATGCTGGGCAGTCTGCCCAGATCTCTTAGTCCCATCTGAAGAGCTGGCAACAGGGCAGAGCGCTGCTGGCTACTGCCCCACACCTGCAATGACTACAGGGATCCAGGGAGATGTGGCAGCCGGCCCTTCTCCCCAGCGGCAGCTCACATGTCCGGGAGCGGAGGAACTTGTTTTTCCTCCCCAGCGGCAGTGGGAGGAACCGAGAGATGTGACAGCCGGCCCATCTCCCCAGCGGCAGCTCACATGTCCGGGAGCGGAGGAACCGGTCCTCCCTCCCCAGCGGCAGGCCGACCCACAACATTCCCTAACCCCAGCTGAAGTGCTGGCAACCAGAGCATCGCTGGCCTCTGCGCAGCACCTACCAAAGCTGCAGGAGTTCAGGGAGATACAGCGGCCGACCCGCCCCCCAGCAGAAGAACCTAATTCCAGGACCGGATCAACCGGAACTCTCTCCTCAACGGCAACAGGAGCACCAGGGAGGGGATGCAGGCGGCATCACTCCCCAGCGGTACCCGGGAGATGGCGCAGCCGGCCCATCTCCCCAGCAGCAGCAGGAGCACCAATTTTGGGAGGGAATTAATGGGCCAAATAAACTGACTGACTATGGAGTCAACCCGTTTGGGGTCTCATCCTATGTCAGTCCAATTCGAAGGGGGAAGAATTGTGACGGAAGCCTCCATCACTGGGGCCACTGGAGAAGCCTGACTGCCAGCCTCCTCCCTATTGACTATGGGCCCTGGGTTTGTAAAGGCTTCTGTGGCTACCCCCAGCAGTATCCTCTCATCACTGGCTGAGGGGATTATCTCCGGCAGACAGCCAGGATCTGACACCAGGGAGTGACCACCATTCTTTGATGTTTAATGTTGTATAAATCAGTCTCCCCCCTATTGTATTGTTAATCCCGTTACTGCCCCTGTTGTCTCTGAGAGGCAGATTAAGGGGGCGGTTTGTGTCCCAATATCTTGTTTTATGTTAATGTGTGTTTTGCTGGATATATCCAGCCCTGTGTGTCTAAAATAAATCAGTCTCCGTTTGGTTTTACCCTACACTGAGTCTCGGCTAGTGACTGGGGAACCGGGGAAAGTGTGTTGTCCCAGGCTAAGGGAGCACGAGACAGCGGAGGTAGTCAGTCGGACTAGCCAGCTCCGTGACAGTGGACATTAAGCCTCAGGAGCAGGCTAGTGTCTTATCAAGCCTGACGGGTGCCACCAGGCTTTAGTCTCCCATTCCTCCAGAAAGACGGTCCCTGTTTTGCACCCAAATCCACGTGTCTGTCTTTTCTCTCCTGAAACCCCTCTAAGAGCTATAAAATTTGGTAGATATGAGTGTATCACAGTGTTCTACAGCCTTATAAGTCACAATAACAGAGGTGGCAGAAATGATATAGTGCAGCCAAGATAAACGTATCTAGTCTAGATACTGTATTCAGTTTCATAAGTAGCAAACCTAGGAAGGTCACCTAGAACGTGCCCTCTTCTGGGTTAGTGGCTTTGTGAATAGGAATGGCTACCACCGGACAACCTTTAGTTAGGTGGGATGCTTTTGGCGTGACAACACTCCACCTGCCTGAAGAAAGAAGAAAGCAACTTGGAGACCTGAGGAACCAGGACATCACCCAGAGACTCCAGGAACCAGGACATCACCCAGAGACTCCAGGAACCAGGACATCACCCAGAGACTACAGGGACCAGGACATCACCCAGAGACTCCAGGAACCAGGACATCACCCAGAGACTACAGGGACCAGGACATCACCCAGAGACTCCAGGAACCAGGACATCACCCAGAGACTACAGGAACCAGGACATCACCCAGAGACTCCAGGAACCAGGACATCACCCAGAGACTCCAGGAACCAGGACATCACCCAGAGACTCCAGGAACCAGGACATCACCCAGAGACTCCAGGAACCAGGACATCACCCAGAGCCTCCAGGAACCAGGACATCACCCAGAGACTCCAGGCCAAACCATGCATTACTCTTCTCTTAAATAACTAAGTCAATAGGTTACAGGGTCACATAAAAAGTCTTTGTAACCCTTAACCAAAAATGTCCTTTTCAAAGACGTAATCTGTACTCTGTAATTTAAATGCCTTCTATTTGTAATTAAATAGCTATCAGTTTGATTTCTTTAAACTGTGTTTTCTCTCTCGCTTAAATATCTCAACCTCCAGCAGTAGAAATAGCTACAATGGGAACATTTAACAGAAATGTCAGTAAATATTTTATTTGGCTTCATCAAGTGTTGCGCCAATATGTCTTATCCTCGGGCATGAAAACCGTAATCCGCAGCACCCTAAGACTAAGAAATTTAATTAAAAATAACAGCATTGTTTGCTTCGTATAGAGTGCATTAGTCGCTGATAATGGTCTCCCGGTTTCTGCGGAATGCATTTAGAAATTACAATGGTTTGTTAAAGCATTCGCGCGATGTCAATGAAAGCTGAAATTTGAAAGCTCTGATTCTGAAATGTGATTTTGTAAAGGCTTTATTTGATCGTTAGGCATTGAGTATATTTTATGTGAAATAAAATAAAACGTGTTATGCATTTCACATGGATCCGCCGAGCCATTATTTCAGGGATGCTTGTACCTTAAACGATTCTTGCTTGCATTAGAACAGATTATAAAGAGATTTAATGTATCCGAAAGTGTGTACAGCCTCTTTAGATTTTAGAGATGGTGAACTAGCCAGGTTTTACCTTAAAAAAAAGGAGAATTACAGGCATTTCTCTGCCAGGGACGATTTTAATTCTAAGGTACCCTGGATATACCAGACATGTGATGACTCTTCACCATGGCAGGCTCTCCAGAAAGAATATATTACTTCTAAATAATACTCCATTAATAGCATTAAAGATACATTATATACATTAATATATCGCAAAGTATATACACAGATAGAACTACCGTATTTGCTCGATTATAAGATGAAGCCCCAAATCTGAATATTAATTTAGGAAAAAAACGAAAAAGCCTGAATATAAGACGACCCTATAGGAAAACAGTTTTACCAGTAAATGTTAATTCATCTAAACTATTTTTTTTTAATAAAAGCTATGATTGAGAAAAATATTTTGGTTTTATTTCCTTCTATTTTCCAACCTGCCCCCCAGTTATGCACATCTGCCCAAGAAATGCCTTATACCCCCTATATGCCACTGTGCCCCATGATATGCCTTTTAACCCTATATGCCACTGTGCCCCATGATATGCCTTTTAACCCTATATGCCACTGTGCCCCATGATATGCCTTTTGACCCCCTATATGCCACTCTGGCATTTAGAGGGTTAAAAGGCATATTATAGGGCAGAGTGGCATATAGGGAGGTTTAAGGCATTCAGGAGGCAGAGTGGCGTATAGAGGGTTAAAAAGGCATTTCTGGAGGCAGAGTGGCATTAAGGGGGTTAAAAGGCATTTCACAGAGCACTCTGCCTCCAGAAATGCCTTATGCCCCCCATTTAACACTCCCCCCCCCAACTTACCGGTGCTTCTGACTTCCCTGTCATGTAGCCGGGGCAGCGTGTAGATCCCACGCACTTACGCTGCAGCCGGAAGGAGGCGTGGCTAGCAGCGGGGGTTGTCTGCGTCCATCGCGCAGACCTTCCCCGACTGTCAGAGATCAGAGTTCCCCGCACCGGTGCAAAAAAGACATCTACACGCTGCCCCAGCTACACGCCGGGTACTCAGAAGCACCGGTAAGTGGGGCGGGGGGGGGGACAGGAGGATCCAGGTCCCCTGCAGCTGCGGGGGATCTGGATCTTAGTCGTCTCATAATCAGACCTATTCGAGGCCTGATTATAAGACGACCCCGATTATAAGACGAGGGGTATTTTTCAGAGCAAATGCTCGTCTTATAATCGAGCAAATACGGTATATTATTCCGAGAATAATAAAAAAAAAATGATTAAGCAGATACGCGTCATTTTGTGTAGACAAACTAGTGAATACATTTATATTGTTTGCATATAAAATTTGGGCTTCATTACGATAAAGGGGATAGGCGTCTTCCTATAGATCACTGTGATCGCTAGAGCCTCGACATGGGAATCGTGATCTCACAGGGTCATTAGAAGGTCAGGGGTAGAAGATGTCTATGCTGGGCTACAGCTAAGTTGATCAAACTGACTGATGCGATGGTCGACTAGTTTATGCTCAAGCAAAGAGCTCTTAAAAGCCGGCCATTACGTTGCCATTAAGAACGAGAGTTTTCCATCTTTTGCTCTAGATGGTCCAGATCTGAGCAGCGGAAAAGAATGTGGGCTATTTTATTTTTAAAGCTGTGTGCGCAACTTCGTCGATATTAAGAGCTTGAGAAGCACAAAAGGATCTTGGCAGAAAAATCAGAATGCCGAAACTTTGGATGAATATCGCCATGCCACGTAGACTGGGACCACACAAGACCGCATACGTGGTTGTGTAAAAGTATCCAACAAGTAGTCAGTGTGGGAATTATAGGCAATGGAGTCACTAGGGGGGCCACGGTCACTTAAATGATGCTTACCCCCTCATACGCGTGTGCCCCCCAATATTGAACCAGCAAATAAAATTAAACACAGCGGCTGGTGTTGCAGCCCAGCAGCTTTAATAGCGCGGCCAATACTGACCACTTAATCTGTTCCAGAACGAGTGGGAACTGCGTCGCGTTTTGTGACTTCACATGACATGCGCAACCTTGCACAGTACCCAGCTGCTATATATATATATATATATATATATATATATACAGAGGAGTGGCTGCCCCCTGGATATTACTTAATATAGGTGGTCTCCCTGTTTATCCCTTTGTCCCCCTGTATGTATGATTTCTGATCACCTGATTTTCATTTCCAGGAAATGTTAAATTTAGTTAAACTTTTGCAATATTGGGTGATAGCAACTGAATTCTACAAACGGGATAAACAGGAAACATTCTGTCTGTGAAAGCAGATGAATTATGAATTTGATGAGTAAACCGGGCTGCGTTGATGTTACAGTCCGTCCTTTTAACATTTTTCGGCAAATATGTGATATTCAGCCCTATAATTGGACCTGTCACAACGGCTATTGGTGTTCCCTCCGGAAAATGCTTTGTAATGATTTGTTTTCTTCTAATAGGCTTATACTGTTTTTGCATAATTGCTGCTATAGTAATAGACTGTCACAAAACTGAATGATTTCATTACATGGATCAATGCATGAACAGTTTCGGTGCTTCCTTCTTAAATATGAACATTTTTCAAACGCTATTAGTAAACGAGCCGTTTGGGAGTAAAACGTTCTGTTTGTGGAAGTGATGTTCGGTTATTGTACGGTTACTGTATTAAGCACCAGAATTTAAAAGGGGCCGATATGCCATTCCTTTCAAACACCAGAGCAGAGGGCATAAGGGGGTAGGATTAGGGGGTAGGATTTGGTGCAAGCTTCAAGGACCCTAGTACCACTCTTACCGGCTAACCTAGATAGGTCAGGGGTGGTACAGTTGAAGGCGTTGCAACATTGTTTCTCGACAGTAATGTTTAATTACGTTAATTACTCAATGTTTATTACTTCCACATTAAGACCTTCCTGAGGACTCAAGAGACTTCAAGCTGACTTGACCAAGATTTTACCCTGCCACATGTAACAAACTTTAGAAAAACAGAAACAAGAAAAAAGAGAAAGCAGAGAAAGAAGATAACTTCTCCTGGACCTTTTGATAATGAGTTATTAAGCACTTCCCCAATATAGTAAGCAGGGACAGTAATTTCTGGACTCACCTTTACATTTGAGGAGAACCTCAAGAGTGCGCACACATGTGGACCTCCTCTCTCACCATACATAGAGTAATACAAACTGCACACGAAGGACAAAGCATACATCTGAAGTTTCTGTTGATTTGAGCAGGGGTCATGTGCCTCACATTTGGGTCTAGACTGACCTTGTGGGAGGAAGCAGTTTGATATTTTGATGGAAATTTCTCATCTGTGATGGCAACAGTGAGAAGTAATGTAAGACCCTCGAATGGAAATTCCCACAAAGGCAGGTTATTTAAGAGCTGTCTTCAGAGCTAGCCTCATACATTTTTGTATATTCTCCCACTTGAAAGCTCTTGGGGGTCTCCCAAAGCATGTGAGTGCAGACCTGGGCTTCCTAGCTTGCTGTACATTTAATGAGTCTGTGGGGGGAAAAGGCTATAATACCGGCCATGGGCTGGTCCAGCATGCTAAATGCATGTTTCATGAGTACGTTTTTGTCATTTCGTGCAGTTGTGTCCCTGAAGACTAGGTTTTTTTTGGTGGGTTGGATGGTTGAGCCTTTTGACCACCATCCATCCTAGAAGACTCCAGTGGGTATCCTCTGGGGCTGCATGTCCACTTTGGGGGAGTGCAGGCTCAGAAGAAGATTGGGACTTGGTTTCACTGTGGCTTTAAACCCACTTGGACCACAGGACATCTCCTTTTTTTTTTTACCGTAATGGTGGAAGCACGGTTTCCCAAAAAGCTTTTTGGCAAAGATCAAATGAGTATCAGCACGAAACTACGGTAAGTGCTTGATTCTCATTTTGATGGAATCCCAAAAATGTAATCCTCAGATGGGGGCTTTTAACTTGTATTTGCCGGCGGTGCGCTGATCTCTTGCTTTGGTGCCTGAAAGGTAATAACCATCCTACTGTTAGGAGCTGATGGCTTATAAGAATCTTGATTAAGAAGGTGTTGTTTGGTGTTTCCTGCTAGAAATATGGGATTTGTTTCTCTGCCCATTTCGGTTGTAATTGTCTGCGAGGTGAAGCTGGTATTCCATCTTCTTATCTCCCAGCCCTGCAGCTAATCATGAACTCATCGGCCAGACTGCTTTCATACTTCTTCCTTCTCTACACATCAGCAGCCCTTTTATTGATTGCTCTACACCGGTTGAAGACAGAATTCAATTTAAGTTATTGACCTGTGCATTCCGTTCAGGTAATGCTCCATCTCTTTGATACCTGTAATGTGTAGCCGAGAAAGATCGAGTAATCTACGAAGCAGGGCTCTCTTTGTGTACTAAGCCTCCGTTTGATATGTTTGTATAATGAGCTCATTATTAGTAGTGCGCTACAGACTGGCGCTAGACCAAAGTGTGAACGCCGCGCATCATTGTTTTTTAAGTGTCTTTTCTGTGTGACCCTCTGACACGGATTGTTAATAGTAATTAACTATTCACAAACATACAAAAAGGGTAATGCTCACTTAACAAGCATATCAATAGAGGTTTCGGGGTGCAGGTGAAATTACTAATGTGTACACAATAAACCAAGGAATCCTAGTATATATACGTACTGCAGATTATTTAAAAGCTACTTAATAAACACATAGTAATTTAGATAGATAAAAGGTCCATTCATGGTCGTCGTCGGTCCAGAAGACTGTCCAGAAGACGGCAAAAACCCCACATTGAAGCCAATTTGGTCTCAAAAAGGGAGAAAAAAATTATTCACAACCAAATGGCAACCTGATTTGGGATTTAAGCACACTATACTTTCATATATTATATAGACTACCACTATACCAATTTTGGCAAGTCCTACACAATCTTTATATGGCTCTTCTGGCTACTCTGAAGCACTGCGTTCCTTATACTCGCTGAGGCTTTTCTGCAGTTTTTAGCCTCCTTGGGCACCTGGGTGATAGGATGCTGGTAGCGAAGGAATTTCATAAGGACTTACAACTATTTTGAGTCTGCTCTGGTATCAGCATTTTATACTTTAAATCTTGTAACTTTTACTATACTGGGAGGGTGGTGGATCAATGGAACAGCCTCCCAGCAGAAGTGGTAGAGATTAATAGAGTGGGGGAATTTTAACATGCATGGGATAGGCATATGGCTCCTGAACCTAAGACGAGACCAACGACTGATTAAGGTTTGAGTCTTTACAGCAGGAGAAACGGCGACTGGACGCGGGCCGAATGGGGCCGATCTGCAGGCAGATTCTATGTTTCTTAAGACACTCTTCTATGTCCACTTCTGATTTTAACCAAAACTGTACTCGTGCATTAACACAGAAAAGGTTGACAGTGAATTATACAAGACCGGACATGAACCAAAGCATTTTATGGTTGTAAAAGTGTTCACTGTCAGCTGTTCCTAGCTTTTATATGCTGGTATGGAGTCAGCGGTATCAGAAATCCTGGTGCCACCTGAGCCAATGCAGACAGCAGCACAATGCATTAACAAAACTCTTTTCAGATCAAAGGGACATAATTATGACTTGTAATTAAATTAATAAAAAAAAAATGAAAATATAAGAAGTCCAAAACTAAAACAGTCAGAAGAAAATTCTGATACATTATAGGTAGTCATTTCGATACATATATAAACACTCACTTTGGGGGTCACTTAGATATTTCCTTGTTTTTGAAAGGAAAGCCCATTTTGTCCATTAAAATAACGTGAAATGGATCAGAAATCCAGCACAGACGGGGTTAATGCGGTAAATGTCTATTGCTAGAAACGGCTGATTTTTAATAGAATCTCTTCATAGGCGTACAGAGGCCCTTTATCACTCCCATCACTCCTGTGTTCCAAGGGCCCTTTAGCACTCCCATCACTCCTGTGTTCCAATGGCCCTTTATCAAAAACAGCTGAGTGACCCCAAACTTTTAAATGGTAGTGTCTGTGTATAATGTGTATAATATATATATTTTTTCTACGCAAATAGCCTAATAAAAATTGACTTTTTTTCCAAATAATTTATGAAAATATTTTAACCAGTTCTCATCCACAAAGTGTAAACATCAAAAATCCAACATTGTGAACTCTTTCTAAGTATACAGAGAGAGAGCTCTAATATCACAAGTAATTAGCGCTCTGAGAAGCAGTTTAATCAACCAGATGTTTCCAAAGGGAAAAAAAAAATGTGCTTTGTGGTGGAAATCTCACTTGGATCTAAGAATATTCTAATTACAAAACACGGGTGAATTATTGGTTGCTGTAATTTTTACCACTTTCCCCATTACACAGGGAATTTGATTTAAATTAGCATTCTTTGTTCTGCGGTGATTCGCCTGTCCGAGTGTTCTGGCAAATGATTTATGGTTTAAAGGGAACATGATGATGTAAAAGAATCACTACCCAATGGTTCCTGGTGAAGAGGGCGAATAGAGATGGCAGCCCTAGCTCTGCTTTAAGTATGCTGGCACACATGCAAGCTCCCCGACCAAAGTGAACAAAATACAGAATGCAAAGTCCTTTTTAGGGAAAAAACACTCTGGACAGCAACATAACTGGTTATACAGTTTTTTCCCCCAAATTACACAATATTTACATCAGTTTACCTGAAGATGCTTAGTGCTCCCTGTTCCTAGGGGGTGTTGCTTAACATAAAGGCGTGGCTTAATCCTGATAGTGGGTGTAACCTTGAAACGAACATATATGTCCAAATGCCAATCTTCAGATCAAAGGGGCCCATGGAAACAACACACTAATTTCTTCAATTAATGAAATCAATTTACTGAAATATGGATTATAACCCTATCCTTGCCAAAGCAAAACTAAAAACAATGGAAATATATATGTTCCTAAAAAATCTTAAACATGCTTTGATTGGTAATAATAATAAAAATAATGAAAATAATAAAAAATATTTATTATTATTATTACTACTATTATATGTTATCTGGAAACAGTTGATCAAATATGTGGATATGATTAGTTAATAATAATATAATAATAATATTAATAACTAATAATGATCAGTTAATATGATCAAAACCACAAAACCAGTAGATTCCAACTGGTAATCATGTCTGATTAAAATGCAGCTACGGTACATGTTCACCGTATCATACATCACGCATATAATTACGCATAAAAGTTCATTAGCGAGAATCGCGGCAAACAAGCCATTCCTTGATTTTAACCAAAAAGTCAATAATGGAAAGGTCAATAAGTTAATGGAATGTGCCTTATATCGGGAGAACATCGGGATTGTTGGATTTAAATAGAACGGAATGCCTTGTTTATTTAAATGGGAAAAAAGGGCCACGCTAATTAATAATCAGTTATAAAATCCATTTAAAGTGACTCTAATTATTTTATCGATATTTTAAAGGCAGAGACGACCCCCCCCCTTAGGGTAACAGGTTTCTTATTTTTTAGGCAGAGAGATGCTGAATTTTTTAAAAAAATGGAGTTAATTAACAATTTGCCCATTTATTTCAGCTGCCATATAGAAGGGAGTAACGGGCCAGTTGGAATGCCCGGACACCATTAAGAATGGGAGAAATATACAGGAAAAGGCTCCAGACTGAAGGGCCCCCCAGGATACAGAGTTTGGGGTAAAATTCCTGGGCTTTAGCTACAAGGCAGTCACCTGGGGCCTTGGAATTCACGAATGAATAGGGAATGGAGGAACCTTTTCTAGCCTCAAACTGTATATCCGCGCCCAGTTCCTCAATGAGCCCCACCCCAGCAGAGCGCTAACCGCCGGCTACCGATACCAATAAGTGCAGAGGATTTTTAGTTAAAACGCTGCCTCATGACAGTGATGCTTTTTAGCCCCCTGTAATCTGTGTGCCCGGTTCACTCTGTGAGTGACGCAGTTAGCCCGGTGGAACTCATACCGACGGGGGTATTACTGAATAACAGAGGCAAGTTGAGGTAACGGGGCCGCGGAGCACCCGATATGTCAGGCAGCTCAACGTCGCTTCGTCGCCGGCCGGAACCGTTTCGCCTCGGAACGGCGCCAGGTGACGTCACGGGAAGCGGGGCCGGCCCGGCTAGGTCGGTTTCCGGCAGTATGGCGGCCGCCTGTGGCAGCGGCTTCATTTCCACCGTTTGGCATCTTCCGTCTCCCGTTCGCTTTTGATGTCCGCTTCGCCGGGGCCTAATCCCGGCATGATTGGCTGACAACGGCCGGGCCTAGACACCCGCGGCGGTAACTCTCCTCCTTCCCCCCCGACACAGGGCAGCGGCAGCAACCGGGGACAAGAGCCAGGCCCCGACGTATCCCCCGCCTGGCACTGGGGCCCCCGCGCATAGGAGGATAGGGGCAGGCCCTGGGATAATGCGCCCCCGGGGCACCCCAGCAGCGCAACAACACCCCGAGAGGCAGTAGCAGGAGCCCCAGACAGGTAACCGCCCCGCAGCGGACGTGTAGAAGCGGAGTACACAGATATATAATATATATATATATATACACGTATGTATATGTGTGTGTATATAGTGTGTGTCATGTTTATATAATGTAAACATATGTTTAGATACACACACAGTATGTGTGTGTATATATATATATTATATATATATATATATAATGCATGTCTATGAGACCCCCTTTTGATAAAGGGGGTGGAAGCTGGAGAAGGTGTCACCGCTGCATCCGCAGAATTATGTGTTTTTTATGCTCTGCATTGGGCTGATCTACTAAATACTAACAAACCAAAACAGCCTGTGGCAGCAGTGGGGCAGCTACTCCTATCACCTTCAGCTGCTCGGGAAGTTAGAACGGGTGCATTTGCAGCCCTAAATATAACCTTACGGACAAAATCTGAACCTCGCGGCAACCCCCCGGCGCTCCCCTCATGCGCATGTTCGCCCCGACTTGCCAAGACATGTAAATGGTACAAGAAATGCTTATATCCACGTAGAACCTGCTGGCAGATCGGCCCCATTCGGCCTCCGTCTAGTCCGCCCGTTTCTCCAGCTGTCAAGACTCAAACGTTAGTCGTTGGTCTCGTCCTAGATTCAGTAGCCGTATGCCTATCCCATCTCTGTATTAGCCTCTACCACTTCTGCTGGCCGGCTGTTCCATATATCCACCACCCCCTCGGTAAAGTAAAGCTTCCTTACATTCCACCCAAACCTCTGTCCCTCCAGTCTCTGCAAGAGTGCGCAGTGATTATTTTGAGCTGCTCATGTCTCTTGGAGATGGGGACCCGATGAGCTCTGAAACGCTGCTTTCCGGAGTGTAGCGCTATACACACCTATTTGCAAACAAACAAATGCCAACCTATATAATGACACATACGTTTGTAACCGATTTACTTAACCCTTCAGTGATTGGTTGGGACCTGCTGTAGCGTACGATGAAGTCATTGACTCATTTGGTTTTAAGTAATCGTTATTTTGCAAGAAGCCCACATTTCCAGTACGTTTGGGTCCTAAGAGTTTAGACCTTAACGATCTCAGCAAGAGCTTTTCTATCTTATACGTGGGGCGGAATAAAGACTGACGGTGTTTTCTGTTTTTCTTTTGGGTCGTTTTAGTATAAGGCAACCTTGACAGTGCCTTTGGGCTAGTCACTTGTCTGTGCCCCCGGGCTCCATTCTTACAGGGTTTACGTCGTCATCGGTCTTCTCTCTGGTTTTGAAGTATAGAAGTTTGGTTTAATGTCACGTTGTGGTATCTGTGTTGGTTTACCCCATGCAGGACACAGGGCCAACTACAGCTCTTGGCTTTGTAATGACATCACAGTTCTGTGCCCCTTTCCTTTGCTATATTTGTCCCAGTAACTGAGATTGCTGGAGTATGATGTACTCAAGGTCCACCTGTTTGCAGCAGAAACTGATGACAAAGTGTTTGTGTTTTGAAGTCAGAGCTTCCAGGTCCAATTCATTGGTGGTCCCTACTAGAGATGGCTGAAGGGGGCCAGATTTTTTCTCTTAATTTTAGCCAGACACTCTGACCACTGAAAGTCTATGGAGCAACGGACTTCATTAGCATTGCCATAAAGCATCAGCTCAGTGTGGTGTTTGAGCCGGGAAGGTTGGCCATAATATCACATGACTGACAACATTGGCAGCCTCCAGGTTTTATCAGTGATTACCTAATCAGTGTACGCAGCACTGGGTATTTTTTTAATTTTCCCATGGAACTTCCCATTTCACTTGTCTGTAGAATCCAGTGTACAGGGCTGCAGGATCTGATGCTCACCTAGAGG
This sequence comes from Sceloporus occidentalis, assembly GCA_023333645.1. Lineage (NCBI taxonomy): Eukaryota > Metazoa > Chordata > Lepidosauria > Squamata > Phrynosomatidae > Sceloporus > Sceloporus occidentalis. The sequence goes on from JALMGF010000083.1 coordinate 1,103,926, forward strand.
AATAATAATGGATAATCTCATGCAAAGCACAGCATACAGGGTGCTGTATTCAGAGAAGTCATCCAAATTTACAAGACAATGCCAGCAATGTAAAGAATTAGTAACCCTTTAATGACAAAGCCCGTACATGTACAGGCTCAAAATGCATTGTTTTCAATGGGTTTAGGGACCACCCATTGTCCTTAAAGGGGTTAAAAAGCACCAAACAATACTAGGGCTGACCAGGGACCCCGTACCCAGCGTTACTTATTGCAAAGACCTTTATAGGACAGCCCATTGATGGGTGCCGGGTTCTCGCCGTCCCTTGTTGACGAGGGTGCCGGGTTCTCCCCGTCCCTTGTTGACGAGGGTGCCGGGTTCTCCCCGTAAAGCCTTGTCTTTTTCTCGCAATTATGTTCGACCCATCGTTTCAAAAAGAAAACGTGCCCAACCGGACAGTAACGTGCAGCACAAAAAAGATCAGTGAAAGGGATGCCCTACCTTTTTTTTTAAATTTATTTATTTTTACCTTTTTTATTTTTTCCCAGTAAAGTCACTTAATCTGTTTGTGCTTTTTTTTTTTTTTTTTGTATATGGAACTTCACCTTTAAACCATTTAATTTTTTTTTCCCTTGTTTTCTTTTTCTTAATTTAACCTTCATTTTTTTTAATTTTACTCAGGTATTTTTCTGAACCTTGGTAGGTTTTTAGAGATCGAGAATACTTAAAGTATATCTGTAGCGAAAGCTGACACGTACTTTCATTGTTTTAAGCTTCGTTCATAGTGATTCCTGTTTCAGGGAAATAAGGAAAGTTCTCATTGTGCAGAATTACTGGAAAAAAAAAAAAAAAAAGGGAAATTCAGTGGAAATGTCAAAGGTTACAGCTCAGAAGATAAATGATTTCATCTTCGGTGGTGGTCAACCACAGCTTTAGAATATTCTCGAGAAGCTGTCTTGACAAGGTCACCGCACCGTAGGGTAAAAAAAAAAAAGGAAAAGAGGAAAAAGGTTGATTTAAAAAATAAATGTAATTTTTTTTTACTTGGCGCTATACCAGTCGTATTGTTTTAAACAGCAAGGCCTGAAGAACTGACTTGGAACATTTTCTTTTTTTTTTTTTGGGGGGTGAAAAGCCCCATAGAATAGTTAATCTCAGTTCTGAAATTAGCTCCCCAGAACATAGGGATCACCTGATGATATTCCTACGGAAAAAGGGAGAAAAAAAAAATTATACTTTGTTTCTTGACCAGCCTGGGCTAGTAGTATCTGCTCCATTATTTCCTCTCTGTTGACATTGTTGCGAAGAGGCTTTCTTCAGAAGACTATTTGTTGCCGCCCGTGTAACAAGCTGTTCCTTCTCTGTTTTCTAAAAGAGCTCTTCACTCTTTATGTAAAATGTGCTTTTCTCTCTTTTTTTTATGCAGGCAGAGAACCAAAGCTTTATTTCACATTGAAAAGAGCTACGTGACGGTGACGATGTCGAGAGCACCCACGCCACCTCCTCCTGCTGAGATGTCAAGTGGACCTGTAGCTGAAAGCTGGTGTTACACGCAGGTAAACATCGGCTGCTTCTTAACTGTCTTCGGCACAAGATGCAGCATTCGGCGCGTGCTTTTTCTCCCATGTCGGGTCATTTAAGTTAAGAACCCGGTCGTTACTTGTTTAAGCTTTTTAGACCAGAGACAGAACGTACGTGGATTCTGGGGATTTTTTGGAGAAGCTGTGGGTGTTAATGAGCCTGTATATAGCTTATCCTCTTGATGTCCTAAATACATTTAATTAAAGGAGAGCAGAACAGAACCTTTGTGCTTGACTTCCGCACATATATCCATGGTCTAGTGGAGTACACTGGTAAAGGATGGCTTATAAAGATGTGATTTCTTATTTAGTCACGGTGAGCGTGTCATTGAAGAGTAAGAGGCGCCCGGTTAACATTTTAGAGATAAGAACTATTCGGTCCAGTCTAGCTTTTTATCATTCAGTCCTTGGTCTTGCTTTTTCCAAAGTTTTTTTTTTTTTTATTTGTTTTTGGTCCATTCCTTTTAGGACAACACATTTTGTTTCCTGCCCTTTTTGGTTCAGAAGAAATTTGGAGGGCTTTTTCCTTTCAGAAAAAATTTGTTGTCCCTCATCTTCTCGCTCACCCTCACGATCTCTCAATGTTTTCCTACCTTCTTCGCTGACCGTTTCTGTGTCCCCATCTCCTTTTGGGCAGCTCAGCTTCTTCTCTTGCCTCTTCCTGTCCTTCTGTCTTCTTTCTTCGTCGGCTTCTCCCATGGTATCGGCTCTGGCATCCAGGTCCATTCCCTTTTGCGGGAAGAATTCCAAGAGGCCAGAATATTAAAGATGGATTCGCGGAAGTATTTCTGCACCTCTCTTTTTCTCCATAAATCCATCGGCAATATTACTTCTTCTTGGAGTACTTCCTCAAAAGGGCAGAGTCACGGTGTGCACCACAGGGACCGCCTCTCCCCCATTCCACTATTCAGAGGAAAGGGTGTGTGGAGGCCCCTCCCTTTGTTGGAAGACCTCTGGGAGGCGTGGTTAATGGAGCTGTTACCAGGGAGAAGGGGGTGAAGAAAGAAGAACAAGAAGAAACAAGAGAAGAAGTTAAGCCACAGAAAAGGAGACAGGGCCACTTTTCTTTTTTTCTTTTTTTCTTTTTGATGTCTATGGCAATGACATTGCGATGTTAACCATTTCTTTGCCACTTAGTAAGAAGCACGAGCATCCACAATGTCAAGTTAAAAAAGAAAATGTTAATGAAATCCTATATTTATTGGCAGCATCCCACTCAATAGATTTTTTTTTTTTTAATAACATTGACAAGGTGCAGATCAATTGCAAATGTACCTAAGCCTTTGTTTTGCGATTGCAACGGATTTCATCTGGCAACGTTGCAGATAAACAACGGAGTCCTAAAGTAACTGCTTTCTTTTTCAGGTTAAAGTAGTGAAATTTTCCTATATGTGGACCATAAATAACTTCAGTTTTTGCCGAGAAGAAATGGGAGAAGTTTTAAAAAGTTCCACTTTTTCGTCAGGGCCAAACGACAAGATGAAATGGTATGAACTCTAGTTCTATCGCCTATTAATTCAGTTCTATTTATTTTTTTTGAAAGACCTAAACTAAGTGTTTGTCCCTCCACAGGTGTCTACGAGTAAACCCAAAAGGATTAGATGATGAGAGCAAAGATTATCTGTCCTTATATTTACTACTTGTCAGCTGTCCAAAAAGTGAAGTCCGAGCAAAATTTAAGTTTTCTCTCCTCAACGCTAAAAGGGAAGAAACAAAGGCTATGGGTATGTTAAGATGTCTTATAATATGTATAACAGTGCCTTGTATACATGAGTGATGGGAACGTTGGTGGGTAAACCCTCCTCTCTGTCTCTTCTGGTGGATGTACCCTCCACCGCTCCATCTCTGGTTGCCTAACATTGGGGCCAGCCTTATCCCTCCCAGTGAAGGAGTGCGCACAAATCCGATTAGGCAAGTCGGAGAGCTCCCTAATTCAGTCTGTGATATTATTGACTGGAGTGTCTTCACTCCCCAACATCTCCAAGAGCACAGAAGGCCACTGGGATGATGCTGCACATAATTGTGTGTCTACCCCATTTTCACATTTCTTTCCAAACAGAGCCACCATGTTCTGGTCCCCTTTAGATGCCCTTTCACCCCCCTAGTTTCCTAGGGCAACGGTTCTCCCATGACCTAATCCCTATGTACATCATATTGGATTGTTTTACTATGTGGCTCTTGCGTTGCTACTCTGTATCTCTGGTTGTACCAATGAAAAACAATAAAATTCTGAATGTATTGAAAAGGTACGGAGGTGAGCACCTCGCCTATCACTGGTAAGAGGGAACCCCTTAACATTAATCTCTTTATTTTATAAACAGAGAGTCAGAGAGCTTATCGGTTTGTCCAAGGCAAAGACTGGGGCTTTAAGAAGTTTATTAGACGGGATTTTTTACTTGATGAAGCGAATGGTCTTCTACCTGATGATAAACTTACACTTTTTTGTGAGGTGAGTAGCCTTTTCTTATTTTTTTTTTTAACCCAGTTTCCATTCATCTGTTCCCCTTATTAATTCCTTTTTAATTAATGACCCATTAGTTTTTTTTATTATTATTATTGTACGCAACTGGAATAATGCAACCCGGCTCATGCTCCTATTTATGATTTTGGACCTTTTTATGTTTTGTGCGAGTTTCGTTTGACTTGTGGGCAGTTCTATGAACCGAGGTCAGTGACTGGCTGGCCTACCGCTAATTAGTATCCAATAAAGCGGTGCTGCACAACTCCTATGTGACCTTGGACAGTTAGCGTGGGCATAGATAGTCTTAGATTTCCTATTGTGTTGTGTATGATCTGGTGTACACTACCATTTAAAAGTTAGCTGTTTTCAAGGGAGACAAAGACATTTCTGGCTGTAACATAATTGCAAAATGATTTTCTAACAATCAATTAGCCTTTTAAACTTAAACTTGGATCAGCGAACACAACGTGCCATTGGAACACAGGAGTGATGGGAGTGATAAAGGGCCATTGGAACACCGGAGTGATGGGAGTGATAAAGGGCCATTGGAACACAGGAGTGATGGGAGTGATAAAGGGCTATTGGAACCCAGGAGTGATGGGAGTGATAAAGGGCCATTGAAACACATGAGTGATGGGAGTGATAAAGGGCCATTGAAACACAGGAGTGATGGGAGTGATAAAGGGCCATTGGAACACAGGAGTGATGGGAGTGATAAAGGGCCATTGGAACACAGGAGTGATGGGAGTGATAAAGGGCCATTGGAACCCAGGAGTGATGGGAGTGATAAAGGGCCATTGGGACACAGGAGTGATGGGAGTGATAAAGGGCCATTGGGACACAGGAGTGATGGGAGTGATAAAGGGCCTCTGTACGCCTATGAAGAGATTCCATAAAAAATCAGCCGATTTTAGCTACAATAGTCATTTACAACATTAACCTCGTCTGTGCTGTTTTTCTGATCCATTTCACGTTATTTTAATGGTCAAAAATGTGCTTTTCTTTCAAAACCTAGGACATGTTTAAGTGACCCCAAACTTTTGAAGCATGGCGTATAATTTACTCTAACAGTGTTCTAGGCTTTATTGTGTATTTTTTTATTTTTTTTTATAGTTCTATCGTTGCGTCAATGCTGCTAATGAATCTATTTCAACTGCGTCTCTTTAGATATGACTTTTAATACCTCCCTTGTACCTAGACGGATAATATGATTGTAATTGTGTTGTGGTCTTGGTTGGAGGATCTTCTATAACACCGGACGGCGCTTCTCGGCAATCTGTGACATGTCGTAAATTATCAATCGGCGGAAGGTCACGGCGCAGGAAAGATGCATTTACAAGTTATCATGTACCGGGGCTGATTAGTTGCTTTGAAGGCTGATGTACGTGTTAACTGCGAATTCATTCGCTTTGATCCGCGTCTCCTGGAAATGTGTAAAGTTGGCAAGATTGCAACTTAATTATATGATATTATTGTGTGCGAGGGAATAATTGATATATGGCCCCAGAGACGACACGGTGCAAATATAGCACATCTTATTTCCATTTAGACAAGTTAAATGAGCTGTACAATGGATTTATTATTTTTTTTATGAATGTAATTATATGAAAGGGGGTGAAATCTCTGTCTGGGATTGAAAATCGGCTAACTTTTTCAGGGCTTGAGAGCTGCATGGCATTGTGTGCAGTGTTTGTGGCACACCGAGGGTTAAAGGGGGTCTCCGTCTATTTCTTTGGTATTCTGTAAATGCCCTATTTGTATTATCAGTAGGTATCTAGCAACATAAACTATATAGGTTTTTGTTACTTGCAGGAAAAGGTACGTAAAGTTTCCCATATTCATAGTCTTTTATGTTAGTTTATATATAAAATATATCATTTATATCCTTGTTTGCCTTTAAGTGCCATTTTTCAGTTTCCTGGACCCATTTTCACCAGGACGTATTGCTTTGCTGTACATTTAATCAGGTTCCTACAGATGGCTTTCACAAGATCAATTGTTTTTGGGACAAGTTCTGGAGTTGTGAAAAGTACATAAATTACAAAAAAAAATAGCTGTTAACTCCCCTTGCTAAATCAAATACGTGTGGGGTATTATACAGTATGTGTCTCCCCCACAATTATTGAACGCAAAGGTCCTTCCGTTACGGATTTGGTGGTTCTGAGATTCTGTACCGATTAACACAAGTCTTCCCATCAGACACTTGAAGCTCAATACAAAAGTCTGTCTAAAATCCCCAAAAACGCTTGAATCTCTCAAACGATTCAACTCCCAGGACACACATCCACATTAATCGCCTATCTGAACCGCTGTTTTACATTACATCGTTATCAGAGCTTTTAATTTTGAGTAAAGGGTTGAGGCGCGCTTTAAGCCTTTAATATTTGAGAATAATCGAATTTTATGTTTTTATCCTGAGATGGCATCCAGGTAGAGATTTTGGTTTTTTTATTGCTTTGTAGCATTTTAACTTTGAGTTTGGATCTGAGAGTAGATGGTGTTGTGGTTGGGATGTTCCATCTGTTGTGAATGTCTTAGGAACGTCCGACGCGGTGGGTCAATTCCGCAATTCCGTTGGTGGCTGCAGATTAGAGAGGGTTACGGTTAAGTGGAATGGATTGCATGCCTCCCAACTGTCCTGGCTTGCCCGGGACAGTCCCAATTTTGCTTCTCCATCCCACTGTCCCTCCGAGCTTTACCTCTGTCTTGCTTTTCAGGACAGAAGTAGAGCTCAGCGGGATTCAGGACCGCAGTACCGATGCATACCGAGCATGCTCAGAATTGTATAGCGCTTACCTCCCAAGCACGGGGAGTAGAAGTTTTTCGTTCATGCGCAGAATTGTGCCTGTGCACAGTAGTGCTCACCTCCCGAGCTCCGCCCACTGGAGCGGGGTAGAAGAGGGCAGGTATGAGATCATAAGCTGGCAAGGGCAGTGTCCTCTTCTCCTTCTGTACAAGTATACCCTCGCGCTATGATGTCATTTTTCACTACCTCTTATTGTAACAGCCCTGCGGAATCTGCTGGCTCTTTATAAATAATGATGTGGAGTATGACGTCTATCGGGCTGTGTTTTCTCTTTATAGGTAAGTGTAGTTCAGGATTCCGTGAACATATCAGGCCAATCCAGTACAAACAATTTAAAAGTACCAGAATGCCGCCTGGCGGAGGATTTGGGATGTCTCTGGGAAACGACGAGATTCACGGACTGCAGCTTGTATGTAGGAGGTCAGGAATTCAAAGCTCATAAGTCTATTCTTGCAGGTAAAACGCTCTGTTTTATTGGTCCTTGTCCACACCTTGACTGCTACCCATGAAATAGGAAACTCATATGTTTCTGTTACATATACGTTTCTTTCTATTCTCGTTCCAGCTCGCTCTCCAGTATTTAGTGCAATGTTTGAACATGAAATGGAAGAAAGTAAAAAGGTAAGATTTATGCTGTGAAAACTGACCAGAAATGTCCCGATAATTACTATGAACACCTGGCTTGTTTCTATAAGATGGGGGTGAGGCTCCTATAGAGTCTGGACATCTGCTGCATGGAAGATCGTGGACGTTGGAGCTTAGAATTAGAATCCTCTGCATTTTGCCACAGAAAGATTAAACGCGTCTCTTGAGGATGGATTTGAGGTTTGCTGAATTGGGATCCCAATGGCCCAAAACTGATGGTACCTTCGGGAAAGACCCTCCATGATTCTTGGATACAGGACTCTTAATTAAAAATGTTCTCCTTCCACCCCCCCCTTCTAAAAGTATAGAAAGTATGAGGATTCAGAATTCCTTTTAATCCCATTCCCATGGAGCATTTAAAAAAAAAAAAAAGTTTTATTCCCTTTCTAACTGTCCACCTTTTCCAGTATATTCCAGTATGTTTAATAAAAAAGAAAATGCAGGTCGTAAGTCAAGTGAAGGGTTAATTCAAAATAGTTTATAATACCTATACTTATGCCATACCCTGTGAGAATGATGGTTTCAAGTTAACCCTATGGGGCAGTATGGTGCCCAACCACTTCCAACCCCTCTTTGGTAAATATTTAGGGGGTTAATGAGTTTGATGCCACCAAAGTTTGAGAGGGTGGTAGATGAATGGAACAGCCTCCCCGTGGAAGTGGTAGAGGGTAATACAGTGAGGGGATTTAAACATGCATGGGATAGACATACGGCTCCTGGATCTAAGACGAGACCAACGACTGATAAAGGACTGGGGCTTTACAACAGGAGAAATAGGAAGACTAGACGGGCCAAATGGTTCTTATGTGCCAGCAAACTTTTTGTGTTTCGAAGTGTAAATGTTCAGGTTTACTCTTCAATGAATATTTAAAATCTGCATATAGCGTTGTACGTGTTGTGCTATTATTCACACTAAATGTTTGACGTGATTAAGATTGTGTTTGTTTGTTATGCAGAATAGGGTAGATATTCAAGATGTAGAGCCTGAAGTATTTAAGGAAATGATGAGATTCATTTACACCGGTAAAGCCCCGAATCTTGACAAGATGGCTGATAACTTGTTGGCAGCAGCAGATAAAGTAAGTAATTGACTTATTAATTAAGTTCCGTTACCCTCCCAGAGTAACGTTCTCAAGGTTGAACTGATTGAAAGTCTGCGAAGCGGAAAATAAACGATTTTGTTTCTGAATGTCTGTGATCTGACACATTTTGGGTTCCTCACACTCTGTGGTATAGATCAGTAGGTATATTCACTAGTCCCGGATGGAGAAGCCGATGTCTGGGATAACTGTTTAAGCTCGAAGAGGGTGAGTGTTTGCTCGATTTACCGCCTGTGTATCGTCTCCCAGCTTCCTCGAGCTCCCACGAGGCCCAATGTTTTCAATACAGACTAAACACTCAATCGAAATTTGTAGCACCAGAATGCTTTATTTCATTGGGACCCATCGGGGTCCGAGTTAATGAGGCAGCCCTGCGCGTTTGCTTGTTTAGCAACTCCCCAAAGATGAAAAATTCATCATGCTCGGCTCGCCATGTTGGCCCCTAGTGAGTATACCCATTCTGTAACCTTTTCAGTATTTTTTTTTTTTTTTGTTCATTTATACAGCATTTTTTTTTAAATAAAAATATAATACCTATCCACATGGGCCAAAAACAATTCAGACAAATGTTTTTCGGTCTATTCCCTTTTTTTGTTTGTTTCCTGCCCTTTCAATTCGGAAAAAGATTTGGGGATAAATCTTACCCGCTCGCTCTTTTCATTCCTTCTTTGACAACCACCGTCTCTTTTCCACTCCCCATTTCTCTTTTCTCCGCTGCTCCATCTCTGATTCTGCTTTTCCTGCTCCGTCAGCATTCTCTTCTCTTCAGAGTACTTTTGCAACAGGGCGGAGCCTCCGTGCACGCCATGGGTACACCTCCCCACATTCCTCCAATCAGAGTAGAGGTTGTCTGTGTGATCTCCTCCCTGTTGCAAACGTACACTTAAGAGGAGAGAAGAATCCGAGATGGAGGAGCGGAGTAGCAGAAATTGGGAAGCAGTTGTCGGAGAGGCTAGGCAGAGTCCCTCCATGTTTTCGGCATTCGTACTAATTAACCCATGTAACAATTTAAATTTGTTAAAATTTAAAATTTGTACGAATTGCGAATGCACAATTCTAGTATTTATATACATTTGACCTTTATTTTACTTTCATATGGTATTGGCTGATTTATGTTTTCTTTTCTCCTTCAAAGTCATTGTTTTTTTGCTCTTTATCTTAGTATGCACTGGAACGGCTAAAAGTCATGTGCGAAGAAGCCTTGTGTAGTAACCTCTCAGTAGAAAACGTTGCTGACGTTCTTATACTCGCTGATTTGCACAGCGCTGAGCAGCTGAAAGCACAAGCAATAGACTTTATAAACAGGCAAGTGGATTACTCTTTGTTTGGAAAGGATCGGACATTCAACAGTAATAAGAAAAAGGTTTATTGTGATGCATCTGTTTACAAAAGTGTTATTTTTTCCTCCCCCAGATGTAGTGTTCTTAGGCAATTGGGTTGCAAGGATGGGAAGAACTGGAATAATAAGTAAGATCTTTTCCTATTTAGTATTTCTATGATATAAACGGCTCTGCATATTTGTTTGGAGCTGACGGAATGCTATATAAATGGAGTCTAGCTTTATGGCACATCCCAGAAAGTATGGTTGGTTTACGAGAGCTCCGCTCAAGAGCTTATAATCTAAAAAAAAAATTGCTGTCCAATTTTGCGTCTTAAAACTATTTAAATGAATATTAAAAGCAACCGGTATGTTGTTGATACTAAACCGGGTTTGTTTTCAAATTCCAGTCAAGCCACGGACATAATGGAAACGGCGGGTTGGAAATCCATGATCCAGTCCCATCCGCATCTGGTGGCCGAGGCCTTTAGAGCGCTAGCTTCTGCACAGTGTCCACCTTTTGGGATCCCGCGAAAACGGCTAAAGCAATCGTGAACCGATGGCTGGACTCGTAGAGGACTGGACGCTCGGTGTGTTGAGCGGTTAATCTAGCTACGCAGAAGCATTTGATTTTTCTTTTATGTTTTGAAGAAGCTGAGCGGGACAGAGCAGCTTTTATTAAACCCGGTGCCAGGCGCGTGACAAGCTCATCCGGTTGCGCACCCTTCCTTGTGTTAGGTGGGCTACGACACCCCCCTGCACCTTCCAGTCTTGCTCGCTTAACAATGAAGTACCAAGCTAAGCCTCCACGCCATCCCTCCCTCCCGACGAGGCTTCGTACGGTTGCGACCGGGCCTGTCTCCGGTGGAACCCACGGAATTGAAAACGGTTCTATTGTTTTGCTATGCGGGTAGATCGTCTCATCTACTCCACTGCTTTAAATTGGACTAGTTGCTCTCTAATTCACTAAATGGCCTTAAATTCCATTTGACCGGTAGTCCAAGTTGTGTCATGTATGCCAGTTTTTTGTTTTTTTTTGTCTCCTCGTTTAATTTTCTTTTATTGAGTTTTCTTTTTCTCAACAAAAACAAAAAAAAAAAATCTGTGCCTTGTCTTGTGACCAGGCTATGCAGGATTGCACTAGCTCCATAATGCAGTAATGACGACTGATTAGAAGTATTTTGTAAATTACTTAGCCCCCATCAAAGAGAGACGGTCCATGTAATTTCGGATTAGATCATGTCATGGCTGAAATCCAGCGGTGGCTTTAAAGAAAGAGAAATTGGATCACTGCATGGGGATGGAGACCCTGTCTATTTATCAGACACGGTGGACACATTTACACTCTAGTGAAAGAGGCAACATATTGTAAATTAGCGGAAAACCGCCCTACGGGTGGCCGAATGCAATGAATTGACCCAACTATAGACTTTCTATTGCATGTTGTTTTACCAGATGCCTGGAACAAACACGCAATAAAGGGTTGGCTCGTGTTTCCTTGTCGTTTGATTCCAGGCTTAAATCCAGTGGATCTCATTTAATTTTCTGCATTTTTATTATTATTATTTTTTTTTCTTCTTCTTAGCTTGTACAAGAGCAAAAAAAAAAAATAATGCAGACTTGCACTTTTTACAAGAATCCTTTATTTGAATAAGAATAACAGACTTTAAGGTCAATGAAATAACCAATACGCAATTATATAGTTAATTATGTGCAATATAAGGTTAAGCTAGAGATCACCAGTAACCATCACGACTCTATGTAAAGCCAATAACTTGCATTGTGGAAGATACTGAAATTCTGCATAATTGTCAGAAACGTTTAACTGGTTTTATGTTTAACTTTATTTTAATTTTTTTAAATATTTTTTTTGAGGGAATGTCCTCTGAGCCAGTTCATTTTTTTTTTTTTTTTTATAGGAAAATGTGTAATATGTGATTGCTTTGTTTACATTGTGTTCAAGTAAATATCGCAGCACAATTCAGGTCGAGTTGACGTTACTGCCTGGCATTGAGCTGATGGGATTTCGGGAATTCATTTAGGTGACCTTTCTGTCTTACGACTTAGAAACTTTTTTTTTCTTCCGAATTTCTTCATGCTCCAGGCAGTGCCTAATTCTTTATGAAGGCCAGCGCAGTTTGTAAACAAGTACTGCAAATTAATTTTGTTTACGTACGAAAGTCCCGTAAACTTTCCATTCGAAGTATGGGAATCTATTATGTGTAACGTGGTTTTTTGTTTTTATAATACTGGTTTTGTTTAGTATACGTGGCATACGACAGAATCAACGCGTGAGAAAATGTAGGGAACACGGTCAGGGGTACCAGTGAGAAATGTTTCTTTTAATCTGCGGTCGAAGACATTAGGAGTCACAAGACATTAAGAAGGCCAACTGTTGGCCTTCAACTGCCAAAGTCCCATTCCCTGCAAAGAATAATGGGAGCTGCAGTCCGGCACCATTGGCAGTGGATTGTAGGGAATGCAGTTCAGTAACGCCTGTTGAGGACAGTTATGAGAGCTTGAAGAGCTTGATTACCACTTTCAAAACTCCCTTTTATTCTGGGGTTAATTGTGACTGTTAAATATTCCACTACTGGTGGCTTTTTTTCAACCCGTCTTCAAATATTATCTAATAATACTTTTGAAAGTCGGCAAACGTGCACCTATTAATGGAGTCCCCCCCCCCCCCCCCCCCCCCGAGATAACCACCAGTCCCTGCCATTTAAACCGATACTCGTAAGTTCTAAAGCTGCGGCCGAAGTAGCTGCTTACATAGTGCGACTTAAAGAGCCAATGGTCGCTATTTTTAGCGTTCTTTATAAATGGTTTTTCTTTTGTGGTTATTTGCCTGTCAAGGCCTTGTGTTTCCCACAAGGGGCTTTATAACGATGAGATGGTCACATCGCCGTCGGAGGGCAAGGTGTTGTAAACGTCACTCTCTCTGTGCTTTGGTCTCGTTATGTGCGTCCTAGAAGATCCAACGGGCAGGGGAGATATAATGGAAGCATTAACACATTTCAAAGGGATTTAATAAATTCCAAGAGAAAAGCAATTTTTTTATTAAAAGAAAAAGTGTTCTAAGTAGAGGACATATTTACCGGTTACAGGATAGACGCTGAGGGTACTTCACAGAATAGAAGTTCTTCAACTTGATGTTCCATCTTTACCGTTTCTCGAGTTCCTTCAGCAGCTTCAGAACACCCGCAATGCTTTAATATTTCAACGTTTTCTTAAGCGTTACATGCAGTATTTCCAATCCAATCGTAATTTGTGAGCCTGAACTATAGTTACTTGTGGTATATTTCTGCAGTGTTGTTGTGATAATTACTTCCCAAGGCAGTTGACAAACAAGCCGTTCAGGTGGGATGCTCTTGGGAAACAGAGAAGGTGACCTATGTATTGGGTTAGCCATATCGCTGGAATACATACACATTTAAATATCTTTTAACCTATATATTTGGATAGCAGAATATACCAGGGATTTTAGGGGCGTTTATACAGACAGCCCATACGGATTATAAACACCAATGATGTTTAACCCCTTAAGGACAATGGCCGGTCCCTAAACCCATTGAAAACTGCAATTTGAGCCCGTAAATGTACGGGCTTGGTCATTAAGGGGTTAAAAGGAAGGAAAATAAACCTAGTATCGACAATTATTCCATCAATGCCACACTTATAAGCGAATGCTTCGTATTTAATGTTGAGAATTTGTGTGCGGTGGCCTTACTCTATATAACATGCTGTCATAATATGCTTATCCTTAGGAAACCACATTTCAGGGAAGGATAGTTGATCGCGTGGGCTCGCTAGAAAGAATTTAAGTAATGATCAACCTCTATATCACACGTATGCCGCACATGCTACAATATGAAATTGCGGAGAGCTGCACATGCTTCTGTATCAAATTATCAGTATAGCTCACCACTAAATCTGCTTATTCACCAATATTAGCGTTGACGCCTCCACTTAATGGCTTTTACTGCAAATCTAACACAGTGTCTAGCTTCTCAGTTATACATTTGATGGTCAATGTAATTATTATTAAAATCTTACCAAAAAAAAATACGTTTCCGTACCTATCAAGATCCGTTACGTTCTGATTTTGAAGGAACCGTGAATTAGATTTCATTTCTAATACTTATGAGGGATTATAAATCAATCGTTTAACTTGGTAAAAGTGTTTATTTTTTATTTTATTATATTTTTGGGGGGGGGGGCGGGGGGGTTTGGCTTTGGCCAAATTTACGTAGAACATTGCCTTGTTATAAAGGTAGTTGAGAAGCTCCATTGTTCAATATTGCACAGGGCCTGGCTTAATAAATATGTTGAATAATTCTATTTCAGGTTGTTCTAAAATACTTGAAATATGGAGTAAAAAAAAAAATATATATATATATATTTTCATTGTCTGTTATTTTAAACTTTGAAAACACATTTTGTACCAAAAATGTCAAACACTGTGCTGTACGTATATAAGTAAATGTATAATTGTAGAAGTCGGCTGCATTAACAAGATGCTTTTGACTTGAAATGTTACTTTATTGGACGATAACATTTTAAGTCGTCTGTTGGCTGTTTTGAGAAACTTTAAACCGTTATTGTCTTTTGATCTTGGTGTACTGTCATCCTTTTGCTCCAGAAGACTTTCTTTTTCTTCTCCCAGTAGCTTCCGGGACTTTTCATTATATTCTTTTATATTTGACATGGACATATGGGCAGTGACGATAGCTCTTAGCCTTAAGGGATTGGCTTCCAGTGTCGCGGGATAATTTGGTGTAGGATATATTTCTTTTAACGCTGAATAAAAGATTTGAGTATTCCAAACCTCTTCCCCCAAAACAGAGGTGGTCATTTCATAAGATTTGTAGATTTTCTTGTACACAAAAATCTAGATCTGGGTAATAAGAATTTTTCTTCCCCTTCTACCTGAGATTTTTATGGAAATTATATACAGCAAATCATTGCTGCCTTGTATTAGTTATTTCCATTTTTTTTTGTTGGCATTATTGGTTAAAGGGGCATTCAGTCACCCTAATACTGGATCACTTGAAAATAATTTTGAAATAAGTTATGTCCTCAACAAGGAGGAGAAGTTACCCTACATGGCATTCTTTGTGAAAGTTCTGCTCACATGACTCTCCTTGATGGTTCATTTTATCTATCAATTGCAGGCAACCCTGCCTCAGAAGGGGCAAAATTATACATCATGAGAATAGCTATTTCTTATATACATATATAAAAATAAACTGGGTCTTAGTTGGAAAAGCCACCTTATTACCCCACCAACTGATGAAATTCTCCTTCTGTTGGCACCATTCCGTTGGTTATGTTGGTAAGACCACATTTCAACCTTTCCTCCAGAATTACTTGTGCAATCTAGGGTTGAAAGGTCTGTGTATTTCCTTTTAAAATAGTTCACCAAGGGACACCATGTACTTAACCACTTTTTTTTTTTTCTTTCAATATTTTCACCTGCGTCATAAAAAGGGGGATTGCAGATGTCATCATGGTTGGACCACCTGAATTGTTTATATGGCGAATCATTTTAGTATCTGGAAATCTTTTGCACTTATTCATACTTGAAGAGTGAAAGGGACATTTATAGGACCCATAGGCTTTCTACCAACAGCATACAGTCTCTAAGCGTTTTAATGCTTTGGGGGGAATAGCCAAATTCACAAGATGGTTGACCAATCTTATTACTCACACAGGCAACGCAAGTCCAATTGATTATTTTGTTAAGTAGGCCAAAGCCTTTACTGTTAGAGGGGCTTTAACAAGACATTTTATTTAATTTCCCACTATGGACTTTTAGGACCATAGAGCCTTGTGATAGCCTCATACACAGCATTCCAAACGCCTTGAAAAGAGGGGCATCAGAGGAGGAAAAATGGATTTTGATTCCAGAGAGGGACTGGTCATCCAAAACACAGAACAAAATTCCCTTTATGTCTTCCTCCCCCTATATGTGCAAAAAGGCTGCTACCAGGAGACGCTTTACTGATCTGTTTGCGGAAGACCGCAGCTATGCTACATTGTATTGTATCAACCTTGGTTTCCTGCTGTTGTCGGTTTTATAGATTTTTTCATTCATAGATATTTCACATGTAACAATATGAAATTCACAAATTCAAAATTATTTCAAAGCCGGCACCCTGTGGCCTCTCCTTGGGAAAGGTAATAAGCTTGTAGTAGTGATGAGCGGTGCCTGTCGGCCGCGTTGATGGCAGCTATTCCTTACTCTAGCTTTCCTCCTCCTCGGTCTTCTAATTTTTCACTGCGGTTTTACTGGCCTTTCTCTACCTCCATAAACACGTTCCCCTGGTATTGTGTGGATTTATATAGTTTGGTTTCACAGTGAAAACCAAGTTACTATATTACAAATCCCAAATGCTGTACTGCTTGCTGAAGATCTTTCTGAACATCTACAATTTTGTGTACAGAAATTTGAGCGGTTATGGCTGCAATGATTACTCAACGTAAAATTAATTGAGGTTGATAACAGCCTAAGTCTAATATTCAACATCTTTTATATTTTTCTGATAAACGTTCCTATAGATACATATGTCACTGCAATAAGAATGAGTCTATATTTATTGAATTTATAGAATAATCTATAAAATGTCTTAATATTTAGATATTCCGCAAGCAGCCCTGCAAGCAGTGATTGTTTACCCCTATTCCATTGACATAATTTGATTTCAATTTTGGGGCCCATAGTCATGGCCCATAAGTCTCCTTCTGTTTCCCCCACTACTCCTAAACGAATAATCCATTAAAAAAAACAAAAAACGTTTAAAAACAAAAATAATAAAATAATTGAGGAAGAAACTGCAGAGCTGCAGCTTCCAGACCCCTCGTTGGGGTTCAAAGGGACCACTCTACATACAGGTGCCTTAGATTTTCATCATATCCGGTTACACATTTTCTTTCTGTTCTATTTTTTATATTTTTTCCAACATCAGCTGCAGAGAAAGGAGAAAAAAAAAATCCCCAGTTATTTCGCTACTAATTAATATGTTCATTCCAATGTTCGCTATCTTAATTTTCTCTTCCCTAAGAATCTGAATACAATCACTTTTCTTTAATTTAAAAACAAATTAGATTTAATTTATTTGAGATCCTGCAAAATGTGTTTACCAGGAGAGATGAGAGCATCTGCTTTTGCGAAACAGTCATAAGATAATTGAAAATGTATAAATCTTAATTAAAAATGAGACACACTTTTCAAAGGAAATTTGTTCCATTGTTGAAATAGGTCAGGGTCGCTCAAAACGTTCACGCCGGAGCTTACCGGGAATTATTAAATAAAGGGGGGGGGGGGGGAGTCAAGTTTTGGAGCCCCTTTGTGCTATAGTACTCTGCCAATGGCAGGTTTTTAATCCAACACTACGCTCGTCAGGTGTGTAATTATATAGATATATGAATATGTTAATGAATACAGATAGGTAATTAGGCTGCCTGGCTTAACTGGACTGGTTTGTGATTGAGTTCCACTAAATTATGATTATTGGAGCAGAGTCAAAGACAAATTGGAATTAGCTAGTTTAAAAGCATCACAAAAATAAAAGTTTTTCAGCTCGTTACATGATGGGAAGATCATATAGAGGCTCATTGAATGGAAGCTGTTCATAGGAGGCCTTCAATAAGTCTTCATCACCTTTTAGGAGCACCTGCACCATTAATGGAGCTGGGGTTGATATTCATTCCTGCCAAAGTGGTCCATTGATGACCAGATTGAAAGGCGAGTGGACATTGCCAACTTTGGCTCTGGATACGTGGCTGGACGTCCGTTGCGTATCGACCATGCGGAATACTTCAGGTAGAGGTTGGTGTCTAAAAATACGGATGGCTACTTCTACGGATCAGCCGCGGAATGTGTTAATTTAAATGAAGTTAGGCCAAAAGGATCAGCGCGTCGCACATTAATAAAGCTTTTTGGGATAAGTACCATTGTCGGATTGCTGTGTGGCATTTGTTGACCTTTCCATTTCGAAAAGAGCAAATTAATCAGGAACTTAACGAGATGCGTTCTCTGCTTTGTTAATCTGGCCATCACGTGGCTGTGTTTTCACACCACAAACCCTGGCATGATTATTCTTACATCTCATTTGATATATTGTTTTAAATTTTAGATTAGAGACTATTTTACAACAACTTTATTTTTGCTTATGCATGTTGCAGTGAAAGGGCGCAATGAAAACCAGTATACCGGCAATAATTATGATTACATATCTGCCCAACCCAATGATAAGCCGCTTGACAAACTACTCCTGTAATCCCTATGAACTTTGGCAATGCCTTTCCAACGTATGTTGGGACTCTGCGCATTGATATTTCTGTTTTAACAACTACATCAGAGCGGATCCAGTCATGGGTCAAATACTGATGAGCTTCTGCTTCAGCAAGAGCATGGCTTGTCCTGTGTAACGTATGGTCATATCGGTGTGATTTCTTCAGCCTTTTCACATGCAGAATGATGCATTATACAGGGTCAGCCTACCCCCTTCTTTCTGGAGAAACCTGCCAGTGACGGCTTTTCAGAATAAAGCGAGGGAGTTAAGACCGCAACTCTCCTGGAAACTCTCCCTTTAGTGAATAAACCTCAAAGAGGCTGGCAGGTGTGTGACATCCAACCTGGCATCAAGTATTTGTGAATACACTCAACGCCCTTGCAGTTTGTTTTGTTAATTAAATGCGGAGCAAAAAATGTAAAAAAAATGTACCTAGTAAACACCTATATTTTATATTAAGTCAAAGACTCCCGTGAAATTGCTGTATTTGCTACGGAGGTGCCCACTTTGGCAGATGACTGCCGGACCCCCATGACAGATGGGGGGTGGGGTGTTATAAAGCTTTGTGTATTTATTGGCTGATTCTGCGTCTTCTCATCTACCCAACCATGGCTTCTGCATCCTAATTTGAAGACCAGCGAAGAGGGATGTGCACTGGTAATTTGTTCTTTTTTGTCTTTAAAATGTTTTAAAATTGTCTAAATTTCATGCCGCCCATTAAATAAGGGTTCAGCAAAGGCGTAATGTGACCCACTCAATCTTCAAGTCACAGCACAGCTCAAATTGGCCAAATTACCTAAGTAATTTTCCATATGTGTGTTAGAACGCTCAGGGGCCATATGGATATCCATTGCAAACCTCGGTCAAATAGTGGATTCCAATTGTCCCATACTTTAGAATCTTGCTATATAATTTTGACAACGGCTTTTAAAAATAGAGAACGAATTGATGCTAAAGGGTCCGCTGGTCGTAGCCACATAATTGGTAGGAAAAAAAATTGCATATTTTATTCCTGATAATTTATTGGTTGCTTTGATATAATGTATCCAAGTTCCTTTACAAGAAATTCCCTGAATTCCATCTTGTTAAATTCGGAAACAGTCCTGTTTGACCCATAATACGTATTACTATTTTTACAGTTATTATTATAAAATAATGCCATTCATTTTTCAGTGTATAGGAGCTCGTGGGCATGTACACTTATTCTACCATAAAAATAACCCTCAGGTCCGAAATCTGTGCAGGATATAAATTATCAACCAAGATGTCAGATTAACTGTACCAAGATAATGACTTGGCATTAGATGCTCATTAAACATTGATTAAAGTCAGACTTTCAATTAACATCATAAATGGTTCCGTTGTTTGCATGTAGTATCGGTGCCTTATGCAAAAATATTTTATTGTTTTTTCCCAAACAGAGCAAAAGTTAATAGGTGATTTTTTTTTCTGGTTTTTTTTTGTATTTTGGGTTCAGAATACATAGTTTCTAATGAACAATATTTTGTGTTGTTTATGAGAAAATGTAATAATTTGTAAGAGACGGTGTCATGAGAATCTTCATCTTTCAGAATGGTTTATAAACCTAGCTATCCTCTCCTACAAAATAAACATATTTGCTACACATGAAAAATTAGGAAATATCACTCCCCGCCCCAGAGAAGAAAACTGACTCGGAGACCAAGGGTGGTCGATCTTTACTTGGAGACTCCGAGTCAAATCCAGAGAGTTTCCAGGTATGCCAGTGATCATCAGTCTTGGGCCTGGGCGGCAGGTCCAGGTGGGTGACATACTCCCTCCAGCTGCCATAAAACAAGAGGCAGATCTGGACCCCTAGTCACTGCTCAATGG
Organism: Sceloporus occidentalis; assembly: GCA_023333645.1. NCBI lineage: Eukaryota > Metazoa > Chordata > Lepidosauria > Squamata > Phrynosomatidae > Sceloporus > Sceloporus occidentalis. The sequence goes on from JALMGF010000083.1 coordinate 1,123,963, forward strand.
GTCAGCTATAAGGGAGATATCTGATCTCGCCAACCTGCTCGATTATACTATAAAGGCTGTGCTGCTGATATTATTATATGCCATTGCTCCGCGGGGGAGGGCAGAGGCTGTGGATAGGCCGGCTGGGGCGTGGCCTTGGGTGCGACCTACAGCAGCAATCAAGGTAAATCAGCTTTGCAGTGTGCATACCACAGAGATCTATGCTCAATAAACAGGGCATCCTGCAGACAACCCAGGCCAATCTAAATCTTGATTCCTAGATGCCTATATCATCAGACTTATTCAGGAATGAATGAAATGTTACTTTCTGTCACTATCTTTACCTCATTTACCAACAGGTCTTTATTCAATTGATGGACATTGTCACACAATGCATTCTATAATTTAAATGAGTACCTATCATTGTATACGAATAGTATATATATAACAAGTGGGAAAAAAATTATATTTTTGTAGGGCAAAGACTTGGTCGGACTGAAATAATTTTAGTCTCAACAAACTAAAACTTTTACCTCTAATGATCTTGTTTATTATTCTCTGTTACATTTCGCAAGCTCGCAGGAAACATTTTCTATTGAAAATCCTAAGAATTCGCATAATCTAGCAATGCTAATCAAATTCTAGGGAACGATATTAATTGTAGTGTCAAAGTCCTATTAATATTTCAAAAAGGAAATAAAACTTTGAGAAATGTAACCAATATCATAATACATGATTAGAAAGAGAATAAAATGAGACGGCTATTTTGACTGTATTGATTCATATTTTGTTTTGTTCATCTTTTTTAAGAGGCCATCTGGTCACTCTTTGGTCACAATTGTTCATAAATATTTTAAAAAATAAAGCAGCCTTAAAATTTCTATTATGACGTGTAAGTAAAAATGTTACTAATTTAGGATATGAACTCCCAACATTGAGTAGAAGCTGGTCGTAGACCTTAATATCGCACATGCGCATCTTCTTAGTGTCATTGTTCCAAGGAAGGAGGAACTCGCAGAGTTTGGACCTTCATAATACGAAGGGATATCGGCATACCTGTGATCATCTCAGTAGGCAGGAGTATGTGGAACATGTGCACGGAGTAGGATGACCACGTGATACTCTCCTGATTGTTCCGGAGCAATTTCTCCACCATAGATGTCGGCTAAAACCCACATGGGAGAAGCAAGTTTCATCTCCCCCATATCATGAGCTGAGAGTTGAGCATTTCAGCTTTCAGCTTCCAGCTCTGGATATCAAGGAGTTGAATATTATTTGCCTGAAAAGTCAAATTTTTGGAAATAAACCCTTTCCTTTTGCATGCATGTGCCAATGGCATGGAAGGGACACTGTAGAAGTTTCTTGAACCCACCGAAAGGTGGGCAAAACCAATGGGGCCGCTTTACTTTACCCTTTAATCTGTATTATGAAATGGTATCCAGTCACTACGCTTGGGTATCTCCAACCAGTTCTGTCTATGCTGTACCTAACTTGTGTCCCACCTTTAATTTCGTTTACTATTCCCCTTCAAAAAATGAGGGTCGACGAGCTTTGAGGATGTAGCTGGCGACAAGCAGGGTGGAAAAAAGAGGCAAGATCGGCATAAAATGTATGGAATCTCCACATCCCATGTTTTCAGATCCAAGGGGCTTAAATGTATAGATTCCCCCAATATCATTATTATTTGATTGGAAACATTGTTTTTTAATAAAGAAAAAAATGACAGCCATATCTGACACATCCAACACAGTATTCAAAAGCGATATATTTTATTACTATCACCAAAATAGTAAAGAATTCTTCACTAAGCTAATTACTTGATCTGTTCTAGTATTTCTCTGCTATGTCACAGAACTTTTAGATAAAATTCCCGGGAACATAAATTTGCTATTAAACATGCAACTAAATAAGAATTCTATGCTTTCATTTAGTTTTACACTCTTCATTTCATATTATCCGAGTAATATTACTGTACAATGTCTTACATTTGCTTCCAGAGATCTTCCCAATCAAAACTTGTTACACTCATTCTGGTATCAAAGTGATAGAAGAAAACCCGTCTGTTCATAGGGTGGGATATAGGCAAGAATTGTCTTAATATTAGTGGTTTAGTGGTTATTTCTCACCAATTATGGTAGTAAAATAATTATAGTAATTCTGATCAACATTAGAATGTCTATTTTCAAGGGACAAATCATAAAAAAGGTGTAATTTCTTAATATGCTTAATGTGCTTAAACATCGGAAAAATATAATAATATAATAATATAAATATTTATAATTATTAAATCATGAATACAATTTCATAAGTTATACTTCTAATAAAAAGGCCTTGCTATATAAAAAAAAATTAACAATAGGTCACAAAAAAGTCCTGATAAAGTCTTCCGCCTTACCATGCCTCATTAAAAAAAATGTCACATTTTTGGCCGTTTGCGTTAATCAAAAAACTAAGCAAAATAATAAAAATAATAATAATAATATTAATAATAATAATAATAATTAGGCATAGTCACTGAGGATTCTTGCTTTCCATTTTAAATTTAATTAGTACCAGTGATAGATTAGCCTTACTGTTGGTTTTGATTTTTCCCAACATCAATATTGGTTTTCTTTTGTTATTCTTGTGACTTTGCAACAATCGTTCATGCTGTGTCCTTATCTTTATTAATCTTGCTTCAAGTATGTTAATACGTCTGAGCTTATTTCATGCATAAACCTTATCACCTTGTTACACGTCAAAGCTCCCTGATTTTATTTTCGACTACGTGACTTCCAAATTACAGAAATATCCTACCGTTATGAAAAGTTAAATATAGTATGCAAGTGTAACACTGTCACAATCACGTTGTTTCCACCCAATAAAGAAACGTTGTCCATCGAAGAAAACAAAGGATGCTTCGTATGAGATTGTCCCTGCCAATCGACTGTGAACCAAGTCCCGATTTGTTTAGCTAACAGGTATTCTTCAACCAGTGGACAGATACGGTGTTTCACTATGATAATTATAATCGGGGCAGACCTTTTGTACAAGTTTGTAGTCTATGCTGAAAAAAGCGATATAAATGCAAATGACTTTGAAGGGTTTCGAGCACAACCAAGAGACATGACTCTGTGTTTGTTCTTGGTAACAGATTTTAGAAGGATCAAAGTTGCACAGAGCAGTCTTCTTTGCCCTGTCGGTCTTTTCATACTCAATCCGACAGTTAAAAGACTTGGAATCCTTGTTCTCCAGAGTCGACTGTGCAGACGTTTCGAATTCCACCACTTTGGAAGGAGGGACAAGGCTGACGGAGACATTCCCGAGACCGGTGGAGTTATGGCGGAAATACACGCTGAAGGTCCCATTTCCATGGTCAACAATTTTCCCGGTAATTAGTAGATTCAACTTTACGGTTTTGATATTGGAATGAAAATCTCCCCATCCAAACATCTTCTTGAATTTGCCCGTTTTTACGATAGGCCTGCGTTTAGTTCTTACCAGGGACTCTTGGGTATCGCTAATGTTCTCCAGCCAATCCCAGAAGTTTTCTATCCTGTCGAAATAAGACATCTGGTCTTGTCTTTGAAGACTAGACTGTTTAACAAACAGACGGAGTGGACTGTGAAGTCTACCGTGGGCAACATTGTTTACCAAACTTTCAGCGGGGTCTTTGTCTTCCCACTTTAATGCTCCGCTTGCTCCGATCACTTGTTTGTCGCACAAAATCTGGTGGAATAAAACAAAGCATAAGATTTACAAAAACATAAGAACCTATCCTGATTAAATAAATTGTAATTATAACATAATGAAGCACTGCTTTGAAACAAGGCTGGGTGCAAGTTTGAGATACAATTATTGGATAATTAAACTAAATAACAGGTGACAAATTCCCTTTACCAACTGTGCTCATATCTCATCAAAAGAAAATGAGAAAATGTTCCATCAGTCGCTTTGTGAAATGTGTCATCTGTCAGGCACTCGTATTTTGTATTAGATCTGCTGAATCCATTGGAAGCATTTTGATTTCCTGAATTCCGCACAGAACCCGATAACGTTTATTTACTAAACAGCGCGTTGGGATTAATACCGTATTGTGAAGGACCAGTATTACTCATCATTGATGGAAAGCTTGCCTTGGTATTTAATGAGTTAAAATTTGATTTTCCATTAAACTGAATAAAGAAAATGGATATATTGCCGCAAGAGGAAAGTCTTTAGCCAACGATTGTCCTAATCAAAGGTGTCCCCATCGACTACAGATTCCCGTAGCCGCGTAGGCTTTCAGGACCTCTAAGGTTTAGTGAGAATCACTTTGTGATGGGTTGAACACAATAGAGTTTATCTACACTGAGCAATTCTAGTGCAAAAAAGTCAAAAACTGATGTTATCACCATAGCAACCAATGGAATGTCCTGCTGATTGTTCTAGTCTGCTACCTGTACAGAGATAATTACTTTAAAAACAAGGCTAAAGACCACCAGGTTCAAACATCCCCAGTGTTCCAGTGTTGTTTTGTCCAAGAGGAAAATTAAATGAATCACAAAATCTATTTTTTGGCCGTAAGGGAAAAACAGTACTTATTAATATAAGCTTCAAAGGTCATGAAATGTGTTCCTTGAAGCAATGGAGTAATGCATAGGTTTTCAGGTAACTTACAAACACTAAACTGCTAGTAAAAATATATTTTTTAAGAAATTATTGTAAAAACGTTCATTTGACTAGTAAAGTGTTCAAGATATGTACCTTTGCCGTTCCCAGAGGCACTACACAACTTCATGTATCTCATGCAACACATATGTAAGAAAACGTTGCTTGTCCCACTATTGACATAAAAAGCAAGCAAAAATGACAGCGCAGGTTCAGTTCTAAAACCCGGAAAGCATTTCCCTGGGACTATGAATCAATTGTTCCTCCGGGGCTATGTATAAAGCATTTCTCCGGGACTATGTGTGAAGGATTTCTTCAAGATTATGTATCAAAGATTCCTCTATGACTATATATGAAGGATTCTTCTAGGACCGTGTAGCAAGGATTTATCCAGATTTATGTATCAAGGATTTCTCTATATCTATGTGTCAAGGATCTCTCTAGATCTATGTATCAATGATCTCTCTAGATCTATGTATCAAGGATCTCTCCAGATCTATGTATCAAGGATCTCTCTAGATCTATGTGTCAAGTATCTCTCTAGATCTATGTGTCAAGGATCTCACCAGATTTATGTTATCAAGGATCTCTCAAGATCTATGTATCAAGGATCTCTCCAGGTCTATGTAAAGAGTTCTGCACATTATGTATCACTGGGTAAATTACAGATAAATCACCACCTTGCAACGCCTTCTAAAATCACAAATGAAGTTGCCTCGTAGATGATCTAGTATAATACATTTAATTGAGACGATGGAAAGAAAAAGAAATGACTTGGACTCTTGGAGTTTTGCAGAATGTGTTATTCAAAAGAACCCCAATTTAACACACAGGCAGGGTTCTGCTCTATTAAACCAGTTTTCAAGCCATTCCTTGGGTATATCACCTGCTTTGAATACAGGTGTATAATTGCTAGCTGTGTTAAAGCAGTGATACGATCATACGGGGTGGTAGGGCTTCCCTGTGAATTGAATAGTGAAGTACACATGTGCCCCATATGAACATGCGCACGGCGGGGAGCAGAACATTTAAGTTTTAAGTTGCTATATCTACTTTCACAGACCAGCTGACAGCAATTTCAGTATTTGCAGACAATAAAGTCCGTTTTTCTTCAAGCTGTTCGAACACTTTAACGCTAGAACGGTGGACTGCATTTACAAAAACTTCATTTTTAAAACCCCCAAAAAAAAGAAAAAAGGAAAGAAAAATGACTGCACTTAATGTGTCCGGACCCGCTGATTTCCCTGCATTCATTAGTTCTTGAGTAATTTGTGTCTTGGCAGAACTTGTGAATTTCACAAAGGAATCCACACTTTCTAGATTCAGCGATATTAATGCCGTTTCTCCGTTCCATTGTGCGGTCCTGTAAGATTAATAACATGAATTTGTTTTACATCAATTAAAACGGACGCCTTTTGTTAGAAAATGTTGACAGGTTCTACAATGAGCGTCGGGAAATCCGGAGTCAGAAACTGTTTCAAAAAAAGGAAAAAAGGTGCATATGGGGTTTTTTTTTTTTTAACGCTCACCATTAAGGTTTGGATAATGGATGGTTCTAAAATAAATGGCTCCTTTGGTGGAAACCAGTCTGAGACGCCAGACTCAACCAAGCAAGCATTTTATCTCTCGTCTCTGGCCATTCCCTACAACTCATGGGTTGCCCCAACCCCAACCCCCCCCCCCGGGGCAGAAAGCCTCATCTTTTTCAGTCCAGGATGTCCTGGCGAAGGGTACTTTAGAACTTCAACAAACTCACCAGGGTTTGCCAATACTGATGTGTCACGGGTGTAGCCATCCCCTGACTGGCCATCTGGCACACAGGGCAAACACCTGGTGGGCCGCCGGCCGTCAGTTCCCCCATCCGTCACTCCAGCAGTCGGCCACATCTGTGTCATCAAGCGTCCTCTAGGGCCACCTCGTCCCTGCCAGCCTGACCCTGAATGTATCAGTCCTTGAAATAAATAAGATGTTCTCCAGGACTACTTTCCAGATTCTGTTATCGTTTTTACTCATCGTATATTGCGAAATAGACACAATTATAGAATAATAGAAGGCTCTGCTGTAAATAAGACATTAGAAACATCGTTCTTAGTACTGCTGGATGCCGGAAACCCTTCGCAGACATAGTTCTCTAATCATGTCAAATTTCACCACGTTTTTTGTTTTTTTTCCGGGACTTCTTGATTGTCATGTGACAAAAAAGCGTGCACTGATAGGCTGTCTCCACCGCCATTGAAAATGCTTTTTTTTATAAGTTTCTGGGTTGTTTTACGTGATTGAAACATCAGAGAAAAAATATAATGAAATATCTATTGGTTATTTGCTTATTCTACTAGATCTCCATATTTTGTGTAAGGGCATCCTTTTAAATTTATTTAGATCAAACCTGTGATAGAATTTTGCCCCAGATTTGCTCCACTTGTGCATTGTTAAATATAGCCTTTTATATGGCTGTGTAATTTATATGAATATGAGTATAATAATAATAATAATAATAATAGATTGTAAGCTCCTTTGAGCAGGGCCCCTAACCTTTTTTTCTGTCGGAGTTTTATAAAGAGCTCCTCATTCCCAAGCGCAGAAAGCTGCAGAATGTTTTATATACAGAAGGTATAAGAAAAACCCCAACGGCTTCCCATGGAACATTTAAATGATATGGAAAGCAACGAACTTGTAATTTTCTAAATGTGATTCTTAATGAGCGTTTTTGGTGCCAAAATTACAAGCGATCAGCAAGTTTCACAGTTATGACCCAAAAAACAGTTGGATTTTCAGTGCTTGTCGCATTCTGAATAATATCTGCTGGAGCCACGAGGGCCGCTCATTTACCGCATGAGCTCCTGTAGGGATTCGGAGTCGATATTTAATAAGTACGTTCGCTTCTGTTCCCAATGCGGTGCGTTTTGGGGGAGGAGGATAAACCAATTAAACCATTTAAGTGCCAAGACGTGGGCATCCCATAGGAAGCCAATATTTACAATAATGACGAGAAGAGGTATACAATTGGCAATATATAAATATAAATATATATTTATATTTATATAAATATAAATATATATATATATATATATATATATATATATTATATATAGGACTCGGCATCTCCTCTGATGCTGCTTTGGATGAAGAAGGTGACATCAATCTAGCAATAGGTCATTTGCTAAGCGGGTAGATCTATAAATCATAATGCCAGGGCTTACTGCTTACAACTTCAGGCCTGGTTTTGTGGATTTCATCTGAAGACCCCATAGATCAGAAGTGATTATAGCGCCTCCTGGTCAGTGGCCGGTAACGTACCAAGTCATAAAATGATGGTTTGATGGAACGAGTCACGTACGCGATACGTCACAGGTCAGGATCGCTGCTCCAGCGTCGTTGATGCTGGTTCACAGGGCTCGTTGATGATAGCCCATCTGTATAGCCCAGATGTATTTAAAGGGACCTCAATGATGTCGCCAATATATTATCAGGGATAACCTATAGTTACATTGGGACTAGAAGGTCCCATTGTGCCGCGCTCCAGTGGTCCATAAAGAGTAGCTTAAAAAAGAAACCAGGCAGAAAAAAAAGGATAAACAAAAAATAAAAAGTTAAAAAATAAACAAAAAGTAATTTTAAAGAATAAAAGGCATAAAAAGACCATTCCTATCAATTTGTAGCCCCTAAATAGAATAACATTGAAAACCCAAAAAAAAGGAGCAAAGACCTTTCAGTTTTTAGACAAATTATAAGAAACAATAAGAAATTGGCAACATAAAGCCGCCATTCCTTTTTTTTCGTTTTTTTCTCTAGCACCCAAATGAACACATTTGCCTGTTTTATAACGCCATAATCCCATTTTTTTTAGCCAATTCTAGTGTTTCTGGTAGATAAATTTGATATGACAAGCTGTTTCAGAAAACAAGTCTCAAACGATGGAATCTCGCAGCCCATTACACCCTGCGCTTGTCAATTAATCTTAAATAAAACTTTCATTTTGGATTTATTTAATGCTGTTACTCGTCTTGCTGACAAAACCGTCTATTGACAGTAGAATAGATTCGCTCTGAGTGATTGGTGATGGAGGCTTTTCTGGAGTTCTCTCTTTCCTAAACCTGCAGAGAAAGTCAGATCGATACAATTTTAAAAAATGACATACAAGATGTGAACGATGATCGGCACAAAGCATCCGTCATCACATCGAGTAATAATATTTCTAAGCCCTTTATTGTTACTTTATTACTGTCACATCATTCAAAAAAGTAAAGAGATAACAAAAATGGACCAAGAATCTAAATATCTAATCTATCAGGCATTCTGGTTATAATTTAAAAAATGTTGATCCAGGGATTAGCTTGGAAGGCCAAATTGGCCAAATTCAGGTTTTCATCCTCTTTATGAATCAAAGTAATCGGGGATACCTTGGATGGGTAAACCTTAATTTTTCTCTTGGTTATGTCTTCGTTTATGAACCATGAGTTCGATCATTATTCCCTAAATCAACTCGTCAAGCTAATTTACTATGGGACACGATGATGCCAAACAGATCTAGAAAGTTCCACTCCAGACATCTTATATTTTTCAAAAACATTTTTCTGTTTGAAAAATTGTGAAATTCTGGAAAATTTAAATTTTGCAATAATGTCAATTTTGCAATTTTTGTAAATAAAATATATAATAAAAAACCCCCAATATCCACCATTGGTTAAGTTGAAATTACACTTAAGTTTATTCTTTTCTTAAATTCTTTGCGCTGGGAATCCCAGGTAAATTTAAGAACAAAGTGTTTTTTTGGGGGTGGCATAACTATTCAAGTACAGAGAACCTCTTAGGGACTTCGATCACAGAAATTAAACATTTCCATTCAACTAGGAGCTCTAATGCCGAGCGAATCCCAGTGTTACAATGATACATTGTAGCCAATGATTCCTTATTTCAGAGTTTTTTGCCCAAATCCATTTAGGGTTTGCTCAAAGACCTAACCTTAGAAACATACCCGACCAGTTCTTTATCTATCATGAAACAGCGATGTGGAAACGCGATGGATTAAAAATGTGAAATAAAGGCAGGTCTGCAACATGAATATATTATTTACATAAAATCTATAAAGGCAATTTATGTTCCTCGGGGTCTCAAAATCGATGCCGTTTAAGCCACTCGCAAGTTACGCTTTTTAACAGCGTTCAGGAAAGTGCAGTTTTGTAACGTTTTAGAATTCCATTTACGTCTGTGTAATACCTATTATATCTCAAATTCAACGCTCCCGAAAGCCCCATTCTAATAACATTCCGGCAATTTAGCGGTGCATTTGCAAAGATCAGTTCATTTAAACACTTAATTTTAGATGCTGATTATCTGTCTCTGTTTATCCGCAGTGACAATGATTTCTCTTCTTAATTGCAGGAGACTTCATCGCCGCTACAGGGCCCAGGGTTCACCGTTCTGCTTTGTAAAGCGGGGCTATTATTTGTAAAGTACAAGTTTTTAAGGTCAGTAATACGGAAACCTTTCAAAATAGTGCATAATAATGAGATTTTACCTGCCGGTGAAGATAATGATATCTTTTATGCAGCGTCGTTCTATTAAAGGGCTCCGCGGCAGACGGTGGGGGGAAATTCATTAGCACAAATAATAAGTCTGACAAAATTTGGCAAAACTAGCCGTGCAGACACAATGCAAATTAAGGAGCGCGAGTGTTGATTCTACATTCAACGTATTCAGTCATTTTTTTTCTTGATATCAGTATTTATGACACTGTATAAATTTTTTTTTTTTTTTTTTTTTTTTATAATTTTCATTTAATATAAGGGATATTAATGCATGTAACTTTAACTATCATTTTCTGATATAATGATATATGAGGGAACTGATGCATGGATTTGGAATGTCGTGAAAATGGATAGCGCCTGATCCTGAGGTAAAATATTCTCCAGGAAGCTTTTTATTATTATTATTATTATTATTATTATTATTATTATTAAGAATGTTGTTTATTAAGAAATATGAAAATATGAAATATTAGGAAAAAATTATAGAAAACCATACACGCATTGGATAGTTTTAAAGAGGTGCATTCAGCATAAGTTGAGGTCAATTGGAAAAATATTATTTCCTGGTGGGAATATGTAAGAACTTTCTGGATATGGTGGCCTCTTCCTTCTGTAGGAAGGGACCAGGAAAGACAGAACCAGGCCAGACAAAGGTCATCTCCTGCTGTTTCTATACATGTTATTGGGGCTTTTAGGGCTGTAGAACCCTGCGATACCCCCATACTCAGCAAACATTCTGACCTCCTAGAAAAGAGGGGCATTAAAGGCATTAGAAAGAGGAACGATGCCTCCTAAAGAAGGACACTTGGGAGATATGATGGAGAGTTCCTACGTATGCTTGCGGAGAACGCTCAACAACATTAAGTACTGGAGTGGAAAGAATATCTATAACAAATTATTTAGTGATTTTCTGAGATGTTGGTGCTTCAGTCCACAGGCACCAAAGAAACTATTTGATGTGGGTAACAATTTACACAACTTTATGGTAAACCCTATACTTTCTGCAGATAATAGCCAGCTTAAACTTCTAAGAGTAGCAGATATTTTCAGATGAAGAGGTATTAAGATAAACACATCTTGCTTCTCCAGCTTTACGTTGGCTCTCTCTACCAGTTTATTGCTTGGGATGGCAGTAGAAGGCAACGTTGAACACCCCCCCCCGTGCGGGTTGATGATTATTTGTGTTCAAGCAGCTTCACAACTTCATTCTACAGTCAAGCAAAGTCTCCGGAACTATCTATAATTAATTTTCATGATCTCTAGCCTTGGCAGATGTTGGCAACAATTAATTCTTGCATTAAAATGATGACAGGTCGCGAAATATATATAGATCTGAAAACATATTCGCTAGATATGAAGATCTTGTGGTTTCTCGATTTATCACACAACCTCATTATGGTTAAAAAGCACAAGTAATATTTTTGTTGGGTGGTATTGCTTTTATGGTTCTGAATGTATGGAGAAACCATATTTAATATATTCATATTTTTATATAAAGACCTTTCTGTGGGGTGTAGAACATGATCACTAGGATATCTCAGGAAGAAAAACTTCTCCCAGACCGAAAAAAAGTTCTACATCCTGATCTTGGGTGCTGTTCTAAGCCAGGGAGGTTTTGGATAAAAAAGGAACCATAAAACATACAATATTTTAAATTAATAAATTGGGAAAAAAAGATTGCCTGGAGGGGACTCACGGGTCTTGCTCACCAAGCCCAGACATTGCATCTTTAAAGCATTTGGTGGGCATTCTCGGCAAAGTCTAGGCAATATGATTTTACGGTTATTATCAGATACGATATGCTCTTTTACATGCGAGGAATTTAATAACTGCCATATTTTCTATTTAGCATCAGCAGCATTTTTGCAGAGGCTCTAGATCAAAAGTATATAAATCAATGTGTCCGAGAAGAGATATTTTCTGGAGAGTTAAATGAGTTTAGATGTCGCCTCGCTGCACCTTTATCTGAAATTATAAACCAATATTTCTTGACAGGAGAGATTCCAAAAGATGGGGAAATTGAAAATGTAATATTTATTCATAAAAAAAAAAAAATAGTAGGGAACAATTCAGAAGCTACAGTGTTTGAATCTTATATAGGATGGCTAGGGAGTTCACAAAATGTAAATTCTTATAAAAAATAACTATTTTTGTATAACTGAGGTCCTACAGTGGGTAGACTGGCCATGTGGCACACCAGGTAAAGGCTCCGGCGGCAGATCGAATGCTGCAACTGCACGAGCATAAAAACGTAGTGTGAGGCCACACATAGTATGTAAAAGTTGTCGGCACTTATGGCATCAGACGGCTGCTGGCCTTAAAGTGCCAGGACCACCTTTTTATTGCCAGTCTGGTCTTGTAGGTATAGTTGGGAAGTCTCTTGTTTTTCCCTGGAAGCAACGGAGCCGATGACTAGACCTCTGGTGTAACCTTTGATTTCCAAGTAGGAGGGCGCAAAATTACATGCTGTCTTTTTTCCTATTTGAGCCCCAAGAGAGGCAAACATACCTAAGAACTTTTCTAGGTAGACTACCCTGAGATCCACCTCTTCTGAGAAGTGGTTTTATGATATACCGGTATATGCATCTATACCACAAATCCACCTGAGCCGGCCCGACATCTCTCTACGCCAAAAAAATGAAACCCAAGATGAATTTTGATTGTTGCTTTCAGCCAATCATGAGGCAGCTAAAACTCTTAGTCTAACAAAAAACAAAAAATCCAAAAACAAACAAATACAGTAAAGAAAAAAAAATGGACAAAACTAACAGATAGAAAATCTAAAAATAGAAATCTGACAACATTTACATTATTCGGCATAACCAAACTAATATCTCACATCAGCTGTCACTTTAACAAATCTAAACACTATAAAAATAATATGACGTAATTAACCGATCTTAAACATATTGGTGTCAGAAACTGCGCAAGTGTCCAAGGATCGAGAAGAGAGAATTACGTGAATGGAGCATTATGCAGTGTGACAAAGCTCCCACATCATGAGGGTAGAACGTGGCATGATGTCATGTCACAGTCTACGCAATGTGGACCGTTACATAGTGATGTCGCATCCGTTGGGGGAAAATTATAGGAATTCCAATAAAAATTTCAGAACATTGCCCCATTGTGCATCTTACATGGGTAAGTAGTCCCTACCGATGGCACATATGGCTCCCATCAGGGGCTCTAGGGAATGTGTTTTCAGACTGAAGATGATTACAAGTGAAGTGTGGACGAGGACACAACAGACAAGGGAACCGTTACTAAAAGCTCATAAAGGCACTAGCTACAAATGTATCTGTCGATGCTGTTGAGATATTTTTGGTGTAGTATAGTGACCATCCTCGAGATTTTTACACTGATTCATCAACATGGTGAAATATATATTTATTATTTAAGTGGCTATTTTAATTAAAGGAAATTATATGTATCACAGTTCGATCCATACATTGGAGGTACAAGTATTAGCGAAAGGTCAAGGTTTAAGGTCAGACTGGATTGCTATTGACAAGCGGGTTTGAGCTCCTCACCTGGTGTTAAATCCAAATTGTTATGTTACAATAATTGTTTTATCCTGATTGCTCATTGTACACTGCAATAGAATATGATGGCGCTATATAAATGGAACAATCTGTCATTACATTGAACAATAAAAACTAGGGGGAAAAAAAGCAGACTATGTTGAATTAAAATACTTGTTGGTGTTATAACATCAGTTTTAATTCTATCCCCTTTTTCTCCAATATATTACATGTTTTGTAAAATACTCATTATCTATCCATTTCACAATATTTCAAAATGGTTTTTTTTAATTAAAAGAATATTTAAAACTTACAGATGAGTCCTTTCCTCTTGTTAAATCCATTATATAAATAATTAGAATTTTGGGTTGTTTATAGTATATTATAATACCATCATTATAAGAGGGTAGCGAAGAGATTGAAGCAATATCAAGTATAATACTATTTTTATATACTTCATTACTGTATTAAGCTTAAGCTTTGTTAACTGGTACATAGCAGAATACTATAGTTAAATTAAACAAGAAACATATAATTAAAGTAAACAATCTATATGTTATATCATTTTCAGATTGGGAAAAAAAAACAAATTTATCTTGAAAGAAGGAATAAAATAGCCAACAAAAAATCTAAATTTAAAATCTACGTTTCCCGAAAGGTTGGATAATACGACACAAGATTTCCTTTCTTGACTAGAAAAATAAAACAATGATTCAAAGCATTATTCTTATTATTTACTTGTTTATGTATTTATTAAAAAAAATATACATTTCCCTTGGGAATTCATCCGCAAGAATGTGCCAAAACTACTACCAAAACTATATAAAGATATAAAAAGGTCTTTTTTTTGTAAAATGAATTTATAGAAAGACTCATAGAGTCGAGAGCCACGTTATAGGGAACAGATTGAATGATATCTATAGTTCAAGTACAGTAACAAATGAGCTTGTCAAGTGATGACCTCAGAACTCTTTGAGGTAATGAGGTGATTACTGATCGGTGTACAAAATGGGATCAAAGGTCGTTATGGAAAGAGAATAATAGCTAGCGTTGCTTCAAGAGGTGTATTAATCATATATGTTGTGAAAACAATATATATGCTCCAGAAAAGAAGTATATAGGTATTGTTCACAGAGCATAACCAGATAGCTGTGATGTCATTGGGGGGCGCAATCATTTTATGCTTTTCAAAATGCTATATACAATTGTTTTTAGAAGCCTCTGTATTTCTGTTTTCATAGTTATTTGTTGTAGGTAGATAGTGGATGGGAAGGTAAAACAAATATACCATCCGAAAGTTGTACTTATGGAAAGTATTAGTCATTTTCTATTTAATAATTAGGTGCATATTGTGACATTTTTCAATGTTTATTTTTCTTAGTTTTATTCTGCAATTCTTTTATGAGGGTATAATTTATTTTGTGGAAATGTTAATTATTTAATGTACAATTTCTTACATTGTCTTACCGTTGTTGTTTATGTTCCCTCATATGAAATAGATACATGTATGCACTCATTTCTATAAAACCCTACAGAGTCCATTCCTGATGAAGCTGTTTTAATACACATGGACGTTAAGCTGATTTACCGATGGGAATTCTGCAGCATAGTTGGACTAATTTTCCAGAATCTGCATTCAATCTCCAAGCTGAACAATATTTCACCGGCCATGCCAACCTGAGCTTATTTTTGGTGATTTACTTGATTAGAACTAATCTAACAGAACGCTATCAAAGTCAATATTGTGGACCTCAAATATAATCTAAGACTCTTTCTTGAAAAGCTATAGCAAAATAATAAAATGTGTAAAAAATCCCGATATACTGTAAGTTTAGGCAGACTAAAGGTAGATAGCACCATTAAGATACAGAATGCTGGGATGTCACATCATATCCTGGTGTGTCATGTTTTAAAGGAGCGCAGTCTATGGAGGCTGTGCTGAGCCAGTACAGTCTCCAAAGCATTAAGAGGCCGGTTGGGGAGATCAAAGATCTCCCTTGTAACCGGCCCATTGTGCGGCGGGACACCGGGGGACTTGACAGCCCAAGAGGCCATGCTGTCCTCTCATTTTTGTAGCAAGGGGACTGCTGCCCCCCCTGGACCTGCTGCCTTAGGTAGGCAAGGATACATCCCTGATCTCAACTTCATGGTGCTCAGCTTGGGAGCTACAATGGAGATCTGTGCTGCAACTCATTGATTCTACAGCTTAGTGGGCTGATCAGGGGATATCAGAGGATCTCCCCAACTGGCCCATGATCACCATTGCTTACAAAATTGAGATAGTGGGAGAGTGTCCAAAAGTCTGGGCTGCTCTGCAAAATCTGGGACTGTTGGGAGGTATGCTGTCCTATATAAAACCGGGTTGGAGACTGCCATGTTAGCATCATCCAGTTTTGGGCCATTATTTAGCTTTGTGTGGGCTTTAGTTCCTCTGCTGGTCACTGATACCCCACGAACCCCAAAATCTGATACATGCTGAGTAGACCGAGGCAAAAAAGGGTTAAAATGTAGCATTTCCTGTGCTGGTTATACTCCAGTGGAAAAATTCTTGTGATCTCCATCCACTTTCACACCTATCATCCATTTAGCTGGAGACAGGATAGTGTACTTTCTACAGTAACTCCCAGCAGGAGCATTTTATAGATTTCTAACCAGCTTTGTTGAGGAACACTTATGAAGACTTTAATGTCCTTCAACTGCAACCCTTGCCAGGGTGTCCCTATAAAAAGATGTAGGGCAGTTGTAATCTTGCATAAAATCCGGCATTGTTTGAATGCAGTCTACTTAACCATAGACTAGCTTCTTAAATATCCCTTCTGGTAAAACCATGCATTACCTTAACCATAACCATATCTGCGGTGAGCCTTTAAGGCTTTGTATTATTACTCTTTACTATTATAATATAATCACTTTAAGGGACAACAGTACTAATAAAAAAGGAAGAGACAACGTGACACTTATTCACTAGGACCCAAAAAAAAAATTGTCGGCTACAGCGGCATGTTTATATTTTTATTTGATACTAGATTTTGTCTAGCAAGCAAAATTAGATTCAAAAGAGATGAAATGTGTTTAGCCGAGGAAGGGGAGGGGGTGAATCAAACACACAGGCACTCTCGTTACTACAGATGTTCCAGCAAGGACATAAAATTATTGTATATCTAGGTTTCAGTCTGAAACTTTAAGGCGCCCCATAGATTTCCATCCCTCAGATGTTATTGCGTTCCCTCGACACCAATAAATACACAATATAAGGCAATAAAAGCTCCCATCTCGTCAGTGTGGCCAAAGTTACACGATTTGAAGTTAGAGATTTAAAAAAAAACTGCAAAGCAAACTTATCTTGCCTGTATTTGTCACATGACTGCCCTCTGAGGACGGTGTAAGGACGTATGCTTAGTAAGAGGATGATATAAAAAAAATATACTTTTTTTTTAACCTAAACTTTACAAATTCAAAAATTCTAAAAGACAAAAGGGAAAGAAAGAAAGAAACATATCTTGGGCTGGAATGCCAAAGCCTCCTCCAAAATATAGAGATTCACCACAATGACTGATTGCACAGGTTGGTAATTAGAGCATAAAAGTAAGCCATAAAACATAGTAAGGCTGGGACAGTGAGTAATCCACTAAATAATGGAAGGGGGCAATTATCCAGGTGTAGGAGAGCTATTGGCACTCCCTGTCCTCTTTGTGATATAATAGGGGCAAGTCACCCATCCTGGTGCAGCTAACCATGTCTGAGCGACCTCCACTCTTTAAAGGCTCCCATATGGACGCATAGAATTCAGCCTCATCTAGTGGTCCCGTTTTTTTCCGGCTGTAAAGACTCAGTCGTTTGTCTCGTCTTAGATTCAGGAGCCATATGCCTATCCCATGCATGCTTAAATTCCCCTTAGTGCCTCTACAACTTTCGATGAGAGGCTGATTTACTTACCTACCACCCTTCCTTTAATTACATCTACTGTAAGTCCCTGCGGCAGGTTATCCACCCTGAGATGTTCTCAGGAATTCTACAAGGGGTCCTGGACCAATAGAATATTAATCTAAAAGTGAGTATATTCAGATATAATCTCGTTATCCTCCTTTTGTCCTCCTGGTACCCATAACATTAATGGGAGAAAATGTACAGTCCTTGGTATCTGATGGGGTTCAAGGAACATGTAAAAAAGGAACATGGATACCAACTGAAATAAAAGCAATGAGAAGTTACTACAATATACAAGATCTAGAAGAATGTGATGTGTCATTCATTGTTAGTGACTTTCTTTGAAAGAAAGTATCATGTTTAAAGGAATTTTGTTGTTTTTATACTATTTTGAAATTGGGTTTCAAAAAGATGAAAGCTCTCAATATAAACACAACTGAACAATGCCACAGTCTAAATACATTGTTAAGTTATCAAAGTCACTCTTCATATTCACAAGAATTCCTTCTGATAACAATAGTTGCGTAAAACAGAAGGAATATCAATCCTGCATTTGTCCAACTTACTGCTTATTTTATTTTTATTTAGGGCTTTACATTAAAACAAAAGATATCATTAAAAGGAATTCCACATTACTTTGTTCACCCATAGTCTTCAAAAATTATTTTTTACTCAAATTGATCTGCTAAATATAAAAAAAAAAAATAAAAAAAAAAAAATATATATATATATGGCTATATCTATATACATAGCTGTGGAAATGTATGTAACATTTACTTCTCAAACAAAGCACAGGTTAACGCTTTTTAAGCAAGTTAACAATTGGGGGGCACCCCATGCAGGTCCAAAATTGTTCACAAAGAGCTGGTTCCGAAACCCCTGTCTGCCTTGAAACTTTTACCTGGGAGATACCTTGTTGATAAAGTATGACTACCCTGTGTATTGTTGCTGTGCTCAGTGCTGCCATGCTGTATGACTTTTGACGTTAAGCTGCCTTCAGTATGCACCCGTTGTTAGTGAGTTTGGCTGTTCCCAGGGCCGGCCCGACAATGGAGCCAAGTGGGGCAACCGCTCCAGGCGGCACTTTTGAAGGGGTGGCACTTTGCCGCCCCAAGCCCTTTTTTTTTTTTTAAAAAAGCGAAAGAGAGAAAGGGGCGCCGAGTGGTTTCCGCTTACCAAGCTGTCGGTACCCGCTCGGCGCCCCTCTCTCTCTCCTCAGCGGCGAGTCTCCTTGTTCGGTCTCGGTGCCGGCTTGTAATGCTGAGTGCCGGAAGTTTTCCGGCGCTCAGCATTACAAGCCGGCACCGAGACCGAACAGGGAGACTCGCCGCAGGACTGCTGAAAGGTAAGTACAAGGGGGGGCGGAGGGAGAGGAAGGGTAGATAATGGGGGGGGGCGGCAGGGACGGAGGGAGAGGAAGGGTAGATAAGAGGGGGGGCGGCATTTTAAAATTCGCCCCAGGCGTCATTTTGCCTTGGGCTGGCCCTGGCTGTTCCTTACACCGTTTTATTCCTCCTGTACTACTGCTACTGTTTCAGTTAATGGTTGTGTTTTAAGTTACATATTAAATTGATGATCATTAGCACGTGTTTGCTATAATTGTTTAATCATACACCTTACTAAATGCCTACAAAATCCCTGACTTTGTGCAAGTGTACCTAGAAGAATTGGTGCTGTTTTTGAAGTTGTTTATGTATTTATTTATGAGGTTCTCTAGGTGTTACTGAGTTGGAACTTTTAATGGGCTCTCTCATCTATATAATGAGTTAACCTCCGTATAAATATACTCCTTTACGTCTGATTTTGCTTGTGTATCACACCGCACCTTTTCAGCTCGCCAAGAAGTGAGGCTAATCACCAGAAGATTTCGTTCTGTTAACCAATTTCACACTCATTTATATATCCGTGTGAGTACATTTAATTGATGTGTGAATGTAATTTCTTCATTAAAAAAATGTCAGCTCCAAGACTTTTTTGTCACATTCAAGACACAGATATAACATTTTCCCTATCAAAAGAAGCTGAAACGTACAACTATGATATGTTTGATCATGGATATCATACCTTAATGCATTTACATTTTCTACCTATATCTTTTATGCAGGATACATATCAGGGTTGAACTGGAGATGAATAAGTGACCTTGTCCAATGGCCACCAAATGACGAATATTTGGCCAGTGGCTGGATATGCACAGCCACGCGTTATATATTTGTTATACTCTCCCAGTGAGCAGCTGCATTTATCCATTGTGCAGGGCAAACTGCAGGGCTTGATAAAATATTATTATTGGGTCTTTCAATGTGTTGATTGCTGACTTGTCAAGTACATACAAATAACATCATCTCACGTTTTAGATACATTAATACCTTGGTCATTCCCTGTTCTTCACCGTGTATTTTGAATACCCAACCATTGTTGGCATCCTCATAGAATGGAAATCGAAATGTTCTAAGCTGAAAAAAAATTCTGATAAAAAAGGTCCCGCAATCTTAACTTGCCTGGAACAATAAGAAATTCCAACACAGAATAAGTTGGGTTTTTAAAATTTTATTTTTATTAATACTTTTAGAATTATCAATATTTCTTTTGCATGTTAGGTCAAAAACATCTTCCTGTTCATTATATTTAATGTTTACATTTTTTACATTTCTGTTCATCATGTTTAATTTTTACATTTTTTTTACATTTCTGTTCATTATATTTAATTTTTTACATTTTTTACATTTCTGCTCATTATATTTAATCTTTTACATTTTTTACATTTCTGTTCATTATATTTAATTTTTTTTTACATTTCTTACATTTCTGTTCATTATATTTAATTTTTACATTTTTGTTCATTATATTTAATTTTTTAAATTTTTTTACATTTCTGTTCATTATATTTATTATTAAACCTGTTTGTTTAGAATTAGTTTTTGAAATAAGATCTTTTTTTGATCAAGTAAAATTGTGAACTTTCCCTTGTTTTCTTTGGATGCCGTCCAAACCCTGAGAACGGGTCCCTGCTGGTGTTTACTGTACCCCTACCATATACCCCTCTAAAATTACATTTATTGCACATCTTCACTGATGCGGTTTGCTTCTGGAATCTGTCCCACCACATGTACAACATTTCTTCCACTTAGGAGGGCAAGCGGATAAAGTGCATTAACTAGCTTTATTCGATTTGTTGTAATGCACCTCGGGTGGTCCTCTATTTCTGTATGTGAGTAATTACCCCGTTGGGAAGCTCTTCTTGCCCTGTACGAGTTTGCTCGATTCTATCTAGAATTTGTTTGCGTTGCTTCCCGTGTTACATTGTAAAATACCCAAATTAATCTAGGATTCTACCGCTTAATAAACTTCAGTTTTTGGTTTCCTATATTGGGAATTTTCCGGACTCTGTTGTCTCCATATTCTTCGCCGAAGCCGAAAAGTAAATTTCCGCTCCCCTGAGCCTGAGCTTCAGTGATTTTTGCTAATGAAATTCAGAAGATTGCAGCTGTGCACATCAAAAAGAATAGTGTCATTTAGCAAAGGTAATTAAAGCTAACTTTTTTTTCCCCCCTGGGAAGCCTTTCTCTTCAGGTAGAAAATCGCTGCTTAAGTTAATGGAGATTTAGAGCGCTTTGGACTGTAACCGCATTCGCTTTGGGGAGACCTGTAACGGCACCTTATATATTTTGAGCTGAAGCACATTTTGGGTTGGTTTATTCACCTTTAGGATAAGTAGGCATGTGCTGTGCCCCAATGCACTATGATGGTGTAAGATAGTGGAGATGCTACATCCACGTGCGGCCGTCTAAAACATCATTGTTAGAAAACAGAAAACAACACTTTATCATACTAAATAAGTATAGTACGTTACAAATGAACTTTGTTTTCCACCATCCCTTTTCACATTCATCAGACAAAAGGCTAGTGCTTTTGCAAGTAGTGGCCCAGAATCTTTAAATAAGAGTAATCCAGGGGGAAATTGCTCAAAAATGATCACCTATTTACAAAGATTCCTCGTATTCTCGAACATATCGCGCATTCATATCCTTTAACATGTCAGATATGTTAAGATTTGCCCACGCTTGAAGCCTAATGTGCGATGTGACGGGGTGGAGATGGAATTTTTATTTTAATAAGTACAAACTCGATCATTTAAATTCAGTGTTATCCCAATTGTTATATTAAAAAAAAGAGAATAATATGCTGTCTGACAGCTATTGACAATAGATGACTGAGAATGAGTTGCAGTAAGGCAACAGCCTATCGCCACATGCCAAAAGGGGCATAAAACGTTTATGTCCGAAATAAACCATCTGTACATATAAAAAAAAAAAAAAAACTAAACAAATGGAACACGGTAGTATGGCTGATCGGTGTGTTTTTTTTCTGGAAAAAAGAAACTTTGCCAATGCGTACGTGGATTAAACCTCCATTTTTTTTTTTCCCCCTAGCGTCTTCACAGCTTGTACCAGATGCTTCATCTCAAGACGGCGTTAGACACGGTGTAAATGCCGGGATTAAGGCTATGTTATTCAAATGAATGCGCGTGCCACCTGTCTTTCGGCTTCCGTTTGTTCATTTGCAAGCCAATACACGAGGAAGGTCTCCGCGTCGGCACTATAGGGAGGATCGTTTAATCACGGGGCGTCAGATGCAGTCAACGGCAGATGCAGAAGAACGTTTTCACAGCTTTTTTTATAAGAATAGTGATTGTTCATAGGCAGGAATGTACCAATATTATATGCTTCTTCTATTCTATGCAATGGCTTTAAGACTGTTTGGTTTTCATATTATTATTGTTGTTATTATGATTATTATCATTATTATTATCATTATTATCAGAATCTTTGATGGGTATGAGGGTGTCAGAGGACTCCAAAAGCCCCAATATGCTACAAAGTCACATAAAAAGTCTTGGTAAAGTCCCGCTCCATACCCACACTTGTAATGATACCTCCTAAAACAAAAGTGTCCCTTTTTGACCATTTAGGATGTTGGGTGGTATGGTGTAATGTCATTAAAATTGATTTTTTTGACTCATCTAGAACTGACCTTTTAGTAAATGGCCCCTCGTGTCTCCTTGAATCAAAGAGGAATATGATATCTACTTTCTTGCTCTTTACCTTTTCTTCTTCCCAGACACATTGTAACACTTCCTTCATGATGAAGACCCACATAAGCCCACCATTCTTTGTATGAGTGGCAAAAGGCTAGATGTCAAGCTCATGGTCAGGGTCCTCAACATCTCTTGTATATGTAAATGTGTATCTATTAATTATCCACCACGTTTTTAAATTGGATAGAGCTGCGGAATATGTTCGGAATATTTATAAATAATAAAAATATTTTATTGTATTTAAATTACAAGTTATTTATGCATTACTATTCTTCAGACTTCTGAACCCTATACATTAGAATAGAAAATTAAATCCAGCAGGCGTTTCAACATCAAATTAATATATATAGAAATCAAATTACGCTTAAATCAAACATATGTGATGTCACGTAGCTTCTTCTTTCTACCTGATGCGTACGTCTTCTAATTAAATTGCCAAGTCAATCACATAAAAGTAAATCAGGCATGCCGCTGTATAATTCACTTTTTAAACATTTCGACGATGCGAACTTTGATGAAAGGTACCAGATGTTGCTAAGTAAGGACAGTAATTTAATTTATTGTCTTTGAAAAGTAATCCATTCATGCGTAAGAGATTCTTTTTTTTTTAAACTCCCTTCTGAACATACATTTTCATCTGATTAGAACATATTAAATTGCTTTCCTTGCAAATATGATTTCACGCGTCGAAACAGGAAATCAGAAAAACGTTCTTTTAAGTCGTTTAAAATATATTTTGGCTTGCGTTGCCAAAATTAATATATATATATATATATATTAAAAAAATAAATATATATATATGGTATTTTTACTCTAATTTATGAAAAATAAATGGGAAATATTTATTGGCACATGGTCGTAAGTACCATATTTACCTCTGGTGTTTCTCTAAACCTAATCCAAGGAAATAACTCCAGCCATGTGCCTTAAAGGCTTATGGAGCCCTTGTAATCTATTTTATGGCGGCCCTCCGTAGTGTAAATAGGATGGTTGGGGAGATCAGAAGTCTTCATTGTAAGAGGCCCATTGACCACTGGAACAGCAGAGAGGCTCAAGAGGGGTGATTTGCCCCATAGTTTTATGGCAAGGGGGCCCAGGGGTAGGCAATCTGCGGCTCTCCTGATGTTGTGGACTACATCTCCCATAATGCTCTTACAGTCATACTGCTGGCAAAGCATCAAGGGAAACATCTAGAGAGCCGAAGGCTGCCTACCCCTGCCCTAGCCCAAGGCCAGAATAGATCACCGGTGGCCAAAGAGTCCATGAACTAGGCTTCTGGTTTGGAAATCATTTTTGTTCTTGGCGGTACCTTGAACTAGCGTACATTCATTATGTAGAGGGGAAAACAACCGTGTTATTGATAGTTTGTTCATCATTCTGACAGCAGTCAACATATTAGCTTCCCAGCAATCATTCTATGACGGAATGTTCCCGAAAACAATGAGCACGTTTGAATTATGGCTATCATTTAGACGATCAAAAGTCGAAAATATATTCACGCTTCGTGGAAAACAAATGATTACCTGTTTGTTTCGTCACATTGAAGGAGCTTTTATGGTTTAAGAGAAGGCATTAAATGCCTGTTTTTTGGAAAATCTCTGATCAAGGCAATTAGGATAAATGTACGGACGCCTATGAATCAGATAAATTAAAGAGGTCGTATGACATATGTACTACAATGATATATGACC
This sequence comes from Sceloporus occidentalis, assembly GCA_023333645.1. Taxonomy (NCBI): domain Eukaryota; kingdom Metazoa; phylum Chordata; class Lepidosauria; order Squamata; family Phrynosomatidae; genus Sceloporus; species Sceloporus occidentalis. The sequence goes on from JALMGF010000083.1 coordinate 1,148,336, forward strand.
TATGTATTAAAAATGAAACTTTTATCACATAGGTTAGTTAGACCTAAAAATGTCCATGTAAGTCAAATCATCTATTTAATAAAAAAAAATTCAAAAATCAGGATAGGAAACCTAAAGGAACTTTTCTATATTTGTCCCTAATTGGTAGTTCCTTTCAGGTTGGAGATAATTTTTGTCACAGTAAAATAAAGTAGACTAATCCTTAAACCGTGATTTGCAGGTTTTTTTAGCATACAAACTTGCCGTTTTAAGGTTTTTGTAATAAAAAAATCTGCACATTCTATGGAGGTGTTGTATAACAGCATGAAAGCGACCTGCTTTTCCAACAGGCTGTTAATCTAGATGCTGGCCTCTTAAAGCTTTGTAATGTTTTATAGAAAGTATCGGGTAGAAAGTAGGAGGATGTTAAATGAGTGTTTGAGATGTTTATAGCATTCAGAATGAAAATAAGCAATATGTACGTGTTATCGACCGGCCTCTTGTGTATTTGAGTGGGGTTAATAATCAAAAACTATTTACTGTTCATTATTTAAAGGGAAACTCCAATCGCCGTATGTACTTTAATGAATATTATAGCTGCATGGCCCCTTTAACTTTTTATGGTGTCCCCCATACATGGGAAATTTTCTTACATTGCCTTCCTCATTCTAAATTCAAATTATGCCCTCTAGACCATGTACTCAATAATAATAATAATAATAATAATAATTATTATTATTATTATTATTATATTAAATATTATTATTTAATCTCTTAATCTATTTAAATTTTGCCATCGTACCTCCCTTCTTTCTCCTTTCCAGCTGCCCATCCCTTTGTTTGATATGTCATTGAAACATTAGTAAATGTATCCAGAATACATTGAATCAGCCACACGTTCTTAATGGCAAGCCATGGCTGACCAGTATTTGGTTGACCGACTTCCCAAACCACGTCAATACAGTTCTTTTTATTTATAAACCAGATTCTACATCCTGATGATAGTAACGGACAGGATCATCCTTCTCTCCAGCACATAATCATTAGAAATGCAACGTGATTACTTGCGTTTAGTATAAGGGGAAAGAATCTCTTGAGATAAAGTCAATAGTGATCGGTGGATATGGCCTTTTGGTCCAACTGTTAACGCACTCTCTGGAATCTTCGAAGGTCTAGAAACCCCCGTGATTCATTCTTAGTTTTTAGAAAGCCTCTATGCATGTTAATGCTTTGCTAATGGGACCCTTAGCTACTTAACCCTTTATCCACTGTCTATTAGTTAATATGGACAAAACACATTAAGGTGGTTTATCTGACATCATTTGCATCGACATCATATATTAGTAGAAGCGGATTTTGCACTATATGCTACAGGATAGACCCAAATACAGGGAAATACATAATATCTGAAGTATCCTGGCAAGTAGATATTAAAAATAATAGATTCACTATTTAAAGCTTAAAAAACGTTGATTGTAATTTGCTTTGTTGAAAAAGATCATCTAAAAGTTGTAATGAATAATTAAGAGAACAAACCTCCATATTGTTTTCATTATTGTCTGTCTCCCAATTATAGGCCACATACATGGTCATGGAGAATGATTGCCAAACCTTGGTGGCTTTTACCAAATCTCAGGACTTGGCGAGCGATGCCTTCCTATGTCCAGCTCTAAACCCTACCCCTAACTCCAAGCCTTCTGCGAGGGCCACCTTCCCATCTGCCCCAAATCCAAGAGAAATTAAAAGCACTCCGAGAGAAAGACGAGGGTATCTCGATATGCATAGCATGGAGGAGAGAGGATGTTACATACATTAAGTTTATTTCAAAGGAGGAGAAATGTTAGAACAAGAGGTCAGAAGAAGGAGGTCAGGAGGTTTGGCTTTACCAAGAGGGTTGAGGATAAATTGAAGAGCTAATCAGCAGAAGTGGTAGAGGTTTATACAATAAGGTAATTAAAACATGCATGGGATAGGCATATGGCTCCAGAGTCTAAGACGGCACCAAAGGATCAATTAAGGTTTGAGTCTTTACAGCAGGAAAAACAGGTAGACTAGACGGGGGCCGAATGGGCCGCAAAATGTTATGGTTCTTTGAGGGCAAGGCCAATAATATGTGCGGTTTAGCAATTTTTGTGTGAGCTATGATAACAGCACAGCTAAGTGCTAATAATCATATCTATGTTTGGCATACAGCGTCAAAAAAAAGTATCTTGGCTTTGTTACATTACCCTGATTAACTCCAATTAAAACTTTGGACACAGCTGATCAAGAAAACACAATCCATCATTGTGCGTTGAGATAAAAAGCCCATTATGGTGATATTATCAGATCAGCCGTGTTACAGTCCATTAAAGATGTGCTAATACATTAATTTGAATTTCATCTAATATGTCATTTATGTTTAATTTAACCGCTTATGGACACTGCTTGTAACGTTCTCACTAACCTATAATACATCAGTTTGAGGCATGGCCTGTCTTTCTGACTTGTTGGCTAATTGTGCTTAATGTAAATTTACCAAAAGTGCCATTTGTGTGAATACTTTAAAATAATACCTTTTTTTTTACTTATCTGAGAAAAGTTTTCAAGAGTTTTTTTGGACCACACTAATCGACTTACGTTACTACTACTAATAATAATGACAATAAAGATATTCTCCTAAAATGTTTCCATTATATACCCTGACACATTGTATCCTATATTTGCCACTTGCTGGGGTACATGTAGTTACCCCAACGACCTCTTACTTGAATCAGATGTTTTACTCTTTTGCTGAACACCCAATTTTATTAATTTTGCGTATTGATAAAGTTGAGAATTACTCAATTAATAATCTATACACGACTTTATATAAAAAGCTAGGAAAGGTAGTGGCAAGCTAACTTCACCACTAGATGACTTTATTTCATTGATACATCCAAAGGTCGAAGAAGACCGAGATGTCCCGTCTAAGCTTGTGTTGCTACACTGCTATGGTTCACAGTAGTAATTAAGTATCAGTATTCGTAGAGCATATTCTAGAGCCTCATCAAGTAATATTGGCGCCTGAGGCATAGTCAGAGGTTGATGTCACATCCGGTTCCCGGAAACAGAAAAAGACGCACAAGAAGGTATTGGGCATTGCCACCACGTGGCTCATGGGCAGCATCTGGAGCAAAAATGGAGCAAATCTATCTGCTAAAGATAAGGACCTTCCATATGCATAGACAGAACATTGACCTCTAACAAAAGGCCACATCTCCAACCTTCAACTTGTAGCTCCTAAACTTTAGGAGGAACGTTGAGATTTGCCAGCCGTCCTCTAATGCAAGTTTGAATGTATTCACAGAACTTCTCCAAACCTCTACTGCGATTTATGTTTGTTGGGTCACCATAAATACATGGAATCCCCAGACTATATAAGAGAATGAGTGCGCTTGGCAGGACAGTTGGTAAGGACCTTGTAAAGACAGGTTCTAGATTCGCTCTCACATTCGCATTAAATATTAGTACCTTCTCCCTGACTGAAGTAATTAGGACTTCTTCCTTCATAACAGCAAAGACGCACATGCAGACACGCCAAAAATACCAAGAATTAGCATAATTAATTGCAAAGAAATAATAACGTTGAAGATAATTGTGTTGTAATCTGGCAAAGGTTTCAACATTTAATGCAATGCTACGCCACAGAACTAAAGTAGGGCATCATTTATTATCATAAATAATGTTACATTTCTCCTCTCTTTCATCCCTTTCATATAGGAGCCTTGATGGTCCACCAGCGGGTGCGTTTACTTTTAATCAGGGGCATAATGGGGCATGGATTGGGCAGCAATGGGTAACTTTAAGGTCTGTTCAAGGGTCCATCAATCAGCCGCTACACCCTGAGCATCAAAAATCATCCAGTTTCCTAATTATGTTCCTAATTTGACTTATTTCCCCATTAAAGGTGCTATCCCGCTTAGATAAAATATTATTTTTTGTCATCTAGTTATGTTAATCAAATGGGGCTTAGCATATTCACCTTTTGACATCTCCCTGAAAAAGAAGCTTTTTTGCAGCTGCTATGGCAACAACCTATCAGTAATGGCTTTTATGTCACATGACAAATATATGAATGAGGCAAAATTCGACACAATTAACATTTAGCATTAGGAATGAGGTCCCTAAAGTTGAAATCAGTGAGAAAAGAGTATTTTTTTATTCTCCCTTTGCGTTATAGTATTTCTCTACATATATTATTGTGGCCATTTATAATATATATATTGTTAATTTAACTAAAACCTTCTACATTGAAAAAAAAAATACCATTTGATTAAAAAAAATAATCAAATTAAATATTTCACAGCAAACCTAAGGACGCTGCAAAAGGTGATGACATTCTGCCTTAATGATCTGTATTTTTTTATGGGATTCTCGGGATAACTCGGAGATGCGTTCATTCTGCTCTCTTTAAAAAGAGAAAATTACATATATGGTTCAAGACAGGATCAAGAACTTTGGCTCTATGAAACATCTCCCTTTATGAGCCGCTGGCTTGTCATGTCGGACCGTCACCTCCGCTGCTGTAATGCTCGTGATTTACGGTGCTTTCTACCGACCCTGTTGACCCCTTACCCGATGATAGAGGGGTAAATAGGAACCATTAGTCAAAAATGTGAGCAGAAAATATATTTATATCAAACCGCGGGGCAGCGGCACGTTAAATAACACAGAAAACAGAAATCTACGCTGGACTTCAACAGCACTTACTGTCATTTCAAACGCACTTATCATTCACGGAGAGTAGTTAAGCGTCCCAGATACATAATTTGTCGACTGACACAATATAATTACAATTAGTGCCATTTAGTAGGGAATTCTATGTTTGTCTCGCCCTTCATCTGCACGTAAACAGACTTTAATTGTTTGCACAAATGATGTGAGACATAATGTGTTTTAATATATGTAATATGGTAAAGTAAAGCCAGGAAAAAAATTTTTTTTTCAAAATAAAAGATGGGGAGTTTCGGTTTAAATCCCCCTCTATATTGTTTATTTGTATCAATGTTTTTCTTTTTTTAGAATTCATTTTAACCAAAAATAATTGTACTATTTTGGCCAAGATAGTATGTTAAATGTATATATATATATATATATATATATATATATATATATATATATTAAGCTCTGATAATGCTTATGTACAAAGCCTTGATGATAAACAACGCAGCAAATTCCATTATTTGCTCTGATTTTGGTAAATGATGGCTGACCTACTAAATGACAGCGAAGAACGAAGGCGCATCAATCGGATTCACACCATTTCATATAGGGAAGTAATGGAGACTGGTGAGTCCGGGTCCTATCTCAACGTCTATGAGAGAGGCTGAGGGACGACATACTGACTACTGACATATAAGCTTGTGCTAAGTAACGCTTTGGACCCCCGACATACATTGCATTTTCCTCTGAACCCCTCGCAAATGGTTATTTTCCATCCTCTAGGTCAATGGAGTATTGGTTATTGGTGAGGTCCGTGTGTCTCATTAAGTCTCCCTCCATCATGGTTGGATTAACACTCCTGTCATCCGCAGGCAAAAATCCTACTGTGGCTCCTTACTCGAGTATTTGGAATAAAACCAATGGGACTGCATTATGAAGCAGGCTTTATGGAGACGGACGTTAAATGGGCAGGATATATTTAAAACAGGTCAAGGTGGGATCTTAGCCTGATTAACGTGTAACTATGTAGCCACAGCCACTTCCTTCTGGTGGTGCTCCAGGCCTTTGACCAAGATCATTTGACCATAGTCCTCCTTGTTGTACGCAAAGAGGGTTCTGTTCTTCTCAATCTGTGCTTTCAGTTGCTGTTACCAGTCCACCCTCTCATAGTGTGAATGATGCTACCTCATTGGTTCCCTCCGTACAATGATGTCATCAACATCATCCCCAAGGACGAAGGCCATATGACCTCTTTGTCCCTACCCCAACGGTAAGACTGTGCTTGGCAAAAATAAGACCCTCATACGTAGGGTAGCATGATCCTGGACAAGGAGGTCAACAAAACATTTTTTTATCACAATATGCCATTTTTATTCTCACTCTATTGCAATATATTTTAGGTGATGGAAACAAAACACCAAAAACCTCTTTATTTATCCTGTGCCAGAGATAATGCCAACTGCACCATCAGTCCAAAGGAAAATGGCGTTTTGCGTATGGAACACCTGGAGTTCTTTATCCAAGAGAAAAAGAATCCCCCACGAACCATCAGTTTCGACCAACAATCAACCAACAACCAACTGTTCCTCCTTCGGATTGTTATTTTAAACCCAAGTAAATATGTATGGTTTTTTTTTTATTTCAATAAAATACAATTGTGAATTCAAACATTATGCTCTGTAATTTAGGTTGAAATACAAACCACTTCTATAGACCAAACCGTGAGTCACATTAGTGAAAATATATAATGCGCCTAGGGCAACAGAGCAATAAAATATAGGGGACAGGAGCAGTGATATTACCCCAACAGAAACAAAAGGTTTTATATGTCAAGGGGGTCATTTATTAACTAGCAGATTATATATATATATCAGCAACGTGGACTGTCATCATTAGATTAAAAGATAGATAGAGAGATAGATAGATAGATAGATAGATAGATAGATAGATAGATAGATAGATAGATAGATAGATAGATAGATACAATAATGTTACAATAATGTAACTGTTACAATAATGGATAAACAAAATAAATAAACAAAATAAATAAATAAATAAACTGTTACAATAATGGATTTAAAACTTTAATAATGCCTAAATCCACATCATCATCATCGATGTTTTATCTCTTATTGAACAAGAAGTCATAATCTAACATCAGAGGGTCAGAGGCTTAGATGTAACGTAATGAAGTCTTACTTTGCTGAGAGAGTAGTAGATAAGTGGAACAGCTTCCCAGCAGAACTAGCAGAGGCTAATACAGTGAGGGAATTTAAACATGTACGGGATAGGCATATGACTCCTGAATCTAAGACGAGACCAAGGAGATGGGGCCGAATGTGTTTCAATGTAAGTCTATATCTAAGTCTATACAGTTTCTAAACTTTAGGAAAGGCATGTAGCGAGGGCCAAATGCGCGTACCGAAATTGTAACCAGCCATGTCTTTTCCCCACCCAGCTAGGAGCATGTTCTACTAAAGTGCATTTTCCATCTTGGTAGCCGAAACCCTACAGTAAGAGCGTTCTGGAGGTAAACACTTTCATTGTCCTGCGTACCGGCCGTCGGCTTATCGCAGGGCTGCAGATCTCAAATTCATTGCTCAGCTAAAGTGGCTGAGAATAATAATAATAATAATAAAAAGACTACACGACAAGCACAATCCGGAGACGGATTAGAATTTGACACGCGCTTTCTCAAAAACTAATCAATCAACTCATGTAGTCGTATAAGAAACCAGCTCTTAAAGAGGGTCTTTAATCTCCTTAAGGGGTTTTTATTTATTTATTTTTTTAATTTATTTAATTGCAAATAAAATGTTCCAGATGTAAAACAGCTAAGAAGTACAAAACAAATTGGAATAGTTTTAGCTGTTTTTAGCCTCATTTGTATGCTGGTCTTAAAGCAAATTATTCCTGCAATCTAACCGTTTAATAATTCAGGTGATGAAAATTGTGTTTGGGTCCTTTCCGATAATGGTTTAAAAAAATGGCTGAAAAATAATATATTAAGAAAAAAAACTTTATCCATAAATATTTGTGACATTTGAATATAAATTCACATGTTTGAGAATATATATATATATATATATACATATTTATATTATTTATATATATATATATATATTTTAAATATATAATTTTTAATAGAATTATAGAACGCTCAGGTGCTTTAGTTAGAATGGGCCTTTACACCCATCTAGTAAAAATCTCTGTTCTCCAAGACAGCTGTAGGACATTTTACAATTCCCTTGCAAGCCATGTCTCTGCTCTGTACCACCTCTGCTGGGCAGCATTGGCAGGTAACTACCACCACATTTTCCTTAAAAAAACCTTTTCTTTCAAATTAAAATGCATGTCTTATATGGACTGATGTTTCGGACCATATGCACTGCTCTGGGTATTTGAGGAAACATTTTTTTTTACAAGAAAATAAAACCTTTTCATGATTAAAAAAGATTGAAAGTATTCAAATTTTCAAATAGTCCTACCGAAACATTTTATAGAAAGTCCTACGACTAATCTAGGTGAAGATATCTAATCAATTGCAATAATTGTAATACTCTTAATCATGATTAATAATGATAACACTGTACGTAAATATTTGGGGCTTAAATTTTTTTTTATAAACATATTACATTTTTACAACAAAAAAAAAATCCCAAAAAGGCACATTTTGTTACAGAGCAACATAACATAATGTAGCCTTTGGTGAATTACTGGTTTACATGAATATAAGAAAAGTGTTATAAGTGATTGTAAAAGAATATTAATTATTAGCACGATAAGTTAATAAATAAACAGGCAGCAAACAAGATTAATGAGAACTCTAGAATTAACCAATTCCCCCCAAATTAAAACAATTTTCAGAAAAGCAAGGACCTTAAGTCTTGGGACAGAATACCGAAAGACTGATGGTATAGTGAAGTATTGGTGCTAAAATATTTCTTGGACGATAACACAGAAGAAGAAAAATAAAATGTATTCATTTTTTAATAGTGTTCCAAAAATGTATCAATAATAAAATATCAATTAAATTTAAGAAATTAAAAAAATCATAAAAAAATATATTTTGTAACATACTTTTAACTAAAAGTCTTTGTATTTTAGAAGAGAATTTTAAAGGCGGATTTGGACTTACCAGATGGAAAAGACACTTAACCAGGATGAGACACAGGAACCGAAGGTCCATCATTCTGCCTTGAAGTCTAAGAGATAATTTCTCTTTCTTGGATCTGGTACATAGTCACTTTTGGGGCAGGACTGAGTGCAGGGACAAAGCACCGTGCCGACCTTCGTCGAAACACACACACAAAACAGAAAAAAAAAATACAGATGTAACACAATCCATAACTTCACATGGGCAGAATGAATAAAAGCGATGTAATATTAACTCTTTAATGACACTTAGAAAGAAAAAACAATGAATTACCTTATAAACCCCAGACTGATATTCCACAGGGATACTTTTCTTTGGCCGGGTCCCATGCAGGATTTAATGATACGGATGTCCTTCGCTATCCAGATACATGTAATCTTAGAATCCTAGTTGGGTGGCAACTTTTCCGCGTTTAAGTAAATAGCGCCGGTTTGGATCTATTTGGGAAAAAGAAGGATCATCAGAAAGTCATCGGCTCGGTCCCTTGTATGGTTTTTTTTTGGGGGGGGGGGTCAATTCCAAAAGAGAGTCCTTGGAAGGAGCAAGAGATGTGAACCAGAGGCACTGAAGCTCCCTACGTCTGTATGTGAGCAGCGCAGAGTAAGAACCCAGCTTCAGAGCTCAGCATCCCAGCTCTGATTCAGCATGCCCATTAATACTCAGGCACACCTCCAGTACTCAAACTGGCAGGCACTGGTATTGGGCTTTCCAATAGATCTTGCATCTGATTATAGCACGGAAACAGCCCGGCTTCTGGTTATTATTATCCAGTTCTTTTCTTTTAACCCCTTAAGGACAATGGGCGGTCCCTAAACCCATTGAAAACAATGCATTTTGAGCCCGTACATGTACAGGCTTTGTCATTAAGTGGTTAATTCCAGCGGCAGTCCATCCTTGATTATTCTGATTATCTGTATTGTGAAGAATAGATTTTCCATGGCGATGCACTGATTGGACGGGGGTGTGGGGGGGGGGGCTTTTGCTTTCTTTATTACGACTATTCCAGCTGTTGAGTTTTTGCGGTAAAGTTGGGTAGTTTAACAAACGCTCGATTAACCCTTTAGAGCCACGATAGGAGTTACGTATATTCCCGGTGAGAGGCAAAGGGTATTTACCAAAGAGAAAAGGTGGGGGGGGGCTAGTCAACCCCCCAGCAGAAGTGGTATAGGGTAATACAGTGAGGGAATTTAAACATGTATGGAATAGACATATGGCTCCTGAATCTGAGACGAGACCAACGACTGATTAAAGTGGAGTCTTTACAGCTGGAATATTGAGCTGAATGGTTCTTATCTGTTGTCAAACTCTATGTTTCTATGTGACTAGAGGATGGTAAGGGTTAATTCTACCCCCCCTTCCTCATTTTTTTCACCATGAAAGCCCCATCTACAGCACAAAAATATGATTTAATTTAATTAGAAATAAAACAAATTGGACAGTTTATCTCCCATTGAATCCAAACATATGAACTATGGAAATTCTGCTTGAAATAAACCTTTTTCAAATACTTTTTTTACCCACCTTGGGGCAAAATTCTGCAATAGTTTCTATTGTATTTTCAAGAATGATGACTCACTCAGCACAAATACCAAATATCTTGTTCCCCCAAGCTTTCTTATATATTCTACCAATTACTTTTACTATTTAGTAGCAATATTCCCTCAAATCCATATTATTTATTCCTCTTTTTTTTTAATGAAGTGGTTTTCATGGCCCTCGGGCGTGCTGTACACGATTGCCCTTACCCTTTTAAAGGGTTAATCAATGTTTCATTCATTTCATTAAAAGAAAGCTCTTTACGGTTCACTTATTTTGTTATTTTATCAAACTGCATTTTAAGGGGTTAACTTTAACCTTTTAGCTGCTAGGAGAAGATGTATGGTACAGAGCAGTGATAAAGTGGGACCTGACATTGCAAATTGCTGCATGATGAATAACGATATATCGCACATCAGATAATAAGAAGCCAAATAATCCTTTCTGGCGAGACTCTTGAATCAGTATTGACTGATCCAGTGAGTCGGTCAACACGAGAGAGACTTGCCACTTAGGAAATGTTGCCCAAAGTTATTTGGTCACGGAATTACAGAAGGTAGGGGGGGAAATATTACTAATTATTAACCCTATGAAGGACGGGCTGTTTCCCAGACAGATCTTCAATCAACGTAGAAGCACAGACTGTCCACCTGAGAGAAACAACATGTTGATTAGGTATAAAAATTACACCGCAGCTATTAAGGGGGCCAAAGGGAGAGCTGCCACGGGGCCCCTAAAATGAGCTTAGCATGGGCCAACTGCTCCTTTTCAATCTAGTCCTCTGATCTTCAGCTTGCCCAAATATCACTCCACCGTTGACAGTCTTGAGGAAGTGGATTATTCCCCAGCCCTTCGCCTCCTTGGCCCCCTTGGACTTTAGTAATATGCCTTTCTAACTAACCTCCACCATCGCCAGGCGTCATTCCTACCGCAATACCGCTTTCTATGCCTCTGAAACTGTTGAATGTTTTTGCTGTTGTGTCGTGATTACTGTTGCTCCTTCATACGATGTTTCATGTCAATGCGTGATCGAATGCTTGTCTCAGGTGTGCCGGCTCAATTATTGACCGTAGACAAAGGTTGGGCCTGTATGTGCTTGGGTCGGCTGTCAATGATTGTGTTCTACGCTGCATCTCAGTCCATATATATTAAATATATCTATGGACTTTGTCAATTAAGTGGGCACATGAGGGAGCCCACGTCACCATGGGTAAGGAACCAAAGTAACATATCGTCCCCGTTGATCAGGAAGTCAAGTCCGGCTCATCCGGCGCATGGGGTTGACTAGCCATGCCAGTGTCTTCCTTGGCTCTCTATCTGGCTCACATCCATAAGTACAACAATGATATAAAGTATCGTTATTTCTAATTTTTAGAACATCAACATTCTTCTAAAGCATTGTCAGTTCTTAGGTGAGTTAATCCAATACTGTTTTGCAATTTGTTTCCCACAAAGTTAAAAAAAAATATATAAAAAGTTAGGAAAATGAAAATAAAAAATATTATTGTTAATCAAAAACATATCTGCATTGTTATTTCATTAATTAGCATTTACAGTGATATATAATACAGTACTTATTATGTGCTAATTACTCAGGCCCCTTACCAGTTCAGACATATTACCGAAGTACAAATCGTACATTTGATTTGTTTTAATTAATTCATCCTAAAGTAACATGTATTTAAAAAAGTCTTTTAAAAAAATATAAAAAAATATTGTTTTCATAAAACATATACGCTCACACACAGATAACAATGGAATGTGTTAATATAAAACTACCGTATATTGTACAATAAAGATCATTTTTATTTTGTTTTAAATATTTTACTGTTCTAGATATCCATGATTTAATATTTATCAGATTTAATATTAAAGAGGAAATAATTATATCTAAACCATTCCCATTAAACATTTATAGACAGACATGGCCCTTCATAACGCTTGGCGGTGTCAGGTACTCGAAAAATTTCAATTTTGCAGACAAAATGTAATAACGACCCTATGTGTCCATACAGACATAAACCAAAGCAAAAGAATTCAGTGCATGCCCAGTGAATACCATTCAAAAACACCTATCTAAGGCATAAATATTGGAGATTCCGTCACACTATGTCGCCATATATTGCTTAACCAACCACTACCTCAACGTACCCCAAGTTTGGCAAGTCCTGTCTTATTTTTCACGGCTATATGGCTTACCAAGGAAATGAATCAGTGGGACTGCACTGCCTTTTAACCCAAAAAAGAGACTTTCAAGCAATTTAAAGCCTTCTCTGGACATCATTAATGAGGCTCCGGTGGGGCAGAAGGGGCTGCTCAATCCTAAAGTTTGGTCAGAACCTGCCAATATACACGGCCAAAAAATATACTAACTCGGGGATCGCACAACCAAAAGAGCATAAAAGCATAAACATTCAGATTCCCGGGTTGCTGCTAGAATAATAATGACCAATTACAATAACTGTCAGGTTGTGACTCATTATCTCCTTTTAGACTGCTTGAAGCTCTTCAACTTGGCACCAAAGATTTGGGGGCAGAAAACCAGATGATGAGAAGCAAGGCTTGGGAATCACTCATCTCGAATCTATTCTCCTCCCCTGAAAATTACATTAGAACATCTAGACACCCTAGTGGTCATTTGTGGAATTGCACCTAAAAGGCAAAAAAAAGAAAACATCTGCCCTCAAAATCTTCAAATCCATTTATCACCCCTTTCAAGTCAGTCCTCTAGATTTTTTAGATGGCAGAGAACCCCTGTTTATTTTATGCCCATGTCCTTAATTACCTAAAACTAGAATATTTATAGAAAATAATAATAAGAGAGGTATCGCAATGCATCTTATCCCACACACCACTGCACAGTCACTGTGTTACAAATGAACAGAAGCTGAGAAAAGGTTGACACACTCCACGGTGCTCAGCGTACCAAAGATATGCCTGTTGAACAACCTTTTCAATTATAGACCTGTCAATCACCTTTAACCATTTAAGTGCCACCTAGGTCACATTGGACCCGGTAACAAAAGGATTCCACATCACTAAATAAAACGAGGAAGGGCCCAAAGATTTAGTGTGTGCATTTATATAGATTTTCATAGGAAATATATTTTTGGAGTTTTTCAAGTCATGCTGTGAGGCATCGCACTGGAAAGAAAAAATAGAAGCACAAAGAATGAATATGTTTCCTTATTGCACCTATTGCTCATCATTCTGTATGACCCAATAAATTGCATTTTATGTCTGCATGGTAATTCTGTCTGTTAAAGTTTCCCTGAGCAGAGGAGGGCTGGAAAGGGAACCATGCAACATAGTGTTACTAGGCCACTTGAAGGGACAGTTTACTGAGCTAGAAGCTTCAGCCTAGGAGTTGCAGCTGCCCACCTCCTCTGATGATGAAGCAGCCTATCAGTTACAGGAAAGTACTACCATTAAAATCAATGGGCGAGCTTGCCACACATGCGCACAGGGGTCTGAATATACCTCTATCCACAGAGTTTACCAAGTCAGTTCTGGAGCCTGTTAATGAGAAAAACAGTAAGGCCTGGACGCTGCAAGTTGCAAATGCCAGCTTTAAAGTATGTAAACATATCAACCTAAATGTAGGTAATTGAACATGCTTAAGATGCATTAGCAGCCTTTTCACAAGCTTAACTAGTTCCAGCATATAATGAAATGTATGAATTTGTGCTTCTTTTGTGGTTCTATGGCTATTGCACCACCTGCTGGGCACAATTATGTACTGCATGCATGCTCATCGGTTAAATGGTTAACTTAAAGTTCCTAATATTACATGGTGTAGTCAATGCATTAAATAAATAAAAGTGCCTATGACCCAAGGAGAGAAGGGCTTCTACACATTCTAGAGTATAGACAGTTAGACACCATGGATTAACTAGGAAACTAGAGACGTTTCTGTTACAAAATTGAAAATATTCCCTAGGGTGATCAGAGTGTACATCTTTTTCAGGAGGCCTTATTTTCACATATTGTTGACCAGCACAGGTAAAATGCTTTACATATGTTGATAAGCAATATATGAAAATGGAAAACATGACTGATGTTCAAGGTGAATAGATGGGTGGTAGATATGTGGAACAGCCTCCCAGCAGTAGCAGTGGATGATAATACAGCTAGGCAATGTAAACATGCATGGGATAGGCATATGGCTCCTGAATCTAAGACAAGACCAACGACTGATTAAGGTTTGCTTTGCAGCAGGGTCTGATCTCCTGGCAAAGACTATGTATGCAGAACAAAACTATTTCTTTTCAAATGAAACAGTGCCATCACCTGGTATAAGTAAGTATTACAAGGCGCATTGTATACCGACCTGTCCTTTATAACTGTGTTCCAAAACACCATTACATACGTTATGGAAAACCCTTCCACTTAAAATTAAGAGGGTAGTAGAAGCATTATTCCCAGCTCTAAGGCCAGAAAACCAAGGTTTCCCTTTCTTACAGGTACTCACTTGATCTTAGCCAAAAGACCAAGAAGCAAGATCAGATTTGACAGCTGTTTTTTTTTGCAATCTTTTTTTACACTTCTTATTTTATGCCAAGAAGGCTCAGGACCCCAGCTTTCTTTACTATTCATCCAAGTCAGAAAGCTGTGTGCAAACCCTGCTAGCCTTTCATCACCCCAGCCAGGAAGATGCACCCGGGCTAAAGAGTTACTAGGCCAAGCTTTACCACAGGTGCCCAGCCAGAAGACATGGCTGAAGAGCTGGACACAGCAATCCCTCAGAGGGCCCTGCTGGTAGCAATCAGCTCATTCCAGGCGCAAGAAGCAGCCATAAATATGCAGTACAGAGAATGATAAAGAGGAGAGATAGTAGCAGCAGCTGCATGTGAGTTTCATCTGAGAAACCAGCAAATACTTTGATTTCATCCTGTTTAATCTAAATATATTTTTATACCTTTATATTTAAACAGGATTGGTGCAAGGTGTTGGTTGTGTCTTGCCAACATAAGCTGTATCTGCCAAGCTGTGTGATATATGTAAGTGTGTGTATGCATGTATGTATGTGTGAGTATGTATGTGTATATGTATATGCATGTATGTGTGTGTGAGTATATACTCGTGTGGCTGTTATTTTTTTTTTCTGTGAAAACAACAAAGTACCATACAAGAGGTGGCACCAACATGCAGTGTTGGCACTTTTAGGTCTGCCACTTGGTTTCATGTAGAAAATTGGGCACTTGGACCCAAATATGTTCACTGTCACTGTTCTAGATATATGTACTGCCACCTTCTGGAGAGATGTGTTTATTACACGCAATTTTTAATGATGTAGAATTTTGGTTTATTTGAAAAATCAAAGGTTAAAAGCAGTGGTTGTAATACATTATCATCCACCATTATATACCTCCTAGTTACAGAAAAATCTCATTGATTTTAGTATGGCTGAATACCTGAGGTCCGTTTTACAGGACTACAAATGATCAGGATATTGCCTTCTCTTGACAAACCATTTCTCCTGTGAACGCACAGCTATCTGGATAAATGTCACAAAGTTCAAAAAATTGTTAGATTTTTGAACTTTAAACCGAGTGCATTGTACAAAAATTATTTTAGTGCAGTGCCTTTTATATGTTTTGTCCACAAGCATAAGAGGGTTTAAGTATCAAGAGGATTAGTAAAATTGTTTTTCTGCACCAAAAAGCACAAAAGGAATTACGATTTCATATACGATTTTTATTTAGCAAAAGTATTTACATATTTTTCTCTAAATTCTGCTAGAGCAAAATCACCCAGAGAGTAATTATTTAATATGCTCCGATTAAGATATTAAGTTATACATTAATATGAGTTATTAATGATTTATTTGATCACAATAGCAGGCTTACAAAACCAAAATACAAGAGCTTTAATGTAATCAGTTTAAATGTGAGATAGGAATATAGGAGCATATAGGGAAAAGAGTATTATTGTGATATACACAAGTAAAAAGCATGAACCAATTTCTGCCTAGAGGATAAGTACAGGTGATTTACTTGAACAGAGGGTATGTCTAATTTCCCCTGTAATGTATCCACATATGTAAAGACAACTCTTAAGATACATAGGTATATTCAAAAATAATAAAAAATAGATTGTATAACCTAACCACATTCTTAGGTTTATTCACTAAGAATTAGGGTGGCCAGTTGAGTTAACTCGACTGAAGCTACATGCCCTAATCTGTGCGCTGTTAGCGAGGGCATGCCATTTTTTTTGCGTCAGAGGCGAAGGCATGCAAGTTCAATGTGAACTCTTACGTCCTCACCTGAAAGTTGCAAAAATAAGCCCCCTGCCAATTCCATTGAAAAAGTAATTAAAAATGAAATAATTAATTAAAAAGGAAATACATTTTTTTTTAAAAGAGACAGTGGTTAACCAGACATTTCCAAATGAAGGTGGGTGAAGAGTGCCTTCGTATTTCCCTCCAATGTACAAGCACTTATAGTTTCATAATTGGATCTCATTATAAATATAACAATAATAATGTATTATTATTATTGTTATTATATTTATAATTATAATTGTATTATTATTAGAGTTTGCAGGTACCTTGAACATTTTTAAATTATGAAGTGCAAAGCCCAGATGAGCTCAAACGGCTAAACTGGCCCTGCACAATGTATAATTAAATTGATGAGATTACATTTAAATTCTTCCTACATTAACTATGGATTTTCCAGGACCATTTAAGCCTTTTTTTATTGGAGCAGCTCACAGCAATTGCCCTTCATAATCCATATAACCTTTATGCCCCAGGCAGCCTCCTCAATGAAGAATATTAAACTACTCGTAATTCTTCAAGATTAAATTTTTTCAAAAAGTACTAGGAGAAGCTGCAGACCCAGAGCTGCAGTGGCAGGTCTACACCATGGTCTCAGTCTCAAGAAAGAATAAGAAGAAGTCGCTCCTATTTAACCCATTCATATAACCCATTGTCCTTTGGGCTGAAGGCAGACCATAAAGATAAAAAGGACCTCCAACCTGAAAAGGGGGCTTAAATACCGTGCCTGCATCATTTATGAGTTTTTAATTACGGATGGAGTTGTTTTTACAGCATTTTCCAAATGTCTGCAGTAATGATAAGAATTTGCAGACCCCGCTGGGCGCTGCTGGGTTATGAACCACGCGGTGGATATAAAATACCTGGAAAGATACCAAGAGCGTTGTTTGCAAATGAAAGGTTGCAGCTTCCCCCATAGCGGGATCTGTATTTTTTGTTGTGGCCGTATCTTAGTTTTAGTTAAGTGGTGAGAGCGCATTCTGGCAATATGATTACAATGAGTTACCGAGCTAAGCGTTCCCAAAACATATGTTCAGCTGTACCAGAGAAGACGTTTTCATTTCCCAATTTTAATCCAGGGAAGATTCGATGTACTTCAGGCATGAAATGTTCTCTGTATTACAGCAAATGTTTGTTTTTTTTTCCCAAGGATAAAGTTTAGAAATATTTACATTGTAACAATTTATGCAAAATTTAAACCGTTACCCGCGGCCATCAAACTGCAAATAGCCTTAATTATCATACGATTGTAAAACGTTGTTAATCTCATGGAAAATTTAAAAGTACAAAAATCTATATAATTATTATTTACAATATTGTTATTCCTGAGACTTTCTTTAATTAACCGATTAATTCAATGAAAACTCATTTTTAAACTTTGTACTATGTAGAGGGAGGCAAATTATGCCGATTAAGTCTACTTATAAGTAGCGTAAAGCGAATTTCTAATATATTATATATTTTAATTTGTGAAACAATTAAATCTATTTTCAATATACAATAATATGGAATCAATAATCAATAATTAAATACTTCTTAATTATTGTGACTAATAATGGACACTTTACGTCGTATCTTTGGACACTCAATGGTGGGAGACTCCAAATGCCCAGACAGCCTCCTTGGCAAAGAATGCATATTTTTTATTTACATTAACATGCATTCTTCAACCCGGAAAACAAAATGAAACTCTTACTTTCAGGAGAAGCTGCAGCTCCAGAACTGCAGAAGAATGATTGCTCTCTTGTCCTGTTTTTGAGCCACTGATTGACTGATTGAAACAGCCAAGCCGTGGTAGGAAGGCGCTTCCACCAAATCAATGGGAGCATTTTCTGCACATGAGGGGGGTCTTTTAGACCCCCGGGAATCCATGCTTAGCCAGCATTTGAGCTGAGTGGTTGGGAGTATATCCGACGGAGGCAGGCAGCAGGGAATGGAAAATTCATAGGGTGGATTCTGCAGATTTTCTCCATATTTTTGGATGGGGGGCGCTACGAAAATTTAAAGGGACCTCTCAGCTATCATATGCATTAAAACTCCACATGATGTCTGGGGTGTCCTTTAAACATAAGAGTTTCCACCTGAATTCTTTTGTAGATTGTATTTGAACGATTAGTGGTTTTTCAGCTGCGCTGTGTTCGTTGTAGCTGGTGATCTACACACCTCTCATCCTGTTGTAGGACTTCAAATCTTTCCTGAGGGTTTTATTGTCGCATCATTACCGTCTAGACCGTTACGAAAATCATGTTCTCTGTAATATATGAAATGCGTATTCACCTTATGTGAAAACCAAGCGAAAGCTACAAAGGTCACACCGGTCCCGGGGCACAATATTCCAAGAAAAAGCAGGTCTGCTGTTAATATCTTTCAACGCATGCCGTCCTTTGGATTTCATTAACATAAAAGAGCTTATTATAAAAGCAATTTCTGCACTTCTGACTGTTCAAATGTAGGCAAAACTTAATTTTTCTTAAGCCGTATTTTCATACTCTGCATGTTCCGGATAGATTAGCAAATTTTTTTTGGCATGTTGTGCTCAATGGTGCTGTTCCAATTTTGTTGGCCTATGGTTCCTTTTTTGTACCTGACCGCCATACTTAATTATCAGCGTGGGAGTGCTTTACGGGAAAATTGCTTAAATTCTGTTGTTTAATCATTATTTTAATGGTGCAGAGGCTTATTTGATGTTTTTTTTCCCATAGCAGAGAATGTACTACTAATTAGAAACTAAGTTATGACGATCTAGTTCTCCAAAGTAGGTAGTCTTCTGATGGAAAGGTACGGTGACTTTCGAAGGGTGGTATTGAGACCTCTTTCAACTTCTCTGGGTTCTGCAGAGGGCTTCTAAGGGAAAACTCAGCAGAGCTCCTTCTCCTTGCTATCTCATCCTCACCATCAATTTGAAACCCACGATGAACCCAGAAAGAAGGCAAAATGCATCAGTAAGCAGGGAAAGTGAAGCATACATGGCATGGCTGCCATAGTCATGAGCAGTCCTGAATTTAGTAGGATATTCTTGATAACTGGCCACATTGCTGTAGCTGTTAGGGCATTATGTGGGTAGACAGGACCATGGCACCACTTTCCCCATGTAATGTGGGTGTAGTGTGCTGTAACTCTCCGAGTCGCCCACTTATTGTACACAGACGCCTCATGATATTGGGAAGTTGGCACCTATGGATTGCCTCTTTAAAGCAATTTCATGCATATGATAGCTGAGAGGTCCCTTTACATGGATTTCCCCTTGCAAATGCATGGGGATACTGCATAATCCCCCATATGCATTTGCCCCATCCCCACCTATATCACTAGGTGGTCATCAGCCTTTAGGTGCCAGGGCCACCTCTTCATGCCCTGGTTTCAGTAAATGACTTACGTAGCCAAAATTGTGGACTGATTTGAAGCTCTCAAGGCAGGACCCTCTTCTTCTTCTGTACTGGAATATCTTAAAGTATAGTAATCTTATTGTCAAATTGTATATTGTCAATTTTAATATTATTATTAGTTTTCACTGTCCCACCAAGGAATATGTTGGCACTCTCTAAATAAATGTGATATAATGTAACGGACAGATGGGGTGAGAATAATGTATCGAAAATACGTTCATTTACAGATTTCATTGGGGACGCTGGAAGAAGACACACGAGAATGGATGCACATTGGAGAGTTGAAAAATGATCTTCTTTGATTGTTACTTTTAAAATGTTTCTAAGTGAAAAGAGTGTTCTTTGAGTCTGGATGTTAAACATTCAGTTTGAAACAAAAGGACATGACCTAATACATTGTGGGACCTCTGTATAATAATGAGAGCTGCTGCCAAATAAATAGGACTAATAGAACCTGTAACTATGCTAATGATGGGGAAGGGTCACCGTGAAAAAGAATGAAAGCCAAACGCATAATTCCGAGATATTTAACTAATAACAAAAAGGCAGAGAAGCAAAGTCGTTACCTGCGTTCCTTTGTTTTTAAGCTGTGTTGTTACTTTTGTAATTCACTGCATCATTAAAAAGTTAAGTAATCGAAAGTTAAGAAATATCTCGATTTGTTGTATTTTTAGGCTCGTGTAATAAATATCTCACCGAATTGCTATGTGATGCGTCACGGTAGAAGTGATGTCACAGATGTCTCATACATGGATGTCATTTCATCCACACATCTACATCTATTGTGAGGACTTGGGAAGCCCAAAGTTCGAGGGGGGCGGTTATGCGGTACGGAAGGACAATACAAGAATCGTGGACAGAAACGCTAGACTACACTCTGGTACAAGCTATCACTACAACTGAGCAAGGAGAAAGCGGTAGGTTGGATTTTATAGGGAATGTCCTAATTCAGCAAGTCATATGACATGTGGAGGCTATCCGTTTAAAATGCATGCACGCGCATGTGGACGCGCATGTCTAGCGGATAGAGGCTGAGCTGTCGGATGCACAAGGAGGATCTCATGCATCCCTTAAGGTGAGTGGGAATGATGATGGTGTCTCACTCCATCTGTGACATACCTCTGGGGGTGCGTAAGGTGATAGGGACGCTGACCATGAACCCCTTCACTGTTGGAATGCCTGAGATGCTGACGGTGTGAGACCCGGTGGTGGATTGAGCTGCTCAGGTGGACATTAATATGAAGTCGGTCCCCCTTTACAAGTATAACAGCTTTCACTATTCTGGAAAGACGAGATGCCCGGCTCGCAATCTCTGTTCCAGTTCACCCCAAAGGTGTCCGATGGGGTTGAGGTCAGGGCTCTGTGCGGCCGGTCAAGTTCTTCCGAACCAAACTCATCCAACCATGTCTTTATGGAGCTTGCTTTGTGTGCTAGGGCGCAATCCTCCTGGATTAGAAAAGGTTTTTGCCCAAACTGTTCCTGCGGGGTTGGAAGCAGAGCATTATCAAAAATGTCTTTGAAATCAAAATCAAAAAGGGGCCCTATGGATCAGTAGGGAAGGGGGGGGGCGTGACTGCTAGTCCATACACGAGGCAGCAGTAAGCATTTCCACCATTATTCGGGTGGTTGCAACAATGTTGCAGTAATATATATTTCGCTGTTTTTGTTACTAGTGGGTAATTCTAAGGTATGTGGACAGATTTATATTGGATCTGTAAAAAAACACCTACATAATTGTAAAGTTTCATATAACCGGTTCTTTATTTAATGTGCGTTTCTAAAAGCTACTGATAATCATTTTTTTTTTTTTATAAAAAAAATCCACTAAGTGCCTGTTCCTGGACAACATAGGAATGCTTTTAAAAATACATTACTTAAGGTTCCCGTTCGACCGCGAAACTGATCTCGTCCCTACTAATCAGACAGACCTCTTCATCTCCAAGCAACCTTGACTTGTTGCAGAACGGGACTCGAGTATTGAAAGAGTGGCGGATTTCAGTGGACTTCGTGATTCTGGATTTGGTTCAGGGACGCACACCAGTGGTTCTTGTCAATTTTATTCTTCCTGGAAGCCTGGCACGGTAAAAACCCTGATGTGTGCTTGAAGAGAATGCTTCTGTTTAAATTGCAAGTTATATTAAAGTCACATCTGCTCAGCGGCGGTGCGTGTATTTAGGGGATGTTAACCTTTTAAAGCTGCAGTTCCCTTTGTTTGTGCTTTCCAACATTTTCTCTGCTTTTGTCTCCGAGGGTTAATTATTAACACCTTTAGGGAAAGACTAACGGCCACTATTTTATTTTGACCAATTTAAAGTTAACGGTGGCAAAAACTACATTTTCTAGTGTTCCAGTTATTTATGTCGTTGACAAAGGAGGAGAAAAATTAGAACAAGACGGTCAGAGGCTTAGATGTAATGAAAAACAGTTTTACTTTACTGGGAGGGTAGTATATTATGGAAGAACCTTTCAGCAGAGGTGATATAGGTTAATATAGTGTAGGAATTTAAACATGTATGGGATTGGCATACGGCTCCTGAATCCAAGACGAGACCAACGACTGATTAAGGTTTGGGTCTTTACAGACTAGACTGGATGGGGCCGAATGGGTCTTATGTGCCGTCAAATGTTTCTATCTACATTTCTATATGCATTCTATAAACATTACCTTGGAATGTTTGATGTCATCTTGGCATATCGTGACATAACACAAGCTGACCCCCCCCCCCTTCAAACCATGTTGGGCCAATTTTCTGAATATATCCTGTTTTGGCTCTTATTTCTAGAAAAATGCTATAAAAATTTGTGAACTTAGGTTATACTATGTAGCAAATAAATAAAAAGGGGTGGTTTTGTACTAAAATATCAATGATATCATAATAAACACCTTGCACTTTATAGGCGCATTAAGAAGCCCCAAGGGCTTGCTAAACCCTGGTGGCCTTTGGCACTGAAAGGACTGCTTGGGCCTTCATTACAGCCCTGTTCATGTACATTTTCTACATGTGCTAGACAATGAATCCCAGATATGGACACTTCTTTAAAGCTAACAGACTCCAACCAACCAGTTTAATTAACAATAAAATCACTGCAGCATGAGAAACGTAGAAGAGTTTCTTGATTTCAGTACCCCGGTCGACGTACAACGCAGAGGAGACTTATTACAAGACTTCTTTCCCAAACGCATGCGGTGCCATATAAAGCACATTACAGCTTTCCGAGTTTATAATTCAGTGGTTGACTGGATACTTCTAAGACTGACAGCCGCGTCCGCCTCGGATATTTATTGCAAGTTATTGCAAATGACTTTACTAGAAGTTCCGGAAAGTTCTTGCTCAGTTTCATGATTTGTAAATCATTAAAATAACCTATAAATACTCCCTTATGAAGGTTTATGTGCTGCAGGGTGAGAAACGAAGACGTTATTGAACTTCGGTTTGATTGCATGCCTGCTGAACGAAGGAATGTTAACGATAAACAAATGCAAGACTTAAAAGACTAGCAAATGCTTTAAAAAGTATTTTTGTATCAAAAAAAATACTTAAATCCGAGTTTATATGGAAAACTACCTATACATTTTGCTAGTAGAACATAGATACATAGAATTAGTCAGCCCATTCGGCCCAGGTTTCCTGCTGTAGCGACTCAAACCTCAATCAGTCATTGGTTTCGTCTTTGCTTTAAGAGACATATGTCTGTCTCATGATAGAACTGCATGGGTAACTGTATAGATCATTATATCAAGGTGTTTAAATGATAATTCTGTTCCCTTTCTGATATCGTTATATGTAAAGGGGTTACCAAAATATGGAGGTTATTTATGGGTTAACATGGTGAAGCCACAAAGATATGACAGCAAGCCCAGGATACATTTTCATTTTTGATCACTGTATTTTCTTCAAATTCTGCTACAGAAATATAGAGATCATTGGAAATAGATATCATGGTTGGAGCCACATTTCATGGTTGGAGATACATTTCATGGTTGGTTGGAGATAGATTTCATGGTTGGAGATAGGTTTCATGGTTGGAGACACATTTTATGGTTGGTTGAAGACACATTTCATGGTTGGAGACAGATTTCCACCTCTAAGTTCAAGTTCAACTTAAAACAGAGTCACCATTAGTATGTAAGTATTACAATTTAAATGCTAAAAACTCTAGAGATGCAAATTTGACTGCTAAACTTTCTTTGTTGAAGCCCTTATAGATCAGGATAGGGAACGTAGGATTTGCCGGCGGATAAAAACATTGACCCCCCCTAGTCTGTCCAATGTAAGGACTCAAAACCCATCAGTCTTTGGTTGTCTTAGATGAAGACATGCCTCGAACATGACTTTTGAAAGTGGTTAATGGCATTTAAGCTCTCCCTTGTACCCCCCGCAATATAAAATGACTTATTTTGCTTAAATGATCCCTCTCCATAAGGTCAGGCGTGATTGCCCCTTTAGGCTTTAAATGTTTTCCATGCAGAACATTTTTTGCATTAAATGTTTTATTTATATTTTGTCTCATATGATTACTAGGACAATCTGAAAATTAACACATATTAATAAGAAATAGTCTAACTAAATATTTAAGTTCCTGGGAATTAAAACCATTTAGCTTCAGATCTTGGAGGAGCTGTGGAAATGATATGCAGAAAAAACGAGATTTGTCATTGCTAAAAGGGCTCTGGAGTAAAAAGAAAAAAGGACACGAGATTAGCTGCAATGATTTAAATTCTATTTCTGCCTTTGGGGCTCAGAAATTACCTCTCTAAAATGGGTTGTAGAGCTTCAGGCATTTTTTTTACCCGCTGCACGTCTAATTTATCGTCAGACTTCATTACGAGTTGCAATTTGCAAATAATAGAGACATACTATATATATAAGAAACTGAACAAAAGCACATTTGTATAACAAGTGAACTCTGACCTCTGGTACCAACAGGCATTGAACGGCGAGTGAGCTGGAATTTTATTTAGGTAAAAATTAAGTAAAAATATTTTTTTTTTAGGTTTTTCATTTCTACTTTTAATAAGCTCAGTAAAATAATTCTATGAAAGTATTAAATAAACACCTGTACGGGCCTGTCCTGTGCTTGATGCATGAGGAGCTATTTTTAATCCTCCATCCAAATGGGTATGGGTCCAATGCCCCGCATTGGTTGCTTTATTATAAAGTCAGCCCCTTGTTTTGCCTATACCCCTAATTTTATTATCCCCCATCCCTACACACACAGACAATAGGGGGCTGGCACTCTGCCCCATGTGGTTAATAGGGGGTCCTGGGGATAGCTGTTTAATTGTGATTTAAAAAATATATTATATTTCTTATAATATAATATTTATAAAAAAAATGTAAAGGCATATATATATATATATATACATATATATATATATATATATATATATATATATTGGGGTGAGAATTAATTTAATATTCTAAATCGTTTTTTACTTACTTAATAATTCAACTAGCATGTCCTCTCCTGAAACTCTCAAAACTTTAAATCTCATGCACTGGAATTAATATTAATTTATATGCTAATTGTTTTGCCTTATGATGCGTTGGCAACCTCAGCCAAAACTGGTCAGTTGAATAAACTTGACTGACCACATGTTACTGAATAACCCAAATGTGTGATATTATTTGACAAAAAAGTGGCATAATTTTGCTAGAACTTTTTTCCCAAAATATGTGATCTTTGACACTAATACTAATACTAATGCAAACATTCCGTTTCATCACTTCTATGCAAAATGCATTTGCCTGGCGGCAGTTCTCTACATCACGAAAGCCTCTAGAACAGGCTCAGGTATCTATACAAAGAAGTAGACGTTATAGGACAGGTACTCTGTGTAGCTTTTTTTGTAGCTATGTGAATCAAAATTACTTGCTTGCATGACAAAATATAGATATTACTTTATTATCCTTTAAAATTTCGACTCTACCCACAAACGGAATTTTAACTACTGAACCCCAAAGCATTCAGAGCTCATAGTGTCTTACTCTGGCACTCAAATGGTTAACCGCATTACAAGTTTAAGTTTGGCTGTTCACTTTTTTTTTTAATAAAATCATTCAATTTTAATAATATTTGAGTCCTTCTCACTGAAGCGTCACCTCAAAGTAACCAAATTATTAAAACCTAACCTCCATGTAATGTTTTTGGGGATTCCACCGGTTTTCCAGAAGTCTTCTAGAAAACATCAAGAATTTAGAACATTGGTGGTTAATAGTGACCTTTGCACAACCGGCACATGGAGAGAATTAACAAAAAAATGATTGGTTTTGTTTAAGCGAAATGCATTTTCTATAACGACAGATACAAACATTTTCTTTCAATAGGAAAATATATATTTTCCCCAACAAGAACCAGATAAAACACATGAGCGGTTTGCAAACCAATTATAATATGCAAATGTGGACTCGTGAGACTTAATTCAGAACGTTTTATGTACATGTTAAAGTTAGCTGTGAGTCACGACAATCTGGGAAATTAAAACATTCAATGGTGAAGAATTTTAATGGGTTAACTGGAACATCTTTTTTTTTTTTCTATACACACACACAAGGTTGTACCAATTATTTTGGTAGGGGATCTATAATGGAAAGCCTACCAAC
This sequence comes from Sceloporus occidentalis, assembly GCA_023333645.1. Classification (NCBI taxonomy): domain Eukaryota; kingdom Metazoa; phylum Chordata; class Lepidosauria; order Squamata; family Phrynosomatidae; genus Sceloporus; species Sceloporus occidentalis. The sequence continues at coordinate 1,174,964 of JALMGF010000083.1, forward strand.
TTCCTAAAACATTAAAATGTCTGCGTCTCGTTAGAGACATTCTCCTCTCTGATCTATATCTGGGGCATCAGGATAAGAAAACCCTCTTATTGCTCCGCTTTCTATGTAACAAGCAAAAGGTATTTTTTTAGACCCTGACGTTCCAAGTGATAAAAACACAACAAAGTAAAGAGAATCCGAGCAAAAATATGAGTTGTTTCTGAATTACAATATATAGCAAAATAATAATTGTGTGGAAATAACTGCAGAAAGTAAGAAGATAATTTTCTCCACCCGCTATGACATCACCATTTATCCTCATATGCAAATGAATTGTTTTTGACATTTTTATGCACAATAAAAAAACTTTTCTGTCTTGCCTTTTCTTTTGGTATTTCAGCAGAAAAATTCCCTTCTTGTGTTCATAGACAAAAGTACCGAAAGCACCATAACTGGAATTTATGACGCTTGAAAGAATTTTGTAGGTTTCATTTTTCTAAATCTTTAAATGAAATGATTGTTCAATTTCCTGTGTTTTACAGTCAGTAATAATGACATCATAAGGATTGCAGTTGTTAAAAGGTTAAGTGAACGTTGACTTCATAATCTAGATCTGGACCGAACTGATAATATAGGAAATGCAATTTGCAATTATACCTATCTGGACACTCGCCTGGAGGTATAAGGACACAGAAGGCTCGCTGTAACGTGGGCAAATTGCTTCAAACATCATAGGTTATGTTAAAGCCCTTTAATATCGTTAAAGCCAACTGTATACTCTGTCTGGACGAGCCATAGGGCAGACAGGCAAATGTCGAGGGAGTCGTTAGGCTGGTGAACTACAATCAAGCGCTGCGTATTTGGAAAAAGCAAAGGAGAGGGAGATCATGTCGCTGCATCTCATATATTCTGAGTGGTACTCAGCTTGGGACTTTAAACACTTGAAAGTGGCGGCATCAGCACGCATCGGCGGTTTAGATTACATTCCCAGCAGTCTGATGGCCGCATAGTGATGGGAGCAGCGTGAGGGGTGAAAGGTCAGTGCGAGGGGGCGGAGCTTTCACCCCTCACGCTGCTCCCATCACTAGACGGCCATCGCACACGGCTGCTGGGTGCTGATGCTGGCCGGCCGCATCAGCACCCAGCGGCCGCTTTGATTAGATTTCGGGGCAATTGCCCCCCTGCCCAGGCCGCCCCTGGCGCCGAGGGAGGCTTTCAATGCCATTTGCAGCCGCTAAGCGGCTGTCTTCAGGGTTAGTCTGCCGGCCGCCCAGCCCACGGACCTGCCGGCCCACCGGGAAATTTCCCCGTATCCCGGTGGGCCAGTCCGGCCCTGACCATCAGGTTCTCCCTCATGATTTTGGGAGCAAGTGTATACAAGGCAGGAAAACTGGAAACAGGGTTGACCATGATCCTGGCAACCCAAAGACTGGTGCCAAATTTAATGTTTATAAAACCCATTTAAAAGTCATGGAGTTCTGCTAAATGAATTCAACTTTAGTTGAAGATCAGCATCAACGTCCAAGCCAACAGAGATGATGTACAACTTCTATCAGTTCTTAGTATGATGTTCAGAGAAATATACTTCTTAATTACCCGAAGAAATACCGTTCGTTACGCATCTATAAAGTTCATATAATAAACAGTGTTTAATTACTATTATAATGAGAATTGCAATAAATATGCAAAAACCAAGTATGGAAGACTGAATTCCTTAAATGTAGACTATCATTGCTTTTTTAATGTGAACATTGCGATAATCAACGATGACAGCACGAATCTCCTATAAAAATTTAACCAAAAGGTGCAAAAATATTAAAAACTGTTTATTGAGGTTGACAAGAATCTCTTGTGTAGGGAATAAAGCGTATTAATTAGGCTTGAGATGTTTATACCTGTTATAGTTTATTTATATTTAGAAAGAATAGACTGTCCTAGAAATGTTGGCTAATATCTTTTTATTAATGAGAAAATTAAGAAGATAATTGGAAAGCAGATTAAGATTCAAAACATTCTAAGAGTTGAATTAAGCAATTGCGGAGGTCGAAAGCAGTTTATTTAATGGGGAGAATGTGTTTTTTTTTAACCAAGTGCATGCCATATGGTCTCCATCTCCGAGAGTTAAGCAAAGTGGACACGCAAAAGGATATCTCAGTATTTTCCCCAAAAAAGTGTCTTCAAGCTTAATGGCAGAGACCATTACAGATTAATTAATATAACAATGCGAGAAATAAATTGTGCCAGATATAATTGCTACCAAAGGTAAGCAGGTATGATTACAAAGTAACATTGTAATCCTTTCCAAAATTACTGTCCTATGTAGATGTTTACATACCCCCCCCCCCCCGTGGCTCAGGCTTCCTAGGGATGCAATAAGGATGGCTAAGCGGCTTTGGCACTTAAAGGTATATAGAGTTAGCATGCGTGTGTGTGATGGTATGGTGTTAGCATGTGTGATTATGTGTTGTTAGCTTGTGTGTGTGTTACTGTATCTCATTGGCTCCACAAGACCTAAATGCTAAACTGTAATTCATGGAAAGATAGATCTGATTCTGTACTACGGTCATTGGGTTAAATGGAATTAGTTCTGATTTTGGGTTTTTGGATTTTGGATTTAAACCAGAAAATAGAGATTTTTGGGGTATAGATCTGCACTTATAGATCCCTATTAAGAGTTCAGAATAAAGGAATGACTCAAGTTAAAATAAAATGTTGAGCCGATCTCAACGTTTTTAATCCATGTGTCTTCTTCAACCTGTTTAGTTTGCAAGCTGTAACTTCACACAGAAAATAACAAATGTTTTGGACAAACTGCATCTAGTGCAGAATTATTTTTTTTACAATAATCATTCAACTGTAAAAATATGTCCATTAAATAACCTATGATTCATGATTACTAAGCTGTGACCATATGCTTGACCATATGCTAAAACTAAAGTAAAGATACATAGAGCTGACTGCGGACATAGGAAAGTTTTCAGATGATCTTGAAGTAGATAAAATACAGTGAATATTGTAAACTGTACATATCTTGTGCAAGTACAATTTTCCGCAATTTCTTTTAACCCATTCTATGATTTATTATTATTAAATCTGCTATAAATGATCCAATGTAAATTGTATCTCTTGGTCTTTATTTATGTCCCGAAAAACCCTAACAGAGAAAGTTTTTTTTCAATGTTCTTCTGACTTAAGGGTGAAATAATAGCGCAAGACATTGATTTTCCCCTCGCATAAGTTTATACTTGAAATCTAGTTTATTAGGTTAACTAAGGACAGATGAGAAGCAGATAAGTCTTTAAGGACTATTAAAAGCAGACGCCAACAAAAAAAAGTAATAAGAGGAATATAACATGTTATTTCACCCTTTCTATAATAATCATAAAACAGAGTGTGAAGGTCAAGGTATCCAGAATACATTCATAAAATGATAGTCTAAGGGCAGGGTAGGGAGATTCATTTAAAATGAAATGACTACGCAAGGTCACTATGCATGAACTAAGCAGATAGCAAGCAGAAAGCATTGGGGTTATGGTGACCATGTGCAGGCATATGGGAAAAAATAAGTGAAATCTTTCAAGAAATGTGTTATAGGTTTTAATAATAACACGGCATCTATTGTGCCAAAATAAAAAAAAAACATAAAACAAGAAATGATCTTTTAGAGTAGTTTTTATACTTATCATTACTTTAAAGTTGCAAAAATCAGAGTAGAGTTAAAAAAAAGACACCATTTTATAGATTTATAAAGCAAAAGTTGGGTAATCAATGTTTTTTTCCCGGGTCTCAGTGACAGTTGTGCAAAGTTTCAATTTTAATTGAGGATCGATTACTTACATCCTGGCGACCTTCTGTCTTTACAAGGTCATTCATTGAGTTGGCCAGGCATGAGTAGAGTGCATCTGCTTGTGTAAGCACTCATGAACATGCGCTGGGAGTGTGCTTACACAGGCAGACAGGACATTGCCCTCTGGTATGTGTGTTTAGGACAAAAGTCGATATCGTCATGCCTACATTCTAGACTAGGGTTACGGTGTCTAAGGAAACTTAGATGTATGTGAGGTCATTAATTTAAAAAAAAAATTAAGAACAATTTAAATAATGAGGATGACTATTTCTTTAAATGTAACCATCAAAAAGTAAATATATTTTTCAGAATTCCTCCCAAATAAAACAGTCCGGTTCTGCATTCATACAATTATACAAAATGTGTCTTCTGCTTCAGAGCCCCCTTGGCGCTTGATGGACAGACAGAGTTTTAATTTCCTGCCCTCTTATCACTTTCTAAACCCACGGGATATATTAGCATCACCCTCACAGAATAAATCACAATATATAATAGGCCCTTTTTTGGGGAAAAACTCATGAAAAATATTGTGAATTGATACCATGTATCTGTTATTAACAATAACTATAATTGTTAATAAACATGAAAGAGCAACCTGTCAGGGGACGGCAAATTTGGGGTCTTATCATGGTTGTCACATGCTGTACATGTCTGTATTTGGTTCTTGTTAAAAATATAATAAAAATAATAAAAAAAAAATATATATATTTTTAAGATCAACTCTATAATATGTCTATAGGACATGGAAATTTCAGGTCCTCTTCGGTGAACCTTAAAGTAGTTATATTCAGTATATTGAACGCACATAATTTATTTCCTTTTTTAATTGTGAAAAAATAGTGTGTAATTAATAAAATATAATAACAAAACAAGTGTTTGTGTGAGTTTTTTTATTTTATTTCATGTAGATGAAATAATTTCTACAAGGGTAAGAACACAGATGGCAATGTTTAGGGGTTTCACCTGATGAAGAATTGGAGGTTATGTTCTCTGATTTATCATTATTATTATTATTATTATTATTGTTATTATTGTTATTATTATTATTATTAGCAATTACAGTAAAAGTCATATGCCCTTCTTGGACAATACAAATAAACAGAGAATAATTTTAAAAAAAATACCTCTTTTTTTCTTGAGAATAGGGTCATCTTTAACTTATTTAAAGGAATTTATTTTGTTATGTTTTTAAGGTTAAAAACAGTATTTTATATATATATATATATATATATATATATATATATTTAAGTGATTTACAATGTGAAAAGTTAGTATAATTCACCATTAGGTATATATCTTTTGCTCAATATTTCTCGTTCATTTTATGCATGTTTCTGCATATGAGATTTATCCACCTTTGAATTTATATACTACAATAGAGTGATCGTTCATGACTTGGTTGAAAGACAGTATCATACGGAGAGTACGGGGCAATGTTTCATTCATCTATTGTGCAATGAATTACTCAAATCGCTTGCGTCCATAAAACAGAACCTGTATAAATCACAGCAACTTAAGAAATAATTATACAGAAAATCAAGTTTTATTACTGTAGAAAAGGCCAATTCATTTCATTGAATGCTTGGGTATTAAAGCCTTAACTAATGGTTATTTCTAGTAAAACACTTCAAAACTCACACACCATATCATTTAATGTAATGCAAGAAAAAAACAAATATAAGTAAAAATTTGGCAGCCACAGAAAAAGTTCAGTTTATTTTACAAATAATAATATTTGATGGGCTAAACCAATTTAGCATAATTTTGCATAAAAAATACATTTTAATTTTTAGTGCACACAAAAATAAATACAATATATGGATGCAAACAATACATTAGCTTATGATATCAACACATTCTTAGTACACTTATACCTTTATAGAAGTTGCAAGGGTTAACTGAAATGTTGACCATTATTTTATGTTGACCTTTAACTATTGGTAGTGGGGAGACAGGCCAAGTTCCCCGTCAGGAGTTAAAGGGTCGTGCAGGGGCCTTCTCTGGCATCAACCAATTGGTTGCAGGGACCCTATAGACTCACTTGCACGGCCCTTTACCTCCTGACGGCGCAACTTGGCCTGGGGAGACCATGGTCTCCCCGCTCCAAGAGTTAAAGGTCCGTGCAAGCGTCTCTCCTGGCCAAGTTGCGGCACCAGGATTTTAAAAGTCTGTACGAGCGACTCTATTGGCCGCCAGCAGGGGGCTCGTCTGCCATCAACCAATGCTCGTAGGGACATTTAAATTCCTTAAAAGCTGCTGCGTAGTGCGTTAACCCCGTTTTAACCTCTTCTACAAAAAAAAATGAACGCAAAGAATTTACACGAATATTTGCCGGAACCGAACACGGGAACGGGCAAATATTCGTGGAATACGAAGATTTTTCCCCCCATGAAGACGAACACGAAGAGTTGGCCGGCGTCCAAGTCTAATTTTCACAAAAACTAAGGAATCCATGTAGAAAAAGCAAAACCCAAAACTTTAACTGTCCTCAAATGTCAATTTGGAACACCGATTTCCGGGATTATGGCCCAAAATTGTAACAATGTTATGTTCACATGCCTGAGTTTTGTATGTTTTTTATGCTTTGCGGGAAGCTGTTTTTTTTTTCCATGTCCCACTAAAGCCATAAATCCTGACCGTTTATCCAGACCCTTTAATTCTGCAAAGTGAGTCAATGAAAAGAGATAAAGCTTATGTGATCGATAGAATTAGTTCTTGCTTGACCTTCATTACTCGCGTAAGGGGTTATAATAATCGGAGAATGACAGATTTACCAATCGTATAAGCAAAGGGTACTTTGAGATGCATACATATGAGGTTTATGTATCCCTCCGGCTGTGTCTTTTCATGTCTCTGAATAGTTGTACTTGTGAGTACATAGAACAAGGGTTTCCAAGCAGCGAAGGTTGGCAGCGGGGTCCGCCTGAGTGTCAAGCTCTCTGCAGCTGTAAAGCTAGATGAGACGGATATAAAAATGAAGGGGATATGGAATGCATTTAAAGAATCTCAACTGTTCAGAAAGCCAATGATGGATACTTTTGTTTTAGCGAGTGTGGTCGGAGTAGCTTGGCTTGAGGGCAGCTGTTTAGTGAGGACCTATCCCTCTTCAACAATGATACTTTGGAGGTATTGTAACCTTCTGTGTACAAAGCACTGCTCATACTCAGGGAAGTTATACTTTATTCTACCGGCTGGATATGAGGATACCTGGGAGCATCAAGGCTCCAGGTGCCCGGTGCTCTCCCTATGCGGGATGTGGGTAGGCGGTCCAACTGGAATCGGTAGGGGGTCTGCTGATGCCATTGGGTGGTCCCACTGATGTTGTGTTAGTGTGGCCAGAGTGTCGCAACGCCGTTCCCGCGACCTTGGTGATGACCCAACAAAGAGGTGCATCACCCAGAGACAAAACCCAAAGATTTTCCAGGTATGGATATGCCACACACTTAAGAACCCAATCTGCTCCTGGAGTGCCAATCCCAGTAAGTATGTAGCCCTATCGGCCACTGGGCCACCAAACATTTGCCCGGTGTACCATATGGCCAGTCCGGGGGTGACCGTCTAGCGTTATCCTCGATTTATCATCAAATATTTGCTGAAATGTGTATATTCTTTAACAGGTGTTGTATAAAAATCAATACCACATTTAAAAATGTTCATCTCTTCACTGGGATCACGATTCTTATTGACGTAGAACGGAAATAGTCTGTTCCGAGCAGCTTAATTAGCGCTAGCTGGGTTATCTATGGTCACAGGTTCTATGCACTGACAAATAAATAATACTATATCTGGGTAATATTTTAATTAGATGGCAGAATTTTCTATATGTAACACCGTATTGTAAATACAAATGAAAATAATTAGGCTTGGAATAGAATTTCTGTATACATACTAATAATAATTATGCTTGCCCTCTCTTGACATCATCAGTTTCATTTTTTTAAGTTCTCTGATCAGGTTAACTACATTTAAAAGAAAGAAAAGAACAGTTTACCCTGAGGTCATGAGGCTCAGAGTGGCATAATTAGTAGGACCTTGGATGACTGTGTAAAATTAATAAAACCACTCTCTATAAATTGTGATTTTTTTTTTAAATCTACATAGGAATAAATCTGAAAAAAAAAAAGTTTTACTTTACTGATAGGGTGGTAGAAAAGTGGATAACACATTAAGAGATTAACACATTAAGGGAATTTAAACGTCCCTGGGATGGGTATATGGCTCCTGAATCTTGAATTTGCCTTTGCTGATGTCACCGTCGTCACTCATGTTTTTGGATACTCTGACATCATATGTCGTGTGCATCATTAAGATAAGAATGACACCATATAACATGACAATGCATCTGACCTTCGTTGTTTCTTGCAATAAAGTATCTCATGATCCCATCACGGGTTGCATCTGCTACATTTTCTCCTTCCAAGATATTTGTTTCCAACGGTTCTCCAACGGTGAATTATTACGCTACATTGTAACAAGGCTGCCTATCCGGTAACTCAACTGTTCTAAAATGTTAAACATCTTGGATATATGGTTTAAGTAACAGGAGCCTATCTGTCTGCTAGTTACAAACCCCTCTGGGAATCCGTGACCTTTATTTTATTAGTATACTCTGCCAAACGATTCCCAACATTAGCACTTATTAAGATGGACAACCTCTCGGTCTTGAGAAGAACCTCAATAAGTTCCGTCGGCTGTCATGCAGTCGCCATTACTACATGAAGTTCAGTCTTTAAACCAGATTTAGGTAACTGCGCTCCGAAATACATTCTTCTTTTTTTTGTTTTTATAGTTCTGGAAAAGAGTATAGGAGAACTTTACAAGGCTTGGTGTCCTCATCTAGTTAAACCAAAAAAGTGGACGTTTGTCATTTGTATAAATTTCTAGTTTGCTGGAAAATTTTATTTTCAACATTTTATTAATGGATAGAAGAGGAATATGAACGTTCTTGCATGATCTTGCAAATATCTTCAGCAAAAGAACCGGAATACTCTAAAAAAATGACTCAGAATGTATTCATAAGGGCATTCTTTCTTTGGAGGTACATGATGGCAATGGTTACCGTCAAATCTACACAGTAGGGCTGCATAACTCCAGTCCTCGAGGGCTGTAACCGCTCAACAGCTTTTGGATATCTGAGCTAGAACACTGAGCTAGAACTCAATTAAAAATTCATTTGAAATCACCTTCCTCCCCCGATTGGTCTAATCTGCACTAGACCGATGTTTCCTGGATCCATCATGTTTTCTATAAGAGCTGACAGCTCGTCTTCTGTCATGTTTTGAGCTGATAAATGTGTATCTGCTTAATGCAAGGGTCAATCGTTTTTAACATCGACAATCGGCAGGTTACTATCATGTTTGACATCGCAATTGCAGCACCACATTGGTAAATGTATTGAACAGTATGGTTTTATGATAAGTGGATACATTGTATAATAAATCACAGTATACAAATGCTATCAGTATCAATAGAAAACATTCATGTGTCTTATACCTTCAGCCAACAATCAACAATGCTAGTAACAGAAATTACACAAAAACACCAGCAATCCTCATTAGGGTTTTCTATGGATGAATTAGCTTTTTAAACGTAAACTTGGATCAGCGAACACAACGTGCCATTAGAACAGGAGGGATGGGAGGGATAAAGGGCCAGTGGAACACAGGAGTGATGGGAGTGATAAAGGGCCATTGGAACACAGGAGTGATGGGAGTGATAAAGGGCCATTGGAACACAGGAGTGATGGGAGTGATAAAGGGCCATTGGAACACAGGAGTGATGGGAGTGATAAAGGGCCATTGGAACACAGGAGTGATGGGAGTGATAAAGGTCCTCTGTATGCCTATGAAGAGATTCCATTAAAAACCAGCAGTTTCCAGCTACAATAGTCATTTACAACATTAACCCCATCTGCGTTGTATTTCTGATCTATTTCATGTTATTTTAATGGACAAAATGTGTTTTTCTTTCAAAAACAAGGAAAGTGCTAAGTGACCCCAAACTTTTGAGTGATAGTGTAGGTATCTGGTACAGTACAATGTCCCCGACACCCTCTCTTAGGAAAACTGCATATTGCCTGACACAGCCATATCGTAGTCTGCCATTCGTTGCCACTGATTGGCTGTCTCAAGTAGCCAATCAGTGGCAGGAATGTGCTCTCATTGTAATCAATAGAAGGACTTGACGTAGATGCTGCAACTTACTGGCAGTAGTAAGTATATCGTGTTTGGGTGAACGTATCTCCTGCACTACAAATAGCTCAAGGGCGGGGGAAGGGGCAATCCCTGTGCCACTGCAGCAGAGAAAATTTTCATAATTAAATCAGAGTTATCTGAACCACAAGGGCAGTCTAAACCAGAAATAATAGTTAAATCGCCCTTAACAGGACCACCAAAAAGCATGGTTTTCACAACAATAAAATAATTGGACTCAACATTTTCATTTTTTTTCTATTTTATGTATATTTTTTATGTCTCTAGCTGCACCAAATTTCTTTATTGTTATATTTGTTATAACATAGTATATGGAACACCATGATGTCATACAACAGGCATCAATAGAAGTGTATTGTTAAAAAAAAGTGTCATTTACATGTTTTAAATGTTGATTACTGTATCCAAGGCAACGGATTGTTGACACAAGGGTTTTGTGTCAAATAAATGTATATATTGAAATACTTTTCTCTTTTTTTGGAATATTCTGTTTATTTCTGTTTCAACACCTATGTTTAACCACCAGGTGGCAGCATATTCATTCTTTTCCAGCCATATTTCTCTTTTATTGTCGGAATACATTTTTTTTAAAATGGGTATTAGAGGCTGGTAGGGTGTAAAGCCGAGGAATTTTCACAGTTTTATTAATTTAAGAACCCCTGTTTGCAGCTGTAGCATTATACCCTCAACTCCCTTAGCCATAGACATATCGAGTAATTTCCAGGATCTTGATATATTTCAAAGGATTTTTGTATCCACAAGAATTATATTGGCTTGTGAATATCGGTCTTCATATACCTTGATCTTTTTGGCAGACACTTTTTTATGTGTCCTGAAGAAATCACTTGTGTTTAAGTTCAATTGCGTAGAAGTAACTAGAATAACTTGGGTTCGAGACCGTGATTCTCTAAGTCTAGATAATTGGGGTGTGGGGGTTATTTATTTTAATTTCATGTGTGGCTTGTCCGCGTAATTATGAAGCAGATCTCAAACATAGAAATACAGAATCTGTCTGCAGATCGGCCCCATCTATTCTGCCCATTAACCTGCTGTAAATACTCAAACCGTTGGTCTCTTCTTTGATTTAAGAGCCATATGCCTATCTCATGCATGTTTAAATTCCCTCATTGTATTAGCCTCTACCACTTCTGCCGGGATGCTGTTCCAGTTATTTCCCAGTTCTGTAATCTATGGAGTATGTATTATCGTAAGATCTGTCTTTGGCCCCAAGGTGCAGACACACATCACAATGGACCACACACACAATGGATGCTGCCCCCTGGTGGTAGCAGATGCACTGCACACTAAAACCAGGTTATTTTTTAAAGCACCACGGGCTTTAAGGTGCTCTATCTCTTCTACAAGCTTTGGATTTAATAAGCACACATTATATATATATATATGATCTGCTATAGGGAATTATCTTTGGAAGATCACCATTCCCCCTTGAACACTAAAGTTTCACTCTTTTCTCAGCCCCTATAGTTATACTTTTGCTTTCTGAGCATAGAAATACCCTTTGGTACTCAATGGGTTAAAAGAAGCAGAAAAATCCTATGTTAATTGTAAGGCCTCAGACTGTGCTTTGAAGCTCCTTATCTGCCGGTGTTCTGTACGTGGAAAGTGGAAGAGAAAAAAAAAAGTGTTTGTATTCATGGCTTGTATTTGTGAGCTTAGTGTCTGACGGGTAATGTCATTCGGCGAGAACTCTACACCATTATTTCAGGCTGTGAAAATACGTATCCAGTAATGTATGTCAAGAAGACAGTTTATACAGCCACAGTAATCCCCCGGTAAATGGCTTTTTATAAAGACCCTCTATTTTACATACTGCAAATCACTGGGAAACTTTCACTTGGCCTTTAACGTGGTGAAGATTAACTTTCGGAGACATTAGAAGACATCTGCCTGGAGTCTGTTCCAGCGAAGTCTCCGAGATGGAGTTTTGATTGAAACGGGCGGCAGAGAAACCCGTTCGGCACCGGACTGGAATATATATATATATAGAGAGAGAGAGAGAGAGAGAGAGGGGGGATGTGATTAACCCCTTCATGACACAGCCCGTACATGTATTGTTTTTAATGGGTTTAAGGACAACCCTTTGTCCTTAAGGGGTTAAAGGGACCCCTCAGTTGATTTTTTGCTGATGCCAATACCTTTTTTTTGCATGCAAATTGATATTTTGTTAAAAAAAAAATTACTTATCTTTGGTCTCATTTCTTATGCAAAATGGACTCCAATAGGAAACTTACTTAAATGCCAGCTGCCACACACTACAGGACCCAGTAAGTGTAAGTATGAAGCCCTACCGGCTGCCGGCCAACAGGCCGTCTGCCTCGTGTGCCAGATGACCAGTCCAGGCCTGCGCCAAGTGGTCACTTCACCTTATTAAAAGCTGCCGACACATTATTATTTTGGTTGCTGACTTTAAGAAGATTGTTTTATTCAAAACTAAATGTGCTCCAGATTATAACATGATTGCAATCTTCGATGTAATAATCCACAGCTGCCTAGGAACGGGTCTAATCTGAAACGTAATGGACCGCGGCTGCCTTATTATTGTGGGATTTCAAAAATTCCCAATTCCGGTGGAAGAGCATTTTCACTGCACTTTCTTTTTTTCATATAAATTAAGAATAAGACTGTGTTAACCCTAAGGAAGGGAAAGTGTTAGCGGCATTCCAAGTAATTGGGCCAGAAATGCTATGCAGGTGGTGATGACGAGGGCCGAGGAAGGTCTGAGCTTTTTGTCTGAGGAACTGCTTTGTTCTTCATACGCGACAGTAAAACGGGGCTTTATAAAGCATTCTATACAATGTTACTGTTTTGCTGTTACAATTCTAAGCAGATGTCTCAGTGCCCATAGCCGTCTGTCTCTTCCATCTCGTTACCACTCACGGCACATTTCTTTTTTTTTTTTTAGTAATTGATTTTATGTGAAAATGGCAACGTTCACATAGAAGAGCATTACTGCTGATGGACAATAATATAATTATTATCATATAATTATTACTTTTGTTAGGATACTTCGCATTGGAAAACGTAATAAGTTAACTATAACATAAAGTAGTTACGTATACTATAATGTAAGTGAAGATGGAAAGGCCTAGTCTCTCTCTCTCTCTCTTTCTCACTCTCATTTTCTTTCTTTATCTCTCTCTCCCCCTCTCTTCTCTCCCTCTCTCTCTCTCTCTCTTTCTCGTTCTCACTTTCTTTCACTATATCTCTCTCCCCCTCCCCCTCTCTCCTCTCTTTATGTCTCTTTCTCTCTCCCTCCGTCACTCCCCCCTCTCTCCTTCTCTTTCTCTCTCTCTCTCGCTCTCTCATTACATTTTAATTGTGAGAATCATCTACCATTTTCATGACATTCTATTTCTTTTTTATCTTGACAGAAAATGTACTAATATTAACATAGACTCAAGCAGGCTCTATGGGATCTCTACCTTTAGTCCAGGTCTGTTTAGGATTATACATTCCTCAAACATTGTATTCTTATAGAAAACCATGGAATCTTTCTTTACGTATCTCATTTTATCTAACGCACTTATTCTACTGGCCCAATTCTACTGGGTCCTTCGGGTCCTAATTTTCAGGATAGCATTACATATTTACCCGAACGTTCTGATATTCACTTGTCTTGTCAAGTTTCCTTAAAGCCTTTATTTATAGAGGATGTGGACCATTCTTGACCGTTATCCCACTTACTGCCCAGGTGGTCAAAGCGTCTGCCCGTGGTCAGGTTTACAAGCAATCAATTTACAGCAAGTCCTGCGCTTAAAAGCTTATATTCTGATCAATAAATCTGTAATAGGAATCACGTTTCAGTCAAGTGAAGCCAGAAGCTGACACTTGTAAAATCAGACTTTCCCGGCTACTTAAGACCTTAGAACAAAAATGCACTAATCCCCGGATTTGTATCTCAAAACACTCGGTTATAGTTTGTGGGACTTGAGAAAACATTAGTGATCAGCTCATTGTAGAAAAGACTCTGAAGTTCTTAGATAAAGACTAAAGAACTAAACCGTGTTATCTTAATCTGGAATGTAATGTGTCTGGTGATTTTGTGCAAGTTAAGAGATCCTCAAAGCACAAGCAAGAGACCCAATAATGACATTATTTTAAAGGCAAAGTGCTTAGAACGCAGATATAGCGGTTTCACCAGATTTATGAGGACCTCCAGATATATGTAGGGTCACATCACAGCCTTGGTGCAAATACAGCTTTATTTCCATATGGAAAATGTAAATTTGGTAACCCAGGGTCAGCAGAGATTAAATTCACCCACCTCCAAAAGTAGCCGTAGCTTGTTCGAGCCGATGAGTAGTTCTTGGGTTGACGTTAAATCTTGTGATGTCGCAACATTTCATGAAACGTCAAGTAAGCTGCCACTTTCTGCCCACTCTTACATTAAAATACTATATGGGATGATCATGAGTTGGAAGAATCAGACATGGATCCTATTATCCTGTCAATAGCATGGGTCCACAGAAGGACCGCAATTCTACTTCATTGAGTTAGAGTGGAGATCAGGACCAGACAGGGGAAGAAAGGCGTCCCTGGCACTTTAAGGCCACCGGCTGGATGCTGCTGCACACTGATGCTTCCAATGTGCCGCTGAAGTGGCAGTTAAGGTAAGGGTCGTGCCATAGGCCATAAGATGAAAACGGTGCCGAAAACCTCCGTTCAACCCAAATGAACTATTACTCTACAGTGCGCTTTGGTACTGGATCACAGTTTCAAGTAATAGGGGTTTATAAAGCCACGCAGTTGTTATTTTTTTTTTAGCAGAAAAGCAAATAATGACTTAAATGCTACCAAATTTTGTAAAGTAAACAATTGTAATGGGGTGTATTTAACCGAATATAAAATATTTATCATGCTATGGTTGTGACAATAAATAAAAGGTGTAGAGATAGTTGTGACTCCGCTGCATTGTTACAGCTGATTATGTTAATTATCTCTGTGTAGCGATCATGTCACAGAAGCAAACTATTTAGCGATATTGGGCTGGATTCAATGCCAGAGATAACTCTATTATGAGTAATTCAATAGAAATTCTTGCAGAGATAACAATGGGAAAAAATTAGATAAAAACATGAATTTGTTGTTTTTAATGTCGGAAGCCCGAGGTACTGTGCCTTGGGGTGATCATTCCAACGTGAAGACACAAGAGATCACTGGGCCTCCATTCTTCATCTTTGAGAGCCATACTCCCCACATAGGTATATGTCGCCCCTTTCTTCCCTTCTTTCCGAAAATTCCTGTTGAAGGGCTACAACTTCTTGGAGAAAAGAGAAAAAGTTACCTTTCTACCCCCACCCGTAAGGAGGCGCGGGGGGGGGGGTGCTATACAGGGTCCAGGTGCAATCGTTGGGCTCCTCACATAGATTGCGATGGAAACAAAAGAGATAAAAAAAATGAATGCATTTTATCTCAGATTATTAATCCGGGCCAATATAGCTCTGTTTTTCTATCTCATTTTTTTTTCTGCATTCCAATCCATCCGACTCTTGCAATTCAAATACATATGACAGCTTTATCTCCATAATTCAATTCCGCCAATTGTCTGATTTTACAGACAGATTCAATTGTCACTGTGAGGTGTAATCATTCTTAAATTATGACAGTTAAAGGCCTCCAGAATCCCAGCCGATACATATATATATATATATATATACACATATATATATATATATATATATATATACAGAGAGAGAGAGACCCCCGCTTTCTGTAGAGCAGTGCTTTCTGGCTTCCATCTGGATGAATAAGATTACTTCTACTCCCACTCTGCGTTCTTGTATTTTGTGAATGTAAAACGATGTAAATCACATTTTGTGAAACGGGAGACTGGATGTTATTTCAGCAGTTAATTTTCATAAACAAATCTGATTTGGAAGCCCGTGTTCGAAGAAGAACATGACTGCCGAATACAAGACTCCTACGTTGGAGCATTTCAGAGTAGAAGGACGATTGAAATTATTGTGGCTGCGTGTTTCAAACCCATCTCTCTCTCTCTCTCTCTCTCTCTCTCTCTCTCTGTGTGTTTCTCTCTATCCCTCTTTCTCTCTCTCTCTCTCTATCTCTCTCTCCCTCTTTTTCTCTCTTTCTATCTCTTTCTCTCTCTATCTCTCTCTCTCTCTTCTCTTCTCTTCTCTTATCTTCTCTCTCTCTCTCTCTCTCTGTTTCTGCTCTCTCCCCTCTCCTCTCTCTCTCTCTCTCTCTCTCTCTCTGTCTTTCCTCTCTTTGTGTCTCTCTCTCTCTCTCTCACTCTCTCTAACTCTCTCTCACACTCTCTCTCTCTCTCTCTCTCTTACTCCCTCCTATAAAATAAATACTAAATCGCAAGGTTTCCAAAGCACTCTAGGAATTATAGGTGGATGGTTTTGAAATGAAAGTGGGTAGAAATAGAGGAAAGACCTAGCAAAAACATGAAAATTGATCTGGTCTTGTAGGTATAAAATAGCCCTGTCCCTTAAAGGGTTAACAGATCTTGTCCCCTGCACGTGATTAAAAATATTATTAGAAAAAACGTCTCTGTTTCTTATTCCCTTATTGGTTAAAATACATAATAAACTTTCACGTAAGTATTCATTTTCCCATAACTTTCCGTACTTCTACCCATTCTGTATGTATTATAATAATATGAATATATATTTTCCACTCGCTGTCGTTTTTGACTTTCTTCTTGCATTATTATGTTATTACTGTTTTTCCGTTTCACCTGATACAAAGTAACATCAAAGCGTACACAGAAGCAAGATTCCGGCTCATGTCTAAATATTTCCAAATGAGTATCATTCTTCTGGTGATACCGTGTGCGTTGAAACGTGCATGAGAAGATGTCTCGGAATTAAAGCATATTTTCCCATTTTATCCTATTTTAGCTTTGAGTTATTCTTAAAGGCAAAATACGCAGTCATCCCGACGATTTTGAGTTAGACAATTCATTGTCTTACTTTAAGTCACATGACTATTGAAACAGTAATAAAGCAAAATTAATCATATTTACATTTTTCTTCCTCCTCGGCTTTTGCACAGTAAATGTTAAAAATGTATAAGACTGTCTGCCTTCCCAATGAACCTGGACAGGGTATAATCTCGAGTGATCCGGGCAACTATTGGGGTTGCATCTACCACCGTGTCCTGCGTTATACCTCCTTGGCACTGCTTTGTGGCATGGAAATTAATGGGCCAAACGGTTGTTATCAGCCATACAATTTTCATGTTTTCATGGAAAAATTGTCAGGGAGCAAGTCTAGAAAAATATCCCAGTAACTGGACCCTGCGCAACGTTTCTGGGGCCATCCCTAGCTAGTAAAATAGTGTCAGACAATCCATAGAGGGATCACCTAATGTGGCTATACAGGTGGACAAAAGCCATCTCCACCCTGTTTGTTCAACCAGAGGGCAAGGAGACAGCCTCCTCCATCGGGACAGTCCTGCTTTATCTCTGGTTCTCAGGTTGTTAAAAAGGTTGCTCTCCTTATATTTTGGTTTCCTACGGGTGTCGTATTTGTATTGTCTGTAGGGAACCTGGCAAAATCCAGTTTTCTAGATGGACTTTGGACATTAAGGGGTGATGCTAGCCTGAGCTGACATCATAAGGACTGTAGCCTATATGAAGCCAGAGTTCTGTCGCACGTAAAGACCCGTTTAGCCATTTTTGCCCTAATACGAGGCTTCCATAAGAGCGTTCGGCACCATCAACAAATATGTACGCGATTACACTGCATCTCACAGAGGAACCAAAGTCATGAGAACTATAAACAGCCGAAGATTATGAGTAGGTGAAACATAGAAATAGATGAAAACATAATTATCTAGGAACATTGTTACAACAAATACTACATACCCATTCCTTCAACACATAGGAGGGCAACTAAAGAAGATAACCATATGGTGGGAGATCCATTAGAGTTTGACGGTTGGTGTTTAGATGGTGCAGGGATCTACCTGCTTGTGATCGCAGCCCGTGTAGATTTACGTTTTTGTGCCGTTCATTCAGCTACGAGGCAAGTAAACTTTCTGCAACTTTTCTGCAACTTTCTAAAACTTGGACAAGACAGAATTCAAATTTGCAAATCTAATGTACATCGTTCTGTGCCCAGTGCGCTCCTCGCCCGTCCCGATATACATTATGTGTCAAAACCGAGCCATTTACAAAACATTTGCATGCAGCTGTCAGCTCAGTTTATCTTAATTCTGTTCCACCGCAGCTTTATATTCATTTTATTACTTATTATAATTGTATATCCCCCCCCCAAATAATGACATCAATCACCGAAGTGCTTAGGTAAGAAAATAAATGATCGTTTTTTAACAGAACGTTCTTTACTTTACCGCCGTACCAAAAGAGCCTAAAGTATAGGTTGGTTAAGGTCACTTCGAATTAAGACTAAAAACAACTGAAAGCATGAGCTGAATTTAACCCTTTCCATCCTGAGTTGTGGTTATTGATGGATCGGAGGTGACATCAAAACAAATCAGGGCATATACTTAGTTGTGGCTCGTGGATTTCAGCTTAATTATTTTCTAAAGCACAGGGGAAACTCATGCTTCCTTGTAATTGTGTGAAGGTAAGGTGTCCGTTAAGGGCCACAGACTGGAAAACAGACCACAAACTACCATTTCTAAGCCTTTTCACCCCTACGTGAGGATGTGCCTTTCACTTTTTTGTTTGTTTTTTTAGATGCTCGAGGTACCTCGCGTCCTCTTATTGTGTCAAAAAGATGCTCCAAAAGTGGGCGGCCACACTGGAGAGCAGATCCCCGATCTTCCTCTTCTTGGTCTGCACTCCTCGTATAGAGATATGCAGTTACTTTGTATCATCTGGTTTATCTTTCACCTATAAAATAAAAATGATGAGCACAATCGGGGAGCGCAGCTCCAGAAGAAAAGAAGATAAGGCATCTAGTATCCACTGTGGTCCTTTATTGGACATGTTTTTTGCCTCTTTTTCTTTGCTGTATAGCGGGACCCCTGAGCCTTATAGATAAAAAAAACAAACACTATTTAGTAGGTCTGGTCTTCTGTCTTGGATGAGCTATGCACACACAATTTGGTCTCTTAGCACATAGTTTTTTATGGCTGGTTATTGATGGTTCAATTTTCATATCACCAGCCATGGTGGGGGCTGTTATGGTACTTTTTTGCATTTTCATTGGGCTTTGTGCCCATGTTACTCCATTTTGGCTTCAACTGAGTTTATTCAAGGAACTGCGATCAGTGAAAATACCCCTGTGGATATGGGTCCCAAAAGGCTCTTTGGAGGGGACCAAGAAGATCCAGCCCTCCTTTAGTATTACCGAGTAGGGAAGAAAGGGCCTACATATTTATAGTAGTTTAGGATGAGACTTGCGCCCTTTTCCAATTCCTTGTTTACCGTTGGTGATCCAAAAGAAGGCAAAAAAAATCCCTTATGTCAGCAATTTCGAATTGTGCTTTCAATGGGGAACATAACATTCTCTGTTCTGCGTCATTAAAAAAGTATCCAGTTGCTTCAGGGAGTGCAGCCCCCAAAAGAACAAGGCTGGAGACCCATTAATCCTCTGTGAGCCCTACAATGGTACCTTCACCTATCTTCTCTTCTCCTGGGGCTTTTAATCACACCGGCTTCAGTAACCCAGATCACCTATAACTTATGTAAACCCTGCAAGCTTTCTAAGTTATACAAACTTCCATGTGGCTTTTCGAAGATGAAGAAACAAAGAAAAATGACATGTTACATTATACATTCCCTTTGGTCGCTTGTGAAGTGTAACCTGTTTATTAAATTAGTTTCTCATAGTAAAAGAAACTTTTTTTAACCAAAAAAAAAGTGATAACAATTTGAACCATAACAAGTTGAGAAACCCCCCTTCAAAATACGTATATGATTAAAATATTGAGCGTCGTGTACACTCGGGAAACTGTGTGTGCTAATTGAATTTTATTTTTAATTTCCCCACCAGCTGGCGGTTTGCCAGGTCAAGTTGTCCGAGACCAGTTCTCTCCAAGAACTGAAGTTTTACATCTAAGGACTGAAGCCGGATATCCCCCCAGAGAGACGACTCGAAGACCTCTAGAAGAATAGAGCAGGCAAAGAAGAGAAGAAAGAAATAAGGAAGAAAAAAAAATCTGCAGGGGAATATATCAAGTATGAAAGCATTTTGTTTTGTTACGGGGGCTTTAAAGTAGAAACTGACTGAAAACATTTTAAGTCATTACTATAGGACACAAAGGATATATTTATGACACAAAAGCACCTCCCTGGGGTCCCTCCGCGCAGTATGGTCTGTGCCAAAGAGAAGTAACTTCAAGTAGAATCTTCTTGCGAAGAGGAGAGAAACGTGTGCAGGAAAGAATAAAATAAGGTTACGCAGAATTCCGAGTTCAGATGAAGTTTCAAATTATCCGCTATCTGTATCTTAACTGCGGGGACTGTGAGAGTTTGTTCACCGATTCTGCCCTCCACGTATTTACACGCGCACCTCTGGCTACGCTATGAGATTAATAGCGGGCAAGTCGGAGCAAACAAAATCCATCATTTCGAAGCTTAAAAACCAGGGGGGGGGGGGAGTTGTAAAAACGCATGGCATTAAAATGATGTCGGCTGAGAAAAAAAATACACACTGTGATTTTTTTTTTTTACTTAGTTGACAAAACTAATCATTCTATGCAATATAAAACAATGCAATAATTATGTGGTTTTTTTTCTTCTCGTACAGAAGGTGCCATAGAAGAAGTTTGGTGCCTAATGTGTTTGGGGTTTGCCAGGAGCCACCTGATTCTAGGCAGGGAATTGGTCGCTGTCCGAGACTGTCACAGGCTTATCGTCAGCTTCCTAAGAGATTTCATTAGCAGTCTCGAGGAGGAGGATTGATCCCCAGTCTTCACTCTGCTGATCCCCATCCCCTGTACGTTTGTCATACCTCCTTCTTCCTCAAACCCCCCCTCCCATCCTCAGGCATTATTCCTGCTGAAAACCCACTATTTCTGTTAAATAGTTTTTTTTATTGTATTATGTGATCTATGTATTTTGCTGTGTGTACTTGGTTAATGCTGATGTTCGCGTTCTGCGTCACGTCGCGCTTCGCCTTGTATGTAATGTATGCTCTGGTCTCAATCGAGACGTCTTTTCTTTTGGTTGGGCAGTCTAGCACAGCGTCAGTTTAAATAAAACTTTAATTTTATCATTGAAAATATGTTGGAAATATGATGTGAGTCCTTTTCTAGTCTCATTCCCAGACTGCCCACATTATAACAGGATTTATTGTATGCTAAGTGGGTTCTGAAGATGAACATTTTGACTACAAAGTGGGACATAAAGCCATAGATCTTCACCCTCTGGATTAAAAATGCCCTGACATGTTGTCACTAATGCCTGATGGGTCGCTGATCACCATTGCTCAATATGAACATGGTGATCGATTGGCATTGAAGGAGTTAATTCTCCAGAATGATAGTATAGTTATTTTTAATTATATTGTTTTACTCCATTTCAGATACATCCCTTCCAGCGTACGCACACTTGGCGTGCCAAATTCTATTTTGATATTTGTAGTAATTAAAAATAGAAAAATTAAATTTAACCCATTCACCGCCACAAGGAAGGTATTGATCATCTATCCACATTAAATAAGAGTCAGTCTTTCTGCTTAGTTGTTCAGCTTCTCTTGGAAAATAATAGACAAGTATTGATGGCTGCAGCTTCCTGACAGATGGAGGAATGTTTAAAAGTTGAAGTTTATTGTATGTTTTTTTTGTTTTTGTTTCGCTTAGTAAGCCTGCAGGTTACAACGCCTGACAAACTGTTTCAAGTTTTTATTTTGTTCTACTCGTTCCGCTTATTAGATGGTGTATTGAAAGCCACTTGAGGTGTATAGAAGGGTTTTTCCAACAAGCTGAAGCATCTGTTACCGGTTTGGGTGTCTTTTATAAGTCATCATGGGAGCGTGAAGAGTATGTGGCCCCCAGGCAAATGGTTCTGAATTATATATGTCTCACCATGTTTTAAAAAATTGGACGATATTGGATTAGAAAGCGAGGAATAAAACGCAAATTACCCAATGCAGCAATGGTTAAGGCAGCATCATAGTAAGAAAAAAAAGCTGCAAATTATTTTTTTTATGTTTTTTTCCAATTAAAGTTGGGGATAAAAAGTTTATAGGTGAAAAATTCTAATTTTCTAACTCCAAAAACAAGCCAAAAACAATAAAAAATACATGCACCAATCAGCATGCAGTAATATACATTGGATCCCATGCAAAATGGACTCCATAATGTATTTAACACAAAAATATTCAAAAATGTTAGTCAAAAGTCAAAATGTTTTTTTTCCTTTTAACATAAAACCAAGTCAATCTATACACGGTTTCCGTCTAGGTCAATCGTTTAATTATTCCTCGGTTGCTAACAATATATTGGACAATCGACTGAATTTGTACGATTTAAACGATCTTAAGTATAAACGACACAACACGAATGGGTTTGAAATCCAATCTAGATGTAACAGTTTGGATTTATTAGTACATCCAAAAAAAAGGTGGGGGGGTTGTACAAATATAGAATAATGTAGAATTCAGGAAACAAAGGGATATGGACTGTCGTTACTCACAGATACAGTTTCAATCGTCGTACTTTGCTTGAGGGGCGAATGTTCCGTGGGGGATAAAGTTTAACCCAATTTAAAATCTGAGGATCGACATTGATTACAATTCGGAAAAACCACATCCACTCTTCAGAAAAGATATATAATTGAACATTGACCTTTTTGGAACCAAATGGTATTGCTGTACGGTTCCGCAAATATTACTGTTCCTGTAAGAACAATGTTTCCATTGTAAGGGCATTACGGAAGCCAATATACTGTATATATTACACATTAATGAAATGTGTTTTTGTGTTAAATTCTGTGATTTACAACATTTTATAGCGTTTTTATTGGTGGGCCTATTTTTTCTTTTACTATTAATGTTAAGGTTCAATTATTGTTATATATTTATTTTAATGACTATGGATTTAGTTTATACAATGATTAATTTTAAGACAATGGAGATTTGTAGGTCATTTAAGTACAAATAATAAGGAAAATATTTGTAAAGATACAACTTTTCATAGCCATCACCCCCCCCCCCAGTCGCCTCTAACCGGCAAGTGTAAGCACCCCACATATTTATTTATTTCCAAATTAAATGGAGAAAATGTAAAAAACTATGTTTCATTTTAATGTTTAATGTTTAGACATTCTCTACGATACAATGGTTACATGAAACGCTCTCGCTATGGCATTGGTAAATGTTCTATCTGCAGAATAAAAAATAACACATCTAAAGAAATGTAAAAAAAAGCTAATTAAATTAAAAAAAATAGCAATTGTATGCAGTTATGGTTTTCTTTCAAATGTGACATTTTCTATTTAAGAACACCCCCTTTCACAGCTCAATAACATGATTCTTAGTCAACTCTGTGAGTTGCATTGAGAGAGCAGAATAATTTTGAAGATGTTGTTAAGGTATTTAATCTTCACTAGAGAATTTTATCTAGCAGACAATGAGAATTAAATGCTTGTTAAATTTCCGCATTCCGCTTGCACATCCTTAAAGTGAAAGAATGGATGGGACTTTAATTTTACTCTATAAGAAATAAGCAACAATTTGCAATATACCATCTGTTGCAATGTTAATAATAATTTCATTACACGTCTCCTTGTGATAAATATAAATCATCCATATGTTACAGTAGCCACAAAATTGTTTTTTTGTTATACGAACAAATAGGGCAGTTTATCCAAATACAACTCAGTCCAAGAGATTTGATCTTGCGAGGTAAATGTTTGTACTGAGATCATAAATATTTGATATGGAAATTAACTGACACATTGTTTCCTTTTGAGTTATTGTATCAAAATCCAAGAAAGGTTGCGTCCTTTACTTTATTAAGAGATTTGATGTGATGACATGCTAGAGGACCAGTTCCACGTTAATAAACACAAGTATACGACCTTTAATGCTTAACAAAGATGGAACTTCAAGAAGAGATTCATAAAAATCTGAGGATGAAATCAGTAGAATTCCCATCAATTTGTTACTACCCCTTTGGATAACAAGATTAAAACTTTTTTTTAACCCCCGTGGATCTGTTTCTGCAGCTCTTTTCAGAGTAGTAAATAATCTTCTCTTCTAAGACGATGGATTCTTTACTTGAAGTTGATGGATTTTATTGGGCCAACATAGAAAAAGATATAAACTCACAATGCTTTTGGGACCTCAGAGCTCTTTTCTGCATCTGAAAAGGTCCTTGAGTGCCAAAGTGATGGACGGTGACTTTCAGGGCAGGGATCGAGGGGAGGGAGAGAGACAGAGGATAAACTCAGTACACTAACGACATGGCAGGGGTCCATTCTATAATTGGGGTGCGAGGAGGTAGTTGTGGCCAATATACACACCAGGTTCAAACATCAACCCGCTTTGCTTAATAAAAGATCCTTAATAAAAGAAACCCATTATGGTAAAGGCATGCGGTCTGTGTTGGACTCGCAAGTCTTGGAGTCAAGCGGCACATTTTCAGAGCTCTAAATAGGTTCCAATTGACATTTACAAGTCACATGTTACTAAGTCTGTACGTTACCTACTTTTTTCTATTTGCATAGACTCACACACACTCACGAAGTGCTAATGCGAGTTGACTTTAGTGAATTTGCGAGTTGGGCTTTTGCCAACTTGTACTTTAGTGAATAGACCAGGTTGTGATTATTTTTTTCGGAACTTAGCCAAGCTTCTGTATATTTGAATCTGTGTCTCAGACTTTCTTCTATCCCCTTCAATCTACTCGTCTTTCTATCCATCCATTGGCACGTTCTTTTTGTAATTCATGTGGTAGGATGCTGGAAACCTCTATAATCGCATGCTCCTAAGACGCATTCATTGTGCACATATAACATTGCAGAATGTTTGACACGTTACATTAACGTACTATAATACTGCCATTCTAATTCCAAGTAAGTAGACAAACACTGCATCTAAAGTGACAAATTGACATCACGCTAAAACCATTGCTTTACAATGTAATTCATCACAGCCTCCACAAGGATTTTTTTTTTCTTTTACAATTTTGTTACCAAGGCAACCGTTTTTAGAAAGAAAATTCTGCAATCATGTCCCTTCGAATATTTCATTATTATTATTATTATTATTGGTATTATTAATATTATTATTCCAGCATATGTTCTGCACCTTAGGAGCCGAATAAGGTCTTCTTGTTATGTCACGAAGCAGCTTCGATTCTGTAAGTTGAATTCTTAATGTGGCTTGTTAGTATTGATTAGATAATGAGTTTCCTCCTGGGACAAATATATTAAAACATGAATTCATTTGGAATATCCAGTTGTTATGTTTCGACAAAGGTAGAAACACCCTCAACATGCATGGGGAAATACATACATCTCATAAAGGAAAGTGGAAAAGAAAAAAAAGCACGGACACCTACTATTAAATATTCACCATATATAACATAACATATATTGACCATACATAATATATGTTGTAGGTCGATTAGAGACAGAGCAATCTATTTTGGGGCAGTTATAAGGGATATGGCTGATCTCCTCAATTAGCTAATTTACATTATCCTTTCCTCCATAGCATACTGTACTCTGCACCATGTATCCTTAACAGGTGGCATACTGGATTATGACATCATGTCCCAACGTTAAGCAGCAAGGATGACGAAGCCATGGGGCAACTCTCGATTAAGTGTTGACATTGAAACAGTCATTATGAAAAATGAAAGCAAATATGTTCTTTCTCTAAATAGACCTTCGTATTCGACGAAATTCGTCCCACGTTTTTGTTTTTCGGAAATCCCATTCGTCTGTCTGGGTTGTCATGGAAACAAGAAATAAACGCATAGAAGACGTTGAATTAAAAGGGTGAGATTCTCCTCCTCTTACTGTAGAAAAATGGCGACCGCGGCAACGAACGAATGAGCGAATGAATGAAGATTTTGCATGTTTAACCCAAAATTCTAATTTAGGTGGTGGGGACATGTACATGGAACATCGCTCTAATGGTTGAACGCTCTTAACAATCGATGGTTCCCAAGGTATTCGCACTGAAGTACCTGCTGAAATAGTGATTTGTACCGAGACTTCCAGTCATAAAAGTAATCCAACAGGGTGCATGAATGCAATTTACATCTGGCTGGATAATGGTCTGTGAACAATAGATTAGCAAAAATGTGAATCAAGGGAAAGCTGTACTTTTAGCTGATAAATTGATGAAAATAATTTTTCAAGTAATTAAGTAAAACAACAGAAGGGAATTACATGCAGAATGTGAAAATAGCATTTCACAATTTTTTACTGTTATCAGAATTGAAATAAAATATTCCAATGCTATTTTCTGTTATCGAAACACATATTTGAGGTTTTTTTTTTACTTTTTACCTAAACTTGTTTAAAATGTCAATTAGAAAAAATAATCTTATGTCAATTACACAATTTACGATATTTGGCAATTAAAACGTGATAAAAAGTTAGATTTGAAATAATAATTAATTGTTTAATGTTTAATTGTTTAATGTTGTTAATTAATAAATATTTGATATTGGGCAAAAGAACAAATTATGTTTTTTATAAAAATGAATGAGAAAGCAAGCCTCTTTTCCAAATCTCTCATTGGTTGAAATTCATAGAAGAATCCCATAAAGGATTGCTCAAAATTGATTTCAGGGTTTTAGAAAAAAATACTTTTTGTAATAAAAACTAATAATGGCAAAAAAACAAATCCTACGGCATATTTATTTGAAAGACTATAAGAAATAAGTAGCTTCAGCCAAATTTTAATTATATTTTAAGATCTAGCTTGGAAGATTATTTTGTTTAATGAGTTATTGGTACACACAGTCTGTTTGGGTTTATTCTAGCATGAAATATCATAGCAAATTATGGAACATATGAACAGTAAACAGTAAAATTAGGAATCTACTAAAATCCATTAATTTCATTAAAAAAAACCAGCATCAGTAAAGTTATATATTATAATGTTTTCTACTTGAAAATGAACTAATGATTAAGAAATCGCAAAGGAGAATATTTGATACTGCGATTCAGTGACTTCATTGTCTAATAATGGATTTTTATTCCTCGGTTCCTAACTTCATGTGGATTTAATGGAGAGAGTGGGAGTTTGGTAAAATTGAGCATGGATTGTTGTACTAAAAACAAATATACACTTAAAGGCCACTCAAGCTCCCATTGAGTAAGTTGCATATTGGAGCATGAGACATAAAACCGAAGTAGATAAAAAACAAAAAAAAAAATATAAATTGAAATGCAAAAATGTTATTGGTACCCAAAATTCAGCGAAGGGTTCTCCTTAATATCTGATACCTGAAATGTTAAGCATGATTTAAATGATTTATTTATAGTTAGCTGATCATACTCATAGGAACATAGAATTGACGACAGATCGCCCCCATTCGGCCCCCGTCTAGTCGCCCGCTTTTCCTGCTGTAAAGACTCAAACCTTAATCAGTTCTTTACATGAGCCGACAACTCAGAAAGAGAGCAGTCTCCCATAACACAATTGTATATCTCTCTTAACCATTTGTGGTTGTATGGTAACGATAGAATCCGGAGTCTCTGAGATGATACATAAGCCGGAGATATCCAGTTTCATATAGGTAAGCGCCACGCTGAATAACAAAAAACAATTACGTTCACGGCTTCAAAGTAAACCCACGGACATCTTTTATATTCATAAACAGCTGTGATTTTGATTGCGAACGGCAACCTCTAGTCTCTAGTTTTCTACTTTCACGTCCTTTGTTTATTTTTTATTTTTTACTTTATTATTTAGAATATCAGCCTTTGAAGCTTTGCATCGATATTTATTTTATGTTTTTTTGTATCTGGTTTGGAACTTTGGTCTGGGATATGGTCTAGTAATTACACGCTAGAATCTCTTTCAAAAGGAGGGTGGTGAGTAAAAGGTTAAGTTGTTGGGACAGCAGCCGAAAACTGATCATGGGTACCTGGTACTACTGTGCATTTCAGCAGTTCAAAAAATCATTTAATTTATAGGATAGTCTGGCGATAACGAGGCGGCCGTGGAACCCTAATCAGCAGATTGGGGTATTACGGCACATGGATGGTCAGCAAGCCATGGCTAGGTTAATCCTAGGCATAGGTCAAAGGGGTGTCCAACCTGCGGCCCTCCAGCTGATGCAGGACTACATCTCCCGTAATGCTCTTTCAGCTAAGGGGCTGGCTGAGGAGTATGGGAGATGTAGTCCTGCAGCAGCTGGCGGGTCACAGGTTGGACACCCCTGGTCTAGTCCTACAGCCATAAACAGGGCTCATGGTGCTTACAGTAGGATCGTAGGACCCATCTCGCGCACGTTCCCATCTCATATGGAAATATACTTTCCATGGCAGAAAAAGATCCTGAAATTAAATAAATAATTTAAAATATTAAAAGTGGCATAATTAAATTATCTCTGAATATTATAGAAAAAAAACAATTACCTGGATTACATTTTTTCATAAATCCTTTTTTAATAAATACTTTATTTAGTTGTACAATGAAACCATTTTTTCCCCCCCACATTTATCACGCACTGCCTTAATGGAAATGTAGTTACTGAAGTGGAAAAGTAAGGACGCTGAGTTGAAGAATAAAAAAAAATATCTATAAAATACCCATAAAATATACAATGATGTATTTGTATTTAAAAAAAACATAAAATTATTGCATTTATGAAGCACAAAGAAAATGTTGAATATTTTTTTTTCTGGGCAAACTTATTTGATGATGTCATAAGTGTTATTTTTCTAGCCAGGGGTTTAAAAAGTAACATTGTCATCTGCACGGGGGGGGCAAAAGGACAATGGCACCCTATTTTCATACCTGATAATTCTCCGAGTACCTCCAGGTCATTGTGCTCTGTTTCAGGGTCACGGGAATTGCGTTTAGGCAATCCTGCCCTAGTCCCCTCCCACATACAAATTTAAGGTTAGCGACTCCCTTATCATGGTTACCCCACCCACTTGCATGGATAGCCCCACCCATGTATGTGAATAGCCCCACCCCCTCTCCTAGTCACTCCCCCAAAGGACGAGGGCTCTGGTTAGCCTGAGCTGGGAAGTTCCCACTTATACCTATTCTGCCACACCTTGCCACCTACATGGGGCTAATATTTTGTACCCCCCTGGACTCTATGTGAGATACCGTATTGTCCGCATGTTTTGCACAAGAATAAAAAATTGTATTTCCCCCCCCCCAGGATTTATTATTTAATTTGATTACATCTTTATTTTCTTAAAAATAATATTATAACGCTCTGCAATGTCAGTATCGCCCAAGTAATGGCCTTGTCTATCAGCTTCTGGACTCAAACAGAGACACATTATTATTATTATTTTATTTCTTTTTTATTATTATTTTTTTTAATTAAATTTCCCCAAATTCCCAAAGTTCACTTTAACAGCCGCAATCTAACGCTTTGCATCATACAGGGTATGTCGGTTCCGAATCGCGTGACACTGTTGAGTAGCTGGTATCACAATGCAGGTCAAGACAAGAATTCCTAAAAGGATATTCTAAATCCAAACAACAAATAATTGACACAAGCTTTTTCCCCTTTAATCCTCAAACGCTTGTTCGGCGTTCATTTGACTTGATTTAGCTAACCTGACATCGTACTGACGGAATAAAGAACTCGATCCCCCCAAGACTCCTGCAACTCGATTTACAGCATTTGTGTATAATATCAGACCCTCAGGTTTCATTTCTGTTACACATTTTACCTTTGAGAACCGTGTTACTTATATTCTTGAACAAATGGGAAATCAAGCCATTGTCTTATCTGAAAAGAGAACGCCGCACATTCTCCACGGCGATGCATTGTCATAGACTCATCATTCATTATTATAACATTTAAATCCAAATAAAATCAAACAAAGCAAGATATAAAATACATAACCGAGAAAACCTTTAAATACGACAACTAAGGGACGTGATTAAATAGAAATGACACTAAAGGGAATTCAGTACGTCAAGTAAC
Organism: Sceloporus occidentalis; assembly: GCA_023333645.1. Taxonomy (NCBI): domain Eukaryota; kingdom Metazoa; phylum Chordata; class Lepidosauria; order Squamata; family Phrynosomatidae; genus Sceloporus; species Sceloporus occidentalis. The sequence continues at coordinate 1,205,048 of JALMGF010000083.1, forward strand.
AAAGAGCAATTCTGGAATTATACTTTTATGCGCCATATTAAATATCTTACTATTTGCCTGATTTTACCCCATCTTTAACATTATCCCCCCACGGTTTTTCTTATTGACATCTCCATGAAAGCTTTTAATTGAGGATCAGAGTAAAAAGCATCCTCGTTTCTACCAGAAGCAGGCAGGGATCCACATAATGAGAAGTAGATCTGGGAGATGAATCTACTCCGGTGTCATTATAATAAATCTGAATATTAGTAAATATTAATAAATGGGATGATAACGAACTTTAATAATCAATCATTTAACGGATATGAATTAATCAGATGAAATAATGAATATAAAAATGTATAATTTTTAATGTGGGAGAAAAATCTATGAGAGTTAAATAAAATAATTAGTAATTTATTACTCAATGGATATGAACTAATCGGATGAAATGTTGAACATAAAAATTAAATAATATTTAATATGGGAGACAAATCTATGTGAGTTAAATAAAATAATTAGTGATTTATTATTCAGGTGATAAAATGAAAAAAAAAAAGAGATAAAACTACTGCTGTAAGAGAAACTGACACCAGCTAACGCGCATGCGCAAGAAAAGAGTCCCGCACGTAGAGAGATACAGCTATACAATATGATGCAGAAACAAATAGGAAACGTTGCCATAGCAACACCTGCCATAGTCTAGAAATGGTCTGCCGACGACGGTATAATGAAGACCCTACGCTGCAGGAATGGGTGAATGGCGGCAAACGAACGGTTAAACGGATATTGTTGTCCTGATGCTACCATTAAGAAGTAATAAAGAGGGTATGCATAATATGAAATAAAACATAACTCCACCACCTTCTGTCTAGCGTTGACCGACCCTTGCGATGACGAGGCAACAGCCATCTTGGAGCCTAGAGGCTCCTTCAATCCAAATCCATCCCAATTTGAAAATGAAGATGAAGCTTTTGCAAGTTTTCTAGACTCAGATAATCCATATATTTTATTCAGATCCGGTTTCAAAACCAATGCAAAATAAACTATATATATGTATAAAAATATATATTTTTAACAAACTAATGTAAAAAAAAAGGATTTGAACTGCGATAAAATAATTTTAATGATTCTCCTCCAATCTGCACATTTCCAGAGCCAAATCTTATGATACCTCTTTACCATACCTGGGAACTCTCCGGGTTTGGCCCAGAGACCTTCATGAGAAGTGCCGCTTCTCCTTTTCTCCAAGTCAACACCCTATTCCTCTGGGTCATGGGGGTGGGGCCCTGGCATGCCCCTCCCCGCCCATGTCCCTTTTAAATGGGGGGGTGTTTCCCATGAGGTCAGCGGGAATGCCCTCTGATGTCGACGGGAAAGCCCAATGACATCAGTGGGCAGTCCTGGCCGCATCCCGCAAGGGTAGGATCCAGATATTTGGAGGTGTACCAGGTATACCCTTTACTCACAATGACCACATTCTCCTGCTATACCTATAGGTACCTAATACCTATTAAGCGCAACCCATAGCTTATTCCACGTGGAGTAAAGGTTTTTTTTCCGTTCTTACGAAGACCATCAACAATAAAAAAAAATTGCTATTTTTTTTAAACAAGGTTTCAAAACCGTAAAAGTAAATCTTAGCCAAAACATAAACTTTATAGAAGCCAAATCCTTGCAACATATTATGGCTTTCCAGATAAAATGGAACATGCGTTCAAGCGATGTAGAACGTCTTATTTTTTGCTCATTATCACATGCAAGAATTAATATCGGATGCCCTAAGACAAACTCACGGCAGATTCACACATATGACTTTGGAGCAGAATAACCTTAGCCCTTGAACATCTTGATCCTTGCATACAATACATATATTATGGAGACACGTGGAATAGTGACTGTACATTAATGTAGCAACAATCTGGATTTATAATGAGCAGAAATCCAGAAAAGGGGAGGGGGGGTTCAAAATCTGAATTTATTTGACCTTGCGTTCAGCTGATGGAATTTCAAGGTCACACACAACTCAGCACCCGCTGTAAATTCAACTCATATTATCCGAACGAGGACGTGGATTGTGATGGAATCCATTACATGGCACATTAGAATTTGAACATTGTGTTTTTCACCTAGGCGTACTTAGCAAGTAGAACATTATATAAACGCAGAACACCAAGTTTGTACAAAGTTTCATTATTTCACAAGGTCAATGGAAACAAGCTTTCATGAATATTTAAAGCGTTACAATCTGAACTTGGCATTTTGACACTTTGTGATTGTAACATGTATAAAAAGGGTTAAGCTGTTTCCTCCATATACTTAATTCCACAATACATTTTCTTTTTTTTAATTTTCTTTATTTCACCATTATATATCATAAAACAGAAATATGGACGGATGGGGGGATAGATTATATGCGACAAACGCATATGGTTCTTTTAAACTAATTGTTACATTTTAAAAAAAGGTAATATTTCTGTTAAACTATGTCCGCTCTCCTGGCATTAAGAATTTAGTTTAGGTGTGAGGACGGAAACCTCCATTAAAATCCATTTATGTGTATTATCATTAACACTAATTAATATGCTTTATTGTATTCAAATGTTAACTGTCAATTACCTTTTATTATAACTACAAACATTCACCATCCTTTTTCATAGTCTGGGTACACTAAGGAAAATAGAAAGATTTTTGTTTTTTTTTAATTAAATTATATAACGTATGGGAAAGGAAGGCAATGCAGAAAAAAATCTGGTAATGATTCAATTAAAAAAGACTTTTATTTAACTTACAAAGATAGATATTTCCAGCCATCTTGTATGTCTTACAGATTCTAAAGAATAATTTTTAATGGCATTATTATAATTATAATTATTATTATTTCTATTACTATATTATTTCAATTTTTTTCTATTACTATTTCTATTACTATACTATTTCTTATACATTTTTTTTTAATTTTCTAATGACTTCTTTAGTCCTGATTATATGATGTGTTAATTATTAGCTACTATATTCTGGTCAGTTTGGGGAACATATTTTATATGCTCATAGGTTGATGTTGAAACCGCTGAACCAATGAGTTGTTAGATAAAATAATTTTAAAGAACTATTTTTTTTCATAGAATATGTATTTCTCACCTAATTATGAAAAATACAACAACGAGAGAGTAATTTAACAAATCTAGTGTTATCGGAAGTCTAGTCTTAAGGTTGGAATTTAATGACAGCTTTTTACCATCACCTGCATTTCTTTTGTCCTAATCATTTTTGTCGCAGGCTACATTTTTTCTATAATTATTTTGTAACTATATCCTGACAGAGAGTGTTAAATCTGTCTTTGAAATATATAATCAATTTTTATTCTACTAAATCACATGGGAGCGTTGATACAATTTAAAAATGCTCAAAATACAAATAAAACATAAATATGTAATGCAAACTACGCAACTTGCATAAACCCCTCTAACATCTGATTAATAACTTGAATTTCTGATTAAATTATAGTAACAGTTTGACTTCCATTTCCTTATGCAAGTTTATAAAAATGCATGTGTTTCTCAGAAAATTCAATGTTTAATATGAACTGTCACATTCCCAAAGGTATGCTTCACCGGGACAGCTATCATGAGATAATGTGGATGATTATTATCCTTCCACCATTAATTTATTCCACCTACAGAAGTTGGAGTGAAAAGCTTGAACGTGGAATCTTCACGGGATAGTGAATTAGGAGTTAACAGGGAAGCCATGGTATGAGATACAGTTACGTCCATTTCGTTTTTTACTGTCAGATCATGCGTTAAATATGATAAGCGTTTCAGGAACAGAAGCTGGTTAATCACTTACCTGGAAAATAGCTTGAGACGTTAGTCATTTGTGTGTTCCTTTAGAATCGCCCGATGCTTTACCTAGTGGTGTCTTCTCTGTACAGTTTCAGACTAAAGTGGTCCCAATCAAAGTCTATGGGACCCAATCAAGTCAATGGAAGATGCAATACAGCTTCCAAACACTGGGGGCCGCTGGTGCACAGGATTATATATATACACACTTCCACACAACCACAGGCAAATTTACAATTCCCTGATGTTGGTTGCAGATGGTGGCATTTTTGGTGGCAGTTGGTGGCATTTTTTTTTGTCAGTGTTGTTTTTTTTTTATGTTTTTTATGCCCAACTCTTTTCATTGGGCTGAAAATAGCTTTGCAAATCATTGATTATTGGTCTCTGAAAAAATGAGTAATGATATTTTTTCCCACAGGTTGTGTTCGTTTTGAGTGCCAAGGAGGTCACAGGTTGGGAGGTAGATAGGGTTTTTTTTATTTGATATCTATATATTTTATTTAAGCACTACTCCCTCTATCCCACAGGGCAGGGAAGAAGGTAAATGATCCCGTGCTTCTCCAAAAGGATTTAACATTTTTGAATTCTTCCTGTTGGATGTCCTCAAATTTCCATCATTTTGACATTATGCTCACTAACCTTAGATTGCAGTGAGTTTCTCTCTGTATGTTTGTGTTCACCAGAAAGCAGAAGTGCCTTGGACCCCCTTAAGTCAGGAGGCAGAGATCTGAGAAGACATTTAATTAAACCTAAGTGCACGCATCATTCATTGCAAATAAAATATCACATATTCTGAAATATTGTAATAATGCTACAAAAACTATATAAATAAATTGTAATAAATAATAATAATAATAATAATGATAATAATAATAATAAATTATCTTAGCCAAGCCTAGGTACCTTAATCTTAGGAGTAAATTTAATTGTGTACATTGATCATACAATATACAAGGTCCAATATACTGATGACTGCTAGCAAGAATATTGCTAAATCTGCAGAATAAAACATGGGAAATTTTGCAAATGCATGACTATTTTTAGTTACATATATATAACAATTGCTCAGGATTAGAATTTTTGATAGAACAATCAACACTGCGATACCTAGCACACATCACGATCAATACTATGGCCTGGTCAAGACCAGGCATTCATCACAATATCAATATGACTACAATTAAACACAATGAAAAATGAAGCTTTGGATGAAGGTTGAATGAACCATTATAAATAGACACAATTATCAAGCATAAAATATGTTTCAAAGCAAAATAAATCTTGCTAATGCATTATAAATTAAATAGCCAACAGAACATGCAATATAGCTTAAAAGTCTGATTATTAAGAAGTAACGTTTAGAGATCAAAAAATATCTTAACAATGAAAAAGTTGAACAATAATTCTGCCGAGGAAGATAATTGCAAAATGAGAGTTTTTTTAAGGACAACATTGCAAAAAAGAATCCATAAAACACATACAGCAAAGTATTATGGCATGGCAAGCAGACTACAAAGATAAAGAGAAAAAGGAGAGATAAAGAAAAATAATGAGAGATAATGAGAAGGGGGATCAAAGAGAAGGATGAAAAATTAACAGAAAGTGGAGAGGTAGGGAGAGGAGGGAGAGATAAAGAGAAAAAAGAGAGATGACAAGAACAGGAGAGAAATAATGGAGGAGAAATATGAAGTAAAAAGGGAGAGATGAAATAAAGATAATAAAATAGAAGAGGGGAGATAAAAAAGGAGGAAAAATAATGAGAAAGGGAAGGATGGGCAGAAAGACGATAGATAGTGAGAAAGAAGAGAGGTAATGAGATCAGGGAGAAATCTATTGATTAATGCTACTGTTTTGGGCCTACGGAATAAATATGGAATAAATAAGTAGTGCACATGAACCAAACTCGGAGGAGCTGTGACTGAAAGGAGACCTGAGACTCTTAGAGGAGGTCATTTTGGGTGCAATCTGAGCGCTAGGTAAACCCCGTGGATTTAATCTGGAAAATCTCATGTCTGTGTGTAATCTGATTGCTGGGACAAATCTTATAGGTGCAATCTGGGTGCTTTCTGTGGCAACCTGGGTGCTGGGATGTCCGTTGGATGCAATCTGGGTGCTGAGGCAAGTCCTATATCTGCATAGAGTGTGCTGGGCAAGTCCAATGTGTGAAATCCAGGTCCTAGACAACTCCTATGTGTGCAATCTGGGTGCTGGGCAAATCCTATTTGTGTAAAATGGGTTCTGCGCAATTATTATGTATGCAGGGAGGAAGGAGGGTTTGATGCTTTTTAAATTTTTCCTTCAATTAAAGCTTTTTTTATTAGTAAATCTCAAACAGTGTATTTAATAACACTCTACAGACTTGATACAGCAAGTTTTTTTTTCTTACTCCCCTCACACGCTCTCTATCACGTTTTATATATATATATTTCCATATTATTTTAGTTATTTTTTGTTTATTTTCTACTGGAACAATGGTGAAATGTCAGTCCTATTATAGGATACATTTTGTGCTCCTTTTTGGATTGCCCTCAAGGAAACTCTCTTGTTATATTAAACAAAGCAAAGTATCGAGCTGATAATTGCAGATTCGCTCAGCAATGTGGTATTTGTTCTGTTAATTGTCTACCCAATTATTTTCGCTTTATGTCAATACGTTAAACTTTATTTTGTGGATGAAATTCAATAATTACTGGAAACAAATTTGCAGATTGCAAAAGTCGGAATTATATAAAATAAAAGAAAACATACTAGTATTTGCAGATTGTTAATATAGTGTACCTTTATTGCATTTTATAAAAGTTTAATATAAAAAAAAAAAGCATTTTAAAAATTTTGCTGCTTCTTGCGCATAATTAAGTACTTTTTATTCTGATTAATTAATGAATCATTGAAAATTCTTAGTCCTGCACATTAGATTTTTTTTTTAATTTCGTAACCCTGTGCAAATTTAAATATTGCTGTACTACCACTGATTGGCTGCAGCTATGGAGCATCATTTTTTTTCAAGGTAAATCATTTGATTCTATTAATTTATTTTAACTTCAGTAAATGAATATTAAAGTACTTAAAAAGTAAGTTAATATGCATTCTGTGGTGACTGGAAGATTAAAGTGTTTCTTTAAAATCTGAGTATTAGTATTTACATTTTTTGGATTTATCAGGTCCTGAAGCAGGGGAGGGAGGTGAGGGGTAATATATTCTACAGGGCCCTTTAATTTCCCCACAACACCATTGTTTACGGTGTAATGGGTGTATTTGGCAAGTTCCAGGCGATGACATGCAAGTTCACACTGCACTCACATGCCCTTGTCTGTAACTGACAAAATTTAAAGTCACATGTTCTTGCAAAACAATTTGAAGATTAGTGAAATAAATTAAATTAAAGGTAAGATATTGACAAAAAAACCCAAACATCTCATATCACACTCAAAAAAAAAATAAATTCTAGTTTTCTTATGAACTGTTATTAAAATATGGAACTCACCATAAGTTGTGTTGAATGAAACCAATGGACAGGTGAAATGCTTTTAATTGAGTCCCATACATACATTTCTTGCTGATGTTCTAAAGTGATTATGCTTGCTCAATTTTCAGTGGAGATATTTTTGTAAACTGGCTCCAAGGGCAGGTTCTTATTAATTAATGGCTTTTCTTTGACCTATTCTAACAAAGGCATTTCACATGTTTTTTTTTATTATGAAAGTTGTTTTTTTTCCAACTTTGAATTATTAATCTTGTTCTCTTGGTATAATGAATGTCTAAGGGATTTAAATGAGATACAGAAGCATTTGTTATTGTATCCCTGCGGAAAATACCAGACCTGTTGTCCTGTTGTCGTGTTTAACATCCGTGGTTTTCTAAATGAAAGTATGTGAAGGTGACCTACCACATGCTAGTAATTGGCACATACATATCTTTATTTAACAAGAAATATTTCTCCTTCGGCTCAAAAGTTACTTCCAAAACATTAAATTTCAATGTAGTTATGTCACAGTCTTTCCATGTGGAAGGATTTGCCCAGGACAGTTTGCATATTTAATGATAATGCTGTGTGTTGTTTTTGCCTTATTTTTGGAAGCTGTTTTTCACCCCTTTGGGTAAATCATGACCTTGAAAAGTAGTTAAATGATAAAAGTGCTGCATAAATTAAAATTTGTTTGCATATATTTCATAGGAACCAAATATAACAAGATTTGGGTAATTTCTCCAAGGTTACATTGTAAGTTAATCATCCTGTACCTTTGATCTTCTTTAATCTTTGGGAAGAATTCTGATGTTTTCCATAATAATACTTGACAAGGAGAATATTAAACAATTCATATGGACATTGGAGGCTTTTGTCTTGATGTAGGGTTTAGTTGAGTGACTACTTTTTTTCTTTGCTTTCTCATGGATCACCAAATCATTTGGTGGTCTTTTGGACGTGATCAGTTCTCATCACAAGGCATCCCTAATCTAGCAACCCCCCGATGACGCAGGTGCAACCAATGAGTGGATGCACATGTCCGCATGTTGCATGTTTATGAATATGTAGTGTGGGGCCAGGCATATACAGCAGTATATTAACCTATCTGGGCGGTTAACCCACTGCTGGCCATTGACAACCCATACTCACCCGTTGTGCCGCTCTAGAGGCACATTGGATGCTGCAGCTTGCAGCCAGGTTTATGGTTATATTGTTATACTGAACATCCAATTTCTGTGATTTTTGTACATATTTGCAAATTGCCTGTTGCATTCAATAGCATTGCAGCAACAAGCCAAATTCAAATTCACTTTTAATTCCACAAGATCCCATTCCATTTGTGCCGCCATGTGAGACGGTACACTATTTACGGATTCAACAAGACGTAGCTGTAACATCCAATTATGCATGGATCACGCTAACATACTATATTATGCTTTTGGAAGGGAGCACATATGTATAACTTCTTTAAATGTTAATGTATTGAATGCCTGTATCGGAATGGAAACAAAAGTGCATCTATGTTTGGTAGAGGTCAACAAGCAGGGGGGTCTTTTTAGGACAGAAAAAGGCTTTTTATCTACTTTTAAAACAGGCCAATTAGTTATTTGGCATGCTGAGGTTTTAACTGTGTTTTTACCGACTTGCTCAATGTCATGTAATATTTTCTTTCTGTATTCAACATTTTATTGAATTTCTCATATGTAGGACCCTATAAAGAGAGCACTCGCCGCCACCAGAAAAGGAACTGCATTATTGACCGCTATGTGCTTTTTAGAATGTACTCCGCTGAGAACATCAATTCTGGCCACATACAAACTGCATAACTAACAATGGCTTCTATTCTGACTTCATTTCTATTGCATCACATTTTTTTTCTATTTTTGTGTATTTTTTCTATTTTTTCTTTCCCATCATTAATGAAAGCTAAAATCCTGAATTTGAAATGTCAAGACATTTGAAAGCAAGAAACCCCCTAGATAATCATCAAAAACAAACACTTTACTATGCCCTATAATTAACTTTCTATTTATAAATATACCCACGGAAATCGAGACCATTGTAAGAATGCTGTAAATCAAGTGCCTTAAATATTGCATTAAAGGGGAAAAACTGTTCTTGAGCGCAAACTCAAGTGCTGTATGCTATGATGTAGGTCAGCATTGAAAATATAATTTTTTATCTAATTTTATTTCCAATAAACTCCATTTATCTACCGACCTGGACGCCACCATTGTTGTCGGTCATGTGATATTTTGGGTGACTTTCTCTGCTCCAACACCACATTGGGCTGAATCTTTATGGAAATGCTAATGAAGTCCATTCCTCCATAGACTTCCATTAGTCAGAGAGTCCAGGTGTGTGATTAGAACTGAGGAATTCTATTGTATACCACAGGCTGTATGATAAGGAGTCACGTTGTTTCTCTAGTAGACTGGGCTAATAATAAAGTTAGAACGCATACAAATGCTAATATGAAGCTGCCTAAAACATTAGAAATACTTAAAATATAAAAAAATGAAAGAGCACAATATTATAAGATACATATTTTCAATTTGATGTTAAATTAAAAAAAAAATGGTGGAAATTCTGCCTTAGAATTTATGGCAGTCTATTCTTTGAATGTGTGGTCACTGTATACTTCAATAAATAAACAGCCTCATTTCGACCGTGCTGCCCTAATCTTGAAATTGCCCCAGAGTAAAAGACTACATCCATAACGTTGTGTTGTTGACGGTTGACAACCACAATAAATCCTTAAACACCATGAAACACAGCCTTTAATAAAAATCTTTAACACCTTAATAACCATGTTTTAAAACATATGTTTTTTTTACATTTTTATTGTGACTTTCTCACTTGTATTATACATTCCATTATTTGACCTTAAATGTTAATTAATTGAAATGAATAAATTGGATTGAAATGTAATATTTGTTCATTCACAATGTCTCGCTGCTTTCACACACTTACTAAGTATTTCATAAATAAATGTCTTCCTTGGAGTTAAAAATGTTGAACGGGTCAATTCTCTTTTAATGATTTATAATGGCTTCATAAAAGACATCGTGAAGGTTTTTTTCCCCTCTGTACTTTCTTACTCAAGGGTTTGATGCATCTGTAGCTAATATTTGATGTAGTCGAGGTGGGGTTTAGAACTAAATTATAAAGCAGACACTTTGAAACATCTCAAACCTGAATTGGATTCACCTGCTTTAGTGTTTTTACTACAATGGATGATTATATTAGACTACAGGGTAAGGGATGACTCTAGGGTTTCGAGAAAAACTCATTTCTGTATAGACATTTTTGCTATCACAGTGAAGGACTCTGTAGTCAGTGCTAGACTGAGGATGAAAAGGTGGCCCTGGCACTCTATTTACGGAGCAATGCTGGCCAGCGGCGCACTGGTCATTTGCCCAGTGTGCCAGATTTAGCTATATGGTAGGCTTAGTCCTGATCACAATAATTATTAGACTTGTGCACATAGACCAAACATTATTTTTGGTCCATTGGTTTTTGGACAACTAATTTAATTTCTAGCCCTTTTGGTTTGGCCGAAATTCTGAGGACTTTCCTCAATCGGAAACGCAATTCAGTGTCTCTCACAAATGATCTCTCATGTTCTCTGTCAATGTCTCCCTACCTTCTCCATGTCTGTATTTCTCCTTCATTCTGTTTTTGTTCACAGTTTCTCCTGTCTTCTTCTAACACTTCTCTTTCTCCGTTGACAGTTTAAAACTATTACCGTATTGGCTCGGATATAGGCCGCCCCCGTATATAGGCCGCACCCTAAAAGTTTGGTGCTTTTTTAAAGAAAAAGTTTTTTTCTTTAAAAAAGCACCAAAAAAACATGCTGCCACTCTCTTCCCCCCCCGAGATATGCTGCCACTCTGTCTCTCCCCCCCCGAGATATGCTGCCACTGTCCTCCTCCCCCCCGAGATGTGCTGCCACTGTCCTCCTCCTCCCCCCCGAGATATGCTGCCACTATCCTCCCCCCCCCGAGATATGCTGCCACTGTCCTCCTCCCCCCCCCGAGATATGCTGCCACTCTGCCCCCCCCCCCGACTTACCAGAGGAGACTCCCGGGTGTCTTGCGGGGCCGGCGGGGGACATCTACGCAATACGCGTATACAACTTCCGGTGCCGGCACTCAGCTGATGTGGGGGCAGAGGTAAAACGCATCGTGCGGACGGTCACCGGCTGCGGCGATGCAGGTAAACAACCTCCGCAGCCGGTGACCGTCCGCACGATGCGCTTAGACAACCTCCCGTGCCGGCACCCCCCCCCCCCGTGGAAAGTGCAGGGGAGGCTGTCTAAGCGTATCGGGGAGTAGGATGCAGGTCCCCTGCACTGTTGCGGGGGATCTGTATCCTAACCCCGCTGCCTGCCCAGCGCCCAGGACTGCATGTCCCGGGCGTCGGGCGCTAGACCCCGAATATAGGCCGCACCCCCAGTTTAAAGACTTAAAGTGGGGGAAAAAAGTGCGGCCTATATTCGAGCCAATACGGTATGTACGAAACAATGTCAGCCAGTGGCCAACTGGACATTTGCCCTGTGTGCCACATGGACAGTCCTGGCCTACCCTTGGTGGCATCCTCTACCCCCCTTTTTTATAAACCTCCCCATTATTTGTGAATAACAATAAATAATCATTACTTTAATAAACAATTAGCTAGATCTTAACTATAATTTCCATGACATCTGCATTTGTCTAGTCTTAAGACAAATAGCAAAGTACAAATAATACGTAATGGGTCTTATGGTACAAACATCTTTTTTTCCAGACTAAAAACGTTTAATTTCACCATGATGCGACAACAACAACAAAATTACAGATCAAATACAATTTGCTTTGCAAAGGAAACTTTTTGGAGTTGAAAACTTTTGGAGTGACAAATGTTAAATATAAAGATGAAGAACTATGGGTAACCATGGAAACAAGGGTTCTAAGAACATGTGCTAAGAAAACAAATTGCAAGATTTCTATATAAAATACTGGGGAAAAAAAGAAAATGTATCATAAACTTTGTTTATGTCTTGATATCATGTTTAGATATAGTGGGAATTGTCGTAAGGCGTAAAGAAGTGGATATTAAAATGGAAAACGTTATAATCAACGCTGAATAGTTGACAAGATGGCAGCACAGGCCCCAGAAGTAAATTTGTCAGGTATTGATTTTACAGCCCACACTTATTGCAACTTCTACAAAAAGGCTCTTTTTTTTCTTTTTCTCAGCAAAAATCAATTCAAAGAAATTTTAAATTAATAAAAGCTTACATGTTTTTTTATCTCAAAAGTTAAGAATGACAGGATTAATAATAATATAATAAATACTATTATTATTATAATAACAATATTTAACATTTTCAAGAGTCTTTGAAAGTATTTGAAGAAAATAAAGGATCTTAACAAACAAAATTTACCAAAATTGATTTTTATTTTAGTCAATAGAACAGTCATATCAAAACGTATTCAATATGGCTGCCTTTTATTTTTAGGGATACCTAAGTTTCCAGTGTGACTGTCCATCGGTGTTACCAAGATTTTGGTAATCCAAGGCTAGCATGTCGGTGTCCTATAGAAAGCAACTGGGATCAATCCTGAACCCAACCGCTGGTGCAGAATATTTTGAAACTCAGGACTGATGTGTCATTGATTGTAGATTTCAATAAGTAGCTGTTAATGTATTTCACTTTTTAGCGTTTATGTTTCCATTAGACTTGGGCACCAGGGGGCTCTTCGTGTTCGTCTTCGTGCTCGTCTTCGGGGAAAAAAAAATCTTCGTATTCCGCGAATATTCGCCCGTTCCTGTCTTCTCTTCGGGCGAATATTCGCGGACATTCTTCGTGCTCGTTTAATCTTCGTTTTCCTCCTGGTTGCCTAGCAGGGGTTAATACGGGGTTAATAACACATCACAGCAGCAGCAGCTGCCGTGAAGGTACGTGTGTGCAGCTCTATTGGTCGTTTCGGCAGGGGGCTGGTCTGGCATCAACGAGTGAATTGCAGAACTGCAGAATGCACTTCATTCGTTGATGGCAGGCGAGCCCCCTGCCGAAACGACCAATAGAGTTGCACACACATACCGAGGTGTACTGTCCATAGATGTTTAATAAAAGAATAGGGAATATTTTACATTTTTAAATTGATTTTGGACCACTTTACATGCCTAACATTTGCTACCTATTTACAATGGCATACTTTGCAACAACCCAACTTACTTATTGGACAGGACTGGAAAATAGCAGGACTGTCCACCAAAATCTTGGGTGTGTTGGCAGGTATGCTGATGGAAAAATGTTGGACAAGAACTAAAAAATAGCTTAGGGTTAATGTACGGTTATGTTTAAGATTAGTAGCAGTGCACTGGTTTGGTTAAAGATGGATTATGTCTAAATAATAATAATTAAATTTTAATGTTTTTTTTTAAAAAAAAATAGGGGTTTATTTAAATGTATTTTAAAGTTAGATTTATTATTTAGTACTTGATTATATTTATTAAATGTTTATAGTAGCGTTACCTACCGAGCTATAACTACCTATGTGTATTTGCATTTTGCATACCTAGTTTAGCTAAATTAGATGGGACAGGACTGGAAAAAAGCAGGACTGTCCCTGAAAAAGTTGGGTCTGTTGGCAGGTATGTGGATGGAAAAATGTTATAGGGTGAAGTGTGAGTTATAGTGTTAATGTAATGCTATTAGTGAGTGAAGGCCAGGGCAAATAACAAGGAAAAGGTCCTTGTGTTTTGTGCATTGTAAGTGTGTGTGTATGTGTGTTATGTGTGATGTCACTGTGTGTTATATGTGTTATATGTGTTATTGTGTGTGTTATGTTTGGTTGGTTGTGTATCAGAAGGAAAATAATGAAATGGAAAAGGAAATGGGAAAGGCAAATGAGTGGGCAATTGGCGACCCGCTCACCTGTTTCACCCCAGGGCAAAGCACCCAAACACTGTCAGTCTTAGACGTTTGGCAGCAGACTTCCAGAGCTCAGACACAAGGCCCTAGCGTAAGCTGGCCACTCCGGCGGAGGTAGCAGGCGTTGCCACACCGCAAACAGAGGCAGCCAGGGGGGAGAAACTGCCCTTACCATTAGGGACATTTTGGGCATGACTCTAGCCAGGAAGCGAACTGGCAGAGAAGAGATGCTGGCACCACCACCAGCAGCAGCATTGAAAAGGCGAATGAGTGGGCAATTGGCGACCCACTCACCTGTTTCACCCCAGGGCAAAGCACCCAAACACTGTCAGTCTTAGACGTTTGGCAGCAGACTTCCAGAGCTCAGACACAAGGCCCTAGCGTAAGCTGGCCACTCCGGCGGAGGTAGCAGGCGTTGCCACACCGCAGACAGAGGCAGCCAGGGGGGAGAAACTGCCCTTACAATTAGGGACATTTTGGGCATGACTCTAGCCAGGAAGCGAACTGGCAGAGAAGAGATGCTGGCACCACCACCACCACCACCACCACCAGCAGCATTGAAAAATTGGAAAGGCGAATGAGAGGGCAATTGGCGACCCGCTCACCTGTTTCACCCCAGGGCAAAGCACCCAAACACTGTCAGTCTTAGACGTTTGGCAGCAGACTTCCAGAGCTCAGACACAAGGCCCTAGCGTAAGCTGGCCACTCCGGCGGAGGTAGCAGGCGTTGCCACACCGCAGACAGAGGCAGCCAGGGGGGAGAAACTGCCCTTACAATTAGGGACATTTGAGGCATGACACTAGCCAGGAAGCGAACTGGCAGAGAAGAGATGCTGGCACCACCACCAGCAGCAGCATTGAAAAGGCGAATGAGTGGGCAATTGGCGACCCACTCACCTGTTTCACCCCAGGGCAAAGCACCCAAACACTGTCAGTCTTAGACGTTTGGCAGCAGACTTCCAGAGCTCAGACACAAGGCCCTAGCGTAAGCTGGCCACTCCGGCGGAGGTAGCAGGCGTTGCCACACCGCAGACAGAGGCAGCCAGGGGGGAGAAACTGCCCTTACAATTAGGGACATTTTGGGCATGACTCTAGCCAGGAAGCGAACTGGCAGAGAAGAGATGCTGGCACCACCACCACCACCACCACCACCAGCAGCATTGAAAAATTGGAAAGGCGAATGAGAGGGCAATTGGCGACCCGCTCACCTGTTTCACCCCAGGGCAAAGCACCCAAACACTGTCAGTCTTAGACGTTTGGCAGCAGACTTCCAGAGCTCAGACACAAGGCCCTAGCGTAAGCTGGCCACTCCGGCGGAGGTAGCAGGCGTTGCCACACCGCAGACAGAGGCAGCCAGGGGGGAGAAACTGCCCTTACAATTAGGGACATTTGAGGCATGACACTAGCCAGGAAGCGAACTGGCAGAGAAGAGATGCTGGCACCACCACCAGCAGCAGCATTGAAAAGGCGAATGAGTGGGCAATTGGCGACCCACTCACCTGTTTCACCCCAGGGCAAAGCACCCAAACACTGTCAGTCTTAGACGTTTGGCAGCAGACTTCCAGAGCTCAGACACAAGGCCCTAGCGTAAGCTGGCCACTCCGGCGGAGGTAGCAGGCGTTGCCACACCGCAGACAGAGGCAGCCAGGGGGGAGAAACTGCCCTTACAATTAGGGACATTTTGGGCATGACTCTAGCCAGGAAGCGAACTGGCAGAGAAGAGATGCTGGCACCACCACCACCACCACCACCACCAGCAGCATTGAAAAATTGGAAAGGCGAATGAGAGGGCAATTGGCGACCCGCTCACCTGTTTCACCCCAGGGCAAAGCACCCAAACACTGTCAGTCTTAGACGTTTGGCAGCAGACTTCCAGAGCTCAGACACAAGGCCCTAGCGTAAGCTGGCCACTCCGGCGGAGGTAGCAGGCGTTGCCACACCGCAGACAGAGGCAGCCAGGGGGGAGAAACTGCCCTTACAATTAGGGACATTTGAGGCATGACACTAGCCAGGAAGCGAACTGGCAGAGAAGAGATGCTGGCACCACCACCAGCAGCAGCATTGAAAAGGCGAATGAGTGGGCAATTGGCGACCCACTCACCTGTTTCACCCCAGGGCAAAGCACCCAAACACTGTCAGTCTTAGACGTTTGGCAGCAGACTTCCAGAGCTCAGACACAAGGCCCTAGCGTAAGCTGGCCACTCCGGCGGAGGTAGCAGGCGTTGCCACACCGCAAACAGAGGCAGCCAGGGGGGAGAAACTGCCCTTACCATTAGGGACATTTTGGGCATGACTCTAGCCAGGAAGCGAACTGGCAGAGAAGAGATGCTGGCACCACCACCAGCAGCAGCATTGAAAAGGCGAATGAGTGGGCAATTGGCGACCCACTCACCTGTTTCACCCCAGGGCAAAGCACCCAAACACTGTCAGTCTTAGACGTTTGGCAGCAGACTTCCAGAGCTCAGACACAAGGCCCTAGCGTAAGCTGGCCACTCCGGCGGAGGTAGCAGGCGTTGCCACACCGCAGACAGAGGCAGCCAGGGGGGAGAAACTGCCCTTACAATTAGGGACATTTTGGGCATGACTCTAGCCAGGAAGCGAACTGGCAGAGAAGAGATGCTGGCACCACCACCACCACCACCACCACCACCAGCAGCATTGAAAAATTGGAAAGGCGAATGAGAGGGCAATTGGCGACCCGCTCACCTGTTTCACCCCAGGGCAAAGCACCCAAACACTGTCAGTCTTAGACGTTTGGCAGCAGACTTCCAGAGCTCAGACACAAGGCCCTAGCGTAAGCTGGCCACTCCGGCGGAGGTAGCAGGCGTTGCCACACCGCAAACAGACGCAGCCAGAGGGGAGAAACTGCCCTTACCACTAGGGACATTTTGGGCATGACTCTAGCCAGGAAGCGAACTGGCAGAGAAGAGATGCTGGCACCACCACCACCACCAGCAGCAGCATTGAAAAATGGGAAAGGCGAATGAGTGGGCAATTGGCGACCCACTCACCTGTTTCACCCCAGGGCAAAGCACCCAAACACTGTCAGTCTTAAACGTTTGGCAGCAGACTTCCAGAGCTCAGACACAAGGCCCTAGCGTAAGCTGGCCACTCCGGCGGAGGTAGCAGGCGTTGCCACACCGCAGACAGAGGCAGCCAGGGGGGAGAAACTGCCCTTACCATTAGGGACATTTGATTCATGACACTAGCCAGGAAGCGAACTGGCATCGAAGAGACACTGGCACCACCACCAGCAGCAGCAGCAGCAGAATTGGGAAAGGCGAATGAGTGGGCAATTGGCGACCCACTCACCTGTTTCACCCCAGAGCAAAGCATCCAAACACTGTCAGTCCTTGGCGTTTGGGAGCGGACTTCCAGAGCTCAGACACAAGGCCCTAGCGTAAGCTGGCTACATTGGCGGAGGTAGCAGGCGTTGCCACACCGCAGCAAGTGCAACCAGGGGGGAGAAACTGCCCTTACCATAAGGGACATTTGAGGCATGACACTAGCCAGGAAGCGAACTGGCAGAGAAGAGACACTGGCACCACCACCAGCAGCAGCAGCAGCAGCATTGGAAAAGGCGAATGAGTGGGCAATTGACGACCCGCTCACCTGTTTCACCCCAGGGCAAAGCATCCAAAAACTGTCAGTCCTTGGCGTTTGGGAGCGGACTTCCAGAACTCAGACACAAGGCCCTAGCGTAAGCTGGCTACACCGGCGGAGGTAGCAGGCGTTGCCACACCGCAACAAGTGCAACCAGGGGGGAGAAACTACCCTTACCATCAGGGACATTCGAGGCATGACACTAGCCAGGAAGCGAACTGGCATTGAAGAGAGACACTGGCACCACCACCAGCAGCAGCAGAATTGGGAAAGGCGAATGAGTGGGCAATTGACGACCCGCTCACCTGTTTCACCCCAGGGCAAAGCATCCAAGCACTGTCAGTCCTTGGCGTTTGGGAGCAGACCTACAGAACTCAGACACAAGGCCCTAGCATAAGCTAGCTACACCGGCGGAGGTAGCAGGCGTTGCCACACCGCAGCAAGTGCAACCAGGGGGGAGAAACTACCCTTTCCATTAGGGACATCTGAGGCATGATTTCAGCCAGGAAGCGAACTGGCAAAAGATACTGGCACCACCACCAGCAGCAGCGTTGGAAACGGAAAAAGGTGAATGAGTGGGCAATTGACGACCCACTCACCTGTTTCACCCCAGGGCAAAGCATCCAAAGACTGTCAGTCCTAGGCGTTTGGGAGCGGACTTACAGAGCTCAGACACTAGGCCCTAGCGTAAATTGGCTACACCAGCGGAGGTAGCAGGCATTGCCACACCGCAGCAAGTGCAACCAGGGGGAGAAACTACCTTAAACATTAGAGAGAAAAAATTTAACTTTCCAAGCTAAGAGCTGGGTAACCCAATTTGGGCAGATTGAATTTAAGAAAGGCAATCTGCTCCATCAGATGAGGTGCCATGCGTGAGCGCTGTGGACTCAGTATGTTTCCAGTCATAGAAAACACGCGCTCACTTTGAACAGTGGTTGGCGGACATGATAGAAGCTGCTGCGCAACCCATGAGAGTGCAGGCCACACACTCTTCTTTTCATCCCAGTAGCTAAGAGGATCAACATTAGGAGCAGAAGGAACTTCACAGAGGTAAAGTTTGACCATTTCAGCAGCACTACTCTCCTTTCTGCTGCTAGCTCTGTCAGATGGTCCAACTATACTGCCAAGTGCCTCTTCCCAAAACGCAGCTGCTCCACTCAGCTGTGTTGTGCTGCTTGTGGCACTGCTGCTGATGCTGCTGCTAGGGGTAGCAGACCACATCATCTCTTCCTCCTCCTGCACCTCACCCTCCTCGGACAGCATTCCCATTTTACGCTGCCAGTCACGCACCTTGTTGACCAATTGCTCCCGGTAGCTACTGAGAACATTGAATTTCAAAGCTAGCTTTCCCTTAATTCTTGGATCACAAAGGCACGCTAGCATCATTTCGGGACTCTCTTCCATTCGCTTGCGAAGGTGTACTTTTAGCAGATCCTTCAGCTTCCTGACTATGGCTGCTACGTCAGGATGTAGAGTGCCACCTTGAACAGCCTCACGGTTTCCAAGGAACACATCCATCTTGCTGCCTAGATGGGAGAACACTGGGATTACCTGGGCCAGACTGGCAGTGTTTGAGCTTAAATTTTCTGTGGCATCCCTGAATGGTTTAAGGACTGCCACTAGCTGGGCGATCACTGTCCAATCCTCCCTATTCAATGGAGAGGTAATCCCAATATTGTGCTCTGAGGCAAGATTATGGATTGCCCTCTGCTGCTCCAAAATCCTCTCTAGCATGTCTAACGTGGAGTTCCACCGTGTACTGACATCCTGACGTAGGCAGTGTACGGGAAGACCTGACCTCTCTTGCTCTTCCCTCAAAAGTTGGCTAGCCTTAACACTATGGTGAAAGTGCCCAGCGATCTTTCTGCAGCGGGACAGAACTACTGCTGCCACATTAGTTCCTTCTGACATTGCTGCCTTCACTACAAGATGGATGATGTGGGCTGCACAGCGCACACCAACAATATGACCATCTCGCAGCGCTTTCACCATATTGGCACCTCCGTCAGTTACCACAAAACCAACTTCAACATTGGTGCCCGCCTCTGCTCCCACCCAAAGGCTAAACATTTTCCTAATCGCATGCAGAATATTTTGGGAAGTGTGCTTTTCATCCATCACTTCTGCATGGAGAAGGAATGATCGGTAGCCTGCTGCAGCAACTTCCTTAGACACACCGGGCTGCCACCAGTGTGCTGTCAAAGAAAGAAAGGCATGCTGGGCGCTAGGTGCACTCCACAAATCTGTAGTGAAATGAACACACTGACCAGCAGCCTTGGAAAGCTCCTCTTTCACTGCTGCAACACAGGACCGATACAGCGAGGGGACAATGTTCCTGCTGAAAGTGGAACGTGACGGAACTGTGTATTGTGGAGCCACAGCCGCCATCAATTGTTTGAAAGGCTCCCCTTCAATCATGGAGAAGGATGCCCCTCCAACAGCAATGAACTGACCAATAAGTCGCGTTACTTTATTGGCCTGCTGTTTGGGCATCGTTCTCTTGGAGTGGAATGCCCCAAATTCTTCCAGGGTGGGCTGGGCATGCAGTGCTCCAACCTGCCTTGGTCTCTGGCTGCCAGCACTAGTTGCTGCTGCTGCTGCTGCTGCTATTGGCTCAGAAGAAGAAGCTGTTGGGGTTTTTCCACGGCCACCAGCTATGCTGCCTGCACTAAGTTTTACCTCTGCATCTTTCCCCAATAGCACAGCGTTGTGTTGAGTGCTGAGGTGATGCTTCATGCTAGCACTGGTAAAATGGCCAGACACTTTCCCTCTGCTTATTAGCTTCCCACAATGTTTGCACTTTCCATAGCGCCCTTCTTCAACATTTTCAAAGTGCTCCCAAATTGGGGCGCGCATAGCCTTGGAGTGTGCCTTGGGTGCTGCTCTTACTGCTCGGGGTGGATGAACAGAGGCAGAACTAGTGGTGGTGGGACTGGTGGTAACAGTACTGGCCATAGTGGGACTGCTAATTGCTTTAGATTTGCTAGGTTTTGCTGCTGCTGCTGGTGGTGGTGATGGTGATGATCGTAGCGGAGAAGGTGGAGGCTCAGGGGAAAATTGTGCACTAGTCATTTGGACACTGCTCCCTGAGGAATCTGATTCCTGACCACTCATCTCCTCTACTTCCTCTGGCTCATAGTCTAGCTCTTCATTAGCCAGATCGAATGGAATTCCTGCTAGGCTGGAGCTAAGACTGATATCGTCGTGAGACTCGTGACTAGTAGTAGTGCGAGCAGGAAGAATAGACTCTGCACTTGGCCTCTCAGTCTCAGGCTCCTCTGCTACCTCGCTAGGTGGAGTTCCACTATGTGTAGCCCTCTCTCTAACTGTCTTTACAAAAATTTTGTAAGGACTTGGTGGCTTGCTAGAGGTACTAGGAGGACATGGCGTGGCGGTACCAGTGGGAACAGTAGGCGCAGCACTAGTGGTGGTAGAGGCGGGGGTGGTGGTGGTGGTGGTTTTCCCTACAAAGGAATGAGATCGCTTTGGTTTGGGACCCCTCTGAGTCTTGCTGCTAATTTGGCTCTGCTTGGTACCTTGCATGCTGCTGGTGGATGGGGAAGATGCTGCTTGGGGCAAAAGGCACTTCTTTTTAGTCACTGGGCTGGTACTACTTGTGCTACCCTTTAACTTTGAACGTGCTTCTGGTGCTTTAGGCTTTCCGTAAAAAACCATAGAGCTTGTGGGCCTAGCCGCACTACTACTGCCTGCTTTTGGTGCCTTTCCTTTACTTGATGATCCTTCAAGCAATGCTTCCCCAAATGATAAGCGAGAGCTTGGCCTACTTGGCCGACTAGACTGACGCAAAGGCTGCATCTTAGAGCTGGTGGTGGTGCTGGTGGTGGTGCTGGTGGTGGTGGTGGTGGTGGTAGATGGAGCTTGTCCCTCCTTAGTCCCAAAAGGAGGATCCATTTCAAATTTTGTGTTGTGTGTGTAGTGTAGTGTAGTGTAGTGTAGTGTAGTGTTTAAAAAACTATAAAAAAAAAAATAAAAAAATAAAAATAAAAAAAAGGAAAAACGAATTAAAGACAAAAAAATTAGAGGAAGTTCTCTTCAGTGCTACTGCTTAAAAAGTAAAACTATGCACTACTGCACTGTGCTGTGTGCAATCTGCCAAAATCCTAAAGTTATTGAAATTATTAACTCAAGATTAACTATTTAATAACTAGCAGTATTTTATTTTTAATTTGAATTTACACGGGCCTAAGAGCTTAGCCTACCACTATGCTAGCCTAAAGCTATATTTCCTTACTATAAGTCTACCTCTAGGCAGACGCTCTCAAACCCACTAAGCTAAAGTGAGGTTAAATCAGATTCAGTATATGATTTATTAATTAATATTAAGTTATATAATATTAATAGATTAGAACTAATTTACTTATATATTATGTATTATAGATAGAAGAATATAGATTATGAATTAGAATTTAGAATTAGAATTACTTATATTATAGATTATGAATTAGAATATTATTATTTATAATATATTATAGATTAAGATTAAAGAAGATTAGAATTATTTTAGTACTACAGCTAGTAGCTTGAAGCTTTGCTTAGTACAGCTCGTCACAGTCAATTTTTCTTGAAAAGAATTAGAAATAAAATAAAATGTCACAGCAAAACAGTTATCTTCACTGCTTGCTGCACTCACTAGCCCAACAAGTTCACTTCACTGATGGACTGAGGTGAGCAAAACACTAAGGGTACTTTTAATAAAATTGAAATAAAATGTAAAATAAATGAGAAAATCTTTGCAAAACAGTTAACGTCACTGCTTGCTGATCAAAAAAAAACACAGCACTTATGCGGCTGCACTCACTAGCCCAACAAGTTCACTTCACTGATGGACTGAGGTGAGCAAAACAAATGAAATAAAATGAAAGATTAATTAAGAAAAATTGACTTGGTCTCTTACTGTTGCTAAAACAAAGCACAAACTATAGAGCTGCAGCGCCAGTACTAATAAGATTAGCTGAACTATACGCTAGTAGTAATTAATTAATATTATTACTTTTATTTATAGCTAATTTAATTAACTATTAAGATAAGAAAGAATTAGAGAATTATTGATATTACTGATTTTAGATTAGACACTAGTAGATGTTCTGAATGTCTACAGTACACTCTACACTAGTATACTATTACTAACTATAACTGACAAATATATATATAATTTTATAATGAATTCAATTATTAATTATATTAATTAATATTACTGATTTTAAATTAGACACTAGTAGATGAATGTCTACAGTACACTCTACACTAGTATACTATAGTATATATATATATGACTGACAAATATATATATATATATAATATTATAATGAACTATTAAATTATAGATTCTATTAAATTGTAATTTATAAATTCTATTTAATTTATTTAAGCAGGACAGGCAATAGGCACTAGTGCCAGCCCAGGGCAAGGGCACCCCAGTGCCACTGAGGCACTGGGTGCACTGTCAACTCAACAGCACTTACACTAAAGTTGATGACAAATTAATTTTAAAAAAATTAAATTAATCAAATTATTATTATTAAATATATTAATTAAGTAGCACTGAAGTGAGGATGAAGTACACAGTGAGAAATGGCAGGCTAAGGCTTACCAGTCTCACACAGAACAGAACAATCTCTCTCTGTAACGCTCGGATGCAGCACAGCAGTGTTGCCAAAGCAGTCACAGCGAAAAATGAATGGATCTCTCAGGCAAGCTCTGGTCTTATAAAGGCGCCTTCAGAATTCAAAAAACAGCAGCACAGGCATTGGACGAGACCCTTAGCGTTACGTCACAAGAGTGAGCTGATTGGACAGACGAGGATCAGCTCACTCCTGTTTGAAATTTTGGCGGTTGCGCGGCAAAAACGAAGACGATCACGAAGAATCTTCGAATCTTCGTGATTGTGAGTCTTCGTCTTCGCCTACGGTTTGCCGGCACTGTATTCTGTTCTACGTTCCTTCGGAACGAACAAAAAAACGGCCTCTTCGTGCTCGTTTTCATGTTCGCCCGAAGACGAATGCACAAGTCTAGTTTCCATACACTGAGCCATAAGTAACAATGGATCTTTCTAATATCGATAATAGATAAAGAGTAAACTTTATCAAGAAAATAAAAAAAGACAACTCAAAATGAATTCAAATTTAACTTTTATAGATTTTTTTTTAAAGAAAATTACCCCATATTACCCAACTACAAAAATGTTAGGAGGCAATCCCAAAATGTACAAGAAGTTTAACTGGGTAAGAGAATTAAAATAGTAACAATAGAGTACTGTCTGTTCCCTGGCAAAATAGACCCAGCTAAAACAAATCGGGTCTGGTTTTGGTAATTGAAAGCCCTGTATGGGCAGAGAAAGAGTGAACTGTGATCAGCAGCACTTACCCTCACTGGAGGTCTAGAGTTTTTTAATGTAAACATGTAAACCTTTAATGTACCCATAAAGCTAGACATTCAATAGAGCAAGACTTATTACGACCAATAAATCACTTAATGATCTGCAGCATCTCTCTGTAATAAAATATAACAATTATTGAATAATACATAGTTGCACAAAGGTAGGTGCACCAGAGATACAAGAAGGAAGGGTACCTGAAAGAAGCCGTAAGCATCTTATGCCTAGGTTGTGTGCTTTTTGGTCTAATTATGGCTTACAACCTCCACCATACATGTGTCTACCCTACAATATGTTGTGTACTGCCACTTCCGTGATCTTTGTGTTCAATCTGCATGTATGTACGTATTATGGGGATCTTTTTCTAGATAAATGCAGAATCTATTATCACCAGAAAACAACCAGACCAAAACTCCCTTGAGGAAAAAAAAAAAATCTCAACAGCACATTTATCATTAACAACTCTAAGCTCAAGTATGTCTGCGTTCCGATGATTAACACGTGAGACAATGTATTTAGAGCCAAAACATCATTTCAAAACATGTAAACAGGAACCCTGATGTACCATGAACGCTATACATCTATGTATATATATATATATATATATATATATATATATATATATATATATATTACCCTGTATTCCTTATTTTAAAATAAATGCAGAGTTAGAATATTTTGGTTTGCATTATTTCCATATCATAGCCCATGAATCAAGGTAGCAGAAGGCCTGTCAAGTTGACATAACATTTGTAAAGAAAGAAAGAATATATGTGTATTGAAAAAGAAGAAGGTGAATGTAGCCATTAGGAGGATCACTGAGCTGTAAAAATTGTGGGAGGACAGGGGAGTGCGAAATAGGTTTACAAATGGGAGTATAGACAGGTCCGCTCAAACATCACATTATCGTCACTGCCAACATGATATTATAGCGGGTACATTTTTCAAAGATACGTTTCTGAGATGAAACAAGTAAGTGTTTCTCTCTTCTTTCCCGAATTAAACATGTCATGCCAGTGTGCGGATTGTTTATCAGGCAATATGTTTTGGGGTTTTTTTTGTTATTTTGTTGTTTTTTTTTGTATCTCTGAGGACAGTTCATTTATTAGTGTGTCTACTTTTGAAGTCTTGAACCTGTATTTTTTAAGCCAAATCTAGAGATTCATTTCAAGGTTTTCTGGTGTCCTGTTATTTAAATGCTAATAACACGTTTTCTTATTCGCAAAGAGATAAGTATATAGCTTTCGCAATTGCTTTTTTTTTTTTTCCTGGTATAGAGTATTATTTTACAGGATCGCTTCATGTGACACCGCAATATAATTTTACTCTATCGTCAGCTGAGCCTAAGCGCATACTTTCTGTGTGTTGTATCCTAAAATCTGGAAAACATAATAACTTATGTAGAATTCATTTTATTTTGTTAATCTTTATTGATCAATTAATATAGTTTGGTAAGCAAGAAAAGACTTACAAAAACCGAAGGTGAGGAGGATGCCGATCGACTGAGGTTACGATCTAGATTGCAAAATGAATATGATAAAGTGTGATACTAAGTATCGTGGCACAAAGTTTAACCCCTTAATGACAAAGCCTGTACATGTACGGGCTCAAAATGCATTGTTTTCAATGGGTTTAGATAGTTTAGATTTCAATGGGTTAAAAAACAAAGAGCTGTGCTCTCTTACCAATGATACAGAGAAAATAACATTCTCCGAAGAATACCTTAAAACTATTCAAAGGAGGTTCTGTTATGAATAACAAAAATTCCATACAAGTCAATCTCTTCATTGTCCTGCTGTTTCATTATCTCTCTACATTTTGAAAACAGTCCAAGAAAAAAAACAAAAAAAACCAATTTAGCTACTTAGGGGATTGTGGAAAAAAAATGACTACAAAGCTAGTCCTCAAAAAATAAATCTGATGAAGCAAACAAAGGTCCGCGTGATGCATCTTAACGTTCAAATTTTCTTTGAAGTAACAAGTCGTGGATGCCAAACCCCCACTTATCCAATCAAAACAAGAATGTATTTTAATTTCGCCCAAATGTTGTGTCTTGGTAATTTAATAAAACAGGTGGAAGCGGATAGAATGCGCATTAAGGAAGTCACCGTGTAGGACTGTTTCCAAAGCAAGTCGGTGATAATGCTCACTTCCCGCGGTTTTTCTCTCCATCATTTCTACAGACATAGAGCTAAATTGCTAAAAATCTCCTGCTTAGGACCTATTATTTCCAGTGGGCTATGACAGTAATGGAGCTAGAATTGAATTCTCTTCGTCTGAAACAGGTGTGTCAAAACAAAGCTCTCCGTCATTTCCAGAATAACACATGGAGGAGATTGGCTTTGTGCCTACCTGCTTTTGAACTGATTCGTTGTTAGCTGATTTTTGTCAGTAAAAAAATACCATCCGTAGGAAAGTAAGAAAAAATTTAATTTGCAGTTGTTCTATTTTTTTTATCATTTATTAATTACAGTGTCTTGCTTATTCATGTTTATAACATTTATTATATATGTTATAATTCGTATAACATTTTAGAATGGTAATTGGAACATTCTTTTTTTAAATTAAACAATAAGAATATGAAAATTTAACAGTTCTCTTGTCTTGTCTTCTCCATACAGCAATAAAAAAAATAACAAAAAATGTTTTTTCTAATGCTACTCCAAGGCCTACATTTTATAGATTGACTCGAATGATTCTAGAACAGTGGAAACCACAAAGGAACATCTCAAAATAAGCTAAAATTATCATTATTTTTCAGATTGTCTTTACACAAACCCTTTTTTAAGTGTTCCTTTTGACTCATATACTAAGTTGAAGTTTTTCGGAAGAACCCCGCATTAGAACCCCGCAAATGGCCCGCGGGACATGCTGCTTGGGAAGGTGGAGTGGCCTGGACAATATTCACCCTGTGGTTTCTAGTTATGCCCCTCGTGTGTTAGCTGCAATCACACATAATACCACTAGCATTACACGGATTGTAGGGAGTATTTACACACCGAATGGGTCCTTTATGTGCTCCTTTAATGTTACACATTTCCTTTTGGTGAACGTTTGTAGGACCGGACTGGGTAAGGCTGACTCAACATATAGCCTTCCAAATGTAGTTTGAGACACTATATTAATGGAGCATTTGGATGGACTGAACTCCGTGAGGACCTATCAATGTTACCACCCCATAGCTTTATAAGGGTTAAGGATTTTTCATCCTCTATGGGTTACTTAGATATCTGGCCGTTAGAACAGCTTTGTTTGTTTGTTACAAAATAAAATGGATATTTCACTGCATTTATATGATTGGTTGGTTGATTGTTGTAACACATCAAACACAACACCTTTTGGTCTATTCACCAAAGATGAAGGTGAATATGAATTGACAGTCTATGCGAGTTTGTTTAATGGAGGCATGGTGTCATGCTGGCCAAATGTTTCAAGACACATATACATTTCACATATTGCTAACCAGCATATGGAAAGTGCTTCCCTGCGGTGTGTGAGATAAACAAAGAGAATGGAACCATACGTAGTGCAGCGGGCAGCATTTTACACGTGTTGGTGAGCAACGTGTGTAATGTATGTGTCCTGGAAGAACGTTTATGTCAATAGGCCAACCCTAGACAGAACCCCACATATTTTCTTCCACTCACAGCCAGTTTAAAATAGCCCGATGAGGAGGTATATAACCAACCATGCCTTCTTCCCCTTCCATCCGCTGTGATAAGTTGATTTTAACCCCTTAGCCCCTACATGTACAGACTCAAAATGCATTGTTTTCAATGGTTTTAGGGACCGCCCATTGTCCTTAAGGGGTTAAATTACGAAAGCCAAACTAATTTCTGAAGGGCGGTCTACAAAGAAAAACTGAAAAAATGTTCTATCCTACTAGGGACTTGAATGATGAGAAATAAAGATTTAATGGTGTAAAAAATGAATAAATTAGTTTCTGATGAAGTATTACAAAAAAATCATCTAAGTCAACTGACTGCATCAAAGTGCAACGTTACAAGCTGCTCTGAGTCGTGTTCCACTGGAACTGTTACACTTCAGCCTCTTTAAAAGGCCTTGTTACATTTAATGTTTGGAACAGTATATATTTTCTTTAATCATTTAGTATTTTTTTTTTTTTTGCAATCTGTGCTATGAAGGGTTTTTGTTACAGACGCATTAGGCTATTAAGTTAATGTCAGACATGATCTGCTTTCTTTATTCTGAAATGTCTCATAACAGAAGGTATACTGCAAAAACTCGCATTAGTGAAGAAACATTACTTTTTCAGCATATGCTTCCATTTTATTGAAAAGCACAGATTTCTATGGAAAACAACCAAAATTAAATGTGAATGTTTTATTCTATTATATATATATATATATACGATGTCAAAAAATAGAGTATTGCAGAGTATGCGGTGATACC
The DNA here is from genome assembly GCA_023333645.1 of Sceloporus occidentalis. Lineage (NCBI taxonomy): Eukaryota > Metazoa > Chordata > Lepidosauria > Squamata > Phrynosomatidae > Sceloporus > Sceloporus occidentalis. The sequence continues at coordinate 1,233,666 of JALMGF010000083.1, forward strand.
TTTTTTATTGGACTAACATAATATTAAAAAGACAAGCTTTCGAGAGTTATCCTCCCTTCATCAGGTCTGAAGCAATACTAATCAACATGATAGAGGTTACAACTTAAAACAAGAGATGGTATAAGAGAAGGGGGGGTTGAGTGGGGTGTCGTAAATAATAGGTCTGGAGGTGAGAAATGCACCCCACTCAACCCCCCCTTCTCTTATACCATCTCTTGTTTTAAGTTGTAACCTCTATCATGTTGATTAGTATTGCTTCAGACCTGATGAAGGGAGGATAACTCTCGAAAGCTTGTCTTTTTAATATTATGTTAGTCCAATAAAAAAGGTATCACCGCATACTCTGCAATACTCTATTTTTTGACATTGTGTCTACTGGACTAATACGGCTTCACCCTTTTACATTATATATATATATATATATATATATATATATATATTATATATTTATTTTATTTTATTATTTTAATGAACGCAAAATGTTAACATATTTTGTTATTAGACTGTAATCATTGAAAAGTTAAAAATAAAGTATAAAAATCAACCAAAACAACTTTCCGACCCTAATAAACTTGTATGTATTTTGAACAACAGTTTTTAGAATCCTAAAATATGTAGTGTTAATCCTTTACCTCTATTCAATTAAACATATATATGTATCGGTTTGTCTTAGTCTGTCCATTCTAGTCTTATCATACCTCTTGAATATTTGTATTGTATGAAGCGCTGTGTAAATTGTTGGTGCTATATAAATTAAAGATGATAATAATAATAATAATAATAATAATAATAATAATTATTATTATTATTATTATTTATTTATTTTTTTTTATTATTTTTTTTAAGCTACAAATATAATTTCAATATAAGTATTAAAGTGATAAATTTTTCATTGAAACTATTCAATGTTTATGATGTTCCACAATTATTTCAAGCAAACGTTGAATAACCTTTTACTCGCGCAACAAAAATTAAAAAAAAGAAGAAAGAAAAAACACAAAACCTCAGTGTCACGGATACTATTAAACAAGCATATCAAGAAAAATGTTACGCTTTCTGGTAGAGGTAGAGACTGTTCTCTAGGAAGATCAAAGAACTGAGACTGTTTGATTATGTAAAGTGCTGCCAAAAGTGGAGCTTCACTTAGATAAAAGAGGCGGTGTGTATCCATGTAGAACACGATGCCTCCGCTGTGATAGTAAGATAACCAAAAGAACTTTGCTGCATCCCGTTGGCTACAAAGTCTACATGATAGTCTCGTGATAATAAGAATGTTGGAAACCGACCATTAGTTTTTTTGTAATAATAATTTTAATATAATTACTGTTTTAAACTGCTTTATAGTAAATTGCAAAGATTAATATATGACTCTTTAAAAATATGTAAAATATTTACAAATATATTTCATTAAAGCTACAAACTATTTTACCTACCATTCTATCTATCATTCTATCTATCTATCTATCTATCTATCTATCTATCTATCTATCATTCTATCTATCTATCTATCTACCATTTTTATTATCTAAAAGTAAAATTTTTCATAATTTCATGGGAACTTATTTTAACCACTCTGGGGTTAACACGTATTGAATAAAAATCGCACATAATAAATTGTGTATCAATAGACTTGTGCACCTGAACCAGAAACGATTGGGGCAAATGTTGGTCCATCTGTTCATTTTTTTCTAGCCATTTCAATTTGGATGGAATTCAGAGAGCTTTTTCAATTTGGAAACCAAATTTGTTGTCACTCACCCTCATACTCTCTTACACTCTTACTCACATTCTTACTCACTCTTACCTTTTCTTCAAACCTTTTCTGTGCCTCTATCTCCTTCTACATAAATCCACTTAATTTATTCCAATTAACTCAACTGGTAAAATCCGTCAAAATTCAAATTTGTATGAATCTGCATGCTCAAGTAGTCCTGTGGCATTAACAGAAATACGAGATATATTCTCTCTCCTCGATATAGCGCACAGAATGCAGAAACCCAAAGCAGATATGCTCTCTGTCAACATTATTGAAAGATACTCATATTTGACAGACAATATTTCCTTTGTTAATTCTGAAGAACATGCCCGTAGAATAAACCATTTCTTTATGTTCCGTTTTGGAAGCAGTAATTGCTAAGACACACAATTCAAGAATGACTCGCTTAGATGATTTCAGAAGCCAAATGGCTTTAACCAATGCCCTTGACAATCAGTATATTAGGCACTTTCTGCCAATTATGTTCCAAGCCAGCTTTTGTACATGTCAATGTCTTACGTTCCTCACACAATTATTTGTGAATTCTATACTGAAAAGTAATGCGCAATGTGTTATTAGAAGTTGTGATACCTCTTCTTTATATACAGTGATCTTTTCTTCATATATGAAAAAAAAACCCCCTTTCTTATAATCTTCGATGGGGCTTAGACGGGAATGCTCATTGTCAAAGCAGGTGGACAATGAGTATAAATAGATGGCACTTCCGTCAATTTCTCTTCCGTCGGAGACCAAGACAAGTACTGTCCCAAAGACTGTCTTCTGGAAAACTGATGTCAAAGTGAAACGTTTTGGCCAATTAGGTCCTGTGCCAAACAATTCCTTTAGCTTACATAAAGTTCTATAGGGTTGATACAAAATAAAAGAAAATAACCTTAAATCTTAAATAGCTTGTGGATTAAGTCAACTGATCCATTGTTGTATTTTAAATGTTTTTACGGTAATGTGGCCCTGTAAGCCTAACTGTTACAAATCCAGCCTTGTAAACTTCTTCTTTAACCTCATTCTATATGACAGAAGTTCTTAAAAATGTAACAGTCAGTGGGTGCATTTAGCATGCATACGGAATCATTCCCCATATCTTTTAACTCCTTAATGACAAACCCCGTATATGTACGGGCTCAAAACACATTGTTTTCAATGGGTTTAGGGACCGCCCATTGTCCTTAAGGGGTTAATATTTTTTTATCGATGTCATGTTACCTTTATGCAGACAGTCAGGTTTTCCATTGATGCATTGTTAGGGGGGGGAATCACTGTAGGGAAATTTAAATAAAATACTTTTTGCACATGCTGTTTGATCGATGGGAATGTATGTTACTATGTGATACATTCCGGGCCTATTAAATGCAGAATTATTGGGGAGAATTCATCCAGTTTCTAAGACACCTTCTTGAACTTAGAAAATTGATTACAAAATCTCTATAGAAAATGTAGCACTTTTTTCCGCATGAAAAAAAGCTGTGTAAAGTACACTTATTTGATTATCTATATATAGAAAAAAAAGGTATTTTCCTGCATTAATTAGATTAATTAGCTTCTTTTCAAGAGTTGAAGAATTAAAAACATTTTGTGTTGAAATGTAAAACTTTGAAAATCCCAACTGAGTTTCCTCAAACGGTCGAGTAAGAACGGACTTGGGTATAAAATCACTCCCCATGTAATCAAGTTTAATATATTCTGACTCAATTTACATCTTCCACGTGACGTCATTTTTACGAAAAAAAGACTTAGAATGTACTTTTTGGGAAAGTTCTGGTTCAGTTGCTACTTCCACAGCGGTGTTTGGTATTTATTAACGGAATTACATTGGCTTAAAAGTTAAAATATTGCATTTGGGATGCACTAGGCAAGTAACGCTTGGCAGGCTTTTAAAAACGTGACATTTTACCCAGTATGAAGGAACAAGGGAGTAGGTAAGGAAACATGTAAACAGGTTGAGATTCTTGTGCCACAGCTGGAATTCCGATACTGTATTATATTGATGGATGGGACACATAATCACAGCAGATACCAAGCAGCAAGAGGAATTAACGACATCATTTATGCAAATGATGATGCCTTTCCTATCCTCTGTGCGGATATTACAAGCTACTTAACCTCCCATTGATGCATGCATTTATTCAGTATGTAGGGGCCATTATCCCGCTCTGAGCTTCACTATGTAGACAAGTGCTTTGCAACAGTAAGCACGTTTTATAAAACTGTATTTTATTTCAGACTTTGTTATATATTATTAATATTATTACTATTATTATTATTATTATTATTATTATTAAAGGTGTAATAATTTCAGCTTTGAAGGTGACATTCTCCTGACCCGTCTTTCTTATATCTCAGCATGTAATATATATGTTTAGAAACCATCTGATTTCCCTGTATATTTTTGGAAAAATTCTAGCTAGATAAAGAACACACCTTTCTGCATGAGTATATGAGAGAATAAATGTCATGGGCCAAACTCATAGGGTATTTTCAATAAGGTGTGAGAGCATGGTGGTTGGCAAAAGTCCAACTTAAGCCAACTCACAACTTCCATAAACTCCACTACAGGAGTCAAGTGGATTAAAATTCAAATGAGTTGACTTTATTGGTCGCTCATACGGACATTTAACTGATAGAACAGGGAGGCCAGTGGGATCTGCAGGGTAAGTTACGGCACCAGGAGTTTAACAGTCTGTACGAGCGACCCTATTGGTCGCCAGCAGGGGGCTCGTCTGCCATCAACCATTGGCAGACGAGCCCCCTGCTGACGACCAATAGAGTTGCTCATACGGACATTTAAACTCCTGGCGCCAGAGCTGCGTTAACCCCGTATTAACCGCTTAACCGGAAAAAATGAAAAAAAAACGAACACGAAGAATGTCGACGAATATTCGCCCGAAGAGAAGACAGGACCAGCCGAATATTCGCGGAATACGAAGATTTTTTCCCCCCGAAGATGAGCACGAAGACGAACACGAAGAGCCCCCTGGTGCCGAAGTCTAGTTATTACTGCATACAGCTCTGGGGGTTATTACTGTATACAGCTCTGGGGGGTTATTATTACTGTATACAGTGCTGGAGGTTATCACTGTATACAGCTCTGGAGGTTATTACTGTATACAGCGCTGGGGTTTACGATCAAAGACGATTGCTTTTTCTTCCATTTTAAAGTTCTCTTGTTCTCTTAGTGTATGTTCAAGAAAAGCAAAAAAAACACGTGATGATCCTCCACGACAATCACAATACATCATTTATTAGCCTTAGTAAAAGCTTGTCAATTTTATCTTAATACAAAAACTGCATATACAGACAATCTGTACATACTAAATAATTAACAATTCTAATAAAAAGTTAGTAATTTAGTGCTTTAGCCTATACATAGCAATAACTAAAGTGTATATGAAACTATGCAATGCATCTTACTCTCATAGAAATAAACTGTGCAATATAATTAAAATAAATGCCAGTGTTAATTAACGTGATTAAGCCGTTTAAAACATTAGAAAGAAGCAGAATATTTTTTTCACAGATCAAGTGACTGTATATTGCTCGGAATACACAGTAACAAAGGTGACTTGAGATTAAACAGATGGCCGACAAAACATATTTTTGCACTAAAGCTTTGCCAGACGAAAATAAACGCACTAATTTAATTAGAATGTTTTGTAGAATGTATGCAGTATATAGAACCGATGTATACGTCTATAGAATACAGCTATAGAATGGATCGATGCAAGGAGGATATGGTATATTTGGGGACTAAATCCCTCTCCCCACCACACACGTGGTAGGAGAAGAGGAAAGGAAGCTGTCACCCCCTACCTTGGTTAAGCGGGGGGTCTTAAGGACTTCCATTTCATTATTTTTTTTTAAATATTCATTTTTTTTATTAATTTTATTATGTTTTTTCAGGAGGATGGGGGATTCTTTAGTCCTTTTTGAGGATTCATGGTGAAATTTTGACGTTGCTTCCTACAAGAAAATTACGTATTAATGAATCCGCAAATTAATTTCAGTTTATGAAGTTCGAGTATTTTGGGGGTTTGCAAAGGCAAGTGGGCTTTAGCAAAGATTTAAAGTTGTGCTTTTGTCCCGCTCATGCAAGTTTTGTTTTTTTTGCTACAAACTCACATTTTAAGCAAACTTGCTCGTACTGGAAGCTTAGTGAATTGGCCCCAATGATTACTAGGAATATCCCACAGAGAACCCAAGGATATATATATGACATTGATATGGGTTCCCATTAACAGTTCCACTACTACGTTACTGATTAAATCTGATTAATCCTGATAAAACATATTTTTTTAAGTAAAGATGCAGATTTATATTGAGAATATTACTTTATGATTTTAGTGACCTAATAAGAAGACCATATTGTTGTGCTCTAAAAAAATACTTGACTACATAATTATTCATAGTAAATGTAATGCTAAAAATGAAAAGATATGGGGAATGAAAAAATTAATATTTTTTTTATTTTCGGGAAGTGACAAATTCATAAGTTTCTGGTATATTACCATTGTGTTGATGAATGGGGACTGTTAACGATACATAATATCTTAAGTCAGTTTTTGTGGATAAATATAAAATGTTGCTAAAAATGATTGCCCTTAAGAGCAAAATATATATCTTAACACTTAGATTTATTACTTTGTCATCACATCATCTTATGCAAAATGTACTTATAAAACTTCTCATTGATACTAAACACATTTTTCAAAATTCTGACATTATTGTTCTAATTCAAGCAATGGAAAATCAGTATTCCGTGGGGTTCACAAGTAGTCTTTATTTGAATATTTTAATGAATGCACAAAAATATGTTAAATAATACATTACTTTCTCAAAAAAAAAAAAAAGAAATAAAAAGTGACCCTTCTCTGCGTAACATGTTTTATGCAAATAACTTGAATGATTTTGTTTCCAAAAATATACCTTTACATTCTATTCAATATGCTTGACTTGCAACAATATTTATTGCCTATGTATATAATGTTATGCAAAAGAGCAATGGGCTTTTTTTTTTCCCTTTAACATTCCAAAAGGAAAGCAAAAAATGTAAATTATACCCACAGGGTGATTTCACGTGAAAATGTAAATAAATAAATAACTAAAGCTCCCGGTTATTGCATATATTACGGGATCATAAAATCGTACAGCTCTTTAGTTTGGAATTTTCCAAACATAATATGGCTAGATACAAGTTTATTTTCAGAAAATATTGTTTTGCAAACAACAGATGCATTTCTGGATAAAAAAATTAATAAAATTATGACGTTAATTGATATCTTCCCTACCTAAACTAGTGTATTTTAAGACAGCTATATACACAACATGAATTAGTTTGAAACATTGGTTCTATCAAAACCATAAAATGGGGTCTTCGTCTTCTTAAACAGTTCTGTTTGCCCAAACTGGATGGACGAAGTGGACTTTTGAGGTCATCTATTTTTCTAGCCACCTATTAATTTTGAGAAATAAGTTTGGACATAATCGACACAACGCCCTTTTATAGCAACTAGAAGGCATGTGAAAAACACTCAAAACTAATGTTGAAAAGGAAAAGGTACAGATGCCCAGACTGGCCATCAGGTTGGCCACTGGATGATAGCCCACATATTTACCCAACCTGCCACTCCACTGGCAGATCGGGTCTTGCAGTGTGTACCTGCTGGCTGGTTATGTGCATCTGCACCCTGTATAAAGAAGAATTGTGAGACCATGTGTATCCAGTTGTTGGTCCCATTCATGTTATTTTGAGGTGGTAAAGCAATGAATCCTGTCTATAACTATGATAAGTACCAGTCTACTAGATAAACACCATGACTCCTTATCATACGGTACAGACATCATTAGCATTGCCATAAAGCATCAGCTCAGTGTGGTGTTAGAGCAGGGGAAGTCACCCAAAATATCACATGACTGACAAAAATGGCGACCTCCAGGTCTGCAGATATAAGATGGTTATTTGAAAAAAAAATGAAATAAAACCAAGCTTTCTTTAATGCTAAACTTTATACAAAGTAAAATTCCTATTTTTCTCCTATAATAACTGATTTTTTTTCTTTCTGGTAAATTTCAGAAAATGAATAATTTCACATTAATTCAGGAAGGCCCACACGGGAATATTTTAAAAAAAAAATATCCAAATATCTTTAATGGACCCGCAAGAACAACATTTTTATGCTGCGTGTGTTTCTCAAGAACTTCTAAGATTCAGTCATTTTTATTCTTCATAAATGAATTTCTCCCACAAACACATGAATAGCAATATATATTTTCCTGTAAAAAAAAAAACAAACAACAAATTCTGTATCTCTAACCTGCAAGCGCATAAAGAATCCAATGAAATGTCTCTGATTGCAAAGATAAACCAATACTTCACATATCCCGCAGATACTGTTTTATGTACTCTTTTTACTCATAAGAAGAAGCTGTATTTGCACAGTATTTCAAATCAGTTGTCTACATGTAGTCTATACGATTACTTCAGCGGATAGAGAATTGAATGTGTGAAAGAAGTAATATCATATAGTTCATGCATAAGCTGCTTGGGAAAGGAAAAAATTATGATATGGACAAAATGTATGGTCTATGTATCTGTTTAAGGATACATTCTCTATCCCGTAATCTGGAAATACATTGCCACTACATTTCTATTCATTGTAATTTAGATTTTTGAAGGTTTTAGTAGCAAATCCGCCAATTGTATTTCATTCCAATACTCAGAGCAATGCTATATAAAACTACACACCAAAAGCCGGTTGGAGCACATTTGTTTTATATGATGCTGAACCAAAAGACAAGGGGGTCTATTTACTAAAGTGTGAGCACTGGTGTGATGGCAAAATATGGTAATTTGCAGCAGGCCCCTTGGTTAATAGGGGCTCCTTTCATTTTTTTTTCATATTTATTTATTTCCTTTTTTCTTTAAATATTGTGGAGGGTGATTTATTTTGCAAGATACAGATGAGGACATGATATTGCACTCACATACCCTCACCTGTAACTCCCAAGATTTAAAGTCACACTACATGCTACTGTAGTCAAGTCTCATCAGTCGAGTTAACTCTGATCTCGATATCTTAGTGAATAGACCCAAAATAGGCAATAATTAGAAAGGTTTGCATGCTAGCACATGTCTACAAGTATAAGCTATGGATTTCTAGAAATGGCTGTAGGCAGTGTCAAACTAAGTCACTTTTAAATTAATCAAATTTTCCACATTTTACACAGTCTCTATTGATTTCTCTTTTTTACACCAACTTTTCTTTTGAACCTTCTTAACTAATTGCCCCATTCTATACCACCACTACAGTCTGTGTCCTTAAGTAACATTTTTATCTAGTCCCAATACTGTGAATTTTTAAAGCCTAGTAGCCAGTTCACAATATTACACAGTAGAGTTACTACTAATCAAAAAAAGTGAGTTTTTGGCCAAGAGCAATCTATTTCATCTTCATATATACAAAATGTTCTTTTAGTTTAAAGAACCAGACAAGCACTAGGCGAGCAGCGTACATTTTTGTGTCCTAGACAATAATCATAAACATCTGATAGTACCGGCATAAAGGAAACACCACTAAAACCAAAAAGCTGGAAGTATTATTGATTAATTCTCTGAGAATGCTGCTATCATCAATATTTTCGGTGACATTAAAAAAGCAGAGCTATAACATAAAAATAGCTTTTTCCCAAAGCTTCGAAAATAAGTCTATGTCACCCAACCCTGACAATGCCGTTGTTAAAGTCATGAAGAATACGTTCAAAGATCATGTATCGCCGGTATTAAGGAAGTCATCCTAAATATTTGAGTGCTCCAGAGCCTACATATTGATTTACAAATGATAAAAAAAAGAAAAAAAGAGAAGAAAAAAAATGTCATTTGTCAAGTTCTGAAACAACACATTCTTTATGTGTGTGCCCACAGATCAAAGATATAAATGAAAACAATTCAAACTATGTCAGAACAACAGCCACAGGTGCAAGGATAATTTGCTGATTTTAAGTGATTTCACAAAATGATGAACAACTGTACTAGAGAAAGTCCAAAAATATTATAGAAAGAAAAATGAAACTGAAGCCGGTATCAATTCATCAAACGTAACCAGTGTTCGTTTAGCTTTCTGTTACCATTAAATGGTGCAACCTAATCGCAATTCTTCAAAATCTTTATTATTTAGAATATTGCAGTAACTGTTTCTGTTTCTATGGTATTTTTCTTAGAAAAATTCCAGAATGTACTGGACCTGTCCAGAACAATTGTAAATCACTGCATGTAGGTTTTTGCCTTCTTCTGGATAAACCACAGGTTGATCTCAATGGGCTTTTTTTTTAACATAACTTATAATGTTCCTATTTCAGAAGAACTGATGGCCCGATATGGTAAGTCCTTGCAGGAATACTTTTCACTTCCAGAATAAATCTGACGAGGTACATATAAAATAGGATCCTGGTACCAAACTTGAAAAATGGTCTGATCATCATTGCAAACAGTGGATTGGTGGAATCAACAGGAACATTTTATTAGATGATATGTGATATCTGTTCTCTAAACTCTGACTTTTACCCAAGAAACAGAGGTAGAGTTGGGCTCCAGCATTCCATCACTCTTTGTAAAAGAATATTATTAGCTTTCGAGATGTGATTTCCGAAATTCAGAGATTATTTTAGTGAATTCTACAATATCTAGGCAGAGGCATGATCTTTGATCAGCCCTTTCCTCACCGAGGTTTAACCCATTCCTGCCTGTTCTTTGCCCACTTCCAGCCATTGGTAGTCTAGCTTAGGCTACCCCCGCTGTTTAATCATTTATCCAACCGTCATCTATCCCATGAGACTCAGGTTTTACATGAAAAAGAAAACTTTGGCAATAGGAATACAAATTATGTAGCTCCTCTTTCTATTATATCGGTAGCACAGAAAGAACTCCGAGCAGATTGGGGCTTGTCACTTTATATTTTCACATTTTCATTTGAATTAATTATACTGAAAAACAAAATATCTTCCGTTACAGTTTTTTTTTTCTCTCCCCCTCATAGCATTTCTGAAATGTTTACTATCCTCTAAATGCTTCATCTGTTCCCTCTTGAAAATGAGGCATATATCTACCAACATGCAAGCGTTCTTCTGGAAAAGACTGAACATATGTCGAGGGCAGGAGCACATTAAGCCCTTAATGACAAAGCCCGTACATGTACAGGCTCAAAATGCATTGTTTTCAATGGGTTTAGGGACCGCCCATTGTCCTTAAAGGGTTAACATGGCAGGAGAAGTATTTTTGTTTTGAGGAGTAATTCAGACAAACGCAGCTCTCGAGATCAGGACTGTTTCTCAAGAATGGTTTATATAGCGAAAAACAGAAACTGATTTATAAAAAGCCTCTGTGTTTATTAAGACGCTAAGAAACCCTGACAGACTTTCCTATGTAAACGCAGATGTGTCGTTCTTCGGATATTAACCCCTTAATGACAGCCCGTACATGTACGGGCTCAAAATGTATTGTTTTCAATGGGTTTAGGGACCGCCCATTGGCCTTAAGGGGTTAAGTAGCAATCAAATCAACATTCCAAATATATCTACTCCTTCTTGCGGTTACGTGGCTGTATCTTTCCGCAATCCAGGCACATTTATAAAACCTTACAAAATGTGCTCCATAAAATTCATCTAAGTTAAAGTAAGACATTACTGATAAGATCCCAAAGAAACGATATGACCTACTTTTCAGGCACCTCTGTGCCATGTATTCCTCAGGACAAAAGTGAGTCTCTCATGTCCTGACCATTGTAGAATGTAAACAAATAATAAGGAGAGACATGACATAATAAATAAACATGAATGAAAGTTAATAGGAGCGCACATTTGCATTCGCAAAAAATCATAGTAAATGCAGGAGGGTTGATTTGATAAAAAAAGCAAGCAACTCATCTATATATTGATTTGTGAGTCTCTCATCTCCTTGAATAAAAATAAAAAAATAAATTTCAAATAAATAATTACAAATTGAAACAAGGGTTCCCAAAGACTCCCTATTAACCAAGCATGAGTGTGTGTGTTTCATCTCCTTCTAACCTGTGTATGGTCTGGTTGGGGTAATAAAATCAACCCCAGGGAGATTAAATTATCTAAAAATATGGGAGTTATGAACCTCGACCATTTACTCGTCACTCCATTCCATTCCTGGTGGCATTCAGGGGTAAAAAGTTAAATTAAAACCATTGACAGCCACCATCTGCCCATTGTGGGAAGTCAACAAACCTTTGGAGAGGTACAGATCTGATTGTGTTCCTCTCTCCATCCTTATCCTCTGGCAGGTAGGGCATGATGAGAAATGAGATGAGGTCCGGTGTGCCGGAAAAATGGACCGTAAAAGTCATTGTGCAACCCCTTGGCAATAAAGGGGTGCATGATCGGTGGGGAAAAAGTATTGAATGGGGTCCATTTATTGGAATGACTTTGCCTGTCTCTTCTGGCTAAGATAATAATAGATATCTCTATTTCACGGTGATTTAGCTCACCAAAAGGGCCACATAATCACCTGAGCTTGTGGCCTCTGCGTTCCCAAAGCAGCTCAGGAAAAATGAACATACAGCTTTTAGTTATAGAAATGTGAAAGCTAAAATTGCTTCTAAATTGGGTAGTAAACAGACAAAAACGTGAAAAAGACAAATTTGCTTTTTTCAAACAGAATTACATCTTAAGGCTCTTAAAGTACCATGTATAATCGCAGCCAGAGGAAAAGTAAAAATTGATGTGCTTGTATTCGTCGTAATATAAATCTCCGGCGGTCATAAGGAGAGCGCAGTAGAGACTGTGGATCCCAAGGGTCTACAGGACAAACAGTTTATATTTTTAAAGGCTATAAATGTTAAATTAACCAGGTAAATGAGAGGTGTAGAGGAAGGGAGAGATGTAAAAATTTATCCTTTTAAGTCAAAAAGTTTAAGTTCTCAACCACCGTTCATACTAATTATGGTGGAGATGGGTCATTAAATCAAGTGCGCGTGAAAAATTAAAATATGGCATTTTATTACATATCCAAGCAAACGAAAGAAAACGATACATGAAGACTTTTCCCCTAATAGTGATATAAAATTATATTTCAATAATATTTAAGGAAATCCGAGAATATAAAGCCTCCTCTCCATTCTATGTCACCTGAGAAGTAGCCATTTTTCTCAAATATTTATGGCTGTTCCAAAAATACTGAAGTACAAAATCTTTCTCAGTATCACCTGCGATTTATCTTAAAATACTTGTTTTTCAGGACTGCAATTATTTCATGCAAAATTTCAAACCGCATGCTCTAAATAAAAATGTGGCATGATCATTTGGTTAGGTTTATTAAACTGTGTGTGGGTTATACTACATCATACACTTGTGTATATATATATATATATATATATATATACACGAAATACAGTGAATGAAGCTAAAATAGGTCAGTACACATTTTTAGAGCTCTTGCAAATATCAAAAGCCCTGAAGCCAACACAAATATATTTCACACGCCGATACAGTTCATCTGTTTTTATTTTAGAAATATGCTGTCTGAAACTTTAACAATATATATTGCTATTTAATCTCTCCCACAACATAAAAAAAACCTACCAAAGATGGGGTATTAGTGCACTCTGGGCATGGCCAGACTGGGGACTATAGGGTGGCCCTGGCACTTTAAGGCCGACGGCTGCCAGATGATGTAAATTGCGCCGACGGCTGGATATGGAAGGCTGCATGTTATGCTTTGTGCCGGTGGCCGCACACCGCGGTACCCAATCTGCCGCTCCAGCTTGGACTATGGAGTGATGTCGGCCAGCGGCCCACCAAGTATCTGCCTTGTGAGCCAGACGACCACCCTGGGTCTGACTGTAGAATAAATAATATAGCAGAAGTGCTGAAGGTGTATCCTTAAGAGTTAAAATATCTAAGGCTTTTATACTAAGATTTCAAAAGGTCTCTTTTTTTAGCTTTTGTCTGGATAAATGCAATTATCTATATTTTGGATATATTTAACTGAATGGACTTAAACCTTTTTGTGATCCTTGCTAACTTTCTAAGAAAAGAGAATAATATTTAACTAAGTTAAGGTTAAAGTGTTCGCTTTTTTAGCCAGGATTATGATCATTATTTCTTTTTCAAGTACGTTCATTTTCTTCCTGACAAAGTACCACCTAGTGTTTTAAGTGCCATTGTAGGTAACATTTAATCGCTGGCAAGGTTGCTTAAGGGTCATGTCTGAAATCACTACCTTCTTACAGTAAGATGTTGTCTGTTGGCTGTGATCCATTAATTTGCATTTCAACCCTGGAATTAATAATAATGTTCACAGTGCGTGCCATCGCTGTAATGATGGCATGGTTGTAATGGCACGCTAAGATCTACTTATTTCCTCACTGGTATCACATAATGCATGTCTGACTTATACAACTATAGATTGCTTTAGAGCTTCTTACCGGTGACATATCAAGCTGACAGCCGTGTTGCCTTGAGAGAGCCATATTACTTTTATTTATTTATGAATTTTAGTTATGTACATGGGGGTAAGTTGCATTTAAACTGATACTAGTAACCCGCAGACAATGTGGTAGGCTGCAAACGGATTGATACAAGTCAATGTAATGTCAAGTGCGTGACTTGGATATTTAGTTTGAAGGGTCAAGCTCTTTTGGACTGCAACTTATATTCATTCAACCTTTTTGTGAATAGACACAGTTTTTTTGTAAACCAACTGGAGATTCACTTGTGCCCACGTGTCCTCAGCATCTACTGGACCTTAATCCACCTGGGGCATCAGCCGGCAAGTATGAGGGACAAAAGCCTACACAGAGCTAGGACATCTTATATAAAGGACAAAGAAGGCAGAGAAAGCTGGCTATACCAAGCAACTGTCCGGCACGATGGAGATCTGTTCAGCCACCAGCAAAGGTCCCTCCAAGAATGTTCCTGCATAATTCCATCCCAGATGATGTTGTATATTATCACCATAATATCGCAGATCCCTGCATCGGTTGGCACACAGATCATGAGGAAGCACGAAGGGAGAGGTCAGCAGAGACTATATGGTTGGGGAGAGTCCATCGAGTGGGGGCACTACAGGCATCTTATATTTATATCCTGTATTTTAAGATTTCAGCCATGTAGAACATCATAGAATTTTCTTGTTCCTATACATTAGAAGCTATATTGAGTGTTCTTGTCTCCAGGAGGCTTCCATGCCATGAAGACAAGCATCAGAAATACCAAAGGTTCATGGGTAGATGAGTACTCACAACAGGGAAGCTTCTAACTTACTATTTTTGTTTCTGGGGTGGGGGGTTTGACTAAAGTGTTAAGTATATATCACTTACATACTTAACACTTTATAAAAAGTTTCTGTTCGTGATTGTTTACAAAAAGATATATATATCGGTGGTTTCTATGTTCCATAGTTAGATCAAAAGATAAAAACCAGATAAGAGAGTCAAACTAGTGAACATCAAATGCCAAATTCGGTGTTTAAGAAGAGCTCCTACTGGAAATCGTCTCCTCGCCGCTGCAAAATAATTCACCCCCTACGTGAATTTGCTTCAGGAACTCAATTTGATCACAAACTCAATGCAGCGCAATCACACCAATACTAAATCAAATCAACACTTTAGTTCAACCTTGCATGCACCCTGTTAAGTTTGAAATTGATTTTAACATTCTACTGATTAAATGAAAATATCTTCTATGGGCTTCGGTCTTACGTGAACAATCTCTTTTTTTGAAGTTATCACCAGAACATTTTGTAAAAAAAAAAAAATTTACAGAACTGCCTCTTTTCCCAAATCTTATATCTCTTTCGCCAAGTTTTTTTTACAATTTTAATTTCCTTGTGAATTAGCTTAGAACCTTCTTCATCATTTTTTTTTTTTTATTAATCCAGGCTAGAGATTTCCTTTTCTAGAAGCAGACCTTTAATTGTCCCAAATCCTAATTTGCTCTGCCATATGAACCATGTTTACGGATCAAAAATAAGAAATATAAATGAATTAAAAAAACACCTTATTGAGAAATGGTTCTTATGTGGGCATTTGGCCCACATAAGATCCTCAAATCCCCATCCTTATATTCCCAAACTCAACTACCCTAACCCATCTGTCTCTGCCCCATTCTTCCATCTCCTTGAAGGTGATACCTCCAGGGACCCAGGTATGGGCAGATATCTCTTCTTCCACGTAAAGTCTCAGGGGTAGTCAACGTTGGTTCAAATACATCCTCAGCCTTGCGTAGATCACTCATCCTATATTTACAATGAATAATCTATGTATAGCTCGTGTTCATTATAATAAATGACACCTCATACACTTTATTCCAATCTTTTCAATGCGCATCCAAGCAAAACGCGTAATCAATGGTGATCAATAGCAATAAACACTTCTGTGATTAGGATGATATTTGAAAATAGCTATTACAAATTATGATTATCCTTACACCATGTCACCAGCCATATAAAGGAACTCTTTTAGAGCAATGTCTTTGATTTCTAAATAGTCGATTTAACCGATCTGAACAGTAATCTGGTATTTTAATTAAATGACTCGGTGATTTAAAAGCAGAGGAAGAATATGTATGTATTTTATGCAGAAATGTATTTTTTTTAAAGAAATTTAATAATAGGGACAGCCAGATTATATAGCATTATAAATATTGCAGCATTACTCTGCTGGATAAATAAATTTAATTTAACCCTTTCTTACATTTATTCGAACATAAAATGTTGCATAACCATATACATAGTTGAACAGCAGAGCCAAATGTATCTTAGGCTTTAAAAAATCCTGTCCTCAGTTAACACAACAGGAGAATACACAGTTGCAGAATCTAAATGAAATATTACTTTATGCCAGGCTCCGGGTACATGTTGTTTCTTTGTGTTGGTCTCGATATAGAAAGCTGTCACTTAAAAATAATTGGGAATGGATTGTTATTTTTACTGGTTGCATATACAAGACAAATGACTCCATTCACATGAGAGCCTCCCAAGAAACACGTCGCTTTCCCGAAGGATATAAGTACCGCTTCCATTTTTCACTTCTGGGAGGAACTCGTAATACATATTTGTTCTTAAACACATGTAGCCAACAGGTAATTATGTAACTGTTCTAGAACTACGTCTTCTATTACGTTTGGAAAGAAACCTAAAAATAAGTCTGTGCCTTTGACAATGCTAGCATCACATGGACTATAGGTTTATAAGCGCCATTGTTGTAGATCATGATATAGAAACACAGAAAACATAGCATTTGATGACAAATAAGAACCAAATCAGACCATCTAGTATACATCAGTTTTCATGAAGTAAAGCCTTTATTAGTCTTGGGTCTCGTCTTAGATTCAGGAGCCGTATGTCTATCCCATGCATGTTTAATACCCTCACTGTATTACCCTCTACCACTTCTGCTGGGAAATTGTTCCACTTCTCTACCACCCTTGTAGTAAAGTAAAATTTGCTTACGTTACGTCTAAGCCTCTGGCCATCTAGTTTTAGATTATGGCCTCTTGTTCTAACATTTCTCCTCCCATGAAATAAAAAGTATTTTCTGTACTTTGTTAATAACAGACTAAAATACACTATTTTTCGAATATTTTAGTAGTGTGCCCTGGGATGATTATATTTTGAGAAAAAGCTCTCTAGTCTCCTCTTGCACCCTTACAAAGGCTGCCTGAACCAATCAACAACAATCAGCAACTTTAGAAGGAAGAAAAAACAGGAAGTTAAGAAGATGTTTCCTGCCGAGTTCACATAAAGTAGGTTTCTAATAAATACACATTTCTTAATTTAATCTGCAAAAAAAAAAAATAAAAATCATGGCTTTATTTACTGTATTTAACAGTAAAATGTAAGATTGTGGCAGATGCATTTTAAATACAAACAGAAGACATGCATAAACAATATATAAACATTTATGTTGTATTTTTACAATAATTGTTTACTATATTTATTTATTTTAATCATTTTTATTTTTTATAATCTTTGATTTGGTCAAAAGCCATTATCGGTTCACAAATAACTGAACTCAAACACAACTGCTAGGTCGATTCCAGTTCTTCCATTTATTTCGCATTTGAAATATAGCATTTTCTCAGATTCTTCCTTCAAATAGCTTCATTCACTTTCAAAAATCCTACAGAATGATATTCATCTTTTTTTTTTTCTGTATTGCATAATGGAGAATTTTGTCACATTTGTCCATTATAGAAAAAAAAAATACTTTATCATAAAACAAATCAAGACAGGCTAAAGAAAAAGGGAAAAAAAAAAAAGCTATTTTCGGGATAACTTCTATCATCTTACAATTTCTTTTTCATGACTTAAGTAAGGCCTGGTGCTGAGCGATGACAAATGTTAAAAGGGATAAAACCATAAGTAAAAAGTATTATATCTACAAAAAAAAATAAAATAAGAAGTTTTCAGTGAAAGTTTAAAAGATTTAAAAGTTTCCTATTGAAGACGCGTGATAATAGGGGAAGGAAAACAGCCATAAATTGTCTAGCGCCGTTAATGGTTTTTCTTAAAGTATAAAATAAGTTTGCTTTAGAAATCGAACTCTGACGGCACAACTGTAAAGGAAACATAATAACAGTGTTAAGGAAACAAACGCGTTCCCCTTTTGTTAACAGATTGTTAGATATTTCTACAATAAACAAGAGAAAAGGTGTTATGTTTAAATTAAATGTAATTTAGTGGCATAGATGTATTGAACGCCAGTATTTATTCCACCAATGAAAGGACAGTTTGCCTCACAAAAGAAGAATGAATATTAAAGTACGTTGGGAGAGCTTTAATATGCATCCTTTAAATATGAAATGAAAGAGAATAAATAAAAGGCTTACCTTAAGTAGAAGCTGCAGCACCTCGTCTCCCTGATTAGCTACTGTAATAAATGGGAGCTATTTCAATTAAAAATACCCTGGAGGTGGGCAAATTTGGTAAATGGGGTATTAAAGATGCTGCTCCCATGGTGGTTGGAGAACAGGTGGAGGGCTATAATACCTCATCAGCTGATGTCATAGCATTACGGCTTTATTAGTCTATCCCGTAATATATATATACATATATATATTTATATATATATATATACAGCGTTTGTGTTTCCAACAGAGTTACCATGAAAGGGGTCAAAACAAAGAGATTTTGGTGTTAACTACCATGAGAACAAACATTGCCCATCTTGAGTCAGGTTATGTTTTCAATGTCATATAAAATGAAACAGACAATTTAAATGGTACGGGACCTTTTGGGCAAGTGAGCGCTCTATTACCAAGTAATGGGTTTTATATGAACAGGGTCCTTGACACAATCAGGGCTGAGACAGACCAATAACTGTTTTTCAAACATGTATAAGATTTCTTGGCCAAGAAATTTTGCTTTTCTTTAATGGGGTGTCATTAGATAAGGCTTTTTTACGACTGTCTTACCATTTAATATTATGAATGCAGCTGGGTAAGATTTTTACAATAAAAACATTTTATTTGAACATTTTTTGCTGTCTCCATGCACATTACGGTGTCTCTAAAGGCTGTAGAACCCTCTGATACCCTCCTAGAAAATAGGGGTACAGGGGAGAAAAAAGGACAGAAAGATTTAGACCACAAAGAGGGACAATTGTCCAATTCTCCCTATGGTTATCTTCATAAATAGATGTTTCTCCTATTTGGTAAAACAATATACTTTTGGCTTCGGCAATTGCAAATTATACATATATGTTAAGGCTTTTGTTTAAATTCTACTTTTTGTTTGTATTTTGAATATAAATAAATCTGTGGCTGCATTCCTACCGAAAGGTAGATTTGCTGCTAAATTGCCATAGACAGCCATTTATCAAAGTATCGTAATTAATTTTACCCTTGCATAAAGATATGTCCTCATTTATAAACCAGAGCCTACTTTTTATATTCATTTTTTATGCTATTTTGGGAGAACAACTTGTTCAAATCTGAAACGTATAAGAGACACATTATTTTATTTATGAAGGAGGTAGAAGTGCAGAGAGCCAGAGTATCCTACCCCAAAATATCGAAGGCTATTCGATTTGCCAATTACGCCAATTCATTAGAATGTCCAAGAACGAAGAGAGATGCTTACTCACACTTACTCACACTTACTCACACTCTCATCCCCATGCTCTCTCTCAATGTCTTCCTACTTTCTCAGCTGACTTGTCTTCTTTACTGCATCTCCACTTTATCTCTTGCATCTTCTGTCTTCTTTCTTCTGTTTTTGCCCACTTCTTCTTGTGTCTCTGGTCGTTAAAAGAATATTTAAATTCTTCTGTGAACTACTTTCTTTTAATAACTGAGGGAACATCTTTCCTAATTAGCTTTATTCATATTTAATAGTTTATCTCCAGTTGTTAATGCCAGTGAAATGTCCAGGGATAGATGCTTATGTACACAGACGTAATTGTGCAGACATTGAAATAACCTTCAATATGACCATTACTGTACGTTATTGTGTACAGTGTTTAAAGTTAAATGGTATCTTGAGTTGGTTACAAACAAATTAATTAATTAACCTGCAAGTTGCCAGTGTCGATAAATAGACATTAACAATGGTCAATACTGGTAGCGAAGGATCAGAAATGGAACAAGAAGCAGAGTTCAAGGTAGGAGACAGAAGACAAGCCAGAGGTCAAGGGTGAAACGATAGACTGCAGCAAAGCTGGAGCAAGAGCATCAGACAACTGAGCACTGGCTGGGATGATGGGATTATATAAGGCTGCAGGTAATTGCCACGCACCTGGTGGACCTGTGAGACCCTCCTCAGGAGCTTGCTGACCAATAGCCGATGATTCACCTCCTTAGGTGGCTAATCTGGACTCCATTCTCATAGTCATGCCTCCCAGGGCATGACCACATGATACCATGGTCATTGTGTGCATGGGCCTCCGCGATGCAATGATCGTGATCACAACGAGACGTTCATACTAAATGCTGATGCTGTGGCTGACCCACATTCACCCTTAATGGACCTCCCGTCTGCAGTGGTTGTGAAGGGGGCAGGTAGAAGACCTCAGTGCCGTGGCACAGAAGTACCAGGCGTCTGCCACCTATACTCTTCAATACCAAATATTTTGAACAGCCGTTACATAATTGGCTAATTTGTTTTTCTGTTCTATAGTACATAGAGAATACAATAAGAATGTCAGTATCTTATATTATGCCATCTAAGACGCTTCACATTTGTGTTAGAAACATTGTTTTTAAAGTATTGTTTTTTTGTTCGGATTATCAGCTCAGCAATTTCCTATGAAGCATCACATCCATTATTAATTGCTGTCTTTTTCATCAGGGTCTGAATGTTTTCAAACCCGTAGCTTTAGTGTACAGGAACTGCAGGGATGGCGTGATAGCTGCATGAAAGAATGTGAAACAAGTAACATTGTCAGATTTGTCTAGTTCTTGTTTCCCGTGTATATCCGCCCAAGACACAAGGCTCACAGCAGCGAAAGCCATGCAACAAGGAAACGTCCTGCCTGCCCACTGTTATCCAATATTGTTTCCAAGAGAAAAACAATGATATAAAGATACTTAAACTATAATTTAGCTACTGTGTTTTCTTGAAGATACAGTGTCGTGCTGTCATTTGGTGCATTAAGAAAGAATGAGGCTTACAGCGTCATCACAAGTGTATCAATAGTATGTCTGATTTAGGACTAAACATTTATAAGAAAAAGGATCTTTATCGCACCAGCATTTGAAATACTCCAAATACCAGTGGTTACAAGGGTCGCAGGGGTCACATCTCTCCAGGGGACCCAGGTGAACCCATGTGACCACTTGTTCCCATCTCCTTGTGCTGCTTAAAAATTGTTCAGAAAGGGCTCTTCTCTTATACATAGACATAGCCAAAGGAAAGGGCCCTTTCTAAACAATTTTGAACCAGCAGGTGGAGGAAGCAATGTAGCAGGGTCACGTTATGTTATATCACGAGACCCCGTGGTGAAACCAAGGATGACTGCACAGTGAGTACCCTTGGAAAGGGTGTATGTATAAGTGTATGTGAGCCTGAATGTCTCTGTATAAGTGTAAAAGAGCATGAATGTCTATGTATGATTATATGTCAGTGTGAGCATGAATGTCTATGTATTAGAGGATGTGAGTATGAATGTCTATATATATAAAGGTATGTGAGCATAGATGACTATGTATAATCGTATGTGGGCCTGGATGTCTATGTATAAGTGTATGTGAGCATGTCAACAAGATTTTCTTTCTATTTATTTACAATGACTATTATACATGCTGTTAATACTTTAAAAAAACAAATATAGTGGCAAATGTAATGGATTTAAACACTGGAAATAGACATTATTTATTCTTTCTATGAAATCTAATATATTCTGCAGTATGTAATCACAAGTAAACATCAACATAATATTGTATCCTTGAATTAAATATTGAAACCCATTGTCAGCAGAATTCAACATGCTTTGGTCTTTTCAAATACTGTATGTTTTGCTACAAAGGCAATTTTAAAATACCTCGAAGGGTTTTAGTTTTTAACCACTAGACAAGGACACATGATGTTTAAACCATAATCTAGACAAATTGTTCAATAAAGATACGGGATGAAATTTAATATTGGGAAAAAAACAATCTTAAAACGATAAGCCATAGCAAATTAAACCTAAGAAGATAAATAAAATTCTCCGGAAATATTCTATAATGATGATAGTATTATTCTGTCTTGTAAATAATACAAGCTCTGATAAAAAAAATATGCATTTTTTTTATTTTTTATCTCATTAGGAGTCATTTGAGGAAATAGTTTCTTTGAGATGTTGAATTAAAGGAGGTTCTATTTTTTGATAATGAACGCCACTGGAGAAACAAAACCCAATTTCAAGCAAAACTGCTAGATGTTATCTTCTTCATTGATCTGTTTTGAAGATTTTATTAAAAAATATTATCTATGGTTTTCAGTAACATATCTATTTCTGGCTGTACCGGTTGCCCAGTGAGAGTTTAAAATACCGGTACTGAAATAATAGAGCTACTTTATAATTTGGCTTATGGCTTGATAAATGTAATTTGTTTTAAAATTTCTCTACTGCTTCTTTTGATGGTATGTTTACTTTGTAACAGAAGCCTATTTTTTTTTATCCAAAATGAAAAAATATTTATTTGAAAATGTTAAACTAGATAAGTACAGAATCTTGTTTTAAACTATGTAACCTCATCATGTGGAATTCCAACACCCCACAGAGATCTGACGGGTGAAAAGAAATACATGGACAGCTTTTTGTGTCTATTTATTGTGGAGTCAAGTGGTCACTCAAGTTAAGGGTTAATGTCACTGACCAGGCTTGACTTCCGTAACATGCCCTCATTTTTTGTGAGTTGTAGGCCAGGACATACAAGATGAATGACCATTTTTCCCTTAACCCTTTTTACAGTGGGATGTGGGTGGGCTAATCATGGCCCTCAAGTAAATTTTTATGATCATTTAACACCCAACAAGTTGAGATAGGGATAAAGGAGCTGTAATTTGGCCCTAAAGCCCTCAAGGCTTTTAAATACTCTACCCCACCACACATAGGTAGGGGAAGATGGGTTGACCCTTTGGTCAACAGGTGCTTAAAATATTTTCCTTGGATATTGTTGGTTTTATTTATTTACTGTCAATATATATATATATATATATATATATATATATATATATATATATATATATATATAAAGAATCTTAGAATCTATCCAGAATCCTTATTTGGCAAAATATCTACTTTCACTATTTTTTTTTCTTCCTAAATGATGCAAAGTTACAAATTATTTCTATGCAGAATACATTTATTCTACTGCATGCCAATCTACTCATAAGTTTCTTTTCTAAGTTCTTTGACGTTTCTGGTTTCTGTATCCTGACTAAATATTCCATAGTTAGGAGACTGAACTCAAACTGCCTAATCTTTCTGACAGCTGTTTCAAACAATTTAAAATATTGCATTTTGCTGAAATACAGTTTAAGTTTACCATATTTTTAAATCCTTTTTTGAAACTTTGTCATTTACATGAACATTATATATATATTTTTTAATGTAAATCCTGTTCTGGCAAAGAAATATGTACGTTATTTCGTTATTGATCACACTCCAACTTGACCTTTGTTTAAGTAAAGCTTAGACAAAAAGGCAGAATATTAATACCTGGATTTGCATAAAAAAGTCCCAATATCAATTGCTATCTCGACCTTTACTCTTCCCATGAGGTCATCTCACCATTTTGGAAACCAAGGGAATAGAGCATGGATAACGGAATGAATGAAGACTCCAACTTGGATCATATAGTACTCAGGCTTTCATCTAACTATAAGCCTACCTACCTGGGTCCAGAAGACCCAACAAGCTAAAATTATATGATTTACTTACAAGAACTGTACAGTGAGTCTTGGACGAGTTTGTACATTGGATGAAAAACATGTCCACTGAAAATCAGAAAATCATGCAATAAACCATGTCATTATAGAACATAGAAGCAGATGTTGTGCTTTGGGATCCTTTTTTTAATGGATAAGTTTACCACGCTCTTGCAATCACAAGACAAAAATCATAATAAAATTTCATATTTCTATTTGATTTCTTTTTTTTTTTTTATATATTTTTTTGTTTCCCTTTGAAATGTGGCATAATTAATTGACCTTTTTGGAGGGTGCATTTATCAGGGGATATTTTCAGACCTAGCCTTTAAATATGTTTAATTATTTCAAACATTAAACATTTTAAATGTCTGGATAATTTAAGGAAATTTAGGACCGCCTGGGCTTTATTGTGCACTACAAACAGTTACCTGGCAGCTACCTGGCACATACATCACATGGAGATGGATTCAATCCAGGCTCAGAAACCACTGGGAATTTAAATTAATGTTATTTATAAAGAAGGTAAACAGAACTCTGTCTATTAAAATTGAAAAAAGAAAATGGTTGGATTTTAATGAAAAAGGTGTAGGTAGCACAATCTTGTATCTTAAACCCCTTAAAATATTTTTGATGGTTTCCAGTTGGGGAAAAAAGGTAGTTTTTATTAAATCAAAAGAAAAAGTTTAATTGTGAACAGGAAGCTGAATCACCCTTATATTTTGTCCAATATATCCTAATGACTCAACAGGAGTAGGTTAGTAAAAAAGTTAAATAAAATAAAAAAGTGCAAATTTAGAAAGCTACATTTAAATGTGTTTAGTAAAAACATACACAAAAACATGAATATACATGGAAATACTATACTGTTTACTAGACTTGTTCACATGGACCAAAAACGGACAAATTTTTACATTTCTTTTTCTTTGTGGACCTGGCCTCCTGGAGCACGTCTGCATCAAGAGGACCATCATTCATTGAACAGAAAGAAAGTTTAGGGCAGCATATGGTTGATAAAGATATACATTAATGGGCATTTGCTGAAACCTCAAGTTGAACTAAACAATTTAAACACTTTGTTAACCTAAGAAAAAATAGAGAACTGTGACATCACAATGATGATATCACATTTTAGGGACTGACGCTGATTACAAGAATTCTGACACTATTGATTTTCTATAAAAAGATGGAACTTTCTATATTATTTATTTATTATATTTATTTATATTATTTATATAAGAGACCACTCTCTGTTCATTCAGTAAACTAGTATGAAAGGTATCTATGTGTGTAGATCCAGATACAGTATATGTGTATGTGATACATAAACATAGGATTATTTAGCGATTTAGCTTTGAATATATGTTTTTGCAGCACCACTGCCCCTCCATAAAAATTTATGATGCTGTACTTTTTTTCAAGGTCTTCTTATTTTTCGGCTATTTTATTTTGTAGTTGTTTGAATGTCAACGTTTCCTTGGGTATAACAAATAGCCACCCGGCATCGCCACGAAAAAATAATAAATATGAATTATTTTATTTCAAATACTGAATTCTTTAGAATTTTATTCCATTGCAGAACAGTTTGGCTTATTTTTGCATATTTATTCACAGGATAATTAGCCCTCTATCCGAAGCCTTCTTTTCAAAATGATGGTTATCCTGTAGGTAATAGGAAAATACTTCTAGTTAAAACATCAAGATACTGAATAAAGTACAAAATATTCACATTAATGCAGGGATTACGCTCGAATTTATTTTTATGCTTAAAATTCTCATTGTGTCTTATTTACTGAACACACAAACACCCCATAAACACACAATGTATGTCCTAAACTGTAAGTACTAGTCATTTTCCCATCACACCTAATAGGTGCTAAATTACTGTTCTTGACCGTGTAATGTGCAAAGCACTGTTGAAATTATGGACTTAAACAGTAAGCAGGGCTGGTTTGGACTAATGCACATTTTGCTGGCATTTATTATGTGCCATATTTTGAGAATGTGAGACACAGGAATTCCAATTATAAAGTAATTCCTGCAGCTGTAAGCCATAATCCATTGCGCTGAAAATCAAAATAAAATGAAATAAGTGAGGAATTCTGAAGTATTGGGGTATTACTATTATGACATTTTCTAAAGGGAGTTGTAGGTAAAATGAGAATGTAATAGACTTTTTAAAAAGTTAAAAGAAAAATCTACTTTTTACTCTTTTCTTTCATTTTATTCCATCTTTCCTATGGAAATTTTACACACCATTTTAGAGAATGGTCAAGATGGCAGATGAGTTGACTTTTGGGGAGAAATGACTTGCACCACATAAAGTTCAATAAATAATGTACAATACAAGTGCTTCGGAATGCTATGTATGGGTTACAAATTATAATTGAACTTTTATGCTAAATTGAAAATATATTGAGCTTCATGAAGTATTCAATGCTTGCTGTAGGTCATAGCACTGACCCTGGGTTGCATTATGATTATTTACCGTGAATGGCACGGATTTTTTATTTATTTCTATTATAATCACAGCATATGTAGATTCTCATACTTCAGGCCAGGTGTCCCAAATGTTTTGTCCACATAGTGTAAGTCTGGGTGTTGGGACTTACCTCTTTTTCTGTACTCCCTGAGCATTCCACCATGTATTTCAGGTGGGGGCATTTGTCCTCCCCCTGGATTCACCAATGTTATACATAAGTATATTAATGTTGAAAGGGAAATGAAGGTCAGTTGAGTGTAATACTTCTAAAGATTGCAGGCTATTCTATCTGGGAGGGGGTATGATAGTAACGTGACACTGATAAGTATAAACCAGCAACAGTCTTCAATATCGCAACAAAATAATCTTCAAGATGGCTAATTGTGGCGGTGTGCTGGGGTCGTTAGGAATAACCTGGATTATTGGTTTGGACACTTAACTAAAAAGTAGGATTGACTGGTGTTTAAATCGATCCCTTATACATCAGTCAAGCCTGTTATGTTTGTCACATATCCACGGTTGTATTTCTGCGGTTTGACAGTTTAATATATAGAAGTAATATACGGCGACACAGTGGGGAGGTATGCACTAATCAGCTTCTCGATACGAAACAGCTTTGTGCGGGCTTCGATATTTGAAAAGTATTAACGTCTTTATGTCAAAAACCAGAGACAGAGTTGTTGCTGCTCAGAACACTTGTGATTGTATCTCACGGTGCCCGGATAACAAGCACCTAAGATGTAACAAAACGTAGATTAACATTTCCGCAACCTTGCTCTCTGAAGGCACGCTTGACACGCATGGCGATGAAAACTCAGCTCGTTAAATGGCGCTCTTCTCGTGAACCTTCCTTGGTGGCTGGGAACTGGAACACATGATAAATCGTGAAACATATAAGTACTTCTACGCATCTCTACATTACACTTTATGCTAGTACCGTTCGACTTGACACAAAGTTGTATCGATGGGATTTAGTACGACAGATTTGTCATTTCGCCAACACATACACTTATTAACTACTACAACTAATCTCTGGAAATTATTAAATAAATAACAGAAATGGGAGATAAAGCATCATCTTCACCTAAATTATCTTTAAATAAAAAATAATAATAGTAATTGTGTGAATCCAAACCTGAACATAATAGATCGACCTTAGTACTGGCAGTAAGTAACATAATAAGTGCAATTGTTTACATAATTTCATTAGATTATTTGATAATAGAAGTATTGAAGAAACAAAAGGGCTGTTGGATGGGTAGGCAGATGATGCATAGATCGAAAGCCTATGGCAAGATTGAAAAGATAAAAAAAAAAAACCGGAAACATAATTTTATATTCATTTTAACCTTGAACAGATTTGCCCTTTCCTGCAACAGTCAACTTTAGTGTTTAAAGGACCATAGACCAGTCATCATGGTCCTCCACCATCCTCCTTCTCTATTTGCTCGTCTTTCTCAATCCTTTCTGTCCATTCCATTATCTACCCCTATTTTTTTAGCGAAATGTTCTCCCCCTTCCCAGAATCTTCTCCCTAAATCTCAGCTCTCAAACACGTTCATCCAATCTATCCATAGGCAGTGTCAGCGTAGTTTTGATCCTGATCATCTTCGATATCCAGGAAAGCAAACGAGTGGCCGATGATAATATGTCGGACCTCATTGGAGGCAGAATTATTTCTTATCATGCTCTTGGTGAAAAATTTAGGAGTAGTGAAAAAAAATAAAAAACAATAAAAATAAAATAAAATAATAATAATCATACAATTAAACACAGCAGCCATTTTTGTACAAAGGCATACCTCAAGGTCATTGAAAAAAGCTTGGACCCTGAGCAATTCTAATGAGATGTCCTTGATTCTTTTTCTACTACAGAAATCCAGGCCTGGCAATTATTAATATTTTTTAAATGACTATAGTTTAGTATTTTAGTTTATATTATTTATCTGGAAGAGAATGAGTACAGTCCATCTATTATAAATTATTATTAATATTTAGTGAAATAAGAGTTAATCTTATGGAAATAAATGCAATTTTGAAACTTTTTTTTAATGAAAGTCACAGAAAAGTCTATCAAGTCAAAAAACGTATTTTTATCTGGGGATTTTCTGTACCCCTTATTATACTTATTTATGTATTTATTTATTCATTCTGTGACACTGTTCGACACGACCGCTATCCCACAAGATGTAATAAAAACGTCAATATGATTGAACAATTCTGCTCCATGCGGCTTTAAATACATACATGTTATAATTAACATCTTTGATGAAGAACCCTGCAATACATTCGCTATGCCTTGTGGTTATGGCTGTCAATAAATATGTTAAAAAAAATGATTAAAAACTTGTGGAAAAATTGAAAACATTCTGAAAACTGTCAAATGCCATAATGAAGAAAGATTTCCAGGACATCAACCTTCCTATTAAATAAAAGAAAAAAATCTGCAAGATATTATTTATAAACCAGTTCCGCTCCATGCATGGTTATTTGTCAATATGTCTTAAGTAAATGCAACTATCATGTGGCACAGAGCTTCCATATAAAACATAAAGAAAAATAGCAATGCCAACGGAAAGTATGCTTAAAACAGGTTATAATATTGTGTGAGATCTGTATAAAGTGTAAATGTGTTTGGAATTACAATTATAATATTATCGAGTACAAATTATACCTTTTTTTCTAAAATATGGGCTATAGGTGTAATTAAAAGGGGCAGTTATGCCATTTTTGTTGGGTTTAGTATATCGGGCACTGAGAGTATGTGATTGTCTATGTCTGGCTTAACATTGACATTTTTTCAACTGGTTCCCCTTAAGAAAAACCCAATTCAGACCCAATTAAACTTATATCGGGGGCGTACACGCCAAGTCTTAGATGTTTCAGAAGTCTAATTTGTTAATGATACTCTAAGCAATGTATTTCAGGCCTGGACTGGCCATCCGGCATACCGGGCAAATGCTACGTAAACCATAAGTTGCCCCTATGTCTTCATGAGACCATTGGAAGTGCCAAGGCCACCTCAACATCGCCAGTCCGGCCCTGACGCATTGTAATGCTTTTCAAGATGCTTAACACACAACTTTGTCGGTTAACTAGTTAAAAAATATGCTACATTAATCATATTCCCCAATGCTTCATTAATATACATCTTAAAAATGTGAACATTAGAAATGTTATAGAATAACATGGTTACAAAAAAAAAATGACTGCCATAAGGGTGTTCATTAAAGCTAACATTTTTATTATTTTTTTCCAGTCTTAATTTGTTTCCTTTCAAGAGCTGAAATAGCTCATCTAGGCTCTATATAGCTGTGAGGCATCACGTAGATATTTATTTTAAAAGCGATCATATTCACAAGTTTTCTCGTTTTTTCCTCAAAACCGTTGAGCTTGTAAAGGTTGTGCCAGAAGCAATCACGAAATACTCAGTGGGTTAGCTAAATTACATCAAAATACAAAGGTGCTAATTGGATAAAGATTTTCAAGAGGATGTAACACACAATGGGACATAGAAAAAAAACATTATAAATGCGTAAATTAATATGTAAATAGAAAACTTTTTTTGTGGAGCATGAATAATATCCATCACATTATAACTTTTTTTTGCTCCATTAGTTCAAATAAAGCATTAAGTTTTCACCTAAAAATAGACAACTGTGTAAAAAATGTATAATCAATTTACAGATTGTAAGAAATATGTAGTGTTATATAATTATTTAATGCAGATGCTTTTATACATTGTCAATTTAACAGGTAAAAAAAACCCTAAAAAATAAAAGAAAACAAAATATAACGAAACATAATAAGGTTAATATTTGAGAGAATATTGACCAAATCTCTATCTACTTTTCTTTTAAAAGTGGGGTAATATTTTGAATCGGCTATTAAAAAGAGTCATTGAACCTTTTAAGCAGCTGCATTAAAAGTAATATTAACGCATAATTTAGGTATCAGTAATTTATATTATGGGGCTTTTCTATAAATATGATCAGGTGGCTGATAATGTCATTTTTATTGTAATTGCTCCTTTCTAATTGACTATGGACCATTGTATTATTTAAACATTCTTTTAATGGATCCAAGAGATTGTCATATAAAGTTATTTGGCCAGATTCCATGTTCATTGTCCGGCAATAGCTGTAAGAATGTATCTTTATAATGGAATGTATTACTAAATGAAAGACAATTGCAGAATATTTTTAAATTGTTCACTTGATACGGTCTTTTATTTTTGTTCTGGAAAATTACATCAATAAGCTAAGTACAAACCTAAGGGGAAAAAAGTGCAATTTAAAACAAACAAAAAAACCCCATTTATTTTCAACCCTCCTTATTTAAATAATAAAATTGAATATATTTTAAAGTGATCTATACCATAGCCTGATGATATAAATCAAAATAGTTTGGGGTAAATTTATGACTTGGTGGATTTAGTGAAACTTAATGCTTTCTGAAAAATTGTGTATGTAAGTCTGTGGTGTTGGAGAGTGTATATGTAAGAATGTGGTGGAAGAGTGAGTGTGCGTTTTGTATTTGGTGTTAAAATATATGCGTGCTACTCTATTGTATTAGCGTGAGTGTATGTGTGTTAGCAGTTGGTGTCAGTATGAACATTAGTAGATGGTGTTAGCGTGAGTGCTAGAATGTCAGGAGTACGTCTATGGTTTGTGGCATGAAGGAGAAGTGTGTGTATACTGTATGTAAGGCATTGCAGTGAGAAAGTTACCTTGTTACTCTAAACCATATAGATTCATTCTGCTCCAAGCATCCTGGGTAAACTCACAAGGAATATTGTAGTATACAGCAAATACGCAATTTTGTTTTTAATGTAAACAATTACTTTTTCGTGCGGTATCTTTAATGAAACTAGCAGCAGAGACAATGCACAGCTACTCGTATTCCTATTTCAAATGTATTTTGAAATGCTAGAGGTAGACTTTTGTATAACCCTTAAAGTTTTGATCAACTTTTCAGATTTCATGCGTTTTATTTTCCCCTCTCATTTTTTGTTTGTCAGTTCAAATGTCTCTATGTATAGAAAATAATGAAAATTATATATTTTATCCTAATTTCCTGCATAAAGAGAAATTATGAATTCCTCATGTTGGACTTGAACAGTTAACCAAATGATATCACTTACATCAATTGGTAATTTTAAGAAAAACAAGCAACACTGGGCTGGAATGCTGAAATTATACATTTAGCCACATAGGCATTTACTTATAAAATGCATAAATGTTACATTTACAATCATGCAGGCTCCTTTTCAGGGCTTCATAGCCAACACTCCATCCCCTTGTAGTATATGCATAATAAAGTGATTACAGTAATCCTCTAATTATTGTATGTGACAATCGATTGCCTTTTTATGTCCAAGCATCAGAGATTTCCCTATGTGCTGGTGGACAGACACAATTATAGTTATCAGTTTTAAGTCTCTCACTAAACATATGTGTTGGCCAGAAACCATGTGAGTCATCCAAACATTATCCTGTTTAAATACATGTATAAAGACATTTTCTACTGATGCTACTCATCAACATTCTATGTTCCTTCAATATCAAAGTTTAGAAAGTGGCAATGGATCCATTAGTAATGACTATTCACTAGCATAAAGGCAAGAGAAACCCCAAATTATCTAAAAATGGGTTAGCTACCAGTGAAGGAAGCTACAGCTCCATTCTTGGTTAGAAATGTTGGTAATATAGCTGCCCACCCGAAAAGTCATGGGTCAATTAGTTAGATGACCATGATTATGATATCTCCCTACATTAATTATACATCATGCAAGGAGAACTCAATTTTGTCCATGTGATCCCCTTCGGAATTTAACGTAAATAATTGATTTAGTGAATTATGCTTAAATATGTGATATTTGTCAAATTCCCTTTGATTTATCACACAAGGTTCATTAATTAAAAATGTTACTGTCTGGTGGGTATTTATAAAGGAATTGATAAAGGCAGATACATTTTAAGTCACTTAAAGACCAAGGATCTTTTTAAACTAACCTCTCAGGCTTGTTTTGGAGACATTAACTAGCATATAGTAACTTGGGACAAAACTCTCAATTAGGAATTTCTCATACAAAATTAAATTTAGAAGTATTTTATTATAATATTTAAAGCAAACCATTTTCATTCACTATACTCTTTAATTGCTATAAAAAAAATATGTTTCTTTTAATATCGCTGATGGACTATATTTAATATAATTCACTTTACCATCCAGCATAATCTACTGAAGCCTGAACGCGGAAGCATTTGTTGAGTTGTTGAATTTGACAGTATTAGGGCCATGTATTACGAGTGCTATTGTTACATTATATTTCAGAGCCGAGATAATGAATGTGTTTTCTTAGACAAATATAAATCATCCTCGGAATCTATCGGAAGTGGGAAAACACATTAGAGCAAAGTATTTGCTGGAAAAAAAAAATGTGCGCATTACAGCATCTCCGACCTGGTAGGACAGCAAGAAAATGACAGGAAGATGAATGGATACATCATAATTGCCTTTATTCCAGTCTCTGGTTTTAGCACAGGACCTAAAGGCTTTAGAACACGCGTCGCTATTACAGAATGTACCTGTTGGCCAGGAACCATGTTATTTATCCAAACATTATCCTGTTTAGATATACGTGTAAAGACATTGTCATATTTGGTCAGGCTATGACTGGGCGACTATGGGGATTTATTCAGTTTGCTATGCAAACTGGGAGGAAAATTAAGTAGGGACAAAAAAAACAAACAGTAAGTTTTAAAATGTTTTAATATATTTATTAATATTTCATTTAGAAGTATTTAAATGTTTATTGGGCAGTGATTTTTTTTTTCATGTTTTTAAAACATTTTTCATACAAAAAGATAAAGAAGAATTGGACAAAATGGACTTTGGGGTGTGACCTTTTTGGAATTGTTGATGTAACCAATTATGGTGTTTAGTAGAAGGCTAGTGTATTATTTGCAAAGTTTAATTTGTAAATTAATTTTTTGCTCTTTCCATATACATTATCGTGACATTTTGTGCTGTAGGACACAGAGATACACAAATTCCGAGTTCCTAGGAAACAGAGACATTTGGGAAGAAAAGAGAATTTGTTTTCGAAGAGGCAAAGTCGCACCTAAAGTGGAACACTTGGGAGGCATGGGCGTCAAATGGTCTTCCTCCGAGCTATACAGGAGTCCTCTATAGTGTAAAAATTTAGAAATTCACCTAAATTAGGTAACATGAAAAACATATATAAATAGCTGCACAGGGACATCAAATTAGGTTTCTTTTTTTTGTCTCTGGGTCTTTTTTTTTAACGTATTGTTTTTAATAACAATTTTTTTCCATTTTATATGGCTTAAAAGTTAAATATTGAAGAAAACAAATGAACCAAATGAATATTTAAAGACTCAACAGTGGTATTTAAATATTTAGCAGTAAGTAAAGTAGACAGATTAAAAAGCAATAGATTAGCACAAAATCTAAATTCAATCAAGTCTAAAGAACTCAACAAAGTGGGTACATAAACTATGTTTGTTGTATTTTTATGTTTTATGGTTAAACTTCTTACCCCCAAAAATTGACAAAATGTAATGTTTGGTGCACTTAAGATCTGCTATATTTTGACATTCCTGAGAACCAGTCGATTATAAATTTGAAGATGTTAAATAAAATCATCCTTTTATGTTCTGTGTGCATTGTATGTGTGTCTTTCAAACAGCATATGCAATGTACGTAGAGTTCCACTGAACGACTGCCAACACGATACATTAAAACACTTGTGAATTTGCTGCTTGCAACAATATATTTTTTGGCATTCCGAAATGGAAACTATTCGTGCTTATAAAAATATATTTTGTTTTGTGTAACTTCTTCGACGAGAAGGAATATTTTAATTGTTGATACGTGGATTTTAATGTGTGAGACAAATCACAGAAATATACGAACACTCGGTTATCTGTGTTTTCCATAAGTCTAGTCAGGTATTATATTTTTTTTGTCCTACAGGCAATTATCATTAATAATTAGAATAATTAATAAATTTAATGATCATCAAATAAGAAACAGCACACAATGGTTTTCACAACTGCACCAGAGAGAACATAGTTCTAATTATCAAGAAAATTAGGAGAACATAAAAAGTGAATACACTTATATAGGAATTATATAGTCTTTTTTTATATCTATGTAACCATACCTATAATGCATATATACTATAAAAAACTATTTTAACCCTCTAGTGTCCTGGGAAACATTAAGTCAGAAAAAGCTATAAGATACCTAGGATATAAGATAAAAAGGTGTAACATCTTGTTTAGAAGAGTTGGGTGCATTTCTCAATCCGGCCACTAGAGGCAAATACCTTAAGAGCCTCTGAAGTCATCAGGAGGGGATGGAAACTGTTTATTTATTATACACAGATGAGTTAAACCAAGTCATAGGTTTATCTATCCATAAGAAAAAAACAAGGTTTATTTATACAATTTTGGTGAATTTGAGAGAGTGCTCTAGTCACCATAGCAATTAATAGAATATTCCAACCAGCAGTGACGTTCCACTTGGCGGCTATGGCTATTTACACTTTAAAAATACTCCAGCTGTTTCAATTGTGTAGAGATAGCCGCACAAAGAGCTACAGCGAATACTATGTTAAGGAACCTTAGTGTGACACACTGTCATAATCTATAATCTAGATCTATACATCAAGAATAACACTATAAAGGTAGCAATCAAACGTCATCAGCAGACAGACCACATAATTTAATAGATGTTTTTATTCTGTACAAGTGAAAATTGTGCAGTATGGGCAGGCATGGTGCATATGGGAGCACTAAAAACAACTTGCCTAACGCATTTTGCGTGTTAGTGCTTAATCATAGGCTCCGTACAGCATCTGTCCTTCCGCATCTGCTCTTTTTTACATCAGTCTGTACCTGATTGGATGGTAATGTGATTTTTTTTTATGATTTTTTGCAGATGCCAGAGCAATAATTAAAGATGAACAGGCTCTGTTCCCTTATTTCGGAGAAGATGAGTACACATGAACCTTTTAAAAACAAGCAAAACATGAACATCTGTTTGTTCTTTGTATGCAAAAACTGAGCTTCATTACACAGAACCAAGTCTGAATTCCCTTGCTCGGATGGCATAATGAGTGTTTACACCAACTAGAGCAGCTTCCTCTCTGCTATTTCAGAGAAAGCAGCTTAAACAGAATGACAGAGAGCAGAAAGACTGAATATAACCACAAACACACAATTGAGAATAATACATTATGTTTATTTCAATGAAGTTCCTTCCAGACTCGAACTGGCCATCCGGTGGCCAATAGGGCGGTATACTTACCGAAACTATTGCTCCAGCGACATATTGGATCCATCCATATCCATTGGTTACACATGGCTACATTCTGCATGAGTATAAAAATGTAACGTCAATTGACGGCCACTGGCCTTAAAGTGCCAGGTCCACATTACTACCCATTGAGCTCAGATCACGATTACTCTTATTAAAATTCCATTGTTATATGAATTTGTGAAGACTAAAAAGTATTTCTTATATGCTTTATGGTTTCTTTTAAAGTGTTAAGATATTTTTCTAGGTTCCGAAGGTTCCTTGCACGGAAGTTGTGGTATGCATGCGTTCACAGTGAAATAAACCTGCATACAGAAACACTAACGGACTCAGTTATGTGCAAAATCTCTTTAAAAGAATGTTGCTGTTTCAACTCGCCCCATTTATTTGCTGTAAAAGCCACTCTGACAAAATGTCACGCAAAAAAAAGTCACCGTGATGAGTCCGTGTTAACAATTTCTGAGTTGGCTGGTGATGCGCACATTTGTAAGTAAAGTGTAATTGTATTTGTTGTTTTCGCACAGTGGTCGAGGTTTTAAATAGCTCTACTGGTCCTAGGATTTGAAATCCCAACCTTTACGCTTTCCGTGACAAAGATTTATGTTGCATTAACCCTTACCTTGAAAAAGCGACATATTGTAAAAAGGAAATCTATATTTTGGAAGAAAAATGTAGTGTGTATTAAAAAATAACTCTTTTAAGGAATCTCATTGGTAATTGAGTTCATAGACTTGAGGGCAGAGTTCATGACTCCCGCCATACATAGACACCAATACAACTTGTCTAAAAAACTAAAAACATATTGCTAATATCTATACCTGGAAAATCTCTAAATGAGCCAACCTTGAGAGTCTTGAAATATTAACCCTTTCATAGTCCATCATGAAGATTCTATCGTACAATTAAGATACTGGAAATCCATTAACCAACTGGCTCTAATGTTAGATCTCCTGGATGCATTGGAAACCAGTGATTCCCAATCTGGACTATATTTTTACCTTTTGGGGATAGTCCAGAAATATTAAAAAAATACAAATGAGCATAAGGCTAGCTTGGTAAATGCTTAAATTAGAAGTCTCACTGGGGGACACCCCCTCCCCGAACGTTCATTTGCTCTAAGGGGTAAATGTATAAAGCGAATATAGAGGCAAAGGGCCATCATTGTTGGCCTTACTTACATAACCTACCCAGAATCCCTTGCAGTGGTGGTAGCATTACAAGATTTCTGCGGGAAAAGCAGGTCTTCTGGCTTGCCCCAGGAGAGTTTGTAGAAGTCCCTTCACTGTTTTGTGCTGCTTGGGCTTATATAGAGGAACAATCTGTATTATCTCCCTAAGAATGAAAAGAGAGTCTTCCACTGGAGTCACTGCCGAATGACCCCCCCAAACCTACGTGTAAGGTTTCCTTTCCCCCCTAGCCTTTATTAAAATAAAATGAGACAAAACCAGGTTTTTGCTAATGCCAACAGAAGTTACTGTATACGCTCAAGAAGAAAAAAAGTTTTTTCATGGGACTTCACCTTTAGCTCCGTCTATTCCTCATTTGCTACTTTTTTATTTCAATAAAGAATTTATTTATTTTAAAGTACTGATTCCCATCTTCCGGTTGCAATTTTCTTCTCAGACATAACAGATTACAATGGCGGGCGTTCTAGCTTTTTTACAATGAGTAATTTAGTCTGACGCTTTTTACAACCACTACGAGGCTAGTATAACATTAATATTGTACTACCATACAAACTGTGACAAAGCCGGTCTCTCTGCACAACAGTTGACAATTACAGATGAATGCAACTACACTTAATATGTCATTAGGTATCTAATATATCCTATATGACACACATTCTATAATTACCAACATCCTTTTTTTGACTTGAAGTGGTTTCCCATCTACAAATAAATGTATTTTTATGCTGAATTAATATATCTTCTAGAATACTCCCCGGTGAATCTAGATTTGAAAAGTGAAGCTGTTTCTGATACTTAAACATATTATTAGTATTGTGACATGAAAGTTTTTTCTAAGACATCAGGGACAACATTCATCTTTATTCTGGAGTGTTATACTGATGCTTCTAACGGTATTATTTATTATTTAATATTACATACAGTATATGTATATAATTTGTGGCTGTAAAAGCTATGACATAAAATTAGACTTATATAGTCTATTATATAACTTATTTGTATAGGGGTCAATGTGAGGTATAGAGGGAGGAAGACTACATTTTTATTTACTTCTTTTCAAATATTCCATATATTAATCTGTAAGTATTATAATGTCCACAGTAATAATCGATGTAGTCATTTAAACAGTGGTGTATTAGTCTTGCTGGTGCTGCCCTAGGCCTAAGCTCAAGCAGTGCCACTAGCCACCCCCTCTGCACTGCCATAGGCATCCGGGGGCAAGAGGGGGCACTTTTACCCCAATGAAAATTCAAAGAGGTCCACTGGAGCAGCAGCAGCAGGGAAAAGATAAACATTAGGCTGTTTAGAGTAGGTTAACTAGACATAGTGGCAGAAAAAAACACTAAGTAGTCATCAAAAAAGCTTTTATTTAATTCTGTACACTCCTCTTCTGTCAGACTGGTTTGGTCTGCTCTTTTCCTCTCCCTCTAGCTGGTCTCCTCCCCTTTACTCTTCACAGGCACAGAGTCCCTGCCTGGGCAGACACACAGTTTGCAGGCTGCAGACACAATATGTTTTTTTTTCAAACATGTATTGTAGCTAGGGTAGTATACATTTTACTTTTGGATTTCCTCTAGTGCATCTGTGGCTTTCTGGAGAAGAGGTTCCTAGATGTAGGTTAGGTCTTCTAAGTGCTCTTTTAAGGATCATACAATGCTGCTGGCAATCCTTTATCAACACAATGATAGTATGAAATAGGCAAGATGGAACACTTGTACATTTTTTTATGTTGCGATGTAAGGTCATATAAGGAATAAAATAAATCAACACAGAAAGCAACAAAATGATGTGTTGAGAAAGCTGAATATAATACTTTGTTCCATGCAAAAGTGTTTTTCTCTAATAAATCGTTTTAAAAGTAATTCTCAAAGGCATCAATACAAGTCAGTCATTACCTGCATGTGTGAAATCATAATTTTAAGTGTATAGCGGTGTCAACAAATTTTAAATTGTCCATTTTCAATAACAAAAGAGCCATGTGTGACATGGGTAATTCACTCTTGGAACAGTTAGTATTCTTTAACAAGGCTGTCATTTGGCACATTTCATGGTATTTTGGTAAACAAACATTAATTCAACAGCATGAAAGAGAAAAGGTGGTGACTTCAAACATCTTGTTGGAAATTGCTCCCGAGATGAAACAGCATAAATTCTTAATGATTCAATGAACAAGAATCTTGTAATCTCAGTTTTGCTTTGCATACGCTTAAAGAAAAATATGAAAAAATTGTCTGAGGTATTTTATCTGACTAGACAAGTGCCCATGTTGTGTCACATCACAAAGGGAGGAGTCGTGTGATTACAAGCCAGTGAGTCTGACATCTTCACTCAATGGCCATACCTTTTAAGACGTTTTTTTCAGTTCCTACGGCAACAACCTGCCTTCTGTTGTGACACATGACAATGATGAGTCCCTGGCAAACATTGTGAATTAAAAAAGAAATATTCTATATCATTATTATTATTATATATCAAATATTATTTTTTTCTAGGAATTATGTTTATAATACCGATTTAGGTATTAAAGTGTAAAACTCAGCAGAGGAACAGCAGCTTTCAAAAATCTTTAATTTGCGGATAACTCGTTTTCATTACACATCTAAATTGTTCTTCAAGTTTTCCAACTTCCCATAAAAAAATGTTTTTATAGTCATCATATTCAATACATCCAAAAGAACAGACATCAGTCGTATTTTGCAATTGCAATAATTAGATCCCCCATTTAATGACAGGTGGTAATGACATTTTAAGCAGCAATACAGGTGTTAGAAGTTTTTTTTTTATGAAATACACACCAATAATAAGACATTTTAACTTGCTGACATTTTGCCAGATTATCAGAGGTGCCTTTCAGTTCTGAATTAAAGCTTTCATTACAGCTTAATTATAACATTGGCCACCTGGACAACTTTTTGTTCAAACAATGAAGAACATAGAGTACAAGACCCAGAATCAAGGAATTTGTATTGTAAAAAGAAAATAAGGTTTGTCGCCAGGAGACCCGTGGGTTTATACTGGTAAGAACAGCCGTAAAATGACATATCTATACTCTCTATCATATTAATTTCTCTGAAGGTTTTTAAAAAAAAAACAAAAAAACCCCAAAAAACATTTCTGTGCTATTTTAAATATTTAGGTTTCTATGACAACAACCTATTAGTACCTACTTTTGTATCACATGATAATTAAATATACCCCGAATAATATGAATGAGACAAACTTTCACATGATTAAAGAATCACTACTCATCAGGGTTTTGGCATTAAATAAAATAAAAAATGTATTTTTCTAGTAGGTGCAGAAGCCTCTGATAACCGACTTTTTGTTTCCAATTAAAAAAAAAAAAAAACACTCTGAATTCCGTCCGAACCGAAAGGAAAACAAATGGACCAAAATGTAACAAACAAAATGAATTCAAAGAATTCAAGAAGGGCCGAGCTGGCTCTGTATAATGTATAATTCAACGGGCAGCTTGTCAAACAGCTGAAACCACATCTCTCCAGTCCACTCTCTCTTTAGTAAATAGACCCAGAAGGCTATCGAAAATCTGTTGTGTTCCATCTGTGGAAACCAGATACTTCTGGAGAATGGAACTCTTCATAAAATTAGAGATATGCCATTAAAAAATGTTTGAATGGACAGCTGTGTTCTACATGACTGCACCTTTATAGGTATATTGTAGAAAATGCCAATATTTAAAGCAGGGTACAACAGGGAACAGTTGAAATTCATTATTCACAATACTTATGGGCCTGCATGTGTTATTATTTAACAACACTGAACAAAAGGTCAGCGATATCACAATAACCACTTGGTAACCAGATAATGCGTTGTCTTCTGTAATATTTATATAAATATTCTGTAATTTATGAACTTTAGCCTAAAAGTAAGAACGGGTTCTATTTATAAGTAATGTTAATGTTTATTCTCCTTAAATTATCTTAACGAGCATTCAGAAAGGTAAGGATGGAAAGGTCACAGTGTGTTCTTAAGCTTGATGGCGACACTTGGTTGACCCTTGGAGTTTTTATATCTTCGAGTGTGTCGTAAAATAAATTTCTCTGATCCAGGGAAATGAGCTTGGTATAAGTATGGCTGTTTCCACTTATTTCGCTTCACGAATGTCTGCATTTTAGAGAAAACAAGTGATAAGACTAGTAATAATAGTTAACTAATATAGAATACAGCTCTTGAGAAGTGACTTTAAGTGGAACGTAGTTAAACTTCATAAAGGTACCGAGGGATTGGGTTGGCATACAGAATTTATGCGTTGTAGATTTTTTTCTCCACTTAAGTAAATCTACTGTATTGTTTGCTCAATCCACTAAGGGAATATTTGTCTCTGGACAAACTACTTGAAATCTAATGTAAAATGACATACTGACATAACATCGATCGACAAACACAGTGAGACTTTTGCATCATGGATGGACTTCTGGCCACTTCTGGCTCAAACATCTCCCAATAGGGTCAAATACCAATTATATATTCCAGTTGGAACACACTGTTAAATTCTTCTGCTCTACAGATAATCATAGCACTTCAAATTCAGTCTTTCCTGATGAGAAATACCTTGAGTTGTTCGTATCGACTGCAAGGCTGGTAGACACTTTCTTTTTTTTGCCAGCTCTTTGTGTTTTCATAATGTTAGGGTTACAGATCAGATGTAAAGAAAATCACCTGCATAAATCCAATTTGCTAAAGGATTGCAAAATCCATTTTTTTTTAAACTTACCAAGGCAAGAAAGCGTTGACCGGCCAACCAGATATTTTGATCGGCGACTCGAGGTCAAAAAATGACTGCTAAGTCATAAGATATGTGTTACATTGTTTCAAGAGCAAACAATTCCGCCAAGAAAGATGTTCCGTCGCATAATTTTAATGGCAACTCAACAATTGGAAGCAAATCCCAAACATAGTTGTTTGCTTTGTTGCAATTCTATAGTCAGGGAGGAATTATCTTCAATCTGTCGACATGCTTATTCAATAAAATTACTTGGATCTTTAATTCTTGGAAATAAAATGATCCATTTTGAGATTTCTGCATTCTGTTTTCTTTCGACCCCTAAAGCTGTGTCATCTTAAAGTTTAAAGTCTAAAGAACATATATTGATTGCATTGTCAAACTGCCAATTAGACTTCCACAAACAACGCCAAGAGCAGACTTACGCAACCTTGCCGACAGACCTTCAGAGCTTTGTCGATATTAGTCCATCGATAACGCAGCACAGTTTATAAATCATTCTCCTTCAAGTGATCTTCTTGAAAAAGTTACGTATGTAAAAGATCTTCTTATTTTTCTTAGCTGCATTCCAATGTGTAACGGACAGCATGTGCTTGATCCAGGGACGATATTTGTACTTAAAATCACTGCTGAATATAGATCTGTAATCATTTATTTTACGTGCAGTTCCACCATTTTATAGAATAAATTTTTATCAAAATTTGACAATTTGGTCATTTTTGTTAGAAACATTTACATGACTGATCCATTTACTTAAATATATCTGTGTTTCTTCTAAGTCTTAGGTCTATACCAATAGTCAATTTGGGGGAATTATCTGATTGCCCAACTGTCCTGCAAGGGTCCCCTTTGTCGCTAAACCTAATAATAACAACATATTAACATTTTTTATTTGTTTTCTCTGAAGATCGCATTTTTTAACATTATTTTTTTTTTACTGAAGAACTTCTCTGTTATTTTTTAAACTTTGGAATTGTTCTATCTCTAATTTTATTAAGAAGACAGTGTTGCCTTTTTTTCTTGTACGTTTCAAAGCTAGTTCTTCTTCATCACAATCGGAATTCGGAATCAGGGAACTTTATCGTTTTATCGTTCCCCCGGCTCTTCTCTTTAACCGTTAGGCAGACTTTTGGCAGAAAGGAAAATGTGACATCTTTACAATAATTTTACAATCTATGTGTTTCAGGTTAAAAATCTTTTTCGCCGGGAACTCTATTCTTCTATTGAGTCCTCCTCAGGCATAATACTATCTTGTGAAGGGAAAGGGCTCCTGTCAACTG
The DNA here is from genome assembly GCA_023333645.1 of Sceloporus occidentalis. Taxonomy (NCBI): domain Eukaryota; kingdom Metazoa; phylum Chordata; class Lepidosauria; order Squamata; family Phrynosomatidae; genus Sceloporus; species Sceloporus occidentalis. The sequence continues at coordinate 1,276,849 of JALMGF010000083.1, forward strand.
TGTGGAAGTCATTATGACTGTTCCTGTCAAACATGCTGCATAATCCTCTGGTGCTACTAAAATCAATGCTCGGTGCCCTCCCTGTCAAATCCATTTTTCAGTTAAACAAATGCACCAGAAACCCCCCCCAAAAAACCTTAAAATACATAAAAAAAATACACTACAAACGCCCGAATTAAACTGTTTTTAAATAGTTAATTATAATTATTATTATTATTATAAAGCAATAAAAGGGAAAAATCACATCTGAAAAAAATACATACTCAAATTCTGCATGAAAACCACAATGTCTATCACTATTAGATGACATTTCCTATATATAATGCAACAAAAAATTTTATTAATACATGATTAAAATAGAAAAAAAATACTTAATGGACTGGTATAAATATTAGGATTTTTGGCAAAAGTAGAATGTCACAATTCCTCTTGAAATGTACAGATTCTACTAAATAATGTATGTCTTTTGACAGCGTTGACAACGTTGGGACTTGAATATGCGACAATTTTTTACGTCTTTTATTATTTTATTTTTGGTTGCGTTTTTTGAATAATATTTTATTTCAGAGTTTCACAAGATGTAAATTACGCCTGAAGATCGTCATCTCTGTGTAAGTAAATACTAACATAGGTTTAGTAAATATGGGGATATCTGTTGGGTAGTACAGATGGAAGAATTCTCGTTTAATTAGGCCTACCTGGATTCTTATCGGAACCAAGGTCAAGGTAGACTACAAGTTCCAAAGGGGTTTATGATCTTTGGACCCCGTACAATAGGAATAAGCACATTTTACACAAAACGACAAACCGTCAAAAACTAGACTTGCTGCCTCCATCAGGAATTCCACAAAAAACCCATCTGAATTTCCCTGGCTATCAGGTTTAACCCCTTCGAGACAAAGGCTGATTTTACTTTTTGTACCCTTTGTGACAATGGCCTTTTTAACATTTCTGCGCTGCTTGTGTTTAGCTGTAATTTTCTTCTTTCCCGTTTACTGAACCCACACACATTAGATATTGTTTTTTTCAGGACAAGAAGGGCTTTCTTTAGATGACATTGTTTTGATTGTATCATATTATTTACTATTAAAAAAATTATAAAATATGGTGAAAAATTTTGAAAAAAATGACTGTTTCTAACTTTTAGTTGAAAAATCTTTTACTCATCTATAAAAGGTAATGAAAAAACCTGCTAAATAGATTCTACTATTTGTCCTGAGTTTAGAAATACCAATGTTTTTATGTTTTTTTGCTTTTTTCTACCCATTATGGGGCAATAAGTACAGGTAGCGTTTTGCTATTTCAAAGCCATTTTTTCCAAATCTGGTAATTCTTCCCCCCATGTGCCATTTCGGGTATCTTTGAACCCGGCCAATGCAATTTACCCCATCAAGTCATATATTTTTGAAAACTAGACAGCCCAGGGTATTCCAAATGCTAGTATTTTAACTCTTTCCATGCACCATATCTACCACCAGTCTTTGTCAAACTTTATGGTAGTCATTTTTTTGCATTTGTTTTGTCATACACATTTTACTTCAGGTATGAATTAAAATGTTCTAGTGTATGTCACTATCACAAAACACCCCAATATGTGTTCAGCAACATCTCCTGAGCGCAGTGATACCCCACATGAATGATTTTGCCTGGCTGTTTGGGGGCAAAAGGGCCACATTTGGGGCATGCACATTTTTCAATGTTGAACTTTGGCATTTGGGGATCCACTGCCCATGCCCTATTTGGTACATCTTTGAGCTGGGCCATTTCAGTGTGCCCAATAAACCCATATATTTTTGAAAACTAGACACCCCAGGGTATTTCAAATGCTAGTATTTTAACTCTTTCCATGCACCATATCTACCACCAGTCTTTGTCAAACTTTGTGGTAGTCATTTTTTTGCATTTGGTTTTCCACACACATTTTAATTCAGGTATGAATTAAAATGTTCTCGTATATGTCACTATCACAAAACACCCCAATATGTGTTCAGCAACATCTCCTGAGTACAGCGATACCTCACATGAATGATTTTGCCTGGCTGTTTTGGGGCAAAAGGGCCACATTTGGGGCATGCGCTTTTTTCAATGTTGAACTTTGGCATTTGGGATCCACTATTTGGTACATCTTTGAGCCAGGCCATTTCAGTGTGCCCAACAAAACCATATATTTTTCAAAACTAGACACCACAGGGTATTTTAAATGCTGGTATTTTAACTCTTTGCATGCACACATTTTACCACCAGCATTTTTTCAAAGTTTGCAGTAATATTTTTGTGTGTGTATTTTTCCCACACACACCTACTTTATGTATGAATTTACAGCTCCTGGTATATGCCGCTGTCACACGACACCCCATAATGTGTTCAGCAACATCTCCTGAGTGCAGTGATACCCCACATGCATGGGTGTGTCATTTTTTGGGGGAACTAAAAGGCCACATTTGGTACGTGTGCATTTTTCTAATTGGAAATTAGATGTGTGGCCATCCTTCCCCCCGTGTTAATTGGGACGTTGTTGAACCTGGCCCATTCAATTTACCCCATCAAATCATACATTTTTTAAAAGTAGACACCCCACGGGCATTTAATATGCCAGTATTTTAACTCTTTCCATGTGAGAATTGTTTTAAGCTAATATGCTAATTTTAGGACTTGCTCACAAAAATATATTTTTTATATATATATATTTTTTTTTTTGTCTTTTTAAAAAAAAAATTTTAACATTTTTTTTCAACTTGGAGGTTCCCCTGATAGTGACATTAGTGGGAAATGATTTTTACATTTTACTAGTTTTTTACTATTTTTTTTCTAATTATTATAAATTTTATTTTATTTTTTAATTTATTTTTACTAATCACACTGTGATTAGAAAGCTGGCTTCCATTGACTTGCATGGTGAATGCAGTACCTGTATTCAACCTGCAAGTGGAGCCAAAGTTCTCTAGATGGTCTGGACCATCTAGCGAACTTTTAAAATTTGTGGTTCCTGTTACAGGACGGCGGCCATCTTCCTTGATGGCGAAGATTGCCGGCAGCTGCGGCTGTGACCGCTCTCCGGAGCGGTCACAGCCCATCAAAAGGTTAGTGTTTGGTGTCGCTGGATGCCTCCTGATCGAGGCATTCCAGCGACACCATTTAAGTTTAGGAGGCGATCGTCGATCGCCTCCTAAACGCTTTTAAAACGGGCGTCCGCCGCCATACAAAGTATGGCGGATGTTGACGCCCCGTGGAGGGGCCAGAGATGGCCCCTTCGTGCCGATCGCGGCGTTGCTGAATGCCTCGAGGTCGAGGCATTCAGCAACGCTTTTTGGGTGCAGAAAGCGATAGTAGATCGCTTTCTGCACCCGTTTAAAGACGTGCCGGTCCTGGCACGTCAATTGTCGTAAAGCACATGCTTTGCCGTGCCGTGCCAGGACCGGCAATTGTCATTAAGGGGTTAAAAAGGGTATAAAAAATCCAAGTAAAAAAAAATAATTTTCTGCATTTAAATTCCCATAATAGTGTATCAATATTGTTTTTTTCAGTCTTATATTTCCTACAGACAATGAAGAGCAGAATAAAAAAAACACAAAAACACTGTTCACTATATAGACCCAAAAAACATAAAAAAAGCAGATGAATTAATTCCTAAAAATTACATCCCAGAGACTCACGCATTTCTAATACTACTGCTATGTTAGCTGCAATGAACATTTATACATTCATTTATATAATAATGTTTAAAATCAACATTTTTGTCTTTTTTAAATTTTTCTAATCTCTTTTCTCTACTTTTTTTTTCTCATTGATTTTTTAATTATTCAATTTCCTTTCCTTGTTATCTTAGTACATTGGTAATTATTATAGAAACCATTCAGCCATGTTTATCAGAGCAGGGGGTGCGCTCTTCAGCTTCTTCCAAAAAAAAAAAGAAAAAGAAAAAATATGCCGAGATTCCAGCACTCTTATTTATTTTTATTGTCACGCTAAAGAAGAATAAACATCTAAGCAGAACTTTGTTTACTTCTAAGAATCGGGTAATTGAAATGTATTTTGTGCTATAATTCAGACCCATTTGACAGCACCTGTATGCTAATTTTCCATAAATCTAGCAGTAACAATTTAAATTCTCTATCAAATAACTAAGAACAGTTCTGGTTAAGCACTTGTGCTGACAGATGAAACAGTTTAATGATGCACAAGCTCATGTATAAAAAATGTACTAATCAGTATTTTGTCTTTTCGAAGATTATATCAGCTGACATATAAGTTGCTGCATTTGAAATTTCTCACCTTGTATTGGTTTGAACGATTCCATAGTATAATATGTCCCAATAATTAAAATAGAAACATTTTTTTGTTTTGGGAGGTATAGTTAGAGGCATGGATAGAGGCCACATTTCAGTCAAATATGCCTACTAGTGTATTGAAATCCATGAATATTAAATTGATTATCTATGACATAATTATATGACATCATCATCTTAAACCCTGCCTTAAGCCTATTAACCACTGTTTTGAAGAGTAACTGATTTTCTTAATATGCTTTTTTTTCTTCTTTGGAATCATTATTTAATGGACCTACAGTAGAAGAACAGCATCCTTCACCATATGCACAAGGCATGGTTATAGAGTGCTTGGCATTTGGGGGTTTCCATTCATCCTCTCGCTCCTTGTGGGCCAAAAGTCGCCAGCCTTCCATGTACGTACTATTTGCAATAGATTTAGATTACAAAAAAACAGTAGACACTTTAAAAATAACTAGCGTCATATACACAACAATCGACTGCATTAAAATTCACAACTATGGGTTGTAGTTCACATTGGACATGTAGGTCCCTAATGATTGTTTCATGCGTCATTTTCTATATCTCTACAGAGATATTGATCATATACATTTTAAATGTTTTATTTTTCACACTTTGTTTTGTTTTTTTACTTTATTATTAATTTTATTTCTGTATTGATTTTGCCAAAGTATAGCTGGTGTATGTTACATTGTAAATATTTTAAAAGTTTTTTTTTCCCTCTTATGTGGTTATTGTTCTGAACACCCACTCTATTTTAAAATATTCTTTTAATATTAAATTAAATATTATTTTAATATCAAAATAAACGTTCCAGTGAAATATTTATTTAAAATGGTGTGATTACTCGTATAATAACTAATTTATATAATATTTGTTTTAGTAATGCATAATTACTATTTTTGTTTAGCTTGAAATTCCATTTCTACGTGAAAAATAGTTGAAATAAATGCATCAATTTATTTATAAAAAAAAGCTTTAGGATAGTCTAGATTTGGGTCGATAAATTCCACCCATACAAAGAAAAAACATCTTAATAAAAAATGGTTGCATAAAACAGAATTTTCTTATTGCATACTATACTCTTGATGGTTATTCCACTGATTTTGCTAAAGAAAATGTACTTGTATATAAAAATAACATTTAATATTCATTATACATTCAAAATATTTACAGTTTTTTGTTAACTGTTATTATTCTGGAAACTAAAATTAGATAGGAAAACATTCTAATAAAATGGAAGATATTAAGAAAAATGAAGCTAAAAAGTTATTAATTCAGAAATCAGGATATATAAAAATATACAAGAAGTTAACATTCTGGAAATATCATCTGTATCCGAAAAGCTAATGAGCAAAATACACCTGCCAGCTTTCTGAGTGCCTCATTTTTAACTTTCAATTATAAATATGTCCCATGTTCTCAATACAATTTAATAAGTGTCTTAAAAAGTTGAATGATAAGTGAATTTGCTTCTAGCATTGAATTAATCATAACGGTAAATTGTTAGCTAGTCGGGTAGAAATTGTTTTTGTGTATATGTGTTGAAATGAACCACAAAAATACTTTATTGCCATGGGGCTGTTATTATAAAGACAAATCGGAGTAAAACGGATACTCATCTCGAGTAACATATTATGATAATCAGTTATAGAAAAGGAAATGTGGGCTATTGTCAAGTGTAGAGCTGATTATATTCTGGAAAATATGTACGGGGAATCTGTTCCTTCATTAAAAGTTCTTTATTACATTGGAGGAAAAGCATGTTTTCAAAATAATGAATTAGTGTGTGAATTGAGGAAAAGAAGACGAAAGTTTATTCTGAAGAGGTTTTTGGAAGGTGAATTCTGGACCATGTTTAGAAGGCTTCCCTCTGGAAGTCCTATGGGTGCTTTTTAACTTTCTCGCCTCATTTTTGGGTCTTATTTTGCAGGCTTTAATTGAGGAAGGCTATATTTGCTACTTTTTATAGGTTTTTTTTATTATTATTGTGACTTAGGCTATCAATGTGCTATTGAAAAAGTATAATGGTTTCCAATGGAATACTAATATTCAGAGTTTTTGATGCATTGTAAATGTGTAGTACAGAAATAATAATAATAATAATAATAATAATAATAATTATTATTATTATTATTATTATTATTATTCCTAATATGAAGACTATGACAAAGAATACGAAGGAGAAAAATAATTAATAATAATATATATTTATATATCTTTTATTTACTGTTTTTACATTTATCTCAAACTGGGATTAGTGATTCCTTCCAGTATTCCTATATAAATATTCCAATATATTTATTTGCATTCAGTCATATCCCTTTTTATATCCCCTTATGTTGTCTGCAGTAACAAGAAGAACAGAACTTTTTTTTTTTCACAAAATCCACTTACTTTGAGCTAGTGGATTAGGTTCTTATTTGGTTGCCACCCAGCAAAAATGTAATGGCGGAAAGTCTAATGCATTTCGCGGTTCTATGTATTATTCAGCTTCTAGCCATCAGAGTGTTGGCAATTATCCTAAAATCTCACAGAATAATATACTCTTTTGAAATGTAAAACCATCATTCTGACTGTCCCCTAGACATGATGTTGGAAATGATTCCAAATGCATCAGCTTTTTTAGATGGATTGGACACTGATTAAAGAATTGCGTAATTTACATTTTCCAGTTCAGCTGAAATATCATCATTCTTTATAAAGGTGGCTTCGTCTTTGAACCGTAGTTCAAAGGCAGCAATTGGTAAGTCACACCTTCAACTATCCATCAACCGTTGCTCAAGAGCATAGATTTTAAGGATATTCTGAAGAACAGGGTTTCTTACAGGTCAATCTGTCAAAATGAACAAATATTTGGGCAAAGTATATCGTTGATGAAATGTGTCGTTAAAGGAAAGACGATGTTAAAGGAAAGAACTGGCATTCATCTCTACATTTATGTAGGGAAAGGGATTTTCAGCACCATAACGCCTCTGGTGGTCTCTACTGAAGCAGGACGTGTTCTTAAATAAATGCGAGTACCGGCGACTGGCAGATCTGACCCCCAGATCTTAGTGAATAAAACTCTTAAAGAAAAGAGCAAGTTGCAAATTCAGTATAACCAGCTTATACATAAAGCCAAGCATAAACAAAATTATTATTGCCGTACTAGGCCTTTTAATGGTGATAGAAACAATTTCTATTATTATTTTTATTATCATGGTAATTTTTAGAACAAACTATTATACATTTGTTCCATATCCTTAGTAACGGCACATTGTACAATTAATACAAAGACCAGGTCATTCCATTTCTTTTTTTACAGGACCACTGCAATTTGCCGGTATCAAAGTCAAGGAAATTAATTCCGGCAGGCATTTTCCTTTATAGGAATATACTTGAAGTAATCACAAAAAAGTTATTTTCAGATTGCTTGTTATGTAGATATTTAAATTGTGTCGGAGAAGGGTCTATTTGTCAAAGTCAGGAACATGCGTACCTTACAAGTGCACTGTGATTACTTATTAAAGTCCCTAAATTGCTGTGTCTTAAGAAAAGAGTCAGGGAAATAACACAAGTCAGAATTTGTATTAAGCAACTTGTATTAATTGTCGATAAAAAAGTAATGTTTTAAACATTATGTTATAAGTGGTCAATGTAGAAATAAAGGGGGTGCAGAATTTTAGCAACGCTTTAGAATATTTCTACACGTCCTAGTTTTTAACCAATTGTTTCACTATTTTTTGTAAATATCATTATTTTTTTACTTCTATGCACTTAAAATTTCTCTCTCTTTTGCTCAATTTTACTTTCCTATTTTCTTCTTCGGCTTTTTCTTGTTACATTCACACTATCTCTCATTTTGTATTTTATTTAATTTGGTCTGGGAGATTTTTATTTTCATTCCTCTTTCTGTAAAAACTCACTCCTATCTAACAAATATTTTATAAGCTGGAAAAGAGAGACATCAATGGAAGAAAGAAGATCAATGGATTGGGATCTCAAAGAGGGCGTGTCTTCCTGCCTGGGAATACATTTGACCACACCCATTCCTAGCCCCTTTCAAGGTAATTTGGGGCTAGCTCCACCCCTATGTTAGGTTAGTCCTGCCCCTTTCTCAGAGCCAGGCAAACCCTTGCGGAGCAGGAAAGACTTTGGAAGCTCGTTTTGAGACTCAACTATTCCCACCCATAAACCACATGAATACCTGATAATATTATGACAAATAATATGGAAATACAGTGTTCTACTATGGAATGTACTTATCATCTTTCAAAGGGAGAAGTAGATTGATATAATACGATTAGATTCCAGCTACAATAACATGTTTCATAACATTCAAGCTTGCCTGAAGAAAAACCCTTCTCATCTCGAATGTTTATAGAAGGAAGTATCCGTCCTTATTCCGAAAGAGTAATTTGAATTAATTCCACTGTTTGAATATGCACACCCATGTAGTCAACTGCATTCCTGCTGCCATAAGACTCGACTTCTGTGTATGAAAATGTGTACTAATTTCACAAGAGTTTGCCTCAAGGAAAAAGATTAATTTCCAGACACAAGGCAATCCCGCAGTCCTTAAACGAGTAGGTGGTTTAATATTCAACAGCGGTATTTGACCACGGTAATAATATTTTTAATGACAATTTTTTTATGTTTTGCATTTGATGCATAGTTTTATAATGCTTTCAATCCAGGCCACCAAATATGTGTGTTGTTGTTTTTTCCTTTTTTTTTTTTTTTTAGTGTACGTGTTCTGGATAAACAAACACCTTTAAATATGTTTAGACGTTGCATCACAGCAGGCAATACCTTTGATTATGCAGAGGCAAATGTTTTTGTGAAGTCTACAAAAAAGTGCTTGATATGCTGATTTATTCAATCAGTGGAAAAGTAGTTTTCAATGCTTAAATCTATACAGGATTACATTCAGAATTGTATTATTTTCACCAAAACAACTTTTCCTGGTGCTCACATGCAGGGGCAGTGGTTCCTTGGGGAGGGGGGCAAATGGCACCCATGCCGGTCCAATATTGTTCAGAAGGGGCTGGCCCAACCTGACAGGAATCCAGTGGGGTCACATAATGCAAGGTTAAATGACCCCGCAGTGAAAGCAAGGCTTCACACACAGTGTGTGAGTAGCAAGAGAAAGCTGCAGGTGAGGTAAGGGGAGAGGGCGAGAGGAAGAGAGTGATTGAGAGTGTGTAAAGGGGGCAGTATATATCGATGTATGTATGTGTGTGTATGTATAAGTGTGTGTTAACATGAATGTGTATGGATAAGTGTATGTGAGCATGAATGTGTAAGTGTTTGCATAGATGGGTATGTGTAAGTGTGTGAGCATGAATGTATATGTGTTAGTGACTATGCGTGTATACATTACATACATGCATGCATATTGCACACAAGCCTTAAGTCATTGGTATACATACTTGGTATTGGAAGTCATAAGACTGTATATTTACATGGATGTTTGTGGCTGTTGCTATGCTGGATCAAATCCACTATTCCCATATGTCTGCATACATTTTAAAGTGTAATGAGTTTTGGGTAATAAAATAAGAAATAACCTACAGATCTGACAAATCTAAGTAAAGAACAGTTAAGTTCCTGTAACTGGAAAATATTAATTGCAGGAATATAATTATATTTGCAAATTAAATATGGTTGTTTCAGTAACAAACATTTCTTTTTCTTTTATTTAGATGGACTAATTATATTACCCGACATTAACACGATTAACACAACATTTTTGTTGCTTTGTTTATAGATAAACCAGTAGACACATTAATAGCTAAAGAAATAGTTTTTGCATAACATAACATTTTCAGGCATTTGTATGAGTTCTCGTTATCTGAGTCCCATCTACTAGACAAACACCCTTATCATACTGCCCGTAGTAAACAATAGAATAGCTCAGTCTTAATCACCCAGCCAGACACTCTGACTAATGAAAGTCTATGGAGGAATGAACTTCATAAGCATTGCCATAAAAATCAGCTCAGGTGAAAAATAGTCAAAATATCACATGATTGAAAACAATGGGGGGCCTCCAGGTCTGCAGATAAAGAACGTTGATTGGACAATTATGAGATAAAACCAAGTGTCAATGCCAACCTACATTACCTACCTTCTCTATGTCCTACATTTGCATTTCTGTTTATATTAATTAGCTTTTATTTACCTTTTATTTGAGAATTTATTTTCCTTGCTGCTCACTTAGGAATGACTGGGTTAGTTGTTATGGTTACTCATTCTCTGACTTATGTTGTCATACTCGTTAATATGGATGGCACATTTCTTACTGGGAACAATTAAGCTATATCACCCAATGCGCTTTACCGCGCTTACCTCCGTGACCCTATTTTGTCTGTTTTAATCATTATAAATTAGCACATGGCTAGAATAAAGTTTGACATTTCTTGTAGGCTGACTCCATGGTAGGATATACCATCACCAGCATATACAGCATATATATAGCAATGAAACTATTCTACATATATATGTTTTTATACTGCTCCATCTCATTTTCATTTTACTTTCATTTGCATCATTTTAAAGAATTCATTTTATTAATAAAACTGTGAAAGCTTCTATATAGAAGACTGCACAGAGTAGAACGGGGGGTGAGTCTAGGCTAGTGGTGACTGAGGGCAGTATTTCTACTGTCCCGCATAACTAACGCACATACAAACTCCCTTTGTACCCATTCTTTATAATACCGCACACTTATACACACACAAACACTCTCTGTGTCCTCATCTCCCTCTCCCCTTCCCTCCCACTAACCATAGGCCTACACTCCAACACCATACACTGATACACACTCACGCTAACCCCCACCCACATATACACAGTTGCACCAAATGCTAACACACGCTCATGTTAGCACCTTACACTAACATACATGCACACGCACCATATGCTGACACACAAGGATGCTAACACCATGCACTTATACACATACAATATTACCATAGGCTCACACATGCACTCTATAACACAATCTACTTGCTCTACAATCTACACACTCTCTCTTTCCCATCTTTTGTTGCCAACTTTCATGGTTTGACCTGTTTGAGCTATCCACCTGGAGCTACAACTTTTTTTTAATTATAAAATAATTAGAATTGGAATAATATTGAGCTCTGACATAGTCAGATGAGTCTTGAGGGAAAAAAATGAAGAATAACCTACTTTACTAAAGAGAGTGACTTTTTGTACCATGGTCTATTTAAATGTTCTTAATTCAAAAGTTACGTAATATATTTTAAGAGGAACAATACAGCTTTTGCTACATTTATAGGTAACATAATAAACAAAGTAGCGCAAAAAAAGCAAAATAAAAATATTTATCTTGTAACAATTAATGTAACCAAATTATAAGCACATTGCTCTCGAAATACCGCTAATGTTTTCCTTACACTTTCTTTTTTTTCTACTCTCCGTGTTCCCATTAAATGGCGATCATGCTGAGCAATAATGATACTCCCTGGAAAAAAAAAACCTGGCATTCTCTGCTCTTTCTCAAAAAACATTGTATTTGCTGAAATTATTCCCCTTACTTTACTTTCATCTTCGTGTTTATCTAGCCTCTAAGTGCCGTGGATGTTTTTTTTTTTCGCATCTCCGCAGTGAAGTGGGCTCTCAGAGCTCCATCAAGGTATTGCAAGACTTTCGCTCCAATACTCCAGGCATTTAGGTTTGATGGCAACATAATACAAGATAATAAAACTTTCTCTTTAGTTATTGTTTTAAGTATACCCGAGCTGTGGTTTCACGCATGATACCTTGCAGAATTTATGCTGAAAAATCTGCATAAATCAGGGGCTAGCTTTTTATACGGAAGTATTTAATGGAGACCCAATTTAGATACTTGCGAAAAAACCCAGCTGGGATAATGAGATGCCGCTGAGCCTGTAATCAGATATTAGATAAGCGGGAGAAACATGGAGGTTTTTATGCCCTGCTTAATCTCTAGATGTTAACCTTTTTATGTGCAGACACCACACTTCCAGTACAATACTCCAGCCGGAAAAAAATCATTGCCGGTAACACTCCTTAGGGAAAGCAGGACAAATTGCTGTTTGCCTAGGATGCTTAGCTGGGGGCTTCCACATGTTTATACCCCAAAAAGTAATGATGATGCAATAGAAAAGTACATCTGTATTTAAATGTTAGTGCTTTTGAAACATATATGTCCAAAAACAGACGAAATTGCAATGACTGCCCTTTTAAAGTGGGTCATAGTTCTGAAACTTTGCAGTATTATCTAATCTCAGAATTATTATAAATGACTCCATATTTAAAATAAGAATTTTAATAAGATAAAACTTGACTATTTATAATAATTTCCCATTCAAGCACCCAATGCATGCTCTAAAAAATCAAATAATGGGAAGTTAATTTTATACTTTCATTATTAGCATGAAAATGTGAAATCAATACAGCCCAAAATAATTGTCAAATGTAGCACAAAAGTGTATATATTACATTATTCTAGGGCATTGTTACTGTTGCTGTGGATCATTTAGTACCAAACTCTCAATACAACAAGCTTCGGAGCCCGACTATGATAATTCACAGGGGTTATTTTCACCTTGGAGATCTCTTTTCAGTGAAATAATTTCTTCCACATATAATCATTTTAATGAAGTTTAATTTGGTATGTTTTGACGGAATTCAACAATTTTAAAGAATCCATATATTGAATATGGGTCATAATAAATATATTACTGTTTGCCAATTTATATTTTCAGAATAAAGAAAGCGTATTATGGATTTTTAAATTCCATAAAACGCAAGCATACAACATTCAGAGTATAAAGGTAGAATTTACAAGCTTTTTGGGAGTAGGGTTTCCAACTTCCCTATGTTCCCTATGTTTTGGGATGAGGTAGTAAAACGTATATATATATATATTAACCCATTCAGGAACCATCATTTCATTCATGCTTTTTCTTGTTTCCAAGGCTATGGCATGGAGGGGTAAATAAATGTTTTGGCCATTTTGGGGGGATTGTATGGTACCTACCTGATTCTCCCTCCCTTTCCTCCATTTCATCTTCGTTAGGATAAGGTGTCAACATGTAAGAAGAAAATTAAATAAAACTGCCTATCTATTCTCCTATCTTAAGTACCCCAGCTGGGTAGGGCAAGATGTATCCCAAAGGGGTAACATGACTCTTGAGAAACACAAGCTCATTTCTCTTTTCTTCTATATATATTATAGAATGTAATATATATATATATATATATATATATATATATATATATATATTTATATTTTTTATTTTTATTTTTATTTTTTTATTATTATTTATTTGTTTATTTATTTTATATATAATGTAATCATTTTTATTTTTGAATTTAACAAAACACTTTGTTCAGGATGATGCTTATAATGTCACATATAAAAGCTATATTTTTGTTCTGATACCTTTTCTTTTTCTCAAGTTTTTATAACACCGTAGAGCTACTGAAGTTCATCTGATTAGAAATAAATGATTTTCCTTTAATATGTTTTAAGGGAAAAAAATGACACTGCAGATATTTTGTTAAAGAATTCTTTGTTTTCCGATGTTGATGCGACTGCAGTCCTGGAGGGGAAGAAAGAAAACACCATATGCCAAGGTGACGGAGGGGAATTTTATAGTCAAACAATATATAACAGCCAAAGTCAAAAGCATTTCATGCTGACACCAAACTGTGTAGACTTTAGTTATTTGCAGTTTATTGTTATGGAGACCAAGTTGGATTCTAACTAAGGTGAAACAGAAAATATGATTATATACAGTATTTATATATATATATATATATATTTCTCCTGCTCAAAACTCATTGAAAGACTTACTCCCTATGAGATTTTATCTTGTCTGGAGACTCCTTTTTAGCATTTAGAGAGTTGCCAACAATTTCTGGATACTGTGAATGGTAAATTCACTACAAAATTAATAACAAAAGGGAAAATATGTAAAAAAAAAGCTAAACATGTGAATGAAGGGAGGCCAGAAGCTTCCGCAACCAAATTGTCCAATATCTAAGAGAGCTCCTTGCATGTGTGTACTGCCGTCGCAAATGAACCACTTAACCATTAACAATTTGCCAAAATGAACTTGGTTTTCATTCCTTTTAGTCTGTTAACCCATTATATAGGTGTTTCTGGGATCCTAATATACCTAGTTTTAGAGTTATGGAAAATATATCAAAGTTTCATTGTTGACTAGAATTAAGTCCAGCCAATTGAAAATCATAATTTCCTGCCAATAGCAGAGAACAAACTTCATTTAAATCTTAAACTTCATTTAAATCGTTACATAAAAGGTTTCTTAAGGAGCATCAATGAATGCATTTTTGCTGCTTCAGACAATACCCTTGCCGTATAATATTTAATTAAATTATTAAAATGTGCAGATTGAACTATTAATACATAAATATAAATTGGTTTATTAAGAGCAAATTGTTTCTTCTTGATAACAGTCTCTCTGGTGTCTAGCCAATGGACATCTATGCGATGCGCGTAGACAACCTTTGCTGCTGCCCGGCACTTCCACCGGGGCTTCTATGATGCGCCGGTACTCCATCAAAGAAGCCCACAGACACCCGCAGGCGTCCACCAGCTGCCAGAGAGGAGGATTCATGTCCCGCAGCGCTTAGTCTTATAGTCAGACCTCCATTTTAGGTCCGATTATAAGACGAGGGGTATTTTTCCAAAGCACTTGCTCTGAAATAAAAACTCATCTTATATTCGAGCAAATACGGTTTACTGTATAGGACAATCTTTGCAACATTATTACAAATATATATATACAATATTACAAACATATTCCTTACAACCATAGGACAGTAACCACAGGATATAAAAGCAGGTGAGATTTCCCCTTTAAGCATTCGACAAAAAAATGCTGCATTCTAGATGTCCGTATCTACCCGATACCTCAATTTAATGCAAAATCGAGTAATCTTGGGCAACATTGTTACTTTAATGTAAGGCAAAGAATTACTGTGAAAATATCAGTTTTATCAACCACTCCCCTGCTTCACTTTTGTGCTATTCAAAGAATAGAAGAGCTGGAAACGCCTTCCCAAATCCAATCGGATTCAACGCTACAGACATTCTCCTTTTGTAGAGATGGATGGAGTTAATTTCAGATTGCGAGATACGGTAAAGCTTTCTTGAACTCAGCGAGGAGGTCAGACATTCTGAGAAATTCAATCCCCAAGTTGTTGTAATAGATGCATTTTTAGATAATCTGTTTTATTTATTTATTTATTTATTTCCTCATATTTAGGGCAACTTTTCCATTATATACAGTTTTTAAAGAATTATTTTTTTTTATTTTCTGAGCAATATTAAATGCTATTTTTATATATCAGCAGAAGTAAATGGTTCGTTGAAACCAAATATTTTGCCTTTTTCCAAAAAACTTTAATAAGTGAGAGATATTGTTCAATATATTCAGCTTCAGTTTGCTGTATTTACTTCAAAGTAGGCGGCTTCAACAATAGGGGAAAAAAATGGTGATAAATAGTGTGAAATAACCTTGCGCGACTTTGTCTACATTTTGTTTTGTCCTTTTTCAGTTCAAAAAAAGCGCAGTTTGTTCTGTTATATTTGTAACAGAACAGAAGTGGAAGTGACAGAAATATTAAGGAATAGGTGAAGCCAGGTGACATTTAACAGTTTATTAAAGATGAGCTCCCACTATTTTTTTTATTTCTAGTATCAGTTTAAAAATAAACTTTCAAAAATACTTTGACATATTAGCCATTTGTAAGAGTTCTCGTACTTTACCTGAGCCCAATCTACTAGAAAAACACCCTGACTCCTTATCATACTGACTGTGGGAAACAATAGAATGGCTCGGTGTTAATCACCCAGTCGGCCTCTGATAAAAGTCTATGGAGGAATAGAGCCATAAAGCATCAGCTCAGTGTGGTGTTTATCACATGACTGACAGCAACGGCGGCTCCAGGTCTGCAGATAAAGGAAGTTTATTGGAACAAAATGAGATAAAAAGAGTCTTTTGTTTTTGTCAAACACTGACTGACATTACTGTGTACGGCGTGGGAGGTTATTACTGTATACAGCACTGGGGGGGTATATTACTGTATACAGCTCTGGGGGCTATTACTGTATACAGCACTGGGGTTATATTACTGTATACAGCGCTGGGGGTTATTACTGTATACAGCGCTAGGGTTATTACTGTAAACAGCACTGGGGTTATATTACTGTATACAGCGCTGGGGGTTATATTACTGCATACAGCACTGGGGGTATATTACTGTATACAGCACTGGGGGGTTATATTACTGTATACAGCGCTGGGGGTTATATTACTGTATACAGCGCTGGGGGTTATATTACTGTATACAGCACTAGGGGGTATATTACTGTATACAGCTCTGGGGGTTATTACTATATACAGCACTGGGGTTATATTACTGTATACAGCACTGGGGGATATATTACTGTATACAGCACTGGTGTTATATTACTGTATACAGCGCTGGGGGGTTATTATTGTATACAGCGCTGGGGTTATTACTGTATACAGCACTGGGGTTATATTACTGTATACAGCACTGGGGGGTATATTACTGTATACAGCTCTGGGGGCTATTACTGTATACAGCACTGGGGTTATATTACTGTATACAGCGCTGGGGGGTTATTAATGTATACAGCGCTGGGGTTATTACTGTATACAGAACTGGGGTTATATTACTGTATACAGCACTGGGGGGGTTATATTACTGTATACAGCGCTGGGGGGTTATTACTGTATACAGCGCTGGGGTTATTACTGTATACAGCACTGGGGTTATATTACTGTATACAGCACTGGGGGGGTTATATTACTGTATACAGCTCTGGGGGCTATTACTGTATACAGCACTGGGGTTATATTACTGTATACAGCGCTGGGGGTTATATTACTGTATACAGCCCTGGGGGTTATGCCCCTTTAAGGAAGGGTCACCATTTCATATAGGTGATAATTTATCTTTAAGTACAAATTCCAAGTATTTCTCTTTCAACACAAGATTTGAATGAAGGCCAATAATCTCCCACACACTGCAGGGACAGTTTGGAAAAGTTTGCGCTGTTTATATAACCCATTAATGGCCTTGTTTGTCCTCGACCGTGGTAAAGCATATGTTTAAATTAACCACCTTCCATACACTATGATAGTCTGCAAAACGTTTTAAAACTCTCTATGGCCCATTTCAATGGCTATAATTATGTAGAAATGATTCTGAGTGGTTTGTAGGCAGTAACACTTAGACGGTAATGGTGAATTTAGCGTACAGAGTTCCACTTAATTAAAGAAATCTTTTATACGTTTCAGTATCTTATGCTGACGTTTCCCAAATAACAGAAATCCGTGGGCTGTTCATACCACAGGAAAACGATGCCACATTAGGACAGAATGACCTCATTGGGGCAACATAAATAAATAAATGTTTTATTGTATCTTCGAATGAAAAGCTTATACGTATTTTGATTGAAAATAGTGGAGTTCTGCCAGCGATGTTCTACTCGTTGGACATCTTAACGTTGCCTGTATAAAAATCAACAATCAAGAAATGTCAACTATTTTTGAAAATAATCCAATGATATTGATTACTTATTACTTATTGGAAAGATAGTGTTAAAAATTAGTCTGGATAAGCTGTTTTGGGGAAATCGCTAAATCTTGGAGTAGATTTCATAAAATTTAGTGGTGGACATACGTATATTTTTTTGTTTTAATAAAAAAAAGTGTTTCTTTGTTATTAAAGAATTTAACCCCTGCGTACTGTCATTGCGTAAGCAATCCATGTGTACGTACAAATGGAGACATTTAAGAAAACGATTTCGCTTTTGTTGGTTTAATATTTGGTTTGGCATTTATGGGGAAATAATGGCTGAACAATTTTGGGGTGTGGGTTATTTATTTACCATTATATCATGTGATAGGATGCAGGGTTTCCCCTAAACTAAGTATCTATGAATAACTTAATTTGTTCTTAAAAATTATAGTGCTTAGTGTAAGATTACCACCGAACCAAAACTGTAGCTGGGGCCAGTTGGGCCCTGGAAATCCCTCTTCTCCCCCTCCAAGGTAACAACCACATCCACCACTTGCCTCCAGGACTAGGAATGGAAGAAGGATCACAAGGAGGCCACATTGCAGGACCCGGTGAGGTTTTCCCTCCATGAGACGGGTAAGACATATGAGCCTTGGCCTTTGGGCAATTGGTCCATATGCTTCACCATACCTGGGAACTCTCCAGGTTTCGCCGGGAGATTTCAGGAGAAGCGCAGCTCCTTACATGCCCCAGTCTCTGCCCATTTCCTCCTTAAATGGGGTTGTGTCCTCCGACGTTGGCGAAAATGTCTGCTGACATCAGCTGGAATGCCTACTGACGTACGGGGGGTGGCCTACTGACGTTGGGGGGATCACCTGCAACGTCGGCAGGAACACCCATCAAGGTCAGTCCTGACTGCGTCTTGCGAGGTCATCAAAAATTCCCATATATTCCGTTAATGCGGCCCTGACTATAGTAAAACTACAAAAGAAAATGCCCTGGCCTGTCACAGGGAAAAACATACCCTAACACCATGCACTCAAAGGGTTAAAAGTCTTAGCCTCTTCTTCCTTTTGGTGTCCTGTGATATTTTAACATCGCTGCAAAGTTGTAAAGAAGTTGAACCTTAAAACATTGCGTACTTTATTTCCTTTACGGAGTTACTATATCAGCGACTTTCGACCAATAACCTTTAAAAACCTCTCAATAAATAACTGCATCTTTTTTCTGTCACTGGAGGTGAAATACAATACGCGCTTTGCTTTCATAAACAACTTTTTTTTTTAGCTGTAACTTATTTCTAAAATAAATGTTTTACATTTCTCATAGACTTCTGTCTTCTGAAAATATATTAACACCTGAACTTCATCAGGCCCTAAGCAAAGCAGCGCGATCAATATTTCGTTTGTCCTTGAGGCTGAAGATTGAACTCGCGCTAAATGAAAGAATCTGTGATATAGCAATTATGGAAGCAAGTGTAGAAGGGCACTGGTATCTTGTTATTAACGCCCTGAGTAGGGCGTACAAATAAAACAATTAAAGTAAAATCTTGAAGACAGCACCGAACAGATATTTCTTTTTTAATATCTCAAGACGGCTAGGTTGATAATCACCTAAGCAATATGGCTTACATATAAAAAAGAGAACAAAAAAAGGGCCAAATCAGTCCTTTGGCACACTGTCCCTAAGAGACCATTCCCATCATGCACGGAAGCCATTGTAGACATGGTTTGTGCTGTGCTTCATAAGTAGACTTCATGCCATGGTGGCGCCCATTTGTCCAAGTTTTGGAATGCCTGGCATGAGGGTTCTACTGAGAAGTCATGTCGTTTCACCCATCATGTCAACCTTTGGTGAACATATTGTACGTACGGAGTAACCTAGTTAACCTGTTATAGTTCTCGATTTTTGAGCACTGTCCTTTTGTCCCAGGTAGTTGCCCTTCTGTCCAACATTTACTCTTAGTGGGGATCATAGGTCATTTGGGGAGATCCTCAGATGCCCCATGACCTCCCGTTGCCTCTAAAATCAATGGAGGTCTGTGCTGTGCAGTACACTGCCGGTCCTATGTGGCTCCTTCGAGCTGAATGACATGAGGTGGCTCTTTGGGTGAGTGGTCTTGACCTTGCCTCCAGACTTTGCCCCCACATACATATATATTTTCTTTTTTCTGCAGTTTAAACGGAATATATCCCCCCATGCAAAAAAAAAAAGAAATGTATGTAAAAATGGGGAATATCTGGTAATTTGTAGTAATTCCTGTGTCCTCCGGTATCAAATGAACTTGAGCTGATCCAATGTGACAGTGATGCTTTCCATAATTTAATCATTAAGTTTAAAATGAATATAAATGTGTCTATGTCATCCATGTCACGTAAATTGTCTCCGTAACTTGGAAAAAGAACTTTTTAGAACAAAAAATGTAGCAAAAAGTACACGTAAAATCACTGCTGTAGAAAACACTGCTCAGTGCAGGAGTGAGAGATGTTTCCCCCGCACCAGATGACAACACACAGGCAGGCTACATTTACAAAAAATATCTCAATCCTGAAATCAATAGGAGTCTGTCTATTTCATCAAAGACATAAACAACCAATGGCGCGTTTTTATCATTGGTTCTGCAATGGTATTTTGGTTTTAGACAAAAAAAAAAAAATCTACAGCGTAGTAACCTATATGTCTGAATAATGTCCCTTTTCCTCTGAAAAGCACATGCTAACATAGACACAGATATTGCTCCTATAAAGCAGTCGGACAGAATACTTTTAACATAGAAACATAGGATACGACAGCAAATCAGACCCATTCGGCCCCCATCTAGTCGGCCGTTTCTCCTGCTGTAAAGACTCAAACCTTACTCAATTACTGGTCTCTTCTGACCTCCGCAATTAGCCCATTAACACTATGGAGCCATGTCGGCACAGACAATTAAGTTAATTTCCGCCTAAAAGGGAAAAGTGCCGGGGTTATGACATCATATCCCACCGCTCAGCGGTAAGGACGGTGGTGTGAAGGGGGGGCTGGCGGCTCTGCCCTAGGCTAGGTAGCACCGAAGATAAATACGTGGTGGTTTTTATGCAAAAATATACGATGAGGTAAAAGAAAACCATAAAACAAAAACGATAAAAAACTTGTATAGACAGGTGGTTGCTGAAACGTGCTATTATTTATTTGCGCTTCCACCGTAAACCTAATTCCACCAATTAAACTTGGATTAACCTTTAGCCTTTTTTCCGATTTCTCTAAATATCAAAGATTTTTTTCTAAATATCACAGTCTTCATTATATATAAACGGTCTTTTCTAAAATCACAGCTGGAGAATTCCGTGATATTTAGAAAAACCTGCTGTGTGTGTGTGTTTGGCTAGGCACATTTCCAATATTAGCATAATTGATTTAGCTATTATTATCAAGAATCTTGGAGATCTTAAGTGGTTTTCACCGTGGCATTGTTATGGTCAGAAATTGGAAATATTTCATTATTGAGTTTCACCATAATGTCCATAATGTCTATCGACCAATCACAATCCAGTATGTGTTAAACTATATACGGATGGTTGGACAATAACAAGGGGATACCTAAGCATGTCAATCAATTTTGTATTTTTTTTTTAATCATCCTCAAAAGCACCCAAGAAGATGTTTTTTCTTTAATACCAACAGAACTTGTTACGGAGACCAAAAATTATTTGGGAACCGATAGTGTATTTATCTTTCACATTGCCCTGGGCTCGGTCTGCGGCTAGCCACCCATGGGGTACAGCTAGCCACGCACAGCCATTAATAGGTAAGGAGTGGGCAAGAGATGGGCAAGAAATGGGAATGGCCAAACCGCGCTCCCCTGCCCAGAGAATGAAGAAACTGCCCTGGAGACCCAGGGAAGCAGGACTTTACCCGGAGACCCCAGGTAAAAACTTCAGATTTCCCAAGTATAGACATTGAGTATAATAGTTATTTCTAATGAACTAAGATGCGGTTTTAAGCATTATTTTTAAGCGCTGTCTTTATTATTGCCTAAGCAACAAATTAGAATTTCAGATTTCAGATCCAACAGCTATGAACTCCAATATATCAGTATTGATATTTATTAATATAGTGTATTTATTAATTTATAGCAGAATGTTATTATAGTTAACACGGCATTTGTTACTATGTGTTTAGGTAACATTTAAAGGGCCTTCTTGATATAAAAACGCTGTATATTCCCCATTTGTTTGCATGTAACTGCTCCATTTCAAGGGGCCAGATTAAAAAGTTCAATTTAGAGTCCCTGAATGTACATTGCACTTCGATCTGTGCCGCTCATGTCCGTAGAGGAATTGAAGAGTCGAACCATTACTTTGAAATGATCAATTAATCTGTGTACAATATATGCAGGTTTCAAGATTAATCTGTATGTTTCTCATATATATGCAATTTAAAATTTCTTCTAACAGGTGGTAGAAGACGAGGAACATTATTTAAAGAACATTGATTTTTTTTTTATTTTTTTTTTTGAAACTACAGATCTGTGCAACTTAATGAAAAAATGCAAATTTGGTGACTGCTTCTGTGTTTCTTCCCACAAGACATAAACTCATGAATATTTCTTGGTGGAATTTCATTTACGGTGAAAAATAGTGGAGTTTATGTTAAAAATGAAACGTTATCCACCTTGTTGGTCATGATTGAGGTATCGCTTTATTTACACCAAAATTTTAAACAATATATATATATATATATATGTATATAAAAAATGAGGGGTGAAATCATTCAGAACACAATCAGTGCCTCAAGTAATGGCAATTGCAGTAATATTCAGGTTAACTTTTTTTTTTTTTTAAAAGAAAGAAAAATGATCCAATAGCCAGAAAATTCAAACTAGTTGTAATTTCTTTCTTTATTTCGTCCCCCCCCCATAAAAAATGTCATGCCTGTTTGCTTAGGCATCCAAGGTGATGGTAAGATGTGGATCTCATCTGCAGGTGATAACCAGGTAACAAATCCAAGAAATAAAGGCTCAAAAGGGTCAAGGTCACAAGTCAAACATTGACGTCACAAGCAATGCAAGCCAGAGCATGAATAATGAAAAATAAGTCAACAGTAGAAGTATTATTAAATACAGCGCCCAGTCCTGGACCAAGGACTGGGGACCTAAAAACATCCTGGGGGAGTCATGCATTCCCAGCTCTAAGGTCAGAGGACCAAGCTTTCCCTCTCTTACAGGTACTTGCTTGACCTTAGCCAGAAGGCCAAAAAGGGACTCATCAGCACGAGGTTACAATTCTGGTTTAACATTTGAGGCTTGGAGCAGCACGAGAAATACTATTACATAAGTTATGGTGAGTAAAAGCGATGGAAAACCCTTCCACTTAAAATTAAGGGGGTAGTAGAAGTATTATTAAACACTCATCTACAGACACCAGACAAGCCAGAAGGAATGTTTTTCCCTCAGAAATCTCAGGGTGCTGCCCCAACCACAAGGGATTCTGGGTAAGCGCATGCAAATAAGGTCAACAATAACCCCCCCAAAAAAATGGATTCACGCTATTAATTATGCAAAAAATATTCAATAATATTACATTTTATTTAATTATTATTTACATTATTATTTTTAAAAAGCCAGGGTGATTATTAGCTCTATTTATTTTTTTTTGTCTT
Source organism: Sceloporus occidentalis (assembly GCA_023333645.1). Lineage (NCBI taxonomy): Eukaryota > Metazoa > Chordata > Lepidosauria > Squamata > Phrynosomatidae > Sceloporus > Sceloporus occidentalis. The sequence continues at coordinate 1,300,335 of JALMGF010000083.1, forward strand.
TTTCTGTTGAAGGTTTGTAGATGTGACAATCAAATAAATATATTTGAGATATTTTAAAAGATGTTTAAGAATTAAACTTGAAAGCAGATCGTTCCGAACCAATATGCTGCACATCTGAGCAACATTTCTATGATAACTATGACCTTTTTCCTGTTAACAAACGGCGTTTCTCTCGACAAAGCTGCGGCGGGTTTTTATTTACATTTTAAATAGTACCTTGGTCAAAACAGGAGTTTTTTTTTTAGTTGCGCATGTTGCTATTGATTTTAACATAACAGGTGCCTTTTTTAATAGCATGGACGGTACCAGCTGTGATATCTAATGTTAAAGAATGACTATGTCATTATCTAAAACCAGAGGGTCGAAAGGTTTGAATGTAACGTAAGGAAGTTTTACGTTACTAAAAGAGTGGTAGATAAATAGAACAGCCTCCCAGCAGAAGTGGAAGAGGTTAATACATTGAGTGAATTTAAACGTGTATGCGATAGACATACAGCTCCGGAATCTAAGACGAGACCAGCGACTGATTAAGGTTTGAGTCTTTACAGCAGGAGAAACGCGCAGACTAGACGGGGGCCGAATGGGGCCGATCTAGCTCCATGTTTCTAAGTATTGCTGTGTTATCTGAGACTGTCTGTCTTATGAGATGGCAAAATGTGTCCTTCACACGCTCTTCTGTATTAAGGAGAAAAAGGCTTTATTCCGTACCATAGTTGCTCAGTATTTCTCGGAGGAAATTGAATTAACAAAGTATATTTCAGACGCGATTTAATAAGTGGAGACCAAAGTCAAACGCGGATGTTAATCTTGTAAGAGGAGGTAAAGTCGTGCGTTAAAAGAGATGGGGTGTAATAAACATTGTTTCCGTCACTTGCTGGAAGTTACTTTCCTCCCGAGGAATATTTCCAGGTTAGAACGCTTGTAAAACATTCCTTTCTGTTTTGGTTCCATAAACATATATTTTAGCACAAAGCGCCGGGATAGGAATATGGATTTTCTTCACATCAATTAGTTGTTTTGTTTAATTAAATTATAATAAAGGCATTGGGGAGGGTGGAATCTCCTGGGTTATCTATGAAGAAAGCAGCCATTGTTATCAGAGAAACATAGAATTTTCCAGCAGATCGGCCCCATTCGGCCCCCATCTAGTCTCCCTGTTTTTCCTGCTGTAAAGACTAAAATCTTAATCAGTCGTCGTTCTCGTCTTAGATTCAGGAGCCATATGCCTATCCCATACATGTTTAAATTCCCTCACTGTATTACCCTCTACCACTTCTACTGGGAAGCTGTTCCACTTATCTACCTCAACTTCCCTACATTGCATCTAAGCCTTAAATACATAACTCATACTTTTGCATTAGGCGCTATATAAAACAATAAATAATATTAAAATAATAATAATAATAAATAATAAAATAAATAATAATAATAATAATAATAATAATGACACAGGTGGTGGGATTGCAACATAAGTATTACATCAACAAAAATTCAGGATTTGATGGTTAATCTGCTATAACGTGTATTTTGCAAGTTTTTGGGTTTTTTTTGAGTAATTGAAACCCAGCTAAAGTGCAAAAGTAACGTTGTCGTCGTTTATAAAGATCCCATTTCTAATCGTCTTTGGAGATGTCATTTTAAAAATATAACTGCACTTTTGAGACGTTAAATGCCAAAAAGGAATTACATCATTCGGATCTCTTATACGACGGTAGCTTTTTTTTTTTTCTTTATCCTCCAAAGAAAAAAAAAAAAAAAAAAAGACCTGATATCATTTGAAATTCAAAACATATTGATTACAAATCAAGGCTATAAAGAATATAATTTAAAAGCCAGTAGTCTCGAAAATAGCACTTTTCTTCAGCTTTCATCTCCAAAATCAGCATGCACCGCAAGTCAATTATTCCTTTTAATCAAATTCATTTTCATTATAGGTAGCGGAGTTTAGCAGCAGATGTAAAACAGCTTGTAAAATGGGAGATTTCCGTGTCAAGCGAGATCGCTGCATTGCAGTAAATGTGATATTTGCTAATGTCTACTGTCTAGATTGCCAAGAAAAAGCTATTCGGCACAATTTGCGGGAGAATTTAGGGTGTTAAAATAGGGGACATGTTAGGGCTTATTGGTAATTTATCCATTGCATTGAAAATAAATGTTCAGATTGATCTTGCTGCATACCTTTATAAAGTCATTGTGCTAATATGTTACAGAGTAAGAAAAAAATAAGTTTTTAACTCATTCATTACGGGAAAGCTGTTTGTGAGTTTGAGCTAGAAAACCCAAATGTAACAGTTCAATAAACCTAATAATTTACAGAGAGAGGAGATGATAGAAACTTTTAAATACATAAAAAAAGTACAGGAGGGAAATTTTGTAAAAACTAGAGGATCGGAGATCGGAGGAAGTTTAACTTTACTGATAGGGTGGTAGATAGGTTGGGCAGCTTCCCAGCAGAAGTGGTGGAGGCTAATACAGTGAGGGAATTTAAAGACTCAGCAATCAATATATATATATACGTAGTCCGTAGTTTCTGTTTTGGTGGCACGGTTCTGACCGAGGGCTTAAGTAAGTTCTAGCTATCATGAAGGGGTTCAGGTTATCAGAACCTTCTGATTCTGCCCTTGCAGAATGAACTAATGTCTCACAGAGCGGGTAAATGACCCACTTTTATTTCTGAAATGTCATGATGAAAATGTCCCAAAACACAAATGACTTAACGTGATTTTCTTTCCCTAAAAGTCTCACTGGGCAGAAAGTCCCACTTTCCACCATATTCTGACATGGGTGGAATTTCTCACCCAGCTTTAGACTGCAGGTAGCATGAAAAAAGGGACAGAGAAGTAGTTCTATTAAAAAAAAGCCCAGGCTGGGTTGTATAGACACACATGTAATGTGTATGGAGTATGATATGATATCATGATGACCCCCTTTATATTGTGGACAGCGCTGGACTTGGGGTCACTAAGCATCCCTGGCACTTTAAGGCCAGCAGCCTGCCACTTTACATAAGTGCCACCTGCTGGATATGTGGGGTAGCACATTACTTTTTCTTTTTTACTGGCGAAACATGCCCTCGGCTTATCCAGCCGGAAGCCACAGGCTGCAGCACCAGATCTTCTACTGGATTAGCAGATCGAGTGACAATGCAGAGCTGTCAGTAAGCTGCGCCCACCGGGCATTAGCCTGATATGGCAGATGGTCGGTCCGGACTACGGGCTGTGGGGCTAGACCCTTTTCCCACATAACAAACCCTAAGGTATCCTGGCAAAGAGACGAAATTGTGGTAGTCATAAACTAACATCATAACTTTTTGGAATCTTTTGGCTGGAGAACAGAAGATACATAGTATATTTATTTAACCCCTTAATGACAAAGCCTGTACATGCACGGGCTCAAAATGCATTGTCTTCAATGGGTTAAGGGACTGCCTATTATCCTTAAGGGGTTAAAATAGAGAAGGGAAGATCCATGACAAAGACACACAGCCCTACCAGGGAGAAGTGGTCGTAAGCAAAGTAGTTTGTGTCCAGTAGCATATGCCTACTTTGTTGAACAGAACATCTGGAGTAACATTGGACGTCCATAATCGCAGCGCTAATCTAACATGATTAATAATTAAATCCTCCACCATTACAAACATTACAAAGAAGTGAATTATATGCAAGCTAATGCCGCTCTCTGATAATCTTGCTATCTATAAGCATGGCCTAATTAACTAGAGGATTATCTTTTCAAATTATTTGAAAATCTTATTTGCCGTTCGTATCTTGCGACATAGAATAGAACAGCTCTATTTGGCCACGGATTATAGATTGCACCAAAAAAAAAATTATAAAAGAAAAAATACCCAAGCAATTTTACAAACTGAATGATGACCATACACAGTGCCCTTTAGATGTTCGAAGTAATAAAAAAAAAGCAGTGAATTGGCTTGAATATGCAACTGTTCATCAAAACATTAAGGGAACACATATAAAACTAACTCAGAGAAGGGCTATTATGCCGTGAATAGCGCTTTTAATGGATGTCCTCTTGTATCGGAGTAATGAATTTCGAATATTCTTGCAACAGTTTGACAAGAGAAAGTAAAACGAGGGGAGAGGAATGAAAATGAATTTTCCACCACAGCGGTCTTCGGTGATGAGTTATAACATGTTTTACTTGCTATTGGGTGGGAATATTATATCTATCGCTATTCACGCAGAATTGTAACGGTCTGTGTTCGGTTATTGTACATTTAGAACAGCTTATCCTTGTACAAATGCAAGCTGTAAATCTTATTTCAGATAGAAAAGCTTTGAAAAATATCTCCGGGGTTGCATTTTAGCCTTTTGATTCATTTTGTCATGTTTTTATTTGGTCAATGTTGTTTTGGGGACACAGAAAAATGCCACAGTGAGTCCCAGGGCTGAAGATGAAGACTATTTGGTGGGATGGGTGGGTTAGGACCTTGTGTCCACCACCACTCTCCATCGGTTCTGGGTCTGTTCTTCCCCAGATCAAGGGCAGCAACGCCATGGGGTTCCATTAGATTCCAAGGGAATATCCAAGCTTCCCATTGGCCTTCTCATTGGGAGGAGCAGAAATGATTTGCTCTCCCAGGCTTCGAGGAGAGCTTTAGACCCAGCACTTCTCACATACCTTTTAGTTGAAGTTGGATGAGAACGAAGACTTGGGTTTGTTCTGCCGTAGATTGACAATTAAATGATCACAATAATAACAACAAAATAATTAGGGATTTTTAGCGCTGGATTCAATTATAGTTTAATCCAAAGGTTTCTGTTTTTAACACAATTGAGCAAAACATAAAATCGTAGCCGCATTTATGCTTTTTTTTGCTTTACTTGCTAGAAGAATTAAATTAATATTTTGACTAGTTACCAATCCAAAGTAATGGTTTACTACAACTAATAATAATAATAATAATAATAATAAATGACACTACTACTACTACTACCCTTAAGGACAATGGATGGTCCTTAAACCCATTGAAAACAAAGTATTTTGAGTCCGTACATGTACGGGCTTTGTCATTAAGGGGTTAATAATACATTTAGCATCACACTCATGTAATCCCTCTCCCCCGGCGAAAGGGGTATCTTTTTGCTGAGTTCTGTATCAGACCAAAATAACTTCAATTTCAAAACATCAAGAACAAATGGCACTCACAATTAAAAATGATTATGTCCTCGTTGTATGCCAGCATTATAAATTAAGGCAAAGGCAGGGGACAAGAAAAATGTATAAGCGTTACTCTAACGCCCAATACTTTTCTCGTTCAAACATTTGCTTCGTTATAGGCATACAAAAGCACATACGAGGTTAGAAATCGCAACAATTAAGGCCTACATAAAACAACGCAATGTTTGCTTCCACGTGCTATAGAATCTGTCCCATGTATTCAAAGGTGGTTGACAGGAGAGTAACAGGTAGGGACAATCATCTTTTGTTGCCCCTGCTTGGCTACACTCACTGCCGACCGAAACCATATGCAAGCAAACCGAGTAAGCAGACTCCAGAAAAAAGGCGCTTGTAAAAATCCCACGCGGTACAAAATGATACAGTTATTTATTATCATAAAAGAGAATTAATTAAATCCACAGATAAAAAGAAGCCGCGGCAGCCTCGGGTGAAGCATTTTAAATTATTTTCAAGTAATAGTTTATTCGTTGATTTTACTGGAATGCAATGTGAACGGCACATTAATCTTTGTTCCTGTTATGTATTGTAATTGATGAGAAATATTTGGTGAGATTGTAGCTAAAGAAAAAAGAAATCATTCTACTTACTGTCAAACTGGAATGAGTTACAATATAAAGTCTCGCCGTCATATTTGTCATAACCTTGGTTTTATGAGCTTGTAAACTGGGTATGTTTGGAAAAATTGCATTGATCACTTCGTTATTGTTATGTTTCATTTCTTCGGAGCAGAACATTTTGTAGAAAATAGCTTTGTTCTTTTGTAGGTTTTGGTATTGTAATAATAAAAAAAACCCCCAGTAATACGCAGAAAGGTAAAGTGTTTTTCAGCCCCCTGCCTGATGAAGGGGTAAAACGTGTCATTGTTCAATAAGTGATTCTAATTTGGCGGTTCTAGCTTGTTTGTGAATCTCTTCCCCACTCCATCTTTAGTTGTTAGAGTTCTTGCTTTCACATGGATATTCCGGTTGACTCTCACAGTGCCGTGGTTCTAATTATCTAAGTTTTCAGGCAATTTTAATTACCAATTCTTTTTGGAAAAAAGATGGGAAAAAAGACATTCCATAAAATAATTGTGCTTTTAAAATAATCCGGAATTAATGAACAAAATATTCTGTAATGATATATTTTATATAACTCTTGTTTTGTGAACATTCGATAATGATATGAAATATGTCAGGAATGTAGCTGAAACCAAACAGAATTAAGTAATAAAATGAGATGGGAACATTTTATGAACTGGATTTTAAATTATTTTTCATTTAGCTATAATATTTGTTTGGTCGAGAAGTTTACGTGAAACAATCATAGAAAAATAGGATTGTTTTTCAGCTTTTTTGTTTTTGAAAGGATGATACTTTTCAGACATGTAACCACGCTTTGTAGTCTCCATGTATCGTTGAAGTCACTTTTCAATTTTAAACAAGATCAGAAACACCATTTATTGAACCAAATAAAGTATCCACCGAAAGAGCATGGACAAAATTAAAAACTGAAAGACCACAATGCAAATACTTGGGCAGGTTACTGTGAAACCAAGGAGCGCTTGACAATCACCTTCTTCCTTGTGCACTGCAGGGTAGGGGGTAGTAAAATAATGCTCAGGGGAGTAGAGCCCAACTATGTACTTCTTATCTGATAAAAAGCCCATCCTGTACCTCCCTCAATGTATGCATACGATGGATCCCGTGGAGCAGAGTAGGTCTGATGTGGCTAAATGAGGCAGGACTGGCAAAAGCCACCAAGGTCAGACAAGCCAGGTCAGCAACAGGAGAGCAAGGTATAAGCCAAAATCAGGAAACAAGGAGCAAGGTCGAACAGTTCGGGTCACAACGGGTTAACAAGATCAAACTAGAGCAGCAATACAATATACATCTTACATCAACCAAGGGTATTGTATTAGTGAAGAATCTGTGTTTAAATAGGCAGCAGGGGTCGAGAACGAGGCACAGGAGGTCAGGCTGGGTCATCCGAGGTCACAAATGTGCATCACTCCAGTACGCGCGTAGACGCGACGTCACGTGACCGCGCATTCCTCGACGGGAGGCAGCGTGGTCTAGAAGCTAGGGAAGTCCTAACAGTGCCTTCCTATGACTCCCTGCCACCTTCAAAATGCCCACTTGAATAACGCTTTATTGTGAAGATAATTCATACCACTAAATGATTTTCCCATCCAGAAATAGAAAAAAAATAGAATCCTATTAGAATTTTTTTTTTTTGCACAAGATAAATACAAGTGTTTTCATGCTTGTTTACACATCCATTTTTTTTACAAATTAAACTGGTCAGATACTACATCTGTTAATTAATTAGAGGTAGGAAGAAAGTTCCTCATATCCTTTAATGACGTTACAGAGCCAGATGTTGAATCTTCCTAACAATAAATCTAGCAGCTGCTAAAACCAAGCGGCTTTACAGGGGGAGGTTTTCTTGTACTAAGACATCTGTTATTGCACTAGATTAAAGTCTGATATATGGCTAGTTTTACCATCTTGGCTGTGGAATGCTGTGTCTCATCCACAAGGGCATTCAAAATATTAATCAAAGCCACTCGGCCATGTACACAATGCATGTAAGCGAATGCTTATTTCAGAATCCATACATACACTTACTCGATCTAAAGAGTAAAGATCAGGATCTACAGACACAATTCCAACTTTAGTTCTACTTTGTCTTCCATCATCCTTATGATGGAGACCATTGGGGGCTAGATGTTTAAAGAACATTTCTGATCGATTTTGGTGGAAGAATTGTGAGGAAATGGCTCCGATGACAATGGCTTCACGCAACTCAGAGAAAGACCCTTAAATGGCTCATATCGCTCTTCTACGCAACTCGCGCTATTTATGGTCATAAACCCATAGGCCATGTGTTTCACATGACTGTTTTATAGCATCAGTAAGAGATACAAGCGTGGCTGAGTAAATCTGAAAACAGCAGCAAGCTAGTTGGTGTTACTGATATAGGAAAAGGCCAGGGACTAGGGAAGGTATTCCGAGGTTGGGCAGACTGGATTGGCCGAATGGTCTGGATCTGCCGTCACTTTCTATGTTTCTATGTTACTGATTATTGTAAAATAACCACTCTGTGTCAATGTAACCAAAATGATAGCGTCACATTCTTGACATGTGGCTTCATGAAGTATAAATGTGATTGACAGACTTATTTACTAAGAGATCCAACAAACAGCTGAGGTCTTGGCGTTAGCGTTTACCGGTTTCCATTTAATTTAAATTAAGCAAATAAACAAGACATATCTTCTTGGCTTTGTGAAATCTTTAAATGAATGTAAATGAGCAACAAATGAATCCCTATCAAACATGCCAGGGCAGAATGCAAATTTTACAATAACATTAAAACTAACAATAAATGTTAAGACATAATTATAAATACTAGTACAGAAGGGGAAGAGGGCTTACAGTATTGAGACAGAAGACATGCTTTCCAACATTTAAATGCCCAAAGAGAAGCGTGACTATTGAGCTGGGCTTTATCAAGACTTTTATATTTGCCCATGTGACCTATTCGTGGCCTTTCAAGACCTTTCTAAGAAGAAATATGCATTTTACTTACATTATTTAATGCATTTTTAATACATTTTTGTTTTTTATATACATATTAGGGCTGCAGAACACTAGGATAGACTCATGTCCATCATACATTCCAAGTTCCTAGACAAGATGGACCTCAGGAGGAGAAGAAGGAAGGATAGAGGGATTTGGGAATGAAAGGGAGAATATCCCTCCAAACAAGGACACTTGAGGTATAAGAAAGCGAGTAACTGCTTGGGTGAGTATTATCATAGTCGCCAGGATATCTCGAAGGTGAGGGAGGACAGATGGTTCCTTATGGCGGTAGGACTGTTGGAACAGAAGGAAAAGAAGACCAATAAAAAAAATCTATCAATAGTAAGAACAAATAAGTAAACTAAACAGAATATCCCAAAATAAGGACTTACACCCATGAACTAATTGCATACGGTGTGTCAACTCGTGCACATAGAATTCATCTTCTAGGCTGTGTTTCTGTAGATGAAGAACACAATGTGATTTCCTACAATTGTTCTTTGCGTCCAACTGTCTTTACCCAACATGGAATCAGTTGTATGAACTTTAATAGAGGTGAAAGATTCATCGCTAGGTTTGTACCTTGATGTTCCCCATAGAAACAGATAATAAACTTTATTTCAAACCACGCTGGCTCGTCTACGGCTTTCATTACAATGGTCAAAACAACATGGTATTGAAAACTCACCAGAGACGCTTTAGGTCATGGAATGAAAGAACACAGTTTCAGATTTCATAATTAAACAATTAGATTTTGGTTGGCCGAGCTGTCAGCGTGAAAAGCATTTTTATACCAAACACAGAAGAAGCAATTTGTGAAAATGTCTTTAAAAAAGGCAAAGGTCTGAATGGGTTGACTGGTCTTTCAACCCGTTATGACTGTAGTTCAGCAGTAACTAAAAGGCTTTGATTATCAGAATAAAATGAGTACAGTTCCACCTCAGCTGTGTTAATGGAAGAAAAAACTATTAAAATATCAGACCAATTGCCCTCATCATGAAGTTAACGGTGGATTAAGTCTAAGAGCTGAATTGAGTTAACGTGTCCATGATGGTAGAAGTAAAAAAAAAAAATACATTGGTGTCTTACAATATTATACCTGAGTGCTAAGATTACATGAAAAAACATGTAAATTAAAAGGAATTAAGGGCAATACCATAAAAATCTATTTTATTTAATACACTAAATAATCTGCAAATGGGGCAAAAATAATATATTTTATCCAAATAGAAATTAAATAATATATTTCCCATCTGCTATGATTTCATATAAAAAAAAAATATGGAAATAAACTTTTTCTACATTTATATTTAAAACATTGAATAACACAGATAAAGTAATACAAAAATACAATAATATAAAGATTTTTTTAATGGTTTAAACCATTGTACATTCATCTAGTAACTGAAATTAATTAGATTTAGGATTACATTCAAAATATATTATTCATTTTTTTTCCTGCAAATTTACTTACACGTTATATTATTTTAGAGGTTTAGAATAAACAGCGGTGAAGCTTACATGAAAGGGTACATTTCGTAGCTAATAACCTAACATTAAAAAAGAATGTTTAATTTTGATAAAAGAAAATTAAAATCTTTCTAGCGTTCTAAACCCTGTTATTATTGCGATTTTATAGGCTGATAATTTATTCCATTGTGGAATTTTAATCTTTAACATTTTAAAGATGTCAAAAGCAATGTGCTTGCGCAGGCTTATCGGTTCCATATTAGTGTCTTTGTAGGTATTTCAGAGAGGATTGATAATAAACTAAAGTTTTTGTGGCTTTGTTCGAAATGTTAAACCGGGCAAAGTTGATATTTATCACACACTTCCTTATTCACTAAATACTGCTCTTTCAATTTATCTTTCTTGAGTATAAAGGTCACTAAACAATCTGTTATTTTCATTTTATAGTGCACATTTTAATAAAACACTCTAACTAGCTTAATACGCCACAACAAAATAAGCATTTCTTTGTAGGCAGGTGTTAGAAGGTCACTTTTATTGATGAAATTTCCTTTTAATCAGATAAGTTGATGTTGCTCTCCATAAACCTGTTTATCCTTGGAAAAGCCATAGAATAAAGACGCCAAGCGTCAGTTTAGCTGTCATGTTGATATTTCTGTCTTTTGCAGTTTTTTTATTTCATCTTTGTTTTTCAAAGAGTAACGTATACCATTTCGTAAAAATATGTTATAATCTAAGAAATATAATACTTTTTCTTTTAAATAACAGACTTTAACAATTTAACCACATTGTTTCCTTCCGCAAAGCACTTCCTTCCTGGGATATGACATCATATCAAAGTAAGAACAGTGGTGTGGAGGGTGCACCAGGTAGCGCTGCCTCAAATTAGGCCTAGTGCATCACCAAAGGTAAATAAATAACTGCTCACAATGCAAAGCAATCTCTTGGGTCTATTCACTAACTAATCAATTGGTCGCTTGAGTTAAGGGTTAGACTCTACTCCAACCACATGCCCTCATATGCTAACACTCAAAAGACAATTTACAGATTCACCTGTTTGCCAGGGCTTGCAAGTGCCCGCTGCTTTAATTTTTTGTGCATGATAGGTGAGGAAATGCAAGTTCAGTGTGAACTCACATGTCCTTGCCTGTAACCCGCAAAATAAAAAAATATTAATATAATTTAAAAAATGTAATAAATATTAAAAAAGAAAACAGGTGTCCAAAGGACATATTAATAATAATGATAATAATAATTACCCAAGTGATAGATTATTTTTAGTGCTACATTTGGTTTGATATATTCTTATTATTATGAGGACAACTCACAGTTACAGTATGTTTTTTTCTTTCTAAGCTGTACCCCAACCAGAAAGGCCAGCTACTTATCACAGCTGCACAAATCACACAGCTTTTTTTTTTCTTTTTTTTTTAAACATTTTATTTTTTTCATAGGAAGAGAGATACTTCAACATTGTACACCAGTACAATAGAGAAGTTATACTCCTGTGTTACAGCGGCTCTGAGAAGCTTTTGTAAGAAAGACAATGTTAATTACATAATCTCAGAAGAGAGAAGTGAAGCTGAACATTTTAAACTAATCCAACCCTGCTGATTTAGGGTCATATTCCATGGCAGGGCTACGACTATCTGTTACCAAACCGCTGTATCGATTGTTCTTCGAAGCTGGATATGAACAAAAGTATTCTTAATCGGTTTACTTACCTGTAATTTACAGACAATATGACGTATTTATTGTCGTAATAATTCAGATCATCAATATTATTTTCATTATATCTTGTGTTTTAGTATTACTATGTCTGATTTTATTTATATTTGATTGCGTCATTCCTACCAAAACCTTTTAAAAATGACTTTGTCTTAATTTTGATTTATTTAAAATGAGATGTATTGTTCAGGTAACAAATTTGTTATCTGATTATCTGTATTTTCTCTGTGTTTTGTAAGTTAGAATATACTTAAAACTAAATTTACTAATTGAAATGCAGGCTTAATCACTGGTTAGTTATTCGAAAGCCCTAAGATCTTGTTCTCCAATGAATCAAATCAGTTTTACCTGTGAAAAGCAAATATTGGAATGAAACAACCACAGCACGAGGCTCAGCTGGGTAGTGTTAATGAGCTCTCTAACTTGTTGCCTCTGTTGCCTTGTTTCAGATATTGGCGAGTGACAGTTTTCATGTAGAGTTTCTAGTTTCCAAGCACTAAAACCCACTGGTTTCCTGATGTTCCTTCATCAACATTTCTGTTAGGCAGTTTGTAATTATTTTTTAACTCTTGATATATGTTGCCTTGCTGTCTATGTCGCTACATTTAGTTGCAGAAGAATCGTTTTAGCATATAAAAAGTATATATATATGTATTTAAATAAAGATGTATTAAGTAACCAGGATGCTCAGTTTATGGCTAAGGGCTCAAGTCAGATGTCAAGTTCATCTTATTCCATCTAACCCCCCATAGTTTGCTCCCTATCCTTCTACCTGACATGTAAGAAAAGGAAGTTGTATTTCACTGAAAGGATGGTAGATACGTAGAACAGTCTCCCAGGAGAAACTGATAGTGGTGAAGGGATACAAACCAGCATGGGATAGACACATGGCTATCCAGAATCACTAAGACAAGTGCAATGAGTGAATACGGATTGAGTCTTTACAGCACTGGGATGATTAGAAGTAAGATCTTCGGTTTTGCCAACCAGCCCATGGAACAGTGGCATGGTGGAGAGCCTGACATGGCAATCTGCCCTTGGTCATGTGCATACCTATGAATTTAAAGCACCGGCTATCCAGGGCTCCCTCTTGCAGAATGCGTCCAGGACTACCCGCTTAAGTTAGTGGGTGGTCCCGCTGATGTTTTGGGGGCGGTGCCACTGATGACGATGGGTGTTCCTGCTGACGTCTGTGGCCCACTCCCCCATTTATGTGGGGAACTGGGTGGGTAGTGGGGCATGTCAGGACCCCTCTCCCACGAACTGGAGGATTGTGGTGTTGAAGCAGCGCTTATACCGGAGTCTCCAAGGAACAAAACCCGGAGAGTTCCCAGGAATGGTGGTGGAGCTCCTGCCCCATGAAACTTCCTTTCTTTTTAAAATAATTATGTCCTCATTGTAATAGTCAACAATACCAACGCTTCACAGCATCATCTTAAAATCGAAATGTTGCTGAACACATTGCAAGAGAATATCTATGGGAAGAAAGCAAAAAAGGTTTAAACAAATAAGCTGTAATGTAGAAATGTGATTTCATATGAATTATACACAAAAGAAACAGCTTTAGGGGATGTTGTCATTATCATACTAATTAATAAATTGAAGCATAAACCGATTATGTTATGTTATTAGGCAAAAAAAGATTAAAAAGTAAAGCTGAAAGTCATTCTGGCTTCTTGCAAGCAGCTTGTGTTTTGATAAGTTTATTCAATTTTGACGTGAAGTAGCAAAAAGTCATTTGGCAGTTCAACTTATAAACTAAATTATTCAAAAGACATTTATCTGGGATAAAGCGCTAACTATTCTATTTTGCTTTTATATTTTGTTCATGTAATTTTAGTTCTCCTTCTTTTCCACATAAATATTTTAAATTCACCTTTGAAGAGTTTTGTCTCCAGTGAATGCCTGATTTTCTTTAAATTTTCTTGCGAAAAGCACCAATATATATATATATATATATATATATATATATATATATATATATATACTATATATGTAAATTATATAAATATATATATATATCTACAGTATATGTGGATATATATATATATATATATATTTAACTATGTGTATAAATATATAAATAATGGCGGGAGCTTGCCTAGTGAGCAAATGAAATGTAAACGTCCAGCTGGAATATTTTTGGGAAATGCAAAGCAATTAGAGATTGTTTTATTGAAAAATGCTTAAAAGTTTCAGGACTAGAATACATCTCTTAACAACCTTAAGCTTTCAGAGTAAAAAAAAGAAATCAAAGCGCTTGTATTAAAGTGGAATGTTCTGTGTATCAGATCTCTTGGGAAATTCTCAAAGTGATCCATTTTGTAGGTTTGTGATACAAGCCTTACTCGTTTACTACCACATTCCACCTCCAAAATCATCAGTAACTTTGCCCTGAACTATTTGAGGCTGATAGGGGTTTTTTTTTAGATATTATTAAAGACTTTTTTCTCCTTTTTTCTCCATTTTTTTTACTCCATTTGATGAACGAAAACAAAGCAAAAAGCACAGAATTTATGTTTGAATTTTGTGGGCTCATTCACTCCCACTCTCTCATATACATTCTCTCACACACTCATTCACGCGCTCTCTCAAGCTCTCTGAATGTCTCCCTACCTTCTCTGCTGGCCACTTCCATTTCTACTTCTTTTCTAGCATCATCTTTCCTCTTTTGTCTTTGTCCGCATATCCGTGGACATGACCTCCCATTGAACTTCTGCAAAATGGCGGTGCTTCCAGTGACATCTTGTCCCTTGATTGGAGGATCAGGGGAAAGGGTGTACCCTGAATTCTCTGCCATTTTGCCCATGGAAAACCCCCAGTGAACTTCCCCAAAAATGATGGCGGTTCTGGCGACATCTTCTCCCCGATTGCGGAAGTTCACTGGGAGGTCATGTCTGCGGAGTTGCGGACAAAGAAAGACAGACGAAGAACAAGAAGATGATGCTAGAGAAGAAGCAAAGCTTCTAGAGATGAAGCAGATGTTCTCTTCGGAGAGGGTAGGGAGGCATTCAGACAGTATGAGAGAGATTGGTGATCAACACTAAACATAAATGTTCTTATGTAAAGAACATTGAAAAAAAATGTTAAGGAATTTCATTTAAACAAAGAAGTTTAAATAAACCAGATGTTCTAAAGGAACTGAATCTGCTCCATTTTTGCTACAGTAATTCAGTACTCTCTAAAAGCATTGCTGTTAGAGAACAATTCATAAAGTGATTTATCACCGCCTTATGGGAAACAATGTAGCTTCTGGTGACTAACATTTTTCCTTTTCCCTGGTTTTCTGTTTAATCTTTTTTTTTTTACTGTACATTATTTTAGAGTTTTAACAGGTTAGTACGTATATATGTATTCATTGTCAGGTTAGATACACTCAGATCAAAAGGCACTTTTATTATCTTTTAAATAGCTCACATACTGGAGCATTTGAATTGTTTATAAATGACTGGGTTTGTTTCCTTATCAACATTATTTTTAAAGTCATTTTTATTCCATTCTGTTCTTGTTTGGGCAAAATGGTGAGTTCCTGTTTTTGCTAATGGCTCTCTGGGTTAATATTCTCAATGACCTTACAACAAAAGAGATACTTTGAACTATATACTTTGTTGCTGTTGAGTTTGAAATTTTGAGTCTGATTTCAGATAGTGTTAACTTTTGATGCTATGCTAATATAGATCCAGGTTACATATACATCAGTTTTATTTATAATAAGTTCAGTAAAATAAATATAGTATACATAAAATCAAATTACAATCTCTTAAAATATTGTTATCAACGGCGGTTTATTCAGATGCCGTAACGCGTTTCGCCATAAGGCTTCATCAGAGGGTAAATGATGGATAATTTAGAGTAGCCTTATTTACCCGTGGTGTTGTATTCCCTCAATGGCAGGTTGTAGTAGTATCTGTATTTTGGGTATTTGTTCTGTTTATATATATTATACAGATGGATGATTGTTTCTGTTACAATCTAATTACATTAGATTTCTTCTTGAAGATTTAAAGCTTTGCAGGGATAGATTGTGTGCTCCAAAATTATGTTTGTCAGGACTAGGCAGTAAGGTAGTAAGGTAGTGTTAACTTTTCAACTTTGTCATTCAAGTTCATAAGTCAAGCAAGCAGTCAAATCAGTTGGAGATGTTCAGTAGACCTGACAGTGAATAATTGCAAGAAGATACTAAAACACCAATTGAATTGTTTAGGAAGTTATTTTTCAGACCTTGTATGGAGTATAAATTAATTTAGTCTACATGTTTTTCACGCAGAACTTCTTGAGGATACAAATCAGTAGATTGCACTTTTTTAGTGTTGAGTACTTCTGGATGTTTCTATGATATATAGATATGAAGATTTCCTTCTAATTGTAAAGATTAAAAATCTAAAAAGGACTCGCTAAAAACAAGCTGAAAACAAAACCTAAATGGTACCAGAAATTAGAAATCTTGGTTCAAAAAAGGGTTAATAAGAAAGGATTAGATAATTTATCATCCTGCTGAGTTGGCTACCTCTGATCTATTTCTTGCAGACTAATATCCTGAAGCAATTTATCTTAATAAATTTCAAATAGCTGATAGGATCCTACAAAGTGAAGACGGTTAGGAAACTTAAATTACAGTTCAGCTAAGCGAATAAATACTTGCCAACATTTCTGGATGCTGAAAATGCCAAGACGAGCCCATACTTATACATTTGGGGGCTGCAGTCATTGTTAATGACATAGAAAGAAACTTGATTAACGTAACTTCAGAATTTGTAGAAATGTTCTCTGGGTAAAAAAAGTATCATTTTCTCCCCTGTCTCCCAGAGTCCGACAAAATAATAAAAAAATGGAAACAAAAGAAAAATAATGAAATGTTGTAAGGTACATAGGCACGCATGTTGCATGATAAAACTGGGTAGAGTACTGTCTACAATGAGTTCTGGTGTTCGCCCATAAATGTGCAGGTAAATTGGCAAAGCTATTATTACTCCCTAAAGTAGTAGGGATCTAGCGATTCCTGGTTTTAACCCCTTTAAGGACAATGGACGGTTCCTAAACCCATTGAAAACAATGCATTTTGAGGCCGTACATGTACGGGCTTTGTCATTAAGGGGTTAAAAAAATCACATAACGCATAAAGAATGATGGCAGACAGTAGACAACAGGCAACGTGGACTGTTTTCAACATTGAATGTTTAGCCTCTTAGCTGGCAATTCAACAAAGTGACTGAAAAAAGCAAGCAAAGTTTGAATCTTTACAGCAGGAAAAATGGGCTCGATGGATCAAAGGATTCATACCTGTAGCCAGATCCTAACAACACATAAGGACAAAAGATTGTTGGCATTCCATTAATCTGATCCAACACCAAGGATGTCGTTCCAGTCCACCGCTGTGCCAAAGTTGACTCTATGATGAACGGGTATTTCTATTGGAGGAAGAGATCTTTAAACCATGCTTTAAATTCCATAAAGTAGCTAGCCCTTGACATTACTCAACTGGTGAAAATGAGAGATGAACTAAGAACAACGGAGACATTGGGGTGGGTTTTAATGGCTCCAGCATTCTATTAAACACCGCAACATGTTTAATAGACTCAAACAATTCATAAAAATTACAAACATTAAAGAAAACATATAGCTAATTATTTACAATAATAAATTATAGTAATGGTTCTTGATCACTTAAATTCCAACTAAGTTTTAAACTTTTATCATATAGATATCTAATACAGGGAACTCAACAAAAGAGCATGACTAAAAGGAACCATTCCAGAATTGGGGAACAAAAACTTTAGGGAGGACAGGAACGATCAGATGTACTTCAAACAGAAGAGAACGGCTCCCCTCATTACATAGCCTAATAAAACCCCAGTTACCCCATCCCCAAGAGCTGGACCCAACATGCATCCCCATCACAACACTGTTACCCATGCTCCCCTTCTGCCTAGCTGCTATAGGGGCTTTCTTACTTTTTTGACAACTAATCACTGAAAGATTAGGTCCCAGACACAACTTAGAGCAGGGGCGTCCAACATGTGGCCCGCGGGCCAAATGCGGCCCGCGGAACCTCGAGGTGCGGCCCGCGTGAGATCGGCAGCCAGGATCACAAGAGCCCTGCTGCTTACTTGTGGGAGGGTCTATTCTCTGCTCCAGTCCTGCCTCCTCTGTGGGGAGAACGAGGGAGGCCGCGCCCCCTGCTGAAGTCTGTGAGCGGCATCGAGAGCTGTAGTGAAGGTAAGGGGGTGGGGTAGGTTGTGTGAATCAGTATGTCTGATTGAGGGAATGAATCTGTGAATGAATGAATTTGTGTGTGTGTGATAGCATGGATGTGTGAGTGCTGGAACCTAGGCATGATGGGACTGTGATTGCTGTTAGCAATCACACTCCTATCATGCCAAGTCAGCCAGTACATGCTGAAACCTGGCTAGCTGCCCCCCTTGTGTATTGATGCTGCCAGCAGTATGGGGTCTGCATTTACAGCCACCCTGTACCAGCATGTATTGGCTGACTTGGGATGATAGGAGTGTGATTGCAAACAGCTAACAGCAATCTGCTAACAGCAATCACAGTCCCATCATGCCTAGGTTCCAGCATTAACTGGTTGCCTGGGTATAAAAAGAGTATGTTTGCTGTTAGCAATCACACTCCTATCATGCCAAGTCATATTGTTGATTTTTTTTGTCCAATTGTGTCATTTTGTGTCATTTACTTTATTTTAATCTGCATTTCTTATTAAAGGCCATATTTTCTCTTAGTGAAAAATGAGTGCGGCCCGCGCACGTATACAATTCTGATGAAGTGGCCCACTGCAAGAAAAACTTGGACACCCCTGACTTAGAGTCTCTTCTCTGTGACACCAAGACATCTTCGTAAATAAAAATACACATAAATGTATTTAATTATATATAAGACACATTGCACAGCAAGTGGCAATGCATAAAAATATGTTTTCTAACACAAGTCTAGGAGGGTTTTTTTCTACACAGAATATGTCTATCAGTTTGAATTACTTTATCTGCAGTACTTTATCTCATTTTACTTATCTGTCTTTGTCTTTAAATAAAGTAGTCAGTGTATGCCAAAGATAATGTTGAAAACTGGAAGAAAACAGTGGCTGAAAATTCGCTAAATAAAGATGTGTGAAAGTTTTTTGAGATGATTGATCATGTTCTGACAGTTATTACAAATATTGCCGAGATATGTGTCAAAATTACCGAGTCCAGCGGCTACAAGATGGAAAAGAATACCGTCCCAAATTTACAAGCTTGTAATTTTTTTTTTCTCCCAAGGAATAAAATCTAGAGCGCGGTGATAAGATACGCAGGTATATTATAAATCAAACAACGCGGGAAAACAGAACATAAACAATATAGAAGTGCGAATTATCTGTGCGAAATTTTGGCAGAACACTATCAATCTGAAAACATTTACAGCAAATGGAATTCCATATTCATAGGGATTTTTGTGTTTAGTCTTTACATGAAAGACTATAAACATGTCTAATTATAATGGTACCGTTTCAAAATTCAATCTCAAAACAGCAATATCTATTATGGTAGATACAATTGCAGTGAATAATTTAAAAGCGGGTTTGCCATCTTGCCAGAATATTACATTTTTGAAGCTTGGTGCACCAATTAAACCTATTATCACAGTGTTATAAACATATATATATATATATATATATAAGTGCAGAAGGGCCAAAAACGATTAGGGCAAAAAGTAATTTTTGGCTCATTCGTTTTTGAGCAATAAATTTTGTTCCCTTCCTATTCGGTTCGGCCAAAAATTCAGTGGTATTTTTGATGTGGGAACAACATTTGTTTCCTGGTACCCACATTCATGCTCATTCACTCTCACTTACTCTTTTACATTCTCACTCATTCTTTCACACTCTGATTCTTGTTCACTCTCTCACTTTCGCTTCTGCTGACCAATTGCGCATCTTCATATCCACAGACATAACCCAGCAGAAACTTCCGCCACAAGGCTTATTTTAGGGGCCCTGTGAAAGCTGTTCCTTGAGCCCACACATGTGCCCCAAGGGATGCACTAAAGCTGCACAGCATGATGGAAGTAGATGGAAGCACAAACCTATCTAAAGAATGCTAGGGTGTGACATCATATCCCAAAATAAGCCAGGTGGTGCACAGGATGTGATGAAACACCTTCACCTCTGGCCCAAGGAAGGCAGGCACAATTGGGCTAGATGGGGGCAACTAGAGGAGGCTTATCCAGGGCACCATTATTAATACCCCACCAGACCAACCAGTCAAGTACTAGAGAAGCAACCAGACAGGTCTGCCTCGTAAAAGGTCTTGCATCATTCGTGTACATCTCCAACCGGTTTGTGCTCAACGTGAGAAGTGAGTTGTTTGCTGCTTATTTTCCTTGAGTTGAAAAAAGACTTTCACGGTTGCGAATAATAATAATCAGGATGCTAAATGTGGAACGTGTAACATTATGGAAACATCACTTTATTATTTATTAGGGTAAGGAAAAAAACAAAGCACTCGCTCATTGTTTTTGCAGCATCTTTAAGACAGTAAGAAGAAGGCAATCTCGGTTACCATTAAGTCTTTTCAATAAAAAATGCTAGGCTGCAAAACTATTTAGCATTTATATGGATCCTGTATATATATCCCTAGAATGGGAATTTATGATTACCTTTCATGCTGATATAAATGAAGCATGTAAATTATGTTACCCAACACATATAGCTTTTTTCCCCCCAGATAATCTTTCTTTATATGAGATTTTGTTAGTTCAACGTATAAAGAATTAACTCTAAAGATTCAATTTTAAAATATGGCTGTAATAATGTTTGTGTACATACCTTATTAAATCTGAATACAACATTTTTCAGTCATCCCGCAGTGATACGGAACAAATTGTATACTTTACTATATACAATACATAGTTATTGGACAGATAATGAAGAATATGAATAAGTAATAATAATTTACTGGCACAAAGTTGTAAAAGTAGTCTTATCTCCAAAGCAACATATGTTTTTTTATTATGATTGGACCAGTCCAATGATATGACTTATAGCTTTAAACCAATTTAATATATGGATAGATGATGAAGTCACCTAATATTTCTTCTAATGGTACGTTATCTTAACACATCCCAAGACGTCCCAAGTGACCTCAATGGCCATTTGAAATATTTGGAAATATATTAAAATATATTAAAGCAGATCTGTCCCGAATATCCTACGCTGGATAGTTGTATAGATTGGAATAAACCAATGTTATTGTGTTTATGTTCAAATATTAAAATTAATATATATATATATTTTTATTATTTTTTTATTTTTTTTTAAATATATAAAACTCCATGACATGGACTTTTAAACGAAATATCTTAAAAAAAACTTAAAAAAGCCCCGGCTGTAGGTAGTTTCGGTAAATGTCTATACGTATTCTATGACAGCAACAATTCTTCTTTAACTTTTACTGTTATTGAAGCATAAATTGGTGTGCGAGACTAATACTGCAGTATATATAATATAATATCCACATGCTACTTGACATAAATCATACATCATGATCATTTTGAAGAAAATATATTTATTGGATTTTAAAACCAGTAAGATATAGTGAGTGCATAGGTTAATTTTTATCATTTTTATTTAATTAAATACAGTGTTTTATCTTTCATTTGATTTATGCTCGAGTCAAGTCTGTCCAGCTAAGTAATTATTAACTTTTGTCTTTTGCAAAGAGTGCAGAATCATACTAGCACTACATTGATTTTGGCCACATATATTTTACAATTAACAAAGAAAATGTAGGAATTGGTTTTATTGGTTCAACAATAATTAAGAGCCGCTTGTACAATCAAAACGTAGACATCAGATGTTTTTATTTTTATTTTTTTAATAGCATTTATAATATGAGGCATCCACATTGTGCATGTACGCCAATATAATTGTCCGGAAACAATTCACATTTCAGTGTCCAGAATTCTAGGCAGATTAATACAAAAGGTATATAAGTTATTGATTCTTAAGTTTAAAGTTTGGTTTATTTTGTAATCCGTCTCGAGTGGGCCTGTGGCGCAAAAAAGGAACGTTGACAATGAGCCAAACTTTAGCCTCAAGCTCTTTATTTTTTTCACCACCCTTTGTACGTCAAGTAATATAACCAAAACCCTTTATCTCGCATTTACTAATGGTATTTTCGCCAAATTAGAGGCTGAAAGGAACATTTTTTTTGTTGAAAAAACATATCCAATGTATTTCTGGTGTGTCTATATCCATGCAATTATAAATAGAATATAATACATTACATGTCATCAAGTACTGTCATTATTTGACCCTGAATCTCAGGACTTTTGCCCCAATCTCAGGGTCTCGGGGTGAATGGGCAGGTTCTGAGGGTCATAAAGAATGGAGCTGACTTGTTCTATTCACCCCCGCTGTGATCATATATAGGATTCCCAATTGGTGCTTTTGCTCTCAGTATACTATGGTTGATATCACTGCTTGAATGCAGGTGACTCAATTAAGTGTATATTTAAATAATGTCAAGTCAAAGTTTCCATGGGAGCCGGTATTAGAGCCATTTGGTGAGTCGCTACATAGAATCTTCACGATGGGCTATAAAAGGGGTCATATTTCAAGAGTATCTGGGTCAACTCATTTATATATGGTCATCACTATGTCATTGATGATATCATTTCTGAGGTCATTAACAACAGCACAAATGCAATTTCCAAGAACTTTATCTGTGAAATTAAGTTGGGCATTAATGAAAGTTGTTTTTTTATCACTAAATAGTAGTTCAAGTAAGGTGGGAAATTAAAGCTACTGTATGTATGTATTCATAAATTCACCAAATTTTCTATCTTTTATTCACAAATATTACTATATTTAATATGTTATAGTGATTATATATGACCCTACAGAGTTGTATAATGAATAACCTGTATGGTTTAATACATAAAGCCTTTAAACGTTAGACTCAATGCATGAGAAACAATTTTCACTGGATTGCCACAATAACCATTATTTTAGTACCTTACTTATGTGATCTGAAAGAGAAGTTTATATTGAATGTCAGTAATATATATATATATATATATATTTATATAATTTTTTTGTTACTGAATGTAACACTTAAAGTCTAATAAATCAAGTTATTTTGCAATCTATGTAGGAGTCAACAGAGAAAAACTGGCCCCAAATTGTCGAAGATATTAAGATGCAGGAAAAACTTAATTTATTTAACGGGTAATCTTTGCATCATAATCAGAGCTTCATTAACTACCTTTCCTGTCTATAACGATGTATTATTATTTTTTATTTTATGTAGCGGAGGTTTTTGCATTTAAATCTATGTGTTACTATGTTGGAATTGTCAACACACAGTTTTAACCCCTTAATGACAAACCCCTTACATGTACGGGCTCAAAATGCATTGTTTTCAATGGGTTTTGGGGCCGCCCATTGTCCTTAAGGGGTTAAAGGTAAAGTGTCTGATTAAATCAACGAGCCATTGTTTTTTTTTATAGAACATTCGATTCAACATAATCTTTAGCAGGACCACAAAGAGGTCCTCAAGGCAACAGACAAGAGGGAAGTTGATTGCTACCCACAAGAAAAATGCAGACAGATTACCAACCTAATGACTGTCTCAAGTGAAAAACTACGTTCCTGCCACCCACCGCAGTATTAGAGGAACGAGAATGCGATTAAAAAGAGAGGTCTCTTGAATGTCTAGTTGGAACGGTTGATTGGACTTAAAAATCTCGGGCTCTTATTTTAGACTCGAAAAGGATTCAAATGCAAGGATTCCAGTTAGCCTTCAAAATTCAAGTATCTGGTTTTTAATCAATGCGTTCTTTACTATCAAATTGTAAAATGTGCTGTTGTTCCGCAGGAAACAATTGTATCAAGCATGGTTTGTAACAAATATAGATTTATAAGAATGTATTAGTCACGTATAGTGTGTTCTAGATAATGGGACTTGTGGTTTATGGCATTAACGTGTGAATAAATGAGTTATAAGGAGACACTTATACTTAGTCATATAATAAGCTGTTTTTCTTAAAAATCCAATGATTTGACTATTGTGCATGTAAACTGATTCTTTATTAAGAAATGCATTATATTTTTTTAAATCATAATGTTACATTTCTAGAGTAACTGTATAAGGGGAGCCATCTTAAAATATAGTTATAAACAAAATGTCACCAATAATTATGATAACACGTTTTTATTATGTTATACTTTATAGTGTTGTAATTATATTGGAGAATAAATAAATATTCTCCTTCCCAGAGAGGACCCTAAACAG
This sequence comes from Sceloporus occidentalis, assembly GCA_023333645.1. Taxonomy (NCBI): domain Eukaryota; kingdom Metazoa; phylum Chordata; class Lepidosauria; order Squamata; family Phrynosomatidae; genus Sceloporus; species Sceloporus occidentalis. The sequence goes on from JALMGF010000083.1 coordinate 1,324,585, forward strand.
CTAATAAAAGGGACACTGTAGTGTCACGTGCAGCCTTAGAAAGCATATTAGAAAACGTAAAAATATTAACTTATCTTAAGGAGAAGCTGCAGCTCCAGAGCTGCAGTACAATGCCCCATCCTTGAGCTACTGATTGGCTACTTAAAACTGTGGTTTGCTTTAAAAAGAATTGATATGTCATATGGCACATTAACATAGAAAAAAGTATCTGTCAGCCACCTGTATGTTTAATCATAAAAGTGTATTGGTACTTAGGTTGTATGTATTAACCCATGCAGTGCCAGCTCCATACGTGGTCCATAACTGACATTCTAGCTCTCTTGGTCAGCTAGGTAGCACGAACATAGGTAGGATGCTAAGGATTAAAAGAGGACACCCTTATTATTATTAAACAGATTGTTGGTTGAGAGGTAAAATTGGTTATAAAGAAGAGACATCAGGAGTACTCAATAATACCAATCGTAACGAGAAGGTGCTTTATAGCGTTTGATCTATTGACCCTATAAATGTTTTAAATTTCAAGATTGTGTCCCATTGCTGTAACGGGACAAAGAGCAAGTATATATGTGTGTGTAAAAAAAATATGATAATGTGGAAAACAACATAAAAAACATATCTTCCATTTCCCCAAATAAAGCAATATTTTGTTTGTTTTTTAAAAAAAAAAAGAGAATACAATAATTGAGATGACATTATTTAGTGTTTTAGGAATCTGTTCTTTCGTATTCATTTATTTTCATTTCGCAGCTTTTGCCTGATTAGACTGATGGATTGAGACTGTTTTGTGCGCCTAGAACAATAATTTATTTTTGTGCATTTGAAGCTGTGGTTTGGGTTATTGTCATGCTGTAATGTCAACATTTGATCAAAACTGGAGCCAACTGGCAAACGACACGCATCAGGAGGTGATAGAGGAGTAATCGCCATTGTTCACATACAGAATTCTGATGATCATTTTGGCATAGAGCTCCTCAGCTTTTTGCCAGGTGAGGATGCCTGTAAAGGTTAATTACCATTGTGTCAGACCATTGGGTACGGCCTGTCCTCTTCTTTTTGTATTTTTGGAAAGAGTTGTTTTGTAATTTCGACATAGATTATATATCCATGTAGTCAGATATGCAGTAAGAACCAGTCCAATTATTGGAAACTGCTAAACTGAGAAGCTGTCTTCTCACCTACTTCACATCATGATCCTTTGCAACTTGCCCTAACCTGCTGTTAATGACACATGTAACATACATAAATATGTAATGCTGAGCACCGGAATATTATGTCATTTCCGGCGCTCAGCAGTAAAGCAGTGCACACCGTGGCAGAGCAGGGAGACTCGCAGCAGGACTGCTAAAAGTACAAAGGGGGGGTAGGGTAGATAATAGGGAGGGAGAGGATGGGTAGATATTGACCCCTGGCGTTGGCAGGGGGGGCCGCATTTTAAACTTCGCCCCAGGTCGGCATTATGTCTTGGGCCGGCCCTGCCACTGGTTTATGTTTTAAGACAAATTATTGACATAAATTTGATAAAATATCCCAAAACAGCCAATTAAATCCAAAACAAGATATATACATTGGGGGCAGCCCCAACACAGCTTTAATGGTGGCTCCATGCAACTGTATCTGTGATGGAATTACCTGTTAAAATTGATATCCATATCTATAAGTAATTTATATATATTTGGTATAATGGTACAGAGGAATAAAACAAATGTATTCATAAATTATGCTTTATATTATAAAACATAAAACCCCTTTACCACGTACAGCAATTAATTTTTAACATTTTTTTTACAGATTATTTCTTTGTAGAATGCTTACTTTTTATTTTTGTTTAATTTCGTGCCTGAACATTAGTATGCATTAAAGACAATAAAGTTTATGTGGCCCTCGGCATTTCCATGAATAATTTAGTTTCATCTCACTTAAACAACAATCCGATAGCAATATTGAAAAGTTGTGAGGGTAGGGCTTGTTTTTAATTACAGGCATACAATAGAAAAGTTTTCTGGCTTGTGAATTAGAAAACTTCTTAATGTCTTTTTTTTTAATGTAAAATTAATAATACAAATTTTTGTCCAAGTAGTCAAACTTTCAGCCTGACACCAAAAAGGATATAAAAATGTATTCTTGATTTGTGTTGCAACTGAGAAGATAATATAAAATTATGTACACCATAATCATCAATATTATTGCTAAACACTAACATGTAATTTTCTGAGACATACAATTTGATGGCAGCATTGCCCTTTTCTACACTTTTTTTTAGATACAGGTATAAAACACAAGATAACAAAAAAATGAACAAAGGTATTGCAAAGGTTATTAGATTATTTATTATTAATATTATTTATTATTATTATTATTATTATTACTACTGTGAGAACATGAAATATGTCTTTTTACCTAAGATACTAAATAAAACACTTTGCAATGTAGTCTCTTTTTATTCTTTTACAATTATGATGTAATTACAACAATTGTTTTTGGCTGAGAGGTGTTACCTTGTACTTTATAGAAGATACCTATACATTTTCGACATTGCCATTAGAATTTAAGACATATTCATATTTAAATCATTTTACTTATATAACTTTTGATTTACAATAAAGTCAAGGAGCTCAAACACAACTCTGCTCTGAACGTTCCCTTTCGTTAATAAACACTTTTGAATAATTTTATCACTGGCTACTACTAGACTAGCGCTTTCGGATTCATATGAATGTCCGAAAATGGGGAGGAACACCCAACGAGACAAACTAAAACAAAAGGTGAAAGTTCCACATTTTTAATTCAGATTTGTTGGTTAATTTGCATATTGAAGGATGTTTATTTTTGTTTTTGTTTTTTTATTTTATTATTTTTTTACCTCCCTCCTTTGCGATTGGAATGAGAGAACGGGTGAGAGAGAGAGAGAGAGACATATGAATTTCTTTTTCGAACTAAAAAGGCCCCTATGGCCAAAAACAATAATATTGTCCAAATCATGTTGGTCTGCGTGCACAACTAGTTACTAGAATTTACATCAATGGCGATATGCTTATTTGTACTTTGATCACTTGCCCTCCATTGCTTGAGATCTTTTATATATTTGTCCCCCCAGAACCAATGGATATGTCAATTGTATCACTCTATCTTTTCTGCCTTGCCAGCTCTATGTGTCCTTTGCTTACTTTATTTGTGTGTCCTTTGCTTACTTACAGCTATTATGAGTAAAATATAAAGAAAAAAAACATGTAAACATTCTATTTATGAATAACCCCCCCCACACACACACACACACACACATTCTTCATGCTCTTTAGTTTCGCTTGCAACATTTTGTCAATAACATTTCTGCACAGAAAGTACAGTGTGGCAGCAGGTATAAATCAGTTCGGTTCCCTGTAAGCCACAAGCAATAACGGTTGTGTTGAAAGACTTCGAGGGTGGGCAAGCCAAAAAACAAACAAAAAAAATGCATTTCATGGACTGGAAATATTTTTGCCCTTTTTCAGAAAAATAGTTTTCTTCTACAGACTTACAATATTCACTTTGTTTATCAGGAATTTTGGAACCATGACCTAAAAGGTAAAACATTTAGTTGATAGGTGACCAAGTTCAAAAAAATCTAACAATTCTGACTTTCACCATATTTGTAGAAAAACATATAAAACACAAATATTGCAAATATTCAATCAAAATGATTTCTTTTTCAAACTCCTTATTAACAAGAAGGTTTAATGCACACTGCTTTAGGACAACTCCCCTCAACATTTACTGAGTTGTATGGAATATGTGTTTTATGTTCCATAAAAGTGATTATATTCCAGTCTTATCCTATTTCTTTACCTATATGCAATATATGAATCACATTTTTTTATGCAAGTGATAATGTAATTTTTTTTCCAGGTGTTTAAATTGCCCACTTTATCTATCATGAAAACTGGGACTGTTGGGAAGTATCATGGGGAATTAAAGCAAATTTGCAAATAATACCCAACTATGCAGATTTAGGAAATATAAATTAAAATGACTTAAAAATGTAAAAAAATAAAATAAAAAATGAACTAAAGATAATAACACAAATGATAAATCATTTGCAGTGATGGATTTATTTAGACTCTTATTTCAAAGAAAGAAATGCAGATTCTTTTAAATAATGTGCTAATAAATACATAATGGAGGGTATAATTCCTGCTCTTCTAGTTTGCAAAGGGTTAAGTTGGCCAACGACATATTTTGAATATTTCCTCACCAAGAAAAAAAAGAAAGAGTTCAAGTTCATGCAAAATTGGTAAATGGTCCATAACGTTAATCCATTTAGGCTGTTGTTTAACCCCTTCGAGACAAAGGCTGATTTTACTTTTTGTACCCTTTGTGACAATGGCCTTTTTAACATTTCTGCGCTGCTTGTGTTTAGCTGTAATTTTCTTCTTTCCCGTTTACTGAACCCACACACATTAGATATTGTTTTTTTCAGGACAAGAAGGGCTTTCTTTAGATGACATTGTTTTGATTGTATCATATTATTTACTATTAAAAAAATTATAAAATATGGTGAAAAATTTTGAAAAAAATGACTGTTTCTAACTTTTAGTTGAAAAATCTTTTACTCATCTATAAAAGGTAATGAAAAAACCTGCTAAATAGATTCTACTATTTGTCCTGAGTTTAGAAATACCCAATGTTTTTATGTTTTTTTGCTTTTTTCTACCCATTATGGGGCAATAAGTACAGGTAGCGTTTTGCTATTTCAAAGCCATTTTTTCCAAATCTGGTAATTCTTCCCCCCATGTGCCATTTCGGGTATCTTTGAACCCGGCCAATGCAATTTACCCCATCAAGTCATATATTTTTGAAAACTAGACAGCCCAGGGTATTCCAAATGCTAGTATTTTAACTCTTTCCATGCACCATATCTACCACCAGTCTTTGTCAAACTTTATGGTAGTCATTTTTTTGCATTTGTTTTGTCATACACATTTTACTTCAGGTATGAATTAAAATGTTCTAGTTTATGTCACTATCACAAAACACCCCAATATGTGTTCAGCAACATCTCCTGAGCGCAGCGATACCCCACATGAATGATTTTGCCTGGCTGTTTGGGGGCAAATGGCCACATTTGGGGCATGCGCATTTTTCAATGTTGAACTTTGGCATTTGGGGATCCACTGCCCATGCCCTATTTGGTACATCTTTGAGCCGGGCCATTTCAGTGTGCCCAATAAACCCATATATTTTTGAAAACTAGACACCCCAGGGTATTTCAAATGCTAGTATTTTAACTCTTTCCATGCACCATATCTACCACCAGTCTTTGTCAAACTTTGTGGTAGTCATTTTTTTGCATTTGGTTTTCCACACACATTTTAATTCAGGTATGAATTAAAATGTTCTCGTATATGTCACTATCACAAAACACCCCAATATGTGTTCAGCAACATCTCCTGAGTACAGCGATACCTCACATGAATGATTTTGCCTGGCTGTTTTGGGGCAAAAGGGCCACATTTGGGGCATGCGCTTTTTTCAATGTTGAACTTTGGCATTTGGGATCCACTGCCCATGCCCTATTTGGTACATCTTTGAGCCAGGCCATTTCAGTGTGCCCAACAAAACCATATATTTTTCAAAACTAGACACCACAGGGTATTTTAAATGCTGGTATTTTAACTCTTTGCATGCACATATTTTACCACCAGCATTTTTTCAAAGTTTGCAGTAATATTTTTGTGTGTGTATTTTTCCCACACACACCTACTTTATGTATGAATTTACAGCTCCTGGTATATGCCGCTGTCACACGACACCCCATAATGTGTTCAGCAACATCTCCTGAGTGCAGTGATACCCCACATGCATGGGTGTGTCATTTTTTGGGGGAACTAAAAGGCCACATTTGGTACGTGTGCATTTTTCTAATTGGAAATTAGATGTGTGGCCATCCTTCCCCCCGTGTTAATTGGGACGTTGTTGAACCTGGCCCATTCAATTTACCCCATCAAATCATACATTTTTTAAAAGTAGACACCCCACGGGCATTTAATATGCCAGTATTTTAACTCTTTCCATGCGAGAATTGTTTTAAGCTAATATGCTAATTTTAGGACTTGCTCACAAAAATATATTTTTTATATATATATATATTTTTTTTTTTATTATTTTTTTTAAAAAATAATTTAACATTTTTTTTCAACTTGGAGGTTCCCCTGATAGTGACATCAGTGGGAAATGATTTTTACATTTTACTGTTTTTTTACTATTTTTTTCTAATTATTATTAATTTTATTTTATTTTTTAATTTATTTTTACTAATCACACTGTGATTAGAAAGCTGGGCTCCATTGACTTGCATGGTGAATGCAGTACCTGTATTCAACCTGCAAGTGGAGCCAAAGTTCTCTAGATGGTCTGGACCATCTAGCGAACTTTTAAAATTTGTGGTTCCTGTTACAGGACGGCGGCCATCTTCCTTGATGGCGAAGATTGCCGGCAGCTGCGGCTGTGACCGCTCTCCGGAGCGGTCACAGCCCATCAAAAGGTTAGTGTTTGGTGTCGCTGGATGCCTCCTGATCGAGGCATTCCAGCGACACCATTTAAGTTTAGGAGGCGATCGACGCCTTTTAAAACGGGCGTCCGCCGCCATACAAAGTATGGCGGATGTTGACGCCCCGTGGAGGGGCCAGAGATGGCCCCTTCGTGCCGATCGCGGCGTTGCTGAATGCCTCGAGGTCGAGGCATTCAGCAACGCTTTTTGGGTGCAGAAAGCGATAGTAGATCGCTTTCTGCACCCGTTTAAAGACATGCCGGTCCTGGCACGTCAATTGTCGTAAAGCACATGCTTTTCCGTGCCGTGCCAGGACCGGCAATTGTCATTAAGGGGTTAATCACTTACAATAAATTGACCCAGTTCTTATTGTTCCATCACCGGCACAAGTTTATTAAAGCAAAAAAGCAATTTTCTAAATCAAGAAACTAATTTAGTTAAAAATAATACCAAATTAATTTCAAACCTTTCTCCCACTGGATTTCAAAATCTGTGTGGAAGTTGGAAGTATAGCATAGGTATGCTGAAGGGAACATACATTTTGGACAATGCTTTGCTTCCAACTTTGTGGGGACAGTTTGCGGAAGGCCCTTTTCTATTCCAGCATGACTGTGTCCCAGCGCACAAAGCAAGCTCCATAAAGACATGGTTGGATGAGTTTGGGGTGGAAGAACTTCACCGTCCGCACAGAGCCCTGACCTCAACCCCATCGAACACCTTCGGGATGAACTGGAACAGAGATTGCGAGCCGGGCATCTCGTCCAACATCAGTGGCCTGACCTCACAAATGCTCTACTGGATGAAGGGGCAAAAATTCCCACAGAAACTCTCCAAACTCTTGTGGAAAACCTTCCTAGAAGAGTGTAAGCTGTTATAGCTGCAAAGGGGGGGACCAACTTCATATTAATGTCTATGTATTTAGAATGCAATGTCCCTGTTGGTGTAATGGTGAGGTGTCCTAATAGTTTTGTCCATATAGTGTATTACGTTCCTTTGAAAATTAACAAATCTGTTGATGTAATAAACATTGCACATGGTGATTGGTTTCATCATAGTGGGTTGAGTGCAGATTCACCTTCACAGATTTTAAACTCCCCTTTAATATTGTGAACTCCAAACTTATCGTGGTTAGTACATGGGTCCAGTGGAGTAGAAAAGTCTAGCATGACGTACGTCCATCTCTTCCTTGCTTCCTGGTGATAGCCATGTGGCTCCCCATAGAGCTGTGGCCCTCTTATGGTGGTACTTGAGAACCAGTTACAACTTTCCACTTCTTGTAACTACAACTCTGATATAAAATTTAAACTTGATGTCTGGATTTACTGTATATTTTAGCAGAGGTGCATTCTGAAACAAAGAAAGAAAATTCAAGCTTTCAGCAAGACACTAACTAAACATTTCTTAACCCTCCGTATCCCCAGGCAGGCAGACCACTCACTGCTTATACAAACAGCAGTTTGCAAGTACAATCAAGAAAACATTGCCTTTCAGAGCCTTCCTGGCAGCAGACAGCTTTACCGCTTTTTAACTTAAAGGTGGTAGGGTTACAAGCGGCGTTCTATCGTACTATGTTCGCAAACCTGCTCCTGCTGCGTTGCTTGCTGGAAACGCTAGCTCTTGGAGCAAAACTACGAGGCAGCTAGAATATTTTTATAAATTTGAGCCTGTTCCATCTTATTTATCTTTCTGTAAAATGCCGGCATCATCAGAAAGAACCTCTTGTTAAATCTTTGTGGGTCTTGCTTTTTAGGGGTACCTATCTAGAGGTTTCATGTGTCCATCGGATATTTGTGTCTGACAATAAATCAATGGACTCTCGATAGGATGATTTGTTATTTCAGTGAAAATGCCAGCAAAAGTAGAAATCAAACAAAAAAGATGTCTAAAATTATTAAACAACCTGCAACTCTCATTATCTCAGCCTACAATCATCATGTGCAGTGGTATCATATGGTGGTATTGCGTTTAATGTGTGCATAGATCCTGGCCAGCAGAGACGCCAAAGAGTCCAGGTTATATGGCCAGGGAAATGTATGGATCAAATTGTATGTGCTTTACAGTGCCCTTCTGTCATTATTGTTTGATACAATCCAAGGTACTCTTTAAAATCAACTACTGCTTTACAATATGTGTTACCTTTCTGTAAAGGTATTCTCGAATTTCAGCCTTACTACCACTTTAACTGCCCAGACGATGTCATTAGTAGTTTTTCCTAATACTTTTACACACCGAGGTTCTTTAAGCCCCCCGAACAATGAAGGTTTTAAGTATCATTTCGTATCAGATTTTGCCATAAAACGCACTGGACATGATGGCATCTCCCACCTATATCCTACCATGTGGACTTTTACATCCTTTAATGAGAGCCCAACGGCTGGATACAGATGTCAGAGAAAGACAATTCCGTGCATCACAATAATATCAGAAACTACAATAACAACCAATTTAAATGTACTTTTCAAACATCACCGTACTCTTCATACAAATGATGGGAGGTCATATTGTACTTATTACAATTTAGTTTCCTACAAGGCCAATCTTGTCTGATTGTAGATTACATTCTTTGTAGTTTATGAAGCAGTCTTCTTGAAACTAATTATAACGAATGCTTTAATTTGACTTTGGATCATTCTGTCTGATTTACTTAACAGAAACCTCTAATCACCTTTGTGCTATAGATCCTTAACATAGTTATTGTTACATTGTTACAGGCAATTATATTACGCATTATTTCTCTTAATACTATGTGACAACTTACGTATTTGAATAATATATAATTTTATTTACTGACATTTTTCAAATATTTGCTAGTTTTTAAATTTTTTAAAGTGCATGAAATATGGAATAGAATGTTACTTTCATACACGGAAAGTTTGTAACTCGTTTTTTATTTTGTATGCGTCAGGAGATTTAACTTGGAGTTGCGCTTGTAGATGTTACCAATAATTGGATTAATGATCTGTGCATCAGAATTCACATGATGTGTTTCGAGAAGCTGCATTCACCCTCATTGGAACCTCTATAAAACTAATTAAAGTTGAAATTTTGATTTGAAAAAAGTTGTGCGGGTGTGTGCAGTGTTACAAAATGTTAAGTCTTCTTGTTCATGTTTATAAAAATGAGGAATATGATTATGGCAGAAAGAAAGTTTTGATTAGAATGATAGTGGGCTGAATAATAATGCTGTAATAAAGATAAAATGCATGTATAAATTGCATTCAAATACCAGTTCAGTTATGAACGTATCATGAAGTTTGGGAGAAGACTGAAGTTTCATTTCTGCTGAGCGACATGTGGACAGCTCCGGACCAGAATGCATAAGTGGCCCTGTCACTTTAAGGCCAATGGCTGTCAATGATGTAAGTGCGTGCTCATATGTTACATATTCATACTCACGCAGCAGGTGGCTGCCCATACCTCAGTAGTAGTATTCTGCCCATAGCAGGACCCGTTTCTGGAATGGGGCTGTAATGGTCAGTGGCCCCCTGGCATTTTCCATTGTGCCAGATGGCCAGCTCAGGGCTTCTGGATCACAACCAAGGATGAGGCCAAACCTTGGCTAGAACCTAATGATTTGTTCGATATAAATAAATTGCCAGAAAGCTGAACAATTATAAAGGACTCGTACAGGTAAGCATTCCCTAAAATATGGGGTTGAAATGAAATATTCAACTCACCCGCAAAGTCAGGGTTTATTTTAGACATCACATAATCTTCTATTAAAACTGGAAGACAATGTGGTCTCTGTTACAATAAAAAAATTGCTTCCCAAAAGCATTTTCTTCTCTTTTGCTACTAATGTTCCCAAATTAGCTTTATCAAAGAGTAAGGGGAACAATAATTATGGAAATCTTGAGAACAGGGAGTTAAGATGACTGCTCCCATGGTATAGGGTAGGTTTCTAATACGTCTAAAAATACATTGCACAAAAGATATACAGACCGACTATAATAGAAGGAAAAAACTCAACTTTTGATCTATGGGGGACAGAGGATTATTTGTGCCTGGCTATCCCCACTGTCCACCTTTTTTTCCAGTATTTATACATAATACAGTACTATATAAATAAATAAATAAATAAATAATAATAATAATAATAATTAGGAACAACGGCAAAAAAAGTAAAATACCATTTAATACAAGATCCTGACATATGTTAAACCATAGATAACTTTGACTGCGACTCCCATAATGCTCGAATAAATGTGACAGATTATTAACCCTAACTCACACTTTCCAATGTTCTTTCCAAAAAAAATCATTTTATCACACGATAAAGCCATTGGATGTATTAGGATTATATCACCGATCAGGGCATAATTTAAGCCGTTTTTCCCAGATTGCATGCCTCGTTAGAAATGCCAAGAAACATTCAAATTAGTGATATGTTATTATTAACCCTTTAAGTACCAGAGATATGTTCAATGAACTTTGTTTTAGGGTGTGTTATGTATCTCCTTGGCATTTAAAGCGTAAACTATTTCAGATATCTCTCAGGCGATGAGTCTCTGTTGCCGCTTATGTATAATTTTCTTAATTTAACACACGAGACTCTCTCCTATAGGCAATTTCATTTTTTTGCATATATAAGCAATTTAACTCTCACCAAAAAGTACAAATTATAGATCAGAATGATACGTTAAACGTATAAATTGCTTCATGCATCTTTTTCTAATACAAAGTTTTTCCCCTGAGAAAAATGTTAAGTGCTATTCAGTTTCCTGAATTTTATCTGTAATAATTTATACATGTCACTTAATTTCATCAAATGCGCTGTGAATATGCGATTATTTTATTTGAGTTTCTAATAAAAAATGTTATAACTTATTTTTATCATTATACAATCTGGAACATGGTTTTAAAAGGTATTTTTCATATTCTATTTTTCATATGCATTCATATTCTAGGAGATCATATTCAAATGCCGATATGGTGTCATATGGAATTCCTCAGACCCCAATTTTTTTATCTTTGTTTAAATTGGACGAAGGGTGAGGTTTTCTACCGATTTATCACGATATCATTGAAATAGGCTGTGTAACAAAAAAAATGCACGTTAAAGGGGAAGTATCACCAAAGAAATACATATTAAAGTATTTTAGCTTTTAGGAGAGCTACAAGTACCGTATTTCCAAATTGCCCTCCCATGATACTTTTAGAAGGTGGCACTGTGGGGTAGATGCTTTGTCTGGTTGATTGGGAATACAAATTATTTACGTTTTTATTTATCAATAGGCTCTTTCCAAACCACATTCACCCTACATATCAACTTTATCCATAGTACCCTATATATATATATATATATATATATATATATATATTAATATATATTTCAATATTATTTATAATAATAATATATATATATATATATATATATATATATATATAATATTATATATATATATATATATATATATATATATCTATAATATTATATATATATATATATATATATACACACAATATTGGATTTGGGTAATCGGAAAAACATAACGCAGGCCTATACGTATGAAGCCGCTGGCCAGACATATAACGTTCAGTGGCTGCTGGTCTTAAAGGGGCAGGGACCCTCATTCCAGCCAACATCTCATTGGTTGCACCAGAAGCAACTGCGTTTTATTGCAGTCTTTGTAGTGTTTATATATTTTATTTCAACCTACATATAACATGCTTGAATATTTGCCATCACAGAAGACTGATTTAGTATTCACACTTAAGTTATTCATCTGGGAGTGAACTTTCTGGATAGTTTTGCCATATATTTTAAAAAATAATCTGTTTGAATAGTAGAGCAAGTATTTTTTTTTTCCAGAATATCTTTCACACCATGTACCTGAAAGTTGATTTCCATACCTCTTGAGTCCAATTAGCGGCTTCCTTGGGATTCTGTTCAAGTTATAAAGATTTCTTAAAGTGTCTTTTTTCATTACAAAGCTTTAGACTTTTTTAAAGAACGTATATTTTGGTTGCCAGCAGGCTTTAATATTCCCTTGCATTCAACATGCTTTTTTTGCAAATAAATATATTTGTTCTTGAAGATTTCAGTTTTGTACTACGGATAAAAAAAAAAAAAATTCTCTAGGCAGGTCGATACGATGCATTTTCATGATATATAAAGATAATTCTTTGATAAGCAAATTACCATCTCATTGACTCCAACGGTAACAAGAAGTGGCATTTCTAGGGTATTTTTCTGATCCCTACTAATTATAATTCTCTTTTATACCCAAAAATCTTATATGATCTGTAAAAACTTAGCTGGAGGTCATATTATATTTACTTATAATGCCAGTCTTAACATATATACATTAGTTTAGGTTACTAGGAGAGGCATAATATGGCAAAACTAGTATAAAAATTGTTTTTCCTGCTGTTTTCTACTAGTTTGCTTCTATTGAAAGGAAATATCCCCTGAACAAAGAGGGCACAATCTTTATGGGGAGGAAAAAACATAAGAATAAGAAGTTTACATGACTGCTACCATGATATATCCTTACGATTGTATACTTCAATCCATAACCAGCATTGGCTAGATTTATTAAGTATATGAGACTTTAAAATGCCAGCTATGGAAACACAACAGATCCAAGATAACTTTTTTGTACATAATATGATTTTTTTTTTTATTTAAACAATAATACTTACATTACTTACTCCCCCCATAAAGTGGGACTGGGATGCCCAACTTTTAAACAAGAAAACAGGTACAACAAGGATGCCTGATATTAAGCTGACAGTACTTTATATAAATGCAAATTCATTTTAATTGGGACTGCCCCATTAATTCATTACAAATATTTAAATTAATTTATATTTTGTAACTTTAGAAAGAAAACACTTAAACCCCATTAATTCCCACATTCTGTTGCTATATGTTTTCTTAACAGTTATTTGCACATTTATTTTCCTGCGATTTTTCATTAGGATCCAAAATACGGAATTGCTGTTTACTGACTTAAACTAAAATTCATCCCACGGAAACATAGTTAACTTCAGCCAGTTGAGTTACATTAATTACATTATCCTCAAGCCAAAATCTCTGATAAGCATTTTTAAATGTGCTTAATAATATAGTGACGATAGTAAGTTCTAAATCTTAAGAAATACAATTTATATACTTAAAAAAGCTTCAGGGATATGGGCAAGAAGCAGAAATATAAAAAATAACAGACAAGTATGTTTTCCAGTATTTCAAATGATTACATTTAGTTCAATATGGCTGAATTTTGGGGGCTCCGGATTTTATATGCATTTTTGGTTTCCTTCCCTTTCAGGTCAGACCCAGTTCACTGGGCATTTTTAGGAAACAAAATTTGTTGTTTTTTTCTCACTCACTTACTCACTCACTCACTCACACTCTCCCTACCTTCTCAAACAACACTTATGTAATGGGAGAAACGGGGGAAGAAGTGGCTCCCATGCGCAAAGGGCCCTGAAGATGAGAGATGAATGAAAATTGGAGACACAGAAGCAGTTGTTGGAGAATGGTAGGAACAAAAAAATTCAAACTAAATTTCTAAACTTTCTCTTTTGTTTTTATTTGTTTCGTTAGGGCTCCCTCCTAGTTTTCGAACAATTTGACCAATTAACAAAATTCAGTAAAATTAGTAATCATCCGAAGTCTACTAGAGACCAATAGAGTGAGGGAATTTAATGTATGAGAGAGGCATAAATCATATTGAAAATCTTGTGAAAAAAATATTAGTATTCACTAGTTATAGGTGTGGAAAAGTGAAAAAAACACAGCTGGAAATAGATAGGAATAATGTGGGGAAAAATAATGGAAAACATTGAGGTTTATATAAACTTGATCTGCATTAAATATTTTAGATTTTGTTACAATTTAAAGGGAAGGAAACAGGTCCCAAACAAAGTATTCTTATATAAACCGTCTAAACTTACAAAAAAAAAATATACCTACCTGCTACTAACCCAAAGCTTTTTTAAATTTATTATAGAAGGACTCCCACGCTATTTTTTGTATTTGTGGTTATATTGTATTTCAAGGGAAAGAGTTCTCAGTTACTGTTCGAAAAGCCTAATAAATAACAAAATCTAGGCCTTTATCGGCTATTGAGCATTTCAGAGAAAAGGATTTCATTTTCCCCAGTGTTCCTAGTATGAATATGAAAACCTATTTTTAATATAAGCCTTAAAAAAATTGTATTTATAATATACAACAAATGAAGAAAATGTTCCCAGTCACTAGGGTGCTATCATTTTTAGTGTTTAGTAGACTGAAACAATAATGCTAAAGAAAACAACAGAATTGTAAGAAGCCAACAATTGTAAGTTTTTTCTTTCATTAATGTACAACCACTATGATACACTTAATGTTTTTTAAATGTATCATGATGGTTGTACATTAATTAAAGAAAAAAAAATTTGGACCCTTAAGGAACAGAATAAAGCTTAGCGCCTAAAGAAGCCTACTACTATTTAATAATTTGTAGAGTCACATGAGCTTTCAGAAGAGGTCAATAGCGTTGAAATCCTATGCAACGCTATGATTGTTGACCCACGGAAACTTCTAAAGACTCTATTGTCTGTATTCTTTAAATCCAACATTTCACTACTTCCTTTACTGTCAGAGGGGGGGGCATCTCTCATTACTTCTGATGGCCCAGACCACCACTCCCTGTCCTCCAAACAGTCGGCGGCCCCCGAGATGACATCACATCTCGGCTCTATTGGTTATACTAAAGTAGAGCTATGCAAGGTCTTCAAAATCATTGCCATTGTCAGTCTCCAGCTTTTCCAACAGTGATTTAACCTATTTTCTTTCAACCTCAAGAATCACCTCCAACCAAGTTGTAATGACCCTATGTGAGATTGTCGAATGTTTGCAATCTAAGATTCCTTCCTCTTTGATTTCATGTACTATTCGAATGTCAACCTGTCATCCCATAAAACAGAAAAACGACTTCTCAGAACATACTTGGCACTTTAGTGTTGTTTAAAATCCTAAAGACTTTATAATAAGACAGAAACATTATCATAATAGTGGAAATGTATAATTTAGCTGTTTTTTATTTTTCTTATTTTAGCATCAAAATAAACTGAACAGTTGTGGCAAATAAGATAGAGTTGCCTTTGCTCATAAAGCATATTTACCATACCATAAAATAAATATAGAAACATACATACATACCAGAAAAAAAGCAAAGCAAAATGTGTAGTTTCGATATATCAACTTTGCTCTTGATATTAAATTAAGGTCAAGCATTCATCTCTTTGAGCTGCCTTTAAAGAAAATTAATTTTCTCGAAAGGAAAGAATGGGGTCTCTTTCTTAATCTAAAATGGTTCCAAAAGCGACATCAACAGCTGGAACAAGATAACCCTTTCCTCAGTCCTATATATGTTTTTAGAGCAGTTTGATCTTGTCTCCACCTCATTTCCGCAGGGTTAAATACTTTTTAGTTTGGTTGGTTCACCATTTCCACCCCTAATAAAAATATATTTCTCTGTTTCTCGAGTTTTTGTCAAATTCCACGAAAATAAGTCGTATAAGAATCCCGACCAACGTCAACAACATTTCATTCCTTTCTTTTTTGATATTACAGAAAACCATAAAAAGATGGAAAATTTAGCATGAATTGCTACACAACTACCCAACAGATCAAAATCTTTCAAGTGTTTTGTAGACAAATCAATGGCACAGCATTTTACATGCAGCCATCATGCTTATTTCTACAGAACCTCGCGTCTTTTGTCTGGAACTTAAAGTTTCCCAAATTTCTGTTACACTTTCAAAGCACTTTGTGTCAGCTCTTTTACTTTGCTTTCCTATTTCCCAGGAGAATAAAAGCTCATCTTTAAAACGTTGAAGCCTGCTGGTTTTAGAACTACAAACAGCTGTAGTAACATTTGTAGGAAGTCAACTAGAGCTGGGAAGAAAAATAAAGATTTAGTGTGCTTTTGCTTGATTTAAGAGCGGCATCTGCGTTACCATTTATAAGACCAAAATTAGAGAATCAAAAAAATATAATTTGCCCTAAAATAATGAAAACCGAAGTTACATAAAATATATTGGCCCAATAACCATCATAACATATTACGTACATCACTTAGTGTCTGTCTTGTTAGGTTACCCAAGTGTATGATGGTCATCATACACTTTTAACTTTTAACCAAGTTGTACATTTCAAAATGAGTTCACATTTATGACTGCTGTTGCACACTCAACTAGTTAAAGTCTATCTTAATGGAGTCTATACTCCATTGGGTTTAACCATAGCTGTTGGCTGGATGCACCATGGTTGATGGTCCATTCTCTGATCTTTATATCTAATAGCAGGAGAAACCAACATTTAGTTATCCGGTTGTTCTTGAACTATATTTCCGATGACCATGGATCATGGGAAATCTATTTTTCTTGTGGTATTATAGAGATTATTGTAAATGACATCTCCAAAAGCTATTCACTGTCTGATATACTTAAGTCTGCTCTACACACCACAGTTATATGAAGTTCTGTAAGTCTCAATGTTTGTTTATTGTCAAGGAAAGGCTATGCAAAAGCACACGGACCAGAGCCTGTGTGCGAAACTACTGCATTTTAATATAAGATAACAAAGGACCATGAAGTATTATTTGGCCACAAAGTACCGCGCTTAGAAACAAGGGTGCTCCTTAATACCTTCGTAGCAGTCATAT
Source organism: Sceloporus occidentalis (assembly GCA_023333645.1). Lineage (NCBI taxonomy): Eukaryota > Metazoa > Chordata > Lepidosauria > Squamata > Phrynosomatidae > Sceloporus > Sceloporus occidentalis. Next base: position 1,341,766 of record JALMGF010000083.1, read on the forward strand.
CATCCTTAGAGATGTTATTTGGTATGGTGGGTTAGCTTTGGTGAAGACGTGTTGCCAAGGGACCAACAACTTTAAAATTAACAGAAAATGTATTATACACTGGGACTGTACATGCCTGTATGGACAGGCAGAGGTTAACAGGTTGGAGAAGACAGAGATGACAACAAAATTCACACCATGTCACACCACAATTCTGTTCCAGGCACTATATACGCGTAAAGAGGGAAAATATGACATAGAAAAAATAAATGAGAATAAACTGAATATTCAGAGAAGAAATCTGAAGTACACTTATTGTGTCTGATGCACTTTTTTAGGGAAGGCGCTTTAATCGCTATACTGTCACATATTCCTAAAAATATATCTGAACTTTTCTTTGTAACCTTTGCTACCCCTGCGACCACATGAGTAGCAATCATAAAACATTAGTGTGATGTAAAAATAGACAAAATTATTAACCAGTAGAGCATTGGCCCAGTGCACGGTGGTAAATAAATCTTCATTGCACATTAGAGAACACAAAAGTTAAAGTATGTCATTTATAATATTTTTTTAATTTATTTTTTTATCAGACAAAATATCCTTAGCGGTTTTAAAACCAACATTATGAAAAATGTTTTAATAAAACAAACTACGCTACTTAAATTTACAATTTACAATTACAATTTACAATTTAAATCTACTTAAGTACAATTTGGGGGCTTGATTATTCTTTTAATGTGAAACACAGCACTCAGGAAAAGTTATATAGTATTTACGTTATAATATTTTAAGAAAATATTGCATATATTAAAAAACCCCCAATAAATTAAATGTACTATAATCTTAAAAGCCGTGGCTTTTTCAGAATACAAACAAAAGTTGTTTTTTTTTAACTTCTGAGTTTTAACTGCAAAACTCTGCTTTACTTTAAGAAATGCACATCAACCTAACCAACTGTGTTATACAAGGACACTCTACGTCTCCTTTCCAATTCATTATCGTTTTAAAATAAAGCAGGTGTGACAGACATTTGCAAGCAGAAAAAAAAAATGTTCTACAATCTTCCAAGATTTAAAGTAGCCCCAAAAAAGTGAACATTTATATATGCCAGAATGCTTGCTAAATCGAATAACTTACTTCCATTCCGCTGTCATAAAGCATGACATAAGTTACAATTTCAAATGCAGCATGAGATACAGTGTAACTGTCTGAGCACGAAAGCAGTGGGATTTTTTTGGCCAAAGTAAATCAAAGCCTTTTATAATACTGTATTCTGTAAATTAATAAAAAAAGGAATAATATGTAAGTGCATAATATTTCATCAGAATGTTTAATGTTCCCCATTCCTTCCCATATCATGTATGCAGTAGGTATAGCTGGGATACTAGTGCGGCTTTTTTCATTGAAAATTGCATTATTTTGCTCCTTTTGCTTCACATCTGGCCCACTTAAATTACTAATAGTATCAGGAGTCAACCAATCAAATCTTATTATTGTACTGACTTCCTAGTTCTCAAATTTACATCCAAACTTGCTCCTAATACCTCTAAAATGAATACAACATGATAAAAAAAATAAAGAATAAATATGACCCTATCTACCTGTAACTAGCCTTAAAAAACACTTTGTGGGGCAGAAAGGTGGACTCTGGCCAGCAAAAACTAATGTCTGGAACGCAGAGATTTAATCCCACAAAATGAAAGCCCCATCTAACGTTTTTGATATTTGCAAATATTTTATTTAAAAAATCATGCGTAATAAGTATTATAAGCAAAGCTTGCTTGGATATTTGGAAGCCACAAATAAAAGTAAAATACATATATATTACTGGAAAAAATACAGATTTTGTATCTAAAATTGTAGATTTTTCTAAGCATTTGAAGACAAATTACTAAGAGTGCTGGCCCCACTGCTACTTTTATTAGTGTAAAAAAAAAAAGATAAACAGGGTTGGTTTCCATTCTTATTCTGAAATGCCAAGATTGCAATTTAAATTCAAGAACATCAAAACATTCGGTGACTAAAAGACAGTCTGTCAAGTACCTTTTTTGAGATTAAACTAAATAAAGGCCAAGCTTATTCTAAAACTCATCAGCCAAACAACATCTTGGACTCTGGATATAATGGAACAGCTGCTTTATTAAAGGACATTCATCTCGGTAAGAATTGGATATTCTTCCGTCGATGCTAATGTCGGAGGGTTTTCTTTTCTTATATCCCTTTTTCATATAAACCCAGTGAAAAGAAATGACTGCTGGCAAAGAACAGGTGATGCGTTGATTCTGTCGAAATGACAGAAAATCCCTTCTGCGCGATCCATCCAGTTAGAAGCGAAATGCCTGTGATATGTTCTATGCCATTTTCATTTTTTTAAAAGAAACATGTTCAAAGGAATGCTGAAAATGGCAAAAGACGGTCCCCGACTCTAACCCAGTAGCCATGTAAGATTATAGGACGGCTCTACGAAGAGCAAAGTATATTAAATAATGGCCTTTCAAATAAATAAATAAATAAATAAATATATATATATATATATATATATATATATATATTTATATTCTACGATGAAGGTCTTACATAGAATTTATTAGTAAATATAAACCATCTAGTTTCTCCTGCCATAAAGACCCAAACCTTCATAAGTCGGTCTCGTCTTAGACCCATATGTCTATCCCGTGCATGTTTAAATCCCCTCACTGTATTACCCTCTAACACTTCTGCTGGGAAGTCATTCCACTTATCTTCTACCCTCTCAGTAAAGTAAAACTTCATTGCATTTAAGCCTCTAGTTTTAGACGATGGCCTCTTTTTTTTTAGTTTAGGCTTTGCTACCAGATAGCGAGAGATGTTGTTCTCTAATTATGTAATGCATTTTACTGTTTGAAGATTTTGAAGATATTTTTTGGCATTATTGCCAAGAATGTCTGCGCTTTGTTCATTTGTCTTGAATAAAGTTTTGTTCAAATTGCAAAAAGAAGGGGAGCTGCGGCCTAAAGGCTTAAGCTTAATGGCCCAGTAGCTATGTTTCATTATATATGTTTAAAAGGGATGTACGTTTCCTTGATTTTTTTATAAAAAAATAAACCCACTGAACAGCATATAGTGGATATTTTTGGAAACTTTTAATATGAGAAATAAAAAAAAAATGAAATTCTACAATTCTACATTTTGTTGTGTATTTTTGACTATGCAGTTTGCAAACCTGCATGAATGTACATCAACAAAATAGAACATTAGAAACAAACAAGACAAAATCTAATTATCTTTTGTTACAGAGCGCCATATGTTTCTTGCAGTATCAAACAAAAGAGTGTTAAACATCGAGGCTTGTAAGGAATCCGTAATACATATGTGAGAGGCTAAAACAAGACATAAAAACGCAGGTGATTAGAAATGCAGATTTCATTAAACATTTCATTTTGTCAAAATATATAATTTTGTCTGTAAAAGAGAACTAAATAGGAGAGGGTGGTTTTGTCGCTTTATAAATTCAACATCAAATGTTGTTTGGTCCTTGCCAAAGGGGGGTATTAATCTCGCTTTGCATTACAATGCCCAAATAGCATCTGGTTAAACCGAAAAAGTAACGCAAATACTAGACATTTGAAACGCAAGAATATGCATTGTGCCTATGTTTAATATTCTTTTTTGGGGCTTAATGTGAATGAATCAAAATCCATTAAACAAAAGAAAATAAACATTTTCAGCCTGTCACAAAATAACGGAGAAGAAAAACAAAATTGGGCTGTTGCCCCCGACGACATAAAGAGATTATAATCCATGGAAGAATGAAATAACCATTCCATTTATTTTGCTATTCCGTGTTTAACACATTGAGTTCAGGAACGATGATAACATCACTAGAAGTGATTCACTAATCGGAGATATATGAGTGACGGGAAGACCAGCCGTGCCTCCAAAGTTACCACACAACCACAACCACTCGCAATCCTTTTTATGAACAAAAGTTCTCCAAATGGTGAAAATGTCAAATATTAACCATATAGTTAAGAGGCCACCTAGAAGATTCATCTGGAATATGGAATGTTACTGTTAAGTTGACAATACACGATATATGCTCCCATTCTGACGGTGAAACTTTTGCTTGATTTTTGTTTTTGGTATTTTGTTAGATACAGGATATAAAATAGTTAATTTATACCAAAAACCCACATATAATGTTAATTATCAAATTCAGTCTTAGAAAAGTTTTAAAACTCTGGATTAAGTCCTTCAAGGTCTTAATCAATGCCCAAGTTTACTATAGTGTAAAATAACTTAAATGGTAGGTTAACCCTTGTTCCTTCATTTCATGGATTAAATGTCACTGTGGATGGTCACAACAAGGAACGCTACGTATGAAGATGAACATTGGTGTCATATCATTACCGCTGTATAGTGTATACATTGTAAATCATTTGGAGATCCTGTGAGCATGTACTGATAGTCAGCACTCCTAAAGAACTGGATAACATGGTGTCAGGCCTATTAACAGCTTTTCCCAGGAGAATGCATCTAGGATCTCTAAGAGATTGGCTGAGAAGGGCTAATACACTCTGTCCATCACGACAGCATTGCAGAGCTTACTGATTTTAAATCAGCAGAGCTCAGCACCATGATACCATCTTTATAAACCCCTACGGTAACTTGGACAGCTGCTTAATGAGTGTTACATTGTGACTTAAGGTTAGAATTCTGATTTCTTACTTTGTTGGGTTTACGAAAAACAACAACATTACTTCTGCTCCGTTATGTGATTATCGTCTGTTTTCAAAGCTCCCGATACTTCTTGATATGATATCAAACATGCATGGACCTCAATGCAAAGGAAACTTTTGAATGCATTAGCAGTATAAGAAATTAGGAGCCTTTGGAGACTAGAACATTGTGAAATCCATACCCTGTGCACCTGCTGACATGTCAGAATAAATGCTGTTATTGATGCATGTTACATTTTTGAGTAACTTAAGGTACTTTGCTCTGACAAACATTTCTCAGAATTTCATTGAAACAAGAATTTTACCAAATTATCTAATGAGCATCTTCGGAGCTTCAGAATGAAAGCTTTGTATTTCCAGTACACTTCAGTTAAATTAATGGTTTAAAACTCAGACATATCCACATTTCTTTGTTTTGTTGTTCCTCGGGGATCAATGAAACAATGTTTCTTCTCAGTTGACCTTCATTGACTTCACAGAGATACACAGCATAGTTACGTTCTCGTCGGCTGCTCTCTGTGTTTTAGACATTATTACCATTGCTCATGCGTGAAAAATATTGGCCACGATGTCCCGGTGTGACCGGTCCCCGCCATTGGCCTTCTTGACTGCTCAACAGGCTAAAACACAAGACTACGGAAGACGAAGGAACCATGGAGTCTGCTAAGTACTTCACATAGAAGCTCTCTGTAAAGCTTGGGAAATGTGCAATATCTTCAGTTTTAGTCCAAAAGCAACTGATAATTACAAAAATGAAAAAACTACAATTGTAGTAATAATAGTGCTAATAATATTAGGTGATGGGTTAATTTCAAATCTGACAAAGCCATCACAACCTTATGTCATCTAGACAAGTACAGATTAAAGATTCCTATTATGCACTAAACCAAAAGTGTTTTGGAACAAGATGGTTCATTTTAAATTTCAAACTAATATTAGCTGTTTTTAATCCCTTTATATATTTGATAGACAGGTATAATCCACAGAAAGTTTACCATAAGTGTTGATGATTCACACCTAAACTGTGAGACTATTTCAGGAAACAATCAAATTATATCTGTAACAATAGTTTACGGCATAAAACTTTGTCTTACAATTGTGGTAATTTCCACTGTATATTTAATTAGGTGGCTGTTACTTTGTTACTTGTTTTTTTTACATGCACAGACAGGCTGGTATAGAAGGAGAATAGAGCAAAGATCTTATAAAAGTATATTCTTCCAGAAGTTTGAAGGGAATCCAACTAAAATGAAAAGAGCACTTCTTGGAATGGAATTGTTTCATTTTTTTAGAGAGTTAAATGGACAGAATATATTGAACACTGGTGTTGAACTGAACGGATACGCCATCATTGAACTGAAACGCCATCAGCGACTGCTTGCCAGCCCTGCTGGAAGAGCAGGGTCCATTGGGGACATAATAGATCCTCCCCTAACTGTCCCAAAATAAAGGGAGCTCAAAGACTGTTCAGGCCTCTGTCTACCTGCTCCTTAATGAAGCACACCAGCTATTAATGCTGAGTGCTGGGATATGACAGCAGCAAGGCGTGTATGAACAACCTTACGACTCTTAAGACAGGGCTTAAGAAAGGTAAGTGAAAGGGAGAGATAGATAGGGGAAAAGAGGAGAGATAGAGAGAAGTGGAGAAGATAGAGAGAATAGATGGAATGAGAAAGAGGAGGGATAGTAAGAAGAGGGGATAATGAGAAATAAGATAGGTGGCAAGAAAGGGGACTTTAGGGACTTTTTTTCTGTCTAAGGTTTAATAAATCGTTCCTAGTATTACGTTATTCTTATTTTGTACCTACATTCTTTTCTTCTTTGATGTAATGGAAGATCCATACTTTTATTTAATGGGATAAAAAGACTTCATTGAGCATATTTCCTACAGATTATCATCTCTTTATTAATGCTAGGACAAAGTGCAAATCTAAAATGGCATGATCTCTAAAGTTCAAAGAACATATTAATTATTCATATATCAGTACATAGTCAAAATTTAGAGATGTGAAAGTGGAAAATGCTGCCCATATAGGCTTTAACTGCTAAAAAATGTCTCTATACTTACTATTGAAAACAAAACAAAAAAAACTTTGACATGTTGTATATATTTAATTATCAATGAAAGAAGACACGGGATTTTAAAGCATTATAAGAAGTGTGCTTAGGCTCTAATGTCATCTAAATACATTCATTCTAAAGAATAGCTCAAATATAAATCCTCAAAATCCCTTAATACAATAGAAATGCACAGTATAGCACAGGGTAGGCTATGAAGCTGCTGTCTGTTCTTTGGTCAGCATCTAAAACTTATATGGTTTTTCATCCTTCAGCAATTGGTCGAGGCCCACCCTTAGTCTAGACATGGACCTCCTCGTTCTCTTGTGCTTAGAAGGATACCAACCAGATTCTACTGTTATGGACCATGAATGAGAAAACATCTGTTTGAGTTTGTTGGTTCCCTTTTAAGCAATACTCTTTTTTTTGGGGGGGGGGGCAGGATATCACAAAAATACCAGACTAAATTGTTAAGATCCATTTGACCAGGAAAACCACTAAACTACTAGATGCAAAGTATGTGCCCTACCCAGGGAAACAGATATCCATCTGTTCTTCATTGATTTCCCATTTGTATTATGATATTTTCTTTGGTCATAAACTTTCTAAATGTGATTATGACATTTACACGCATTGCAAATTTTAGTAATATCACAAATGATGAGATAGCAAAAAAGAATACAAATGCCCTTATAATTCCAGGCTTTTTCTGATATTCTGTAATGCTGTAAAATTTTCAGCACAGCCAATATATAATGTCTAGCTGCCTGTTAGGAAGAAAAATAATTGAGTATAATGACCCTAAAGGCTTACAATCTAAAATAAAAGATGGGAACCCAAACTGCCCTAACAGAGGGTCACCATTGGGCTAACACCACAGACAAGTGATACATTGGGTGATTTACAGCTTGCCCAGTCATGTATGTCCATGCATGGCACAAATGTTCTATCCATTTGCTCACATACAATTATTTTTATTGTTTTTGGGTACGTGGAATTTTTTATTTTGATATTATAATTATTTAGTGATTTTTATGGCACCGTCATATTCTGTAGCAATGTACAGCGGATAACGACCAAACAAATAGTGCATCACATTACAAGTCAACTTGGCCTTTGATTCAGTGAGAGGCTCTGTCTGGCAGCTTGTGCTTATACCCAATTAAAGAGAGCAGGCATGCCTTACGGGTTCCATGGAAATCATAGTTTCCTCCAATTAAAAGCCGAATGTGAAATCTGTGTAGTGTTCTAATGATGCATTTAATGATTTCACCAGTGCTGCTACCTTTTTTTTTAGAATGATTGTCCTTTTGAGATCTCCTTAAACGACTTTGTACATCATTTATCTGAAACGGAACAGAAGCAATAACAAATACATAACTTAATCAGTAATAGGTCTCTTGTTTAAGTCGGCGCGGTCATGAAAATGACATTGCTGCTCTTAGAAGAACATAAAATGTCATCACAGCCCCATACTGCTTGGAATCGTATCGATGCAATTATATTTTAAGTGGAAATGTGCTGTTTATATCAGGATGTTGTTGGAATACATGGGTTGACTTATTGTCTCTGACAAGGATATCTGGAATGTAATTCCAACCTGAACAGATGCCTTCTACGTACCTCCCAAATGGCCCTGTTTAGGAGGGCAGTCCCTCTTTTGAAACCCAAATCCCTCCGTACTTCTTTGCTCCACTGATGCCTGTTGTTGGGTACCGGGGTATCTCAGGGTTCTACAGCCCTAAAATGTAAAAGCAACTTATAAGACATGCTAGCTTGACCTCAGTAACTGATGGGATCTTGATAACTGGTTGGGGTCCCCAAGACTGGTGACATTGGCACAGCACCAGCATAACGTCCCCAGGGCAGCGGACACACTTCTCTCACCAGGCGCCTGGTCTATGGTGAAACCTACCATTGTGCCTTAGGGCCAAACCTCAGACAATCTTTAATACCATCCCATGATCCGAACCCTCCTCACAACCCGGAGTTCCCATGTGTTCTGGTTACTGGTCTATTGTATCCTCGCCTTGCTCAACCCTGTGCTCTGTGTAACCTATAGGTGCACAGTGCATGTTTATTTCTGTATACTTGTTAGGCTATTCTCTAAGGGCTCCTGCCCTATAACAGATCACTGACTATATTTATATGTATATTTAATGACCGTTCCAGGGCTGTTCCTTACACCTCTTCTAAATGCCTCCATCGACCACATAAACAAAGTCACAAAGTCTCAGTGATTATGTTGTGGATAGAATGCCAAGACATAGACGGCTCTTGAATCTAAGACGAGACCAATGACTGATTGAGGTTTGAGACTTTACAGCTGGAAAAATAGGCAGACTAGACAGGGGCCGGATGGGTTTATCGGAGAATCCGAGTGAGAATAAACATCTTTCCCAGAAACCTAAAGCTTGCTTTACATCAAAGCTTGATTCTGCATGAATAAATTCAGTCGGATAAACGAATCCATCGCTGAACTTATTTTAATGATGAGACCAGAGCGTTACAAACAGGGGCGGGCTGGGCCGGGGGGCAGGGGGGCAATTGCCCCCCAGGCCGCCCGAAATATAATCTAAACGGCCGCTGGGTGCTGATGCCGCCGGCCGGCGCTACTTTAATACTTTTTTTTAAAAATTTAATATGGCAAGCCGGATCGGCTATTAAATGAAAAAAAAAAATAGTATTAAAGCAGCGCGGGCCGGCGGCATCAGCACCCAGCGGCCATATGCGATGGCCACCAAGTGATGGGAGGAGCGTGAGGGGTGAAAGCTCCGCCCCCTCGCACTCACCTTTCACCCCTCACGCTGCTCCCATCACTATGCGGCCATCAGATTGTTGGAAATTGAATCTAAACGGCCGCTGGGTGCTGATGCTGCCGGCCGGCGCTACTTTAATACTTTATTTATTTATTTTTAATATGGCAAGCCGATCCGGCATATTAAATAAATAAAAAAAAGGATTAAAGTAGCTCCGGCCGGTGGCATCAGCACCTAGCGGCCGTTTAGATAAGTTTTCCAGCAGTCTGATGGCCGCATAGTGGTGGCAGCAGCGTGAGGGGTGAAAGGTGAGTGCGAGGGGGCAGAGCCACTTCACTTGACTTGCCCCCCAGGCCTTAGGCTGCCAGCCCACCCCTGGTTACAAACATTGTGCCGTGTTACCAAATTCCGTTTTCTTGCAGTCAAGTGGAGCTTATTTTGCTTCGACGTCTTGCTCCATGTTATCAAATATAACAATATTCCCCTATTGCTTGTTATTCAACAGAGTGATTAATCCAAGTTAATGTTTGCATCTGAAGATCAATCTGAAAGCATAGCTTTTTTTTTAAAGTCTTGCGAAGTTAAGATGATCTTAGTTTGCCCTTGACAGTGTATGTTGTTTTTTTTTTGTATTTTTGTTCTAGTATCCATGGAAACTGGAAAAGTGACAATTAACGCCACAATAATGTAATGGCAATTATCTTTGTGAGTAACAGATTCACATGGATTTGCAAACTAAGTTGATAAAAGCATCAGTTTTCTTTTGTCAAAGCTTTAGAGATTGGACACCCTTCAACACATCGAGTTGCCAGAAGTGATTCTTTCCAACCCAAAAGTTTAGCTTTGTATCCTAATGAATGAACAAACGTGAAAACTTGAATGCTGCTTTCTTTTCGTCAGTTGTGTTGTTGTTTATAATGTTCTGTTTGTTAAATGACTCTATCATTGTATTGGCTTTATGGAATACAGAAAAAAGACGATATGTAAACATTTAAGATCATAAAAGTGTCAATCATACCACAGGAGAGAAGCATATTTTTAGAAATTCCAAGGAATGCGGCATTGAAGGGGTTAATGCTGCACGCGCAATCTCATGGAGAAATAATGAAGCAGGAAGGGTTCAGGATTGGTCCAGTGATAGCTGGGAAGCAATCACCGTTAAACTGGCAACTGAGGAGTTAACACTGCACTTTGGCTTTTACGTACAATGTACATAGCTGGCACTTTAGGGGTTAAATGGGACAAAGCCGTTTACCAGAATCAGTCATTAAACATTATAAGCTAACCCTCCCTAGTACAACAAGTAATCTTACTGAAATTGACTCTTACAGCCTCAAGCATTGACTGGATCTCAAGTTACATCATGACTTGCATCAAATTTCATTATTATTATTTTTATTTTTTTTTCCAGAAAAAGTAACGTGTCCTTGCAGTCATTTCTATAATTAAATTGGGTGTTGAAGCATGGGTCAGGAGTATAAACTCTATTTATATCCTATAGTTTCATGTAAGTATCAGACTCGACGGACATTACCTTTTCCTATAGAGCAATCTGATGTAAGAAGGTAAGGAATGTCTTCTTGTTTTCCAAGTTTGGCATTAAGAGTAAATTGTTATTTGCACATTATTGAGTTCTAACTTGGAGAAATTATTAATTTTAATGCTAAATTCATATTATTAGTTGGAGAGCGAGGTATTTGATCATAGTGGGAGACGCGCCAGAACTTTTTTTTATTTCATTTTATTTTTTTGTCTCACTCATTAAAGAAGGCTTACACTTCGTCAAATACCAAGGAATCAGGAAGAGGTCGGAAAAGACGTTTCAATCACCTTAGCTTTCTTGCTCTTTCTTCACCTTGTCTTATGAAGAGCACTAGGTACACAACTTAAATCTGGGTTAATTTAAAAGAAAATCCTGTATTTGATTGTAAGACTGGGTTTTTTTTTTTTTTTTAAGATATGACCAACCTAAGACCGTTTCCAAGGTCGCATTGCGAAAACGGAACATAAAAAGTCTATAACGGCATCTCTTATCGCAGGAAATAGATGGAATTTTTTTCAATGAAAATGTCGCTATGAAACGGTATTGAGATAAAACAAAAATATTTGAAATTATCGGAGTGTTTATTATTTATTATGAATCTTGGATTTCCGCCGATAGATCTGTCAGTTAAAGATCAAAAGGTTAAAGGTCACCCAATTATTTCTGGCTATTAACTCACCGTGAATTTCTGTGTATTTATCTCAAAAAGTGTATTCTCAAGATATCGGGAATTTCACTGCTCCAATTTAGAGGCTCAAATTAATAATTCCTTAAAATGCAATAATAATAACACCCTTTTCCAGTAAGAATTAAGAAACCTTGTTGGGTTTTAGCGTATATTATCTCACGGCAATAAAAACAAGGGGGTGAGGTGCGATAAAACCAAAAACCAAGAGATTTTTTTCAGGGTAACAATAAAACTTAGGTACCCTTACCATCGTTCATATATAACGGCAGAGACAACGATAGAGAAGGACCTCACCACTAATACTTTCCCAGTGGTCAATGCGGTGTCTGCTGGGGGCCGGGATATGACGCATATCCCAATGGTCTCCAGCCCCAGCTGGGGTGCGCCACTCAAGGGAGGAAAACCGCGATATGTGTCGGAAGACTATGATGTTGAAAGGGGGCTCAAGGAGCGGCTTTTGAGGAGGCCTAACATATGTCTGGGATCTGGGCAGCTGCCCCTTTTCCTCAACGCTAAATATGACCCTGAACCCTTTCATTAATATCTTGAATTAAAAATTTTAATTTCAAGGATAGTGTGAGGCCAAAGAAAAATTCTGCCTCAATCCCCATTTTTAATATTTAATATGACCCAAAGATGCCTAAAAGGTATTTCTTTTTCAAAAAATCTAAGCCATTTTTGAAAGCAGTCAGCCATCTTTATTCCAATCCAGTAGTTGCCCAGAATAAAGAATCCAGTCCCATGCTGCTATTTCTTTCTAATACAATTCCCGCTTACTTACTTCTACTAATCCCGCCAAGATAAGAACAGTTTGTTGCAAAATACCGAAATACTGATTTCATGCAAAACTACATATTTTTTTTCATGTTAAACGAAGATGTTCCTGGATTTATAATGTATAAAGCCAGGGGATTATGACTTTTATTGTGCGGATAAATACTGAACATATGTTAGACGTGGAACGCTTACATGGCAAAGTGTTTTCTAGACGTAAAGTACACCTGCAGGATGAACCTTTTTAAAATGTCCTCTTCGCTCAAATGCCATCTGTTTATTCTGCATTCAATCTTCATTCCATTTATTGAACACGTCTTTGATGTTTATTACTTTCTCCCTCTCTTATAAAGCTTTTGTTCGCCAGAGCCACATCTATTTTAATTAACTTCACATGGTCTGTTATAATCAGGTCTATCGAGAAACGCACCTTATTTTCTGTCATTGTCTGAATAGTTAATTCAATGAAAATTGGTCCTTTGTTATTTTTTAGAGCTTTCTATTTCTATGTGCAAGTGCATATTATTGTATTTTGGTATAAAAGTCATTTATCTAGTGGATTTGAGATCCTTTGTCCACTATTTTAGAAGAGGTTTAGCAATTGGGGCAATTCAGCTGATCTGATTTAAAGCTTTATTATGTGTTTTACTTGCAATTATGCATACAGCCACTAGGAGGCCTAGAGTAAAAGGGTCAAACTTGTTCATTGACTCTATCCTTTCTGTGTTCCTTTTATATTTTTTTTATACATTCCCTTCCTATTAATGTTTTACACATTAATAGTACCGATTGGGCATTGTTGTCTTCAAAATGTGTTTTGGGCTGCTTTATTACTGGGGTCGCCTGGAGTTTTTTTTTTTAAAATAACAAAAAACCCTTCTTTTTCTAATCTTTTTTAACCACTTAATCCTTACATGTTTTAAACAGAATAGGTAGATTTCTGATACAGGGGTGAGCCTAGGGTCAGTGGTGGCTGGGTGCACTATTTCTTCAATGCCCAGCTCCCCATAACTGAGACACATGCACATCCTAATACGCAAACTCGCTCTAACACCATATGCTGACACACACATATATATATATATTTGAGGCTCACTCCTCAAATTCTAACACCATATGCTGACACACACACTCATAAGAACACCATACATTAACACACAATCTAACACCATGCAGCACACACGTTAACAGCATACACTCACTCATGCTAACACCATATAATACAACACTTGCATGACCGATGTACACTTATACATACAAGCACCATACACCATACACTGACATACTCAGGCACTCTAACTCCATACACACACTCTGTTAATCTAACACTTTTCATTTACACACACAGAACCACTGGCTGGCTTGGTTACCTGACATTGGATGCTGTACACCTGTTTGAAATATAGCCCTTCATGCTTATATAAAGTCTATGAAGAAGCAGTAGAAATAAGCTTGGGATCTGGGGTTATCCTGATAAGCTTTGAGGTTCTTTTTCTTCTTTGAGTACAATGCTATTACTTATAGTTTCTAAAATATTACAAAACAGATGTGCTTTGCCAGATATATATGATTAGGCATTGCTGTCTCTTTAATAAGATGGAAACCACTAACATATCTATCCAACTGGTTTTTTTTTTGTTGCCATGCTGTTTCTGCTATTTTATCATAGTATCCTCCACGCTTTCTCTTTCAGCAGAGAAGAGTTACTATTCAAAACTAATGCAAACACTTATGTCTAGTAGACCTTATCTAGACTACTGAATAATCCAAGAGAAACGCTTGTCAGTTATTAAGGTATGAGCCGTCATCCAGTGCTGACAAGCACCTATTATATTACCTTCCCAGGGAAGCTAATAATGATGGATTCTCTTACTGGATTGCCCTATCAGACACCTATACACAGCGTGTTACTTTTTATAATGTGCTATGCATCTGATCCCTGGCTCGGAACATTTTTTCCCATTTTTCCGTAATCATCCGTTTATATCCCTATACCGTTTTCAAGGCAGTTTAAAAGCAGAATTTTGCTCTAGTAATAAAATTTGTATGCAATTTGTATTAATATAATACAAAACTATGCAAAATATCATACGATTGTTCACATGCATAGAAAATAGTTGCTTCGAGGGACAGGATATCTTATTCAAATAGAAAGAAAATGGGAAACCATTACATTGTAGTCATTAGATCATCCCTTTGTGTTATAACAAGTTACAAAAAGTAAAGATAACATTAAACTTGTCAGTATCTATACACACAAGGTACATAAGGAGAAGACGTGATGACATCACACATCAAAACTCTTTGTTGCAATTTTGTTACATTCCTGTAACAACTTTTCTCCTGTAACTTCCCAAAGCAGCCCTGCTTTCATGGTAACAAATTCATTTTCAACCCCAAAAAAGCTTTTTGCTACGCGGACAGATGTTACGCCCCCCCACCCCCGGCAGAGTCAGCGACGAGAACATGTGCTGGGAGCACGCGTGACGGCTTTGCAATGTTTCTTATAATAGGGAGAGGAATTATATTTGTTGTTGATTATTATTTTTTATTATTGTTTTTACGCTGACAGCGAATTCAAGAGGCATCAAATCGCCCGTAAGATTTCCCCTCGCCGAATGGAAGCATCATTATTTCTTGTCTCACTGAAAGGCATTACCGCCGGAATCAACAATGCATTGTTATGCCTTTAGGATACATACTTTATAATCTAGACTTGTCTCACTTCTAAAAACAAGGCATAATACGGCGGTTCTTATAGGAATAAGCAGCGTACACATATTAATCAGAAAGGAAATGAACACATTAGAAAAATAGATGAATTAAACATAGAACGATCAAATCTGCCAGCAGATCGGCCCCATTCGGCCCTCCATCTAGTCTACCTATTTCTCCTGCTGTAAAGACTCAAACCTTAATCAGTCGTTGGTCTTGTCTTTTGATTTAGGAGCCATATGCCTATCCCGTGCATGTTTAAATCCCCTCATTGTATTACCATCTACCGCTTCTGCTGGGAGGCTGTTCTGCTTATCCACCACCCTCTCAGTAAAGTAAAACCATTGATCAAGAGAGAATGTTTTTTTAACAATGGCCCTTGAGAAATCAGGTATGTATTAATATAACAGATCACCTGGTCATGAAATGGATGGACCAATGTCTGGAAAACAATTCTTTCTCATAATTTACCTTTACCCTTTCCCTTAATTGTATCTGTTCACATGAATAATAAATATTATGAATAACCCGAAAATCATAGAACAATTAAAGTTTGTGAATGTATTTTTTAATTGAATTGGAAGTATATTTTTGTCTGAAATAATCTTGATTTCTATACATTTTCTATCTATACATATCCAAATAAAATCGTTAGGGCTGTGGATGTTAGAGACGATTAGATTTTTACTTACGTAAAAATCTAGCATGCGCCCTTTGGAAACGTAATCTTACCTGTTAAAGCGCCACACTACATTTTAATACCAAAGCTGTAAATTCGATAATTATTAATCTATGTTATTCGGACATATAGTATAACCATAGGACAAGATGTACACAGCCGCTCCAAGGATTAGGGAACAGTATTTATAGAAAACACTGCAAGGCATTAGCTTAGTAATCACATTACATAGAATTTTATATTGCTTGCACCATTAGTAGACTATAATAACTATCCGCCTGCATTTCATGGACAAAGGGTGGATTAATTACAGGTTTAATTAAAGCATTAAAGATAACCCACACTAATCTGGAAACCATGTTTCCTTGGTTTAACCAGAAGAGGATGGAGCATCATAAATAATAATAATAATAATAATAATAATAACAAACGTAATAAAACATTATAATAATAATAAATAATAATAATAATAATAATAATAATAATAATAATAATTCCAATCATAATAATAATAATAAAATAATAATAAAAATAATATATTGGTGGACAGACTCTAATATGTACAGTAATGTCGCTGAGAATATATAATTGCCATTGGTTTCTACCATTTATTTGACACTAGAAACCCTTGTTTTGTGTTGAAAGGCTTTTCTTGATTCTCTTTTAAATTCCCAAATGCTTGAAAAAGTAAATGTTATACACGGTAACAGATATTCTATCATGTCAATCTTTTTTTTAGGAATAGATGAATGTAATTAATTAGGAATCCCTTCTGGGTAGATGGAATTGATAAGGTACATTGACTACATACCAACACGTTTGAAAAGGAAACCTGTTGCATTTTTGGTTAATTACAAAAGCTAAACACGCATTTTTATGCATAAAGGATCTGTTCCGCATAGATAAAACATAAATTGCAATCTCTAGTTTGTTAAGCAAATAAACCTTAGAAGACTTGTCGTTTTATTAATTCCTGGATATTTCACAACATAAAAACTCAGAAACGTTTAATATGTTTTCGGTTTCTATGGCAGCAACCAATCAGTGCCTGCTTTTGTGTCACGTGACGATTAAGTGTTCCCAGCAAAAATTTATGAATAAAGCAAACAATTCCGTTATTAAGCAATTATTTATGGGCAGGTTTTGGGGAATTCTATAGTACTAAAAATTGTGTTACTAATGCTTCATTTTAATACAAACATTATACATTTAGAGTAAATTAAACAGCATATTTAATAATTGCTCTAAAATCTTTCTTATTATATTAACTTACATAGGTTAAATAGGCAAAAGGATTGTCCTGTTATTTTTATGAACATAAGAAAAATGAAATCTATACATTTTATTTTGATGGCCAAAATAATTATACTGATTTCTTTTAAAATAATATGTTTCATTTGAGAACATTCTTAGTACGCATTTTTCAATTTATTTCTAGTTGATTTACTGGAGCCAGTTGTCTTATTCTTGGAGTCTCACATCTGGAAAGTTTGCTTTTGTCTTGTGAATCATGGATTGAAAACCAAATAATGTATTTGCATGGATTTTCACTACTTCATTATCCCCAATTCCGCTTTGAGTCTAGTACCATTGTCTTTATAATGGATTCTTGGAAATACATTTTATTCTACACATTCAAATAAATTATAAAATAGTACGCTTCTTATATATATGGTGCCGACAGTTTATTGATATAGTTTTAATAGGTAAACAAAGTTTAATGCGCAGTAATTAAAAGAAAATGCTAATAAAAAATTCTTCTGAAACTCATTGAAGTAGATCTGTAACAATTTTAAATCCAGTATTTCAATGTTCAGGAAGCTAAATAAGCCTCTGCGTTACTAGACAAACACTCCGACTCCTTATCCTACTGCCTGTGGGAAACAATAGAATGGCTCAGTCTTAATCACCTAGTAAGACACTCTGACTAATGAAGGTCTATGGAGGAACAGACTTCATTAGCATTGCCATAAAGCATCAGCTCAGTGTGGTGTTTGAGCAGGAAAGTCACCCAAAATATAACATGACTGACAGCAATGGAGGCCTCCAGGTCTGCAGATAAAAGGAGTTTATTGGAGCAAAATTAGATAAAAACAGGTTTTTAAACAATGCTTACTGACATTATTGTATACATCATGGGGGGGGTTATTACTGTATAAAGCGCTGGGGGGTTATGATCAATGAGATGTGACAATGGCAGGTTCTTTGTAAACTGAATTTCAAAGGAATTCGTTGTCGACATCACATTTTTCTGTTATAAAGAAACAAGGGGGTGTAGAGATTTCTATGTGGATAACTAAATAGTTTGTCTTAACACTGTATTTAACCTCAAATGGCATTTGCAAAATAGCCCGTGCTCAAACGAGAAGTGCTTTAACCCCTTAAGGACAATGGGCGGTCCCTAAACCCATTGAAAACAATGCATTTTGAGCCCGTACATGTACGGGCTTTGTCATTAAAGGGTTAATATAATTATAGGATGCCATTAACAGCCGCTCTGAGCTATGTCAGTGAGAATACTCATTTTGATGAAGGTCATTGCCTTTTTTTTTTTCTTTTTCTTTTAATTGGTAGTCAAATGTTTGCACAGATTTCTACAAATTGTCTTTGTCTGTTTAAAAGCACTTGTTCCGAGATACCTTTATTCGCAAAGGATACATGAAAACACCCAAAAAGTATCTTACAGCATCTTAAGGTGGCTTAATTATCATTTACAACACATTTTAAATTATCCTTCACAATGATGTATTATTTTCATTTATTATACTAATAATAGAACTGATGAATGATTGCTTAGTATGTATCTTATGAATGATAATTTGCGTGAAATGCAGAATACACTAATGTATCGATTGATCCATATCATGAGCCCTACACAAATTTCAACAGTTGCCAATATTTCTATAATCAGCAAAGATACATAAAAAAAAGGGTTGGCAGAACTGATCTTTAGGGGGTTTTTTTACTATTTTTGGCCAGAATAACTGGCCTCCCACTATTTCGTCTATTGGGTGGCCCCTAGGTCACAATCCCTAATGGTCGGTGGGTTAGTTCTACCGTTAGAATTGGTCTCTCTTCATCTGGTCTGCATTTTGCTATGGGTTATAGACTTTGGGTTATGACATCAATAATTATCACCTGGATTGACTTAGAGCACAAAGACCAGCAAGGAGCAGGAGAAATGTGTGACAATGGAGATTAACTTCTCCATGATCTGCCGATATACCATCCAAGACTTGAGATGTGGCCAAAGCTGCAACCATGAGACGCCTGCTTTGATGCTTCTGGAAACTCTTTTGAATGTAATATTTGTGGGCTAAGTATGGAAAAGCTCTGGTTTCAATTGGAAAAAGGAGGTTAATCCATTGGCGAAGTCCATGCGTTTATGAGGAGCCAAAGATTAACAGTGTATGGAGCCAATATCTTGTATGAATCCCTACATTGAAGTTTTAGCTGCTGGAGTATTTTTAGGGCTCTAACTGGATCATCCCAGGTTATACCTTTGGTCATGTTGGGTCATTGGTTGAAACAAAGGAGGACGATTGGCTAAACCTTTATGATCCAGTTGAAAAAAAATACAGAAACATAAAATTTGCCAGGATCGGCCTCATTCGGCCCCATCTAGTCTGTGTTTCTCCTGCTGTAAAGACTTAAACCTTAATCAGTCGTTGGTCTCGTCTTAGATTCAGGAGCCGTATGTCTATCCCATGCATGTTTAACTCCCCTCACTGTATTGCCCTCTACTACTTCTGCTGGGAGGCTGTTCCATTTATCTACCACCCTATCAAAAATCAAAGAGAATCAGTCTGTCTGCTTCTTGGCATCACCTCAAAGAAGAATGTACGAACGTTCCATGATAGGAATAGAAGAGCCGGTCTCTATTTCACGCTAATGCAGCCATATCTAATATCAGTAACAATAACTAAATACATATATTAGTAGACAGATGTAACGTTTTTATCAGTGCAATTCCATTGCAATCATGTTCATTGCGTGTTAGTTAAATTTTAAATCTTCATCTTAAATATTCCTCTTCTAACCAGAGTTTTGCAAAATGTAACAGCAAACCAAATTACATCAAGGACTTTAAAGATGCTGTTCCACTTAGACAAAAGATTAATTTATTTCATAGGGGTTGATTTTAAATACCATACAATAATATTTCATACCTTCTTTTCAGATGACCCTTTTCTCGGCTTGCTTCTATTATTTTTAATTTGTATCCGGTGTGACCCACCAAGTATTAAAGGTTATTTTTACATATTCTTCATCCTTATTTTGAATATTTCATTATGCAAATGAATATCATATAGCCACGTCTTATAGCACTATGTGATCTTCTGTACAGTTGCGGTATGGACATTATAATTAACTAGATATGTGCTCATGGGTTTATATGGTAATTGAGAGTACACATTACTCGCGTTAAACAAATGTCAGCACAAGGTGTATTTATTCTTTCATTATACATTGATTTCCTATTAGGGCAGAAAGAAAGATGAAACATGAATTCATTTAAGTTATAAACGCTCTTACTTTATTCGACCTTGGACGGGGGTTATTGACATATAATAATTCACAAGATGTGGTACAGCTGGAATGGACGAGGGCACACATTGCACTTTATAAGTAAATTGGTTCTATACAGAAATTTGTACATGTAATGCTCTGAATTTGACATATTATCCCATAACAGAATAAAATGCACTGATAGGTTGTTGCCATAGAAGGTGAAAAACATTTTTTTTTAAAGTTTCTGTGTTATTCCTATGTGATTTGACCTTCAGAGGAAAGATTACATTGATAGATCTTCTAAAGATCTTCTGTCTTAAAATTCTCCAATTCGTCAAATTGCTTTTGGGGCAAAATTTCGGAAGCCGCTTTAGTGCCCTCCCTGGCCCCTGCCTCAAGATATACAAGAAAGTAATGTGTTTTAAGGCAGCATGAGGTGGGGGCTCACAGTATCTGTAACACCGTGTGTCAAAGACGAGACCACCTCTTACAAAGTGTTTATTAAATAAGTTATAGTTTGCAATGTGACGCTTAGATTAGCAGCTCTCGGGAAGATCATTGAAGTGTCCGGCCATCTAGCCATCTGAAGAAGGTAGGACTTTTTTTTTCTTTTGTACACAACCTCAGTTAGAGATAAAAGAGGCTTTGTTGAATGTATTTTCTGTATTACTTGTGAAATGCCGTTACCCTGCTATTCCCATGGTAATGCTGCGCTATTGTTTGAAGCTGCAAGAAAAGGAAGTAAATTTCAAAAATAAAATAAAAACAATAATAATAAAAATTTCTTTAAAGGATTGAGTCCCCAGAGAGAGTGAGATAGACTTCATGGAGGCAACTTGGTCTGCAATGCAATATACATTTTCATTTTCAACACAAAAAGGACCGCACACAGGTTGAACAAAATATGATACCACAACATATATATATATATATATATATATATATATATATATGCTTAAAGGGGGGAAAATAACCCCCCCAGCACTGTATACAGTAATATAACCCCTCAGCGCTGTATACAGTAATAACCCCCAGTGCTGTATACCGTAATACCCCCCCCCCAGCGCTGTATACATCTGATAATTCTATTACATTTACAGGAGGGGATACACATTCACATGATTGCCACCAAATGGACAAATGTTTCCCTTTAATAAAAAGAGACTATACTAAATTAGCAACACACAATGACAAAACTATGAGAGATGTAGCCCATTATGTAATTTTGTGATAATATAACTTAAAAAGCAAATTTTTTTGGCTAAATCCTTTTGACTGCACGAGTCTTTGTTCATCTGCTATTGAACTAAATGTTACTATAATTTGGTATCAAAGCGTCTGATGTGTAGAGAATGCTGTCAGAAGCTTGTATGTCATCCGTTTGCAATGGGGACATTGCATTGATTACCACTTAATTGGATGTATCGTAATGCCATTACGGCACATTTGCAGTTATGTTTTACAGCTCAGATGTAGCCATTTTTGCTATATTTTAACAAATGCTTCCAGTGACATTTCAAGCCAAAAAAAAAAAAAGGTTGACTGAATATAAATTTTTCCTTAGTAAGGATTGTAATGAAAATGGCAACAAATTAAACTAGTGTCTTTATCCATTAGATACGTGGCATTTCCAAACAGCATTTAAAGTACACCACTCTTAGATCTACTGATTTACATGAAATGGGAACATTTGGGACACGAAAAAGAGCATTCAAATGTGTAATTTGTGCAGTTCTTGGAATTTTTAAGATTTTGAACAATTTTACAATGATCTCTTTAAAGAAGATATTGAAAAATTGACACATTTTATGAAATTTAGTTTCCCATTAAAAAAAAGCCTCTCTGAATTTCATCCAAGCCGAAAAAGGTAGGAAGTGAAATTTGCTGTCCGAAAAAATATACCAAAAACAAAACACATCATATATATCTTGTTTAAATACCACAATAACTCAATATTTAGGCATAAAATTTCCCCAGCAGCCCAAATGAATATTACACTATTTAACAGAGAAATGCCATGGTCATTTTTAATAATAACACTAAAAAGACTGAAACTGCTGCATCGTAATAAGTCTGTTCTCCATGAGGTTGAGTGGTTGATCAAGCTGAGTGTTGCTAACACTCGCAAAACAACTTGTTCATTCACTAACACCCAAGTAGTTTGTTGTTACATGCAAGTTTTGCAAGTTTTAGGTGATGTCATGCGAGTTAAATGACAGCTGCTGGGGCTGAATAAGAGGGGGCCTTGTTTATTTATGTATACTCGTGTATATTCATGCTCTGTTAGGTTCCAACTTACATTTGTATCTCATGGGTTAATTCTTGGTTTTTTACTCGACTGTCCTGAGAGACGTATGCTACGTGAGCCAATATGCTTTGCTTTTTGTTAAGAAGACATTTCAGTCGTCTGACATGAAACTATTCATCCAACTGGAAGTATTTCTCTACTTTCTATTTCCTGTTTTTCACAGGTATTTCTGGAAGGCAGAGGTCATCTGTATGTAAATTCTTAATTGAAAATATCCTAAAAAAACACCATAAGGTGTGATATGAATTTTAACAGAACATTTTTTAGCTGTAATGATTAATGTCAAGTTTACTTTGGGGAACCATTTGGGGAGGAATGTCCATAACACGGCTGCCCCCGTACCCACAGCCGTTATGTTTGGGTTATGTTTTCACTAATTGGGTTTTCTGGCGATTGAGAAACTGAAGAATAAACTCGAGCAGCTTGATTTCTCCGTGAAGGCATCTAAAAGTAGTTTAAGAGAGTTTTGAATGTACAGATAAGAGACAATGTTCTTTCCACAGCAGGTACACAGGGCTGTACAAATCGAGTCACTCAACAAAGAGGGGATTTGTGATTGTTGGCAACATGATGGCGGTTGGCAAGTGGAAAATGCTGTTCACTCAGAAAAAGCAGCTTGTATCTTCTTAGGTTCAAGTTGCTTCCTCCAAATTCAAGGGGTAATTTAAAAAAAAATAATGTTGGCTTCCTCAATATAAGGCAAAGATATTAGACTAACCGAATAGTCTTTACAAGACAAGAGAACTACAGTCCTAGATACCTAGCCAAATAATATATTAATTATGATGTTGGTATTTTAAGCCTAAATCTTTACAATTTTAAGATGTTCTACTGTTAGTCTGTAATGCTCATTATTATACCTGTCGCATTGACTTTTTATTATTATTTATTATTATTATTTATTGTTTTATATAGCGCCATCAAATTCCATAGCGCTGTATCAACTGTTTTTATCCAATTTCAGTCTCCGTGTGGTTATTTGGTGGGTTAAATGGTATCAGGTTTGCAATGCACGGTACACACTACCTACATACATGTACCTGCATGTATGTCAGGACCCACTCAATATACATCCAAGATGTGGCAAATTGCCCTAATCACCCAAACCTGATGTTAATCTGATAATTGAATCTAATCATTTTCAAGGAACAATCCTTTTGTGTGCAAAGACTCAATTTTATTTCCTTGATAGATTCTTAATGTTATATCATGGCAGGCTTGAAAGGTAATGGAACTTGATAACATTATTTCTTTCTTAAACTCTTTAATTAAATTATTTACCAAAATAAATAAGCATTTTCCTAATTTCTACGATGTTTTAATGAGCTGTTTAGCTGTTCTAGCATACGTTCAGCAGTCTTGTCTCTAATAATATTGAAATATAAAATTATTTCTCAAAAGTGCTATAAAATATATTAAACTTCAAAATAACGGTGCGGTGCTTCTGATAATTTCCTTTTTAAATTAGTATTTCAATTACCAATAGAGAAAATATGTATCAAAACATGGAGTTTGTTTTTTAATGATCATGATACAAGGACATCTTTTCACTATCCAAAAGAGTATTAGCACAAACATTTTCAAAAATGTTATGTTTGATATTTGATTTGATAAAACAATGATACTAGCTGATTGTCATTAGTTTTCAACAACATACTTTGTTTCACATACTCCAGAGCTTTATACGGAATAGTTACCTGTATTTGTGTTTTTTTGCGGAATATTTTGGTCAACCATTTTTTATTATAAAGTAGTGAACATTTCATTATAGAAAGATAAGTAAAATTGCTATTATAATCAAACTAAAAAAATACTGTTCAGTTTAAGAAAATGTACTTAAACAAGAACCTTAACAATGTTGATATGATATGTATAACATTATTCAGCAAATGTGCACAAATATTACATAAATCAATAGGAAGGCCCCAATATGGCATTTTTGTTTAGAAATAGGTAGTATGCATGCACATAGTACAACAAAAATTATAAAACAATATTTTTTTGACAATACTTTTTGTACAAAGGGAATAAGATCAAACATACTAATATTTTTCTTCCCTCTAAAATGTTATTTTGCCAGAATTATATGGAGTCAATATTAACAACAAGTAATTGTGCCTTTAAATTTCTATAAATATTCTTTTATTTTTACATGTAAATATCTGTTGCTGTTAAAGAAAAATTATATATATTTATATATACTGTATAGTTTCTCACTAGGATAATATATGTAGAACATGGCAAACAGACTTGATGAAATTAGTTTTCCCCAGGGGTAAAATTTGTACATTTTTCAATAACTATAATTTTGAGATATCTTTTATAATTATATAAGTTCTACTTAAGATGTTCCATATTAGAACAAAAGCTTTGATGTACCTTTTTCCCAAACACTTTAGAAAATTGAATTTAACAATATAAATCTGGATTTCTCATTAAAGTTAATATAATTATCGCAATGACGTGCTTGTAATTTAATGTTTTAGCCAAAATTTCACAATATGGTGTGGTTTATCCAATTAACCCACTGGGGTTGCACAGAAGACCACAACGTTTTTGTCCAACCTTATAATGTAGAGGGTCATAAACTTTTAAGAAACTTTTTCGGATGGTGGGTAGGAACTGTAAAAATAATAACATAATTTAGTAGAACCTATGGATTCAAATGTGTAGAGGACCATCCAAAACATCTAGCGTCTAGAGACCCACCTAGGTGAAGTCCAGGTTGAAAGAGTAGCAGCATATTTTCTCGGAAATGTGTTATTTGTGTTATTCTTTTTATAATCAGAAAATACAATGTGCATTGTTACGGAGCCTTTCAGTTGGCAAAGTATGTAACGACTAAAGCTTTTATTTGAAAAAAGTTCAACATAATGTTTGTATTAATCACTATAAACCTTGGAAAATTCAGGGACCAGGTTATAATATCTGCTTTAAGGGAAATATTTTGATGCATAAAATATTGGTTTTTATTTTTAAAATAATTAATTGAGACAACAATATATATATATTTATTTATTATGTATTGGAGGTACTATTAGAGTTCTCATGACATCTGATGGCAAATTAAGACTACTTAATATTTAAACCTTGAATTTATTTCTCAATCCTATTTCACTAGGGTGCACTTTTTTTTCTGTTGACATTTTTTATTTTATTAATTGTGTGATAGATTCTAACAGTGTTATTTTATATATATATATATATATTTAAATTATTTGTATATTTGAGGTCAGCCTTTTTTGGGTGTTTTTTTCCCAAGTTCTAGAACGAATGAGATTAGATTTTCTACCATAACATGTAGGCTACATTTGAATAGAAAAATCATTAAAAAAAAAGACCAATTCATGGGACTTAAAAGTGTTTGACAGACTTTATACATTTTGATAAAATTTTTAAAAAACGGTAGGTAGTGGATCTTGTCGGATATTTTTTGACAGATGTGATGCATGAGTACCAAACAAAATTCTTAATGACGTATAAACATGAAATTGAAATATTTAATATAAAATTAATACTGTTACTCCAACACCTAAGCGATAAAATGCATATATATATTTTAAGTTTAATCAATACGGTCCCAAAAGTTGAGGTTCAGATGTAAACAGCTCTAGCTATACAAATCTATAACCCTTTAATTGTTTTCATTTTATATCAGAACAAACATTAATTGCAAAATGTTTTATCCATTGAGAAGAAATATCATTTATAAACCGTACTGTATGTTTATTGTGACATCAGATGGCCAACAGTAAACTTCAATTGGCATATACTAAATATTCTGAATGCATAATAATAAAGTTTTAATCCAATCTATAACAAGTCACAATCATTCGGAATAATTTCGTGAAAAGACAATATTGAACCTAAAAAAAGTTCATATAAAATGGATTTCTCATTTCACACTACAAAGAAA
Source organism: Sceloporus occidentalis (assembly GCA_023333645.1). Classification (NCBI taxonomy): domain Eukaryota; kingdom Metazoa; phylum Chordata; class Lepidosauria; order Squamata; family Phrynosomatidae; genus Sceloporus; species Sceloporus occidentalis. The sequence goes on from JALMGF010000083.1 coordinate 1,368,418, forward strand.
TAGCGTTGCCTTTAGTTTTAACAAATAAAATGGTGTTTGAGCAGCATTGTAGTTTAAATTTAACTGTAGTGCAGTTTATTCTTCATAAAAATACCATACAAATGGTCGGTCTATAGTCATCAGCAGAACAAAAAAAAAAAGAAATAAAAAAAAAAAGAAATAAAAAAAAAAAGAGGTAATGCTGATGACGAAACAATTATAATACTGTTGGTACATAGAAAAGTAATCATATTTTATACATTTATACAGAGTATAAAAGGTAACGGAATAGTAGAGATTAAGCCACAGTCTCTCTGATCACATTTTCTATTTTCTTTGGAAGAAGTTCTTTTCTTTCTTCGATGCTGATCAAAGAGTTCCGACAATTGTGGCCATCTACAAATAGTTTTGCATACACGGGATTTGAGTAGTTCGTGGGCTGTGGGAAAGAAGGTATAAATACAATCAGTCGTGGTGGGTTCCCAGAGCATGCATTGTAAGATGCAATGTTAAAAAAAAAAATGAATGTGAAAAGTTATTTTTTAAGTTTGACACCATCAAATTGTTCTCGTTGCCTATGGAACCAACCCAATACTTTTTTTAAATAAAAATATCTGTCTTTGCCTTTTTAATAGCTTCATGTGGACTTTAGCCACCTAAAAACTAGAAATCAATAATGAAATATCAAGAATCATGAGGTTTAGGTCTAACAGATAATGTAATTGATCCCCTTGTTGATCCATACACATATATACTGTGCACACTCACGATGAAGCCATGCTTAGTTTATTAAGCCAATGTTTTGGCCAAAGCATCCTTCATCAGGGAACAAAGAGCATGCCATGTCGACAATAGCCACCTGGTCAGAATCTTCCCCATGTCCCTTAGCCTTGAAGGCTGGGGTTAAAAAGCTTGACTGGTATAGCATGGTTCAAATAGAAGACCTGGAGATAATATAGACTATATACACAGAATGGTAGTAATAAAAGTGGCTTAAACTCTATACTATCAATATTAGGTTGCGCTAAAACAGTTTATGGCGCTGTTATCATGGTTAATACATGTTCTTAAGTTGTGTAGGCAGGAGTACTTTAAGACAGACCTTGTGGGGTCTTCTTGATAACAGTAACATTTTATGATTTGAGTATAGATTTCTGAAGTGATAATAAGAGAATAATGGGAAGGTAACATTAGGATTATATTAAATTATGGGTAAAATCCCTTTTTTATTGTTGTAAGAAAAAACAACATTGATGGTACTTGAGAACAACATCAAGGGAAAAGAATGGAAGTTGGTAGCCGGTGTTGTACATGATAGAACTAATGATTGGGTGAAAGATAGGGTGAAGATGATGAAACTGTGGAAACACTTGCATACACACAAACACATATATTGTTTTCAATGTGATGTATTACTATAGTCATGCAAATAAGTACTTTTAGTACTTCGGTTTTAATATTAATATTAATACTGTTAATAAATGTTTAGATTTTAACATACAAAGGGATTTGGACGCACAAACCAAAATCCTTAAAACAATTAAAAACAATCCTCCTGGCTGTCTCGTCTAATGTCAGTGATGACAAGGATTTCATATTTCATTTACAGCTACGAGTTTAAAAGCACCTGCATTTTGTGTTCTAATGCAAGACCAGATTTCATTATTATAATGCGGTGTTGTCTAGGTACAGTGGTGCCAATTAAATGCATCTCGAGAAGCATTACAATGTTTCAGGGCATTTAGTAGAATATCAATACATTAATCTTAATATTATTTTAATGGATTAGAAACCCACTGGCACAAATGTGACATTGGTTTTAGGTGTTAAATTTGTGTTCACGTCAGTCTATGTCCAAGTTCACTTATCTTGATTTAAGAAGAATACATTATATCCAAATAAAATATAATCCATATAATATATCCATATAATAGAGTATATATATATATATATATATATATATATATATATACAGATGATTATATATTTGAAATAAAAGAGCTTCGTTGAGCAGTAGTATTTTTTTTTTTTTATAATGAAGGAATGAGAAGGTTGGCTGTTTTTGATGGAATTTTAATGTTACGGATCACACATGGAACACTCAACATGCAATGATGTGATACGGCAGGTGATTTATATCTCACCCCAGGAGCTAGTGGTCCTTTCAGATCTGAATTTATGTAGATTGGCGGTGCTGTGTGGGCAATTTTGAATGCTGCAGGCCCACCCCCCAAGAACCTGGACTGTATACAAACATGTGGTGTTAGTAAATTTATCATACATGCGGTCCTTTGAAATATAAACATGTAAATGTTCTGGAAAGATGCTAACAACAGGATGTCTTACTGTTCTAATATACTAGCTTGCCAAATTTTATGAAACAAAGCATGTTGATTAATAGAATTTTGTTGAGATGCATCATTTTGAATTGAACATTAAAGGAAACATTACTGTAGTCTTAACGCTGATGCCATGTATCGGTTTCTTGAATAACTGCAAAATTTGTAAATCTTCTACCCTACTTCTGCAGAATAGGATGGTGAACTATAAATAATAATAATAATAATAATAATTGGTTCTGTATTTGGTCTCCTAACATTTTTTAGGGACATTTCTGAATGTGACTTATTTGCAATAAAAAAAAAGAGAAATCTTAAGTAGATCTTTTTAACAGATGGGTAAAAAGAATTATTACATGGCCTTCATTTCCATGTTTCAATCTACCTTAAACATAGAACACTGCAATATGTATCAAACGTAAAGTTACCTTATCCAACTCAATGATGAAGTTTGGGTCTAAGAGTGTTCCATCATTGTGGTCGTGGTCCACCTCATACATGTTATAAGATGGGTTTCCGATTTCTACATTCATGCCTCCATTTATTATGGGTTGCCTTCGTATTGTTTTTGTCCTAAACGATTTTCAAGCATGTTAGTTACTTACATTTTCAAATGTGCTTGTATAGGTTTTACAGTTTTTGTAAAATAATATAAATACATAAAATAGATTTCCTTTCATATGGCTGGTGTTATGTTATTAAAGGCAGCTAAATCACCCAAAATCTTAGTAGTTTTGTCATACTGTACAATTCAAAAAGACAAATATGGAATTATTTTTCCATTCAAGGGCACATCATTTATAAAATGTACTATCAAGAGATGTGATGCGACGCCATCCTTCACCAAGACCTAATACCTAATGCTTTCCGATGCCTATTTAATCTTTTAGGGCTACATAGTCTTTCAATGTTTTGGCCAAGAGGGTGAGACTTAGGAAGAACTGTTAAGTAAAGCAATGCGAACCAAAGTTTATCAAATCCGCTCTAGTATAGGAATACTAGACAATTGAAAGAAAGTCAATGAACATACTGAAGGGAGATATATAAAAATAATGAGCTACGGCAAAGATTAATTGTTCGATTGCCAGCTTTGCAATATTATTTGATTTTGTGAAAACATCTTAAAATCTTATTTTGCTAAATAAAATAAAAACCAATATATTATTTTAAAACAGATTTTATTTTGGAATAATTGCTGTACTATGTATGTAGTGCAGGAAGAAAGCCGTCCTAAAAAACCCATCTCAATCATCGTAATTATATTGTATTGTAACTTACCGTCTTCTCCTTTTACATAGCAGGAGCCCAATTACTAATGTAGTGATCAGGGTCACCAATAAAACTAATGGAACAATAATTGCAATACTCCCTATAAGAAAAAGAAAACAATAATGATTACTTTAGGTTTTTCTTTTTTTATTATTTATTTGTAAAATGTATGTAAAATATGATTTGTATTTTCACTAATATTCTGGAAAATAAAAAAAATAAAATAATAAATATATATATATATACTGTAATGTTATAGAACAAAGTATTACATTAGAAAAATGTAAAATTACCATTGTGAAAAATATAATGTGCAGGTTTAGATAAACCTTTGCAGTTGATTTCAAAAATAAGAGAAAAATGTTTTCCTGACTTGTGTAGTTTAAGAACATATAATTATTTTTTATTGACCCCTTGTCAAAGCTGCTTTCCTGGTTGATTAATAAAGGTTCCATTAGGTATCAAAAGAGACATACAGTATAGAAAATAAATTATTAAGCATTTAATTAAACTGCAGATATTTCATGCTTAAAATTCCACATCCATTTTTCAAAAGAAATCTGACATATGAACGGAATGATATAAACCGATATAATCTACTAGAAGCAGCATCTTTACGGCAGGTATTTTCTATAACGATTACTATTAAATCAGTGCTTGTTAAGATCAAGGCTTGAGTTCAATGATATGTTTCAAGCGATTGCGTATGCTCATCTGAAATACTTACTCGTGCTAGCGTTGTCAGACTTGCTGCTCTTGGGAGCTGGCCTCTCGCATTGCTTTCCTGACCAGTTGGCTGAACATCTAAAAAAGGACCAATTATATGATGAAATTAATGGATACCAGCTGTTAACAAACTAACCTACTGAAAAAAAAAAAAGAAAAAACCCTATTTACAACCCCAAGTTGTATTTTTCACATTTAAGGCTTTGTTCACAAAGCTGATGTTTTTATTTTTGTATTTAAGTAAGTGCTTACAAAACTGCCCGCAATTTATCTCACAGCAGATATCAGAAAGTAGACGGATGCCATAGAAGACTTTCTACCAATTGCTCTAAGAAGACATTTTGAAGAGCCGTTGATTAACTGCTCGCTTGAGACCAGGGCGCCCACTAGAATAGTGGTTACAAAATTCAACAATTTCAGAAACCAGAAACAAAAAAAAAGACAAACAAAATAATGTAAAACAAGACTCAAAACACCACGTAAATGACAATATGTCAGTCTTTCGATGATTGTTATTTACTAATAATATACCTAAGCAGAATCTTACTAAATATCTGTTGCAAAAGCAGCTATCATCCGTGTGAACAAAGCCATATATTAATAATATACAATAATATTCTCTGTGCAAATAATGACAGATAACTTTTTATTTCTTTCTCTCAAAAATGTGAAAAAAGGATAAGATCATTAAGTTATAATGGTGTTGTCGGTGAGCTGTGGAGCAGGCATGTGATGTTGCAGCAATGATCATAAATTGGAAATTAACATAACACGTGGCTAAAAAGGTTGCTTCCCCCAACATGACTCTTGCAGGGCTTTCCCTGTGTTTAGTGCATACCATATCAACATGTTTATATTTGTGTTCTTCACTCATGTAACAAAGTAACACTTGTGTGTGAAGCCATCAGATGCATAGTCACAATGTGTATTTCCTTCTCTCAACATCTATCTATCTATCTATCTATCTATCTATCTATCTATCTATTATCTATCTATCATCTATCTATCTATTATCTATCTATCATCGATCTATGTATCTATCTATCTATTGCTGCTCTAGGGCAACTTTTCTTCCTGAGACCCCACATTTAGGAACGCTCTATGCTGCTACGACATCTCTGAATGAAATGTAGAATCCGGAATTGTGATGGAAGTTCAATTGTCAAACTTCAAAAGAATAAGGGGCCCTCTATGTATCTATCATCTATAAAACAAGGTTATGTGTAGAAGTCAAAGGTGACATACAGATGTAATTTTTTGAGATGTTGGTTATGATGTATTAATAACATATGGAAGGGGAACATCATTAGTAATAACAATACACATCCTATATATGGAAAAATAAGTCATATGGGATTGATACATCTTATAATGGTAGAAGTTGTATGTTAGAAAGTTGTATGTTTTGTGTTAACATTATTTTATTATTATTAATATTATTTTATTTTATTATTTTTCCCACATCGCTTTTTCTATCTGTCTATGCGCTGCCTATTCCATGTACATTACGTATGCATTTGTTCTCCGGGATTGAATGCTTTGTTTTTCAGCAGCATGAATGAATGATACAATGTACTTTGCTATGATTTTTTTTAAAATTGTTTAGGGCATATTAATATATACTCCAGGTCCCGGGAGACATCCGAGCCCTACAAAAACTATAAAATAACTATAAAATGGGAAGCCAACATGAGTTGGCATCATGGAATGCAGGAGGTTGAGCACCAGCCCAGTGTCCAAGTAGGACATTAAGTCATATACTCTGTGTGTATATATATATATATATATATATATATATACCATCTATGTGTGTGTATTTTGACTGCAAACCTTTATCCTAATTTGGTCTTCATCCAATTTGGCCAAAACACTGTAAAACCATAGAGAGCCCATTAACTCATCACAGACTTTCAGGTAATAGCTGCAAAATGTGTTGACGGTATCCTAATGGCCCATTGGAAGTAATTGGAATGTACTGGGAGAAAATTCTGACCTACTTCACCCACAATGCACTGAGTTTGTATAAAGTGTATAAAACCTTTTACACGTCCAGCTATATCACCAGATGATCTGGTTTACTTTCTTCTACTTGATGCTGTATATTAGTGAAAACTCGCAGCTATATATATATATATATATATATATATATATACGCTTATAGATACAACACTCTGTACAATTTCAATTATATATAAGACCAGAAAACTATGTAGTTTTTTTTTTAGAAACCTAGTTTTGGAAGAGTGGAAGATCAACATATCACGCAAACAAAAGATTGAAGAACATAAAAAACACGAGGAGCGTGGTAGCACATGATTTTAAATTAAAATGGAATGGGCGATGATGGCGTGAGACAGCGTGATTGTTAAGTGGAAGGTTAAACCTACTTGCATTTCGGTTCATTTAACGCAGTTATTGTGCAAATTCCCTCATTCTGACAGTAGTAATCGCAAGGGTTCACTTTCTGGTCGCAGCGCTGACTTTTAAAGCCCACAGAGCATCTGTAGAATTTAGTAAAATAACATGAATTTTCTGCCATTTTTTTTCCGGGCTTTTCAATTGAACGTAGACAGTGGAGAGCGAAACTATTTCTCAGATTTGTGCTTATTGATTGTTTAAAGCATTTAAGATGTTTTATTAAAATCAGTGACCTGAACTTTTTAGAGACGTGTGCATAAAGTAGGCTTTGTACATAAAAAGATGCATAGAATTTGATGGCAGATAAAACCAATTTGATAACTATAGCAAGAATACAGATCTGATTTCACTTTAATGTTCTTAACGGTTGTCGCTATTCCCTCCCTGACGGTAACATTCTAACAACTGAGATGTTAAGTTGTATCGACTCTAAACATTAGTGAGATCTGAGCTAAAACACAGGGAAGAGACCACGTAAAAAAAGGTCATCATAGAGAGGCGAGGGAAGACTAACAGAGTGAATGATGCGCCCATTAAATTCCGCAAAAAAGAAAAAAGCCAGGCGTGCACTTAACTAGCTGACTTTAATCTTCATTGGGGGATTTAATAGCAGATAAGAACCATTCGGCCCCCGTCTAGTTTGTCCTTTTCTCCTGCCGTTAAGACTCAAACCTTACTATGCCGTCAGTCTCATCTTGGGTTCAGGAGCCATATGCCGATCCCATGCATGTTTAAATCCCCTCAATTTATTAAACTTCTACTTATCTACCACTTTCTAAGTAGAGTAAAAGCATTGATCAAAGAGAAAAAGGTCCTTGAGAAATCAGGTCACTCCATGTATCGATATAACAGATCACCTGGTCATGAAATGGATGGACCAATGTTTTTAAAACAGTTCTTTCTCGTAAGTGACCTTTACCTTGTCTCTTAATTTATTGTTTTTTATTTTCTAGTACAATGTATACATTTTTATATTGAAAAAGCAAATAAAACTAAGTAGAAGAAAGTATTTTTTTTGTCTTTGGACAAAGAGTGACATTTTTCTCCTTGGTAAATATAAAATTGAATTAACAGTCGAAAGTCGATGGTCAACAACTTTGAGATGTCTTTGCTCAAACTTTCTGTACACAACTAATATTTTTTTTTGAGATTCTGTTTTTGGTCTATCTTGAGAAGAATAAATAAGAGGCCAGTGGTCGATCTGTTATAAATTTAATGGGATATGAACCTTTTGTAAGTAGGTTAACATATTTTCACCTTGTGGCCCCTTACTATGAGTCATGACTAAATGGGGGAAAAAAGGCAATTAACCTCTTGGCTTCCTTTCTTTTTAGCTTCCTTCAAACGTATTCTTCTATACGCCTTAAAAATGCAATGCTCACACAGCATCTTTTCTTTCCTTGTTCAAAAATATTGTTTCTTTGCAAAGGATAAAGAGTTCAGCTTCTGTCTTCTAATCATCGCTGCTATCTCATGTTCTAAAGGCCTAATAACCACAGGATTTCTTATTTTTATTTTTTGTTTTCCAATCGTTTTAAAGGGACAGTATGAGGGAATGTATATTTAAGTACTCTGTGAGTAACCTTAACCCTCTGTGAGTAATTTAATATGCATTCTTCATAAATGTAAAAAAATAAAATAGCTTAATTGAGGTAGAATCTGCAACCCTGCAGCTGCCATGCTCCTCAGTAGCCTGATGATTCTTGCCACTGATTGCCACAATCAGCGGCAGGAAAGGGCTACCATTGGAAATGAAATCAATTACATTCCCGGCATGGAAAAAAAGATGGCGATGGGGAAAGGGGCAAATACATGTTGGGGGGTTCTACTGAACCCCTCTGTGCATTTGCAATGGGGACATCATGAAAATACAAAGGAATCATGTAGCATTAAAGTGTATTAAAGTGCCTTTAATGTGTACTTTATTCCTTTCAATAAGGTATTAATACGTTATTGCTAATCTAATATTTTAGCTTTTTTTCCCAAAGATTATTATTATGTTTGTAAAAAGTTGCAAAAATGTAATGTTTTAAAAAATAGTATTTTACATTGTAGAATCGCTTCAACAAAAGCACAAGATACGATTACGTAATTCTTTATGTGTTAAGCCTGAGAATTAAAACGATTTACTCTACTATTTTATAATAATGAGTTTCGAATGCTATTAATGCTATCGTAATAATATTAGAACAAACAGAATAATTCATGAAACGCTCCTAAAATTGTAATTCGTTTTGGTTTTTTTTATCAGGCAGGACTATCAAAAGATGTCACAAATTATACTCACACGCAGGCAGGTATATTGGTCTCGGGGTCCAGCTGACACGTGCCCCCATTATAACAGTAGCCGTCACACAACTGACAGCTAGAGGCGATTTTTCCGTTAGTACAGCTGAGATGAGGGGGAAAAAAAAAAAGATGTAATTATTGTCAAATCCCGTAGATCTGAAAGCTGATCTAAGCGTCCCCAAGTAAATATTTTAATCTGATCACACATAAAGAAACAGCAGGCTGAAAGCATTGTCTGTATGACAGGTCGGCCTCGGGCAATAATTTTTTAAACAGCATGATGACAAGAATGTATATGTATTTTTCCTCTTAGGCTATTATATTTGCAAACTGTTAGTTCAGATAAACAAGGCAGCGCTAAAATTTACTTACGCAGTACAAATATCTACTGTAGATTCTCGAGAGAGAGAGAGAGAGGAACCGAAACTCTCTGCTTTGTAAGCACGGAATGGCAACCCCTACTGCCAACACGCGCCAGAAAAAATTAATTTGAAGATGTCATCTATCCGTTCTTCCACTTTTCTACCATATCACCCAAAAGTAAATCTGTTGTTTCTATCAAAATGTCACCGGGAACATACCGTTTTTTTTTGGGGCCGTGAATAACAAATATTAAGCGTACTGGGGGAGTCTGCAAGAGTAAAAAACCCTCTATGAAATCTGTAGATGCTAGAAATTCTAAAAAAAAAAAAAAAAAGAGATCTGAAATATGAGTTAAAAAAGTGAGCAATGTAAGTAATTAGTTGATTTTGTTTTCCTCTCTCAGTTGTTTAGCGATTAAGGGAGCTATATGTCTCAATATTCCTATTTATAGCATACAGACCCAGAGTAGCCCTATGCAAATGACCAATGGGCTACTAGCCGACGGCGCCACACGCTCATCCGATCTGCTCCAATGGCAGGTGTGCGGCCAGCGGCTTGATATGCCCGGCAACACGCTTCATGTGTATAAAACCGTAGTGTGTGGCCGGGCATATCCAGCCATCAGGCGCATTCACATCATCCAGCAGCAGCTGGCCTTAAAGTGCCAGAGCCGCCTCGCCATCGCCAGTCCGGCCCCTGATACATATTCATTTTTACAATACAGGAACAACCCTGAACATATTTTTATTTTACTTATGGTGCATTTGAATTCAAAGAATTGACCTTGTGTAATGGACTATTTGGATAGGTATGGGTTAAAAGCTATAATTTAAGATCCTTTTGACCAAAGACTGACTGCAGGGCTAGCTATTAAAACATGATGCGTTCTTGGGTGAGGTTGTCTCATATTTTGTTGTATACGTCTAAAAGCTTACTGGGGTTGGCCCTTTGTAAAGCACAGCCCTGGAGGGAGAGAAATGGACGCAGGGGCCCATGACTGGGGGGGCCTGGGCTGCCCTTCCTCTCCTCCTCCACTTTCACCTTTTGAACTGTATAAAGTTACTAATTGCCCAGCTATATGTAAATCTGCAGATTAGGGGGTCACTCGGGGTTGGTCAGCAGCCCCCTGGTGACACCCCCCCCCATCATATGGGCTATAAATTTGGCTCCCTACAGGGTAGGGCATTATTCCTTACTGCCTTTTGCCTGAAAATATTCCCTCCCACCCTCCCCTTTTTTTTTGTGTGTTTGTTTCTATGGTGTAGGTTTTATGCTGGCATGGTGCTAGAGCTACTCACCTTTAGGGGTGGTTGGCTCGTGGTGCACAAGCCTTCGGGCTTAAGTGCAAGACACTCCTTGGGCTAAGGGCCCTTGCGATTCCTATTGGTGCCACGGGCTGACGGGCAAGGGACGCCGTCAGTCACAGCGGGTATATGGTTTACACGCCTATGCCAGATGGTGTTTATTCATTGACGGTTTCACTGGTTACTGTTTCAGTTTGATGGTGTTTAGTTAATTGTTAAAAGGGGCGTTCGTTAAGCGCCCAACACATTGGTGTAAAGTTTACAAAGGGTTAATGGTACTTAACCCTTGACACGTTAATTGTGTTAGTGTCACGGTGCGGAGATGCAAGTTGGATTGCACCGTGGACATATTAATCCATATCTGACTTTTATTGACATTGTTAAATAAATAAAGTCAATTTGTTAAAATTACATTTGGTGTATGTCTTTATTGTGGTTATGGGAGGAGGGGAAAAAGGGGGGCTGCCAGGTAGGCCCTCCTCCAGTCATGTAGAAATAAAGTTTTGGGCAGAATCTAGTAATAGACATTCAGCTATACAGATATTAGCAATTAACAGTTTGGAAATAATACAGACGCTTTTCGCAGACTAATATTCTTTAAGATTGATCCATTTAACGTATTACATACACCTACACATTAACACACACCAATAAAATCAAAAGGAAAACACAATAAAATGAAACAAGCAAACATTTTATACAGGAAAGCCTCTGATTTCATCTTGTCAAAACATGTTGTAGCAAAAACAATTAAAATCATTCTAAAAAGCATGAAATGGGGCCGTCTGTCTCTCTGGGTTTTGGAAACATACATTGTGCAGGATCAGAAGAATGGTTCCAAAGAATATTAGTTTCTACAGCAATATAATATTTATTTCTCTCTTTATATATATATATATATATATATATATATATATATATATATATATATATATATATATATATATATATGTTTTTTGGAATCCATCAATTGTGGAAACAGGATCACTAATGGCTGGTAAAATGGAATTGACCCAATGTTCTGTCAGCTAGCGCATTAATGGAAACTTACTTGCACGCAATATCATAACTGTTCTTGTTGATGATACATTGGCCTCCTCGACATCTTAGGCATTTGTCAACTTCACATTTTGACCCTTCATATCTCATAGGACAGACGCACTCAACATTTCCATCGTTGGATATGGAGCAGGACTCTGAGTGTACGCAGTAGTGGTGACACACATCTAGATGACCAAGAAGAGAAATACAACTTACGACACAGTTATTTGACATGGGACACATCTGTGTATACTTGAGGATACTGATAAAATCTATAAGAATGTCCCTGACTCTAAACTAATAGGGTTAGTCACGTCAATGCATACATAAACCCAGGTCCGGACTGGCGATGAAGAGCTCGATATACGCGGCCACATGCTACTTTTTGCTGAATATGTCTGGCCACACGCTACATGAGCATGAAAACACTGCAGCACCCGGTCGGCAGATCCGATAAGTGTGTGGCGCTATTGGCTTTTTGTCCAGTCTGCCAGTTGGCCAGTCCGGGCCTGCATCAACCCACTTCAATTACAGCGTTCTGCGATATTTTGAAGACCACCAGCTAAGCCTTCAATCTTTGGTGAAGATTCATAATTGCCCACATCTTCTTCCAGAAATAAAAATAATTAACAAGCAATAATCTAATATACAAGAATCTAGGTTCTTATCAATATGGCTACTTACGGTATTGACATCTGTCCCCTGTGTAGTCAGGAAGGCATCGGCAGGAAGGTTGATTGCCAGCAGATACGCTGCACGTGCCGCCGTTCTCACAAATCGTGTCGCAAACTTTACGTCCGCAGTTGGGTCCGGAATATCCCACCGTACAGCTACATGTCGGTTTACCTGTTATAGAATGACTATGTTAGTATTGTAAAAAACGTTGTGGGGAGAAGGGTTAGGATTAAGAGAACTTCCATTATTATCAATAATTTACAGTGATTTTAGCACATTTTTCCCATTTATCTATCTTTCTTCAATCTCTATATCTATCTATTTAGCTTATTTTAATATATATATATATATATATATATATATACACACACATATATATATATACACGTACAGTATATATATATATATATATATATATTAAAATATGGCATATTTGTACACAGATGTCCAGGTGAAAAGCTTTTGCAAGTAACAAACTTTCATTATGTATAATGCATATGAATAAACATTTTAAAACTTTATTTTGTTTATTTTGATGTCTTTTACAATGCTGTTTTACGATGCACTTTCCATTATTTTCCCTAAGATTTAGCGCACACATTACAATATTTCATTGGTGAAGTTGTTTTGGGCACATAAAGCTATCTTTTTGGTATGGCCTAATAAATACATCACTTTCATGATAATGATATGGAATGATTTGTGAATATTATGAAGGTTCTGTCGAAATATGATTTGCATTATGTTAATGTAATTAGTGTTTCAGTGCTTTGCGGTTTTCAGAAATATTTTCGTTTTTTCTTTATATTTCAAAATTCATTGTTTCACTTATTAATAAAGTAAAAAAAAAATATTTGCTGTACTAAGGTTCTTTAGGCCTTAGAAAAGTGTTTGTCTCATTTAACTCCTCCCTCAGCTGCCTCTACTGAACCCAGGAAGCATTCGTTTGTTCACTTCCTGTTCGTGCCCAGCAATGGAAGTCGCAGCAGCCAATGACATACTGTATTTGTTGTACGCTGATGTCTTCCTAGCATGCGTGCGATTGGCTGCTGTTGCTTCCTACGGATTTCAATGGGAGCTCGGCTACGGAACATGTACAGGAAGTGGGCTTCCTGCTTCCTGTACAGGGAGCTGGGGGAGCAGTTAAATTCCAAAACATCTGTCTAAATCACATGCAGTAACTTGGAGTAACTTGGAGCAAAATGACCTCAAACATACCTCAAAATATTTGTTAAAAAATGGGGTCTAAACAGTTTTTTCCAACAGTCACATTTAGAAAAATAATAATTTTTTCCTTTGGGGCTTAGAGAAGCTTAATACTCTGCGGCCTTTGAACAGTTATGTTCATGGATGGGGAAAAAATAAAATAGAATGTTCTCGGTCTAAAATTCCGATGATTGATTTTCATTTTGTGCATATTTTTGTTATCTGGGTCACCAGCCATTCAACTAACTGTAAAAATATAATAGAAACCAATTGCTCTGCTAGAACTATGTATGACAGGCAATTTCATACCATAAGAAGTCTGATACTTGCTCATTACTGAGATGCGGTGTGGGAAACCTTATGTCTCTCCGAAGTCACTTTATTACTTGTGACATCGAAACTTTTTCATTTTGAATTGATACGCTATTATAGCGCCGCCGCCAGAATTTTTACATAAAATAACAATAGTGTTCCGCACTGTGCCTGAAGCATAAAATGATGCATTGTACACAAAGTATACATCTCAGAAACGCTTTAATACGGCTCACTCAAAAACTTTCTAGTCGAAATCTAACGTTTTAATTACGGCTCACAGATGTGTGCTTTTAATTAACTGATGACATTTTCCTGGTTCAATTAATGTAGTCGAATCCGACTGTCATATCCGTATAAATTTTAATTAAGGCTTTCCCAATCCCTAGTTACATAACGGCCGCGTAGGGATCAGGCCAAAAAGCTATAAGTAAACCAAAGAGGAACACATCGCTAGTGAGCTTACTTCAACAATTTAACATTTGAATGGATATAACAAACTTTTCTGTCTTACAATATCATACACCGTGAAATGTAAAACAAAATATTGGTTGAACCTCTTTATTAAAGTATTTTAAAAGATTCCGAGTACTACAGAACGTATTGTGCTTATTGATGTATGCATTTTTTATTAAATTTTTTTTTATTTTTACATATTTTATTATTACGGACATTTCTAGTTCACACTCTAATAATCCTCACTTAACATATATTATATATTATCTTTATAATGAACCGTTCTATCCTGATTTCCCCAAAAATTCACACACCAGTTCCTCTCCAAGAATCAAGTCTTCCAGATTTTAGGATTTTAGCTAATACATAAGCAAACGTTACATTCATTATATTCCGTGTTGGACATTTGTGTCTTAGACTTAAGAATAAAAATTATGGCTAAAGCTGCATTAATTTTAACTATTAGGGTAGTAGGTAAATACACAAAAGTGTTCGTAGAAAAAAAAAAAGGTTTTTTTGTAGACACTATAGGCGACAACATGCAGTATTAACCAATTGTCAATATGATGCATTATTCATGACCGTAATATAGCTGTCTATTTCGTGATTCATATGCGTGTCGTAATTTGTCTCCCGTGTGTTGTGCCGCATTACAAATACACCCTGCCACCTGTTCTTGCACACTATCAAAGTAATTCCCTCTTACGCTGCATCTGGAACCCACCAAACCCACGCAGACTGTTAGATTACGCGCTAGATTCCATTTTTAGGCATCAATTTTACTTTTAATTTTACTCGCTAATATTTTGACCTCTTATTGAATACGAAATAAAAATGTAACCAAAAATACGTGAATTTTACAAGGAAAAAAAAGTCTAGTTTAAAGAATAAATATTATCTATTAAAAACATTATCTATTGTAAAAAAAAAATTACCAAGTACAGATGCTGTACAGGTTCCCCCATGAAGGCAGTAATTATGGCAATGGTTAATTTCACATCTTTCTCCGGAGTAATTTGGCCAGCAGTGGCATCTGCGATCACCTTTCTCGTTTACTATGCATCTTCCTCCATTTCCGCAGCTCAGTTTACACGAGTCATCTGCAATATGACAACATCAAACGTTACGAGACAGCTTTCTATATGGAAACAAATTCATTCTGATGCATTCCATTTACAATATTATAAATATTTAAATTATTGCTTTAAGGGCCAGTTGATAAAATAACATAATTAAAAAAAATTCAAAAAGTGTTGCATTTATATAAAAAAGCAGTTTTCTCGGTTTTAATCTTGGGTTTTATCTCGGCTGACAACATATAGTACTAACCTGTAAAGCTATTATCGGCGCAAGTGCCGTTTACAAGAATCTTTCCTTCTGGACAAACACATGATGTCCCAGTGGGATTTAACAAGCAGATAAAATCGCACCTTGAATCCAGACATGGGTTGGGCACTATTTGGGAAAAAAAAGAAAACATTTTAGCACAACAGATGTAAGCGATGTTTTATGTGTTTTGTTGAGTCCAGAATATGTGAATTATTAAATCCAGATTAAAAAGAAGAAGAATTTTGCTGATAAGCATTAAAATACCGGCAGGAGCTTCATAGAATCCAGCTGGAGACACTTACGGTAAAAATGTTTTCATTTAGATGTCTCCTGCTGGGTTCTAGAGAGAACCAGAAAAGTATCTTAATGTTTTTGAGTTATATTACTGCAGAGTTTGAACGTGTCCATGCGGGTGTTGATGGCTTTTGTAAACTGTATATATTCATACAGATCTTTAAAAAGTCAAACAATGCAGTAAAGACTCTATATCTGCAGTCTTTACTTATATAATCCATTATCGATCTGTCTGTTTACGCTGATAATTTAGACAATGGTTTGCAAATATATAATACTTTGGAAATGTCTATTTGCTATTGTATTTTATATTACATTTTTATTTACATTCTTAATATTTGTGTTCATTAGTCATTTTTTTCAGATGTTATAATTAAACTTTTCTATGGTGGAATCCTTTATGTATACTCACGGTTTGGTTGTTTATAATGATGTGATATTAGTACACTTTTCGTCTTTTCTACATTTAAGTTGAGATATTCCATTTCACCATTCCCAAATTTCTGAATTCTAAATGCACCATTTTTAAGCCCTGCTCCGTAGATATAATCCTCAAATATATCAATTCTGTGAGGGTACAGAAGACCTAAGACAAAATGAAAAAAGACAACAACATATATTTACCATAACTGGGAACTCTTCAGGTTTGACCTGGAGTCTCCGAGTGAAGAGGTGCTTTCCTGGGTCTCTTTTTCTCTGTGCTAATGAGCGGTATATAGCCACATCCACTCCCCTCCCACTAACTTTCATCTTTCTAATGGCAGCCTGGAGCTATTGCCAACCATGTGCAAAAGTTAGCCCCATCCCATTCAAGGATAGCCCCCTTCTCAAGCAAGGCTAGCCCCACCTCAAGAATTTCAAATGATATTGTCAATATAAAAGTTACTTTTGTGTCATAAATAGGTTTTTAGGGTTAGCATTTTTACGAACCAAGTATAGGGTAATACTGTACCTACCTTGTTTACTAGTAACCACAATAGCTAATCCGGAGCCATCGAGATTAACTGTTCCAATGATGGATAGTTCAAAATCTGCCCAGTATAAACGCTGCCCGAAATGGTCAACAACGAGACCTTTAAATAAATAAATAAATAATTGTATGTTTTCCAAAAAGGGGGAAAAAAACAAATTATTGATACTGAGCTAATATGAGAACAACACACTTTGATACAAAGGATTGATTCTAAGCCATAAAAGGTTATATTTACAATCTTAAATCACGTCTGTACACAATCTCACAGTGTCTGTCCTTGAGTAACAAATTGTATTTGTCTCTGTTCTTGAAGATTTTTTCCTTTAATCTGTTTGAAATGCAGCGAAGCTTTGCTTTTAATAATAAAACACAAGCTGTTTGCCTTCTGTAGGATTTGAGCCTTTGAGAGAAAGCATCATGGCTTGATCAGGTGTGTACAAAAAGTAACTTTTTGTTGGTTGATATTGGCTACAATTTCAGCAGGAAGCCACTTGACAATTGAAGATGTGGCAAATGGTTCTTATCTACTATCAAATTCTGTGTTTCTAGATCTTCTGAAAGATTAAAATCATGCATTCCTACGTAGTGGTTAGAAAATAAAAATCTTGAAGAAACCTGTCGGTCTTTGAAGGTTCTTCTGCACTAGTATCCTTCTTAAAGAGCCATCCATAGCTGCCTCCTCAATATGAGAATGATCCCCGATGACTGTCCAATACATCATTCTGAAGAACACATGATAAAAGATGCAAGTATGTAAGTACGCAGGAAAAAAAATCCACTCAGTAACACAATTTTTATAAAATGATTGTTCAATAATAACGCACACTACAATGAGTTGAATCATACCCTTTTTTGGGATTGACTGCAATAGCGTACGGTTCCCCTGCTATGTTGGTTAAGAGGCGCGTGCAGTTAGGCCCATTGATTTGTCCCACGTTAATAGAATATCTCAGGCTAGTCCAGTGGGTAGTATAATAACTGACCCAATGCATACGGGAATGATCTGTCCAGTAGATGTTTCCTGCAACCCAGTCGACTGCAATATCACGGGGTCTTTTGAACTCAGGACACTAAAATAAAAGATAAACATTAAATATGTGTGAATGAGTAAGAACCTAAAACAAAGAGTAGCTTCAATAAAAGTCACTGTTCTATGTTCTAACAGAGATAAGTAAAACTTTCATGTTGAGTCCATTGTAACCAATCATTTTGTGTTTTGTGTGCAAGAAGCAGTCGTTTTGGGTCTATTAACTAAGAAGTAGAGAGGTCAGACGAGCTAAGAGTTAATTTACCAGACTCGTCTGAGGTTGAATGCCATTGCGTTCTAACACTTTTGGCGTCACTAATTTCCAATTTGTTTGAGGGCATGTGACTTTTTTGAGAGTATACAAGTTCAATGCGCTCCTGCAGGTCCTCACCTGAAATGCACAAAGATTATGCACCCCCCACAGTAGAGTAGATAATAATGATGTAAAAAAAAGAAAATGGCGGCCCTCAATCAAAGACCAAAGACCATGATTTTGTGCATAGTGGGGGTAAAAAGTGAAAACCTGAGGGGGTATATTGACACAGGGGGATGACGCGTTAAATATAATTTAAAGTTGCCTAGTTTAAAAAAAAATGTAAAAATACCCTAGGTATGGCATCAGGTCATGGTTAGCATACATGGGAAGTAGGAAGGGAACATGGAGGGATGGGGGAGACAGCGAGCGAGACTGACAGAAATAGTGGCGAAGGGGTAAGGAAGAAAAAAATGTTTTTGCTTTTCGGTACATCACATACTAAAGTGTTATCATAGTTTTATTAGTTTGGACTCACAATTAAACCACTTTTAGTTTCTTTTCCTCCTCTTCCATGGAAAGTGTTGTAAAAAATGCCCCCAGGATTAAACTGAGTACTCCATATTATCATATTTCCTTGTAGATATGTATCCATTCCTGTTATTCTTGAGTTAAAGGCTATCCGAGAAATTTGCTGGTGCCCTGCATTATAGCTGAACGGGTGTCTAAAAGCGAGGACCTCTGTGTCGTTAGCCACATAAAGCACTTGATCTTCTGAATCTGAAAATGCAAAATAATATTTATTAGTAGTTTCTATTAAAAAAAAAAACATTATAAATTTGAGCAGTGCTGTAAAATTAATTAGCCATTTGTACTAAAATCGAACTTTGTTGCTTCGTGGTGAATCTTAGCATGTTCTCATTATTAGAATATGCATACATTTGCGAATGTTCCACACTCATTAGTAAGGTACATTTTTGCCTCTGGTGTTAGACATCTCTAAATGTTCAAACACTTAAAAACCAACGCTCACCTTTAGCGATGCAGCTGTGATTCCTTTCCAAGAAATTTCTGTCACATGAACATTTGTAGGACCCTTTTAAATTAGTGCAGCGGTGAGAACAGCTACCTATTTTTAAGCACTCATTAATATCTGCAAAAGAAGAAAAATAATACGGTTAAACTTCATCTAGGTTTATTGAAGTTTTCATTGTAAAGCTACATATATATCTTTTTCATTGTACATGATTGTTCCTTCAGCCTAACTATATACACAGAGCTTCCAATATGATCTAAAAACTGGATTTTGAGTGGAGAATTACAAACAGGATTCGAGGTGTATAATTTTAAGATTCATTATGCGTTTTACATTAAAGGAGCAGTCTAGTGTCCCTAACAGCCTCACTAAGGAATAACGCATTTTAAAGAACTCTTTAATATACATTCTTTAAAAACATTAAAAAAATTACTTCCATGAGGTAGAAGCTGCAGCAGCCCTTCTCCTCCGTGGTCAGATGGTTCTTGCAACGGATTGGCTGCTTAAAACAGCCAACCAGTGGCAAGGAAGCGCTCTCCTGGAATGTAAGCGATTTCTGTGCAGGTGCACAGGGGTCTGAAGAGACTCCCTTCCTCAGCGTTTGCCGTGAGTTCACCCAAACTCACCTCCTGCGCGGAATTTAGCTGCAGGGTGTGGAAACGGGCAAATGCATATGGCGGGAATCGGCCTTGGGCTCAGTGCCAACAGAGACCTTCATGGCCAAGAGAACAATGTACAAACTGGGAGGGATGGGGTACTAAGGGACCTTACTGGGCGAACCTTTAAGATCCACTCTATAAGCCCCCCCACCCTTTGTAAGGAGTACAAAAAAGTATTAAAAACACAAAACATTTTTCTGGATCCCCAATCAACAGCAAATTTCTGGACTGTCCAAATGGGGCCCTGCAGCAGTTGTTAGAATGTGATTCGTAAGATCTCTTGTTGCCTTTGAAGGTTGTGTAAGGGTAATTCAGGGATTGTGGGAAGGTGTTATGGTTTAACGTATCTGTTTTCACTAGACTTGGTCGCCGGCCAACTCTTGGTGTTAGTTTTCATGTTCGTCTTCATGGGGAAAAAAATCTTCGTATTCCACAAAATGTTCGTGTACATTCTTCGTGCACCTGCACTTCATTGGTTGATGGCAGACAAGCCCCCTGCTAACGACCAATAGAGTCGCTCGTACAGACTTTTAAAATCTCAGGGTGAAGAGGCAGATTCTCAGAGTCACATAATCCGGAGACTTGTTCGTACTCTACACTGATCCGATGATATCTCAGACGTATCTAGTTAGTACCTTTGCTACCAGTACGTTATGGTTTATAGTCATCTGCTTGAATGTGGATGACGTAATTAAGTGCATCTTTAAATAATGACAAGTCAAGGTTTCCACAAGGACCGCCATTAGAGACAGTTGATTAACACATTTGATGAGTCGCTACATATAATCCACATGATGGGCCATTAAAGGGTTAATATATATATATGTATGTATAAAAAAAAATATATTGACACAATCAACAGGAATCCATCAGCTGCTATGCTGTCAGACTACCGTTCGTACCGTGAACTCCCTGTGACGAATATCCACAAATTTTTGAAACTATTCAGATAAGTTAAATTGGCTTTGGGTTTTAACAAGTTGACTCAGTAGCCAAAACATGGTACGTAGTAAGCACAGGTCTAGAGCGCCAGAAGGAGTTCTAATCTCAAAGCGCATTATCTGCTTTAGATTGTTGCGCTTCTGAAAACAACTTTCCCAAGCGGAATGGCTAGTTTAAGACCGCGTTTCGGAGATCATTCTGATATTTTATAAATGCTAGCCGGGAGTGCAGGATATTAAAAAATGATGATTACCCTTTTACTTCTACAAGCTAACCTTTTGAGTGATGGGGGTGTGCAAAGCATTACTAAGAAGATTTTGACTCCATAAGATAATATAAAACCAATATTCTTGACAGTACAAAACCGATGTATCTCAATGGAACAGAATGTCTAATACCTCCTTTGTTTGATCCTTCATGACACACACTTTGTTATCTTAAAAAATAAGATGGAGTACACCGTGTGATAGGAGTACATTTTGCAATTAAATCTGGCTAATTTGGGATTATCAGGAAATAACCACTTTTTAATTGACATTGTGAAATAATAAGTAACCGAGAATAACCGTAATTCCTTCCGTTTGTACAGTTAAGCCACCGAACTACAGATATACCGGGGTTTCATTATAGGATGTGAGTTTTTTTTCTCGGTTCTGCATGAACAACTTGCTTATCCCCCAAGATACAGTGTATTGCCGCTTCTCAGAAGTAATTCTTCTATTAACGCGTAAAGCTCTCGGAATGTAAATTATATTTTTCATAACTTTTTTAACATGTTCCTTGCATGCCGTCTGAGGGATTTACCTTCGCATTGTTTGCTTTTTAAGTTTCTCTGGAATCCACTTTTGCAGCGACAAAAAGAAGGTTTATTAGTATGGTCGCAGTAGGCATCATCTCCGCAAGGATTTACTTCTCCGTCGCAAAAGTATTCACTTGACTCTGAAAAATATTAAATTCAGCATGAAATGGTTACAGATATAATAAAGAAGAGTTTAAATGGCTGATTATAGAATTTTAAATGTCCCTGCTTACAGAATACAAATCTAAAAACAAAATATAAACTTTATTGTGGAAAGATTAGGACATAAAGCTAAATAAAAACAGATTTTTTGAATTAGCTCAGCAGGAATTTTTTTTTCTATGGATTCGGAACACTTGCTATATCGAAGCATTAGAGTCTATTGTGCCAGCATGTTATATCAAAGCATTAAAGAATGTTCTGCCAGCATGCTATAACAAAGCATTAGAGACTGTTCTGTCAGCATGCTATATTGAAGCATTAGAAGCTGTTCTGCCAGCATGCTATAACAAAGCATTAGAGAATGTTCTGCCAGCATGCTATATCCAAGCATTGGAGAGAGTATCCAAGCACAATTCCCTAATTTTAGGGGCAGTGGAGATCATTGTACAGCGCTACAGAATATGATGGTGCTATATAAAAGAATAAATCATAAATAATACTAATAGGCGTCTGAACTAATTTTTTGGTGCCCCTCAGACCTTTCACCTACCGATTGACCATATTAGTTGCCATGTCCAGTTTCTCATACCACCCAACATTTTTAAGGTGCCCAAATTGATCTGTGGCAAAATGTGGCAAAACTAGCATATCATGGCTGTCTGGATATCACCATTATCCTATATTTCTGGATATTACCCTAATATTATCCCTTTCTGAACCAATCAGCTGCCGTCAACAGTATGAAATAAATTAATTGGTTGAAAAAATCATGCAAATTCCATGGTATGCACATAAAATGGGTTTCTAATACATTTACATCTTTAACGCTGTTAAATTCCCCTGAAACCAGCCTGAGGAAAACAGACATGGGGAGAATCGTAAGCAAACAAACAAAAAAAACAAATCTGTCTGAAATCGAAAACTGCTGACTGCCTTTAAGGATAATTAGTAAGGAAATGGTGCATAGCAGAAATTCTATTTATGGGGAATATTATGCTTTTTCAGCACTTTTAACACTGCTCATGCAATAATCTAAACAGACGGCTATGTTAGAATAGTTACTTTACAAAACGGTTGCTATACAGTAGATAAACCCCATTTTTTAGGAGACCTGTTACATCTGAGATAAAATCATGTTGTTTCATCAAAAAACATTAATTATTATAAATACATATATTCCAGCCCTGAACAAAGTTATAGTTAGAATACACCAGGTAAATGTTTTTCTATTCCAAGTAACCGACTAAGTGAACGCTGCAGCTCAAACAGGAAGTTATAATCAACTTCCTGTAAACCACTTCCTGTAAACAACTTCCTGTAAACAACTTCCTGGACTCGTCATTTCTCTATAAATAATTGTACACAGGAACACTTAAAAGTTTATAGCACACAAACTCGTCACTCTTTTATATTTGCCTTTTGCCAAGAATAACCAGCATACCCAGGAACTCTCTGAGTTTCACCTGGAGATCTAGTAAAGAGCCACTTCTCCAGGTCTCCGGTGCTTCAGCGAGAAACTCTAGGTAGTGGGAGTGGCAGCACACCACGCCCTGCTTCGCTCCTCGCCCCGCACGCCGCTCCTCGCCCCGCTCCTCACCCATTCCCCTCCAGTCACGTCAGTTTTCCCGTACCGTCAGCGGGACCACATCCTGAGAAGGAAGGGCTCAGGGGGGGATGGAGCATGAAGCTATTGTAACCAGCAATAATATATAAGATTGGTGATATTATAACCTGGCGGGACTGCCGCTTGCCATACCCAAAGAAACATCTTGGACAAGGTTGATGGGGTTCCATTTTACAGAGATTAGAGGATCTCCCCAACTGGCCCATGAACCCCACTGCCTCCTAAAAGCGGGGCAGAGCCTGACAACCAGCGCTTGCAGAAAACAGGACAGTTAGGATGTATGTAAAATCTGTACCTCTGTTAAATTATTAGAGGGATAAAAATTTAGGGGGACAAATAATGCTCATGATTTAATAATTGTAATGAAAATGAATTAATTTCAGTAGTTCCAAGATGCTAACGACTGATTTAACTCCTGCTGAAGCTGTTTACTTTTTGAATATAAAGAGGTTCATTTATTTGCTAATTTTTATTTCGTGATTCATTATCTTCCCATACATTATTAATATTAGTATTCTCGTGGCATCTCTTCCTAATATGTCCATTTAGTTTTTACGTAATTAGCTAGGTACCCGAAGGAAAAAATGTTTTTAATGAACAGGATTCACACCGTCGGGCCATGTGCCCATTTTTATATTAAAACGACCTCTGTCCGGTCAACGTACCTATTTTGCAGTCTTTTTCGTCGCTCTTATCTCCGCAGTCGTCAAATTGATCGCACTGGAGGTCCAGTCCTATGCACTTCTTATTACTGCATGTGAACTCGTCCTTTTTGCACGGTATCATCTTCTGTCTTGCTTCTACCGTTTCCCACACACAAACACAAAATAAATCCTAATTAGCTATTCATGCTCATTAAAATGCAACCAGCATGTACGGCCAAGTGACCAAGAAACGGGAAGCCTTTTCAAGCGTTTCAAATATAATTGTTTCAGAGCTTAATTTATAGCACACATAAACTTTCAATTAAGACTTCAATTAAGGTCAATTATGTTTTTCACCAAAGGTCCCTCTCAAATTACATTAATTTAGGCTAAGCTGCATTAGGTAAATTTTACGTACCGCAGTGAGCTTCGTCCGAGCTATCACCGCAATCATCCAAGCCGTTGCAGACCTTTTCGGCTCGTAGGCACACGCGGTCGTTGTGACATCTGAAAGGCCTTGTTGGTGGGCATAGAAATTTGTCTTAAGAAGAAAATATATGGAAAATGTCAATATCTCACTTGTAGAATGGGAAAACATATTATGCTACAAATCACAATACCCGTTCTTGGATAATAGAGGGACGTGCGGTTTTATTTTGTATAATGTCAGGTACTCTACTATGACTGCTCCGTCAAATAAACTCATTAAGTCCTGCCGGCACGTCAAGATGGTTGAGATTTCTTTATTCCGGTTGCATTAAGACAAAAAAAAAAAATCGGGAATTTCTCATTTAATGCTGCGCTGGGTGCACTTCGTATGACATCGCTTTGCTCTCAATCATTTAAATGCATTTTACAATCAAAGTATAAGACTGAGGAATTTTACCGATACGGAAAGTCATCAAATACTTTTTATTGAATCTATAGAATAAAATTTATAATTCTAAATGAATACAGTTGATAATAATAAATTAATAAAGGTAATGTATCTGTTATGACAACCTATGAATTCTCTAAAATATGTTTTGTACAGGACAAGAACACCTATGAGCGGAGGCATAATCCAAAAAAGATCCATACCACACATTTCAGGCACTTCATCAGAGTTATCCCCGCAGTCATCTTCCCCGTCACAAAGCCATAAGTGCAGCTTACAAAGTGTGTTATTACACAGGAACTCGTCTGATCTGCAAATTTCTGCCCCTTTAGAGGACAACAAGAAGTTCATTAAATATTTGATTATGGTTAAATTATTTTGAATGTTAGGTAGAATATTCTTATTGTTAACTAGAAGTGTTAAGTAGAATATTATTGTTCTTTTTCTTACAATCAGCCCCGGATTTCTGGTTTCTGGGACATTGGAGAATGCAAAGTGAGCATGTGCAGAATGTGCGCGCATGTGCAGAATGTGTGCGCATGTGCAGAATGTGTGCGCATGTGCAGAATGTGTGTGCATGTGCAGAGCTGCCAGTGACGCTACCTCCAAAGGCCCCCCTTGCATCCTGATTCGCCGGATTCTCTAGTATTCTCGCCGGAGGTAGAAGTTGTGCGAGAAAGTATGAATGAGAGTGAAAGACCAACAAAGTGCAAACAAAAATTCAGAGCTCTCTGCTTCATTTTCTATTGGAGAAGTGGAGAGAGGCTGTCCCTGTGGTCCACTCCGTGGCATAGGTCTTTTGTAGTACTCCAGCAGCGGCCTCACGTATGTCATTTAGTGGCCCCTGGCCTTAAAGTGGCAGTGTCGCTCATCCGACCCGACAATGATTGGAATGTTCACGCCAACTCCCAAACAACAACAATTCGTGAATCGATTTAGGAATATAACTTGTTCAACAAAATAAATGGAGATGGTTCTTGTTTATTTTCATCTGTAAAGCCAATCCCAGGAGCCCCTTTCATTCGATGTGTTTTAACCGCTTGTTTTTTTTTATGTCTCATCAATAAACTTGCTCTGTGTCCCGAAACCAATATTTTACAATGCCCATAGTCTTATTCTTCCACAAGGAGTTAGAAGCAGTTGCATGCATTTGTAGAGCGTGTCAGGCAATCAATGTGTGATATATGCATTGCAAATGATAAAGCCATGTGAACGATTTATTCCCCCCCAAGTATTTTCTCCCTATTGTATCTATACGGCTTAACATAAAATTGCCTCCTCTACATAATTTTCTTTTTTTTTTTTTTTTATGGAGGATTTATGAATGCAAATAGTGTTCAAAAATCACAGGGTCTTATAAATAGCCCCATCAGGCTGGCGTTTAACTGCTTAACCGTGATTACATCATAGCACATGATTTAGAAAGTGTTTCGCCAAAAAGATCTGCATATATTATTCATGGAAGATGGAGTTTGCAGGAAAGTTAGTTTCAGCTCGTTGACTTCATTATGCATTATGATGAGCCGACACCGGCAATTTTCTTCTGAAAGAAGAACTTGGTTGGTGAGTTGAAAAGGAATCTCTCCTGCAAACTCACCTGCAATTTCCCGCTTTAGTGAATACACCCTTGAAAGTGACAAATAAATGTTCTGATCTCCATCTTTTTCCTTTAGCTCAAGCAGATTGAGCCCAGCCTGGAACACTCTGATATATTTCTAGATATTTTTTTTTATTAAATTTCATTATTTATGCGTCAGATGATTATTTTTTTTTTAAGCATCTGTTGAGATGACTGCATTTCTCCGGTACGTTAAGTACAATTCTTTAAGGTTTTTATACAATCAAAAAGCATGTTAATAGATTGTACGCTCTGTACATCATTATTATGTGAATTCATAGCCGTCTTCTTTTATCTTGCTAACCGACGGAGTTACACATCGGTATGAAACTATGATAAATCACTTTTTTTAACAAAAAAATAGCCTTGAATTAAATAGACAAAGATATGTTGCTGCAATCAGCGTTGAGACCCCACGGAATGGAATATATTAGCTGTATAGTAGCTCTGGGTGCTGGTAACATATAAGAATATATGTGATTTATACAGAAATGAGAAAAGTCTTCAAAAATCTTGAATTTATCACATATAAAGAGTACTAACCTCGATCACAATTGTCTTCATCACTGCCATCCACACAATCATAAACCCCATCACAAAGCCACCTGACGGGTACACAAAACGCTTTGTTTCTGCATTGGAACTGGTTTTCGTTGCATTCCGTCACACAATTAACCTTGGTAAAGAAAATAAATAGATACAATTGTATCATCTTAAGAAAGGAAGGAAAAGTAGAAGGAAGGAAAGTAGAATCACACACCAATTAACCATCGTACTTTCCTTCTTCTACCATTCACTACGTTTTTTTTTATGAATTTATGAAATAAGAAGCTCTTTATTCCGGAGACTTTAAACATTCTGATTAGATGCTTTAAGTTAATATTCAGAACACTTTAGGGATAAGTTCAAGTTTAGCACTATCTCTAGAATCATTACCGTTAATTTTGTTTTTGGAAAAACGGTGGAAATTATGTATAGCCAAGAATAATCTGTTAGGAGAGATACTTCAGAACTTCAGAAGCACCACCAGCATGGTGAATCAATATTAATCAATATTGTGTGTTTTGTTGAACAAGCTCATAGAAACATAGACTTTGATGACAATTAAGACCCATTTGGCCCGCCTAGGCTGCCCATTCTTGCCGATATAAAAACTTAAACCTTAATCAGTTCTTGGTCTTGTCTGAGATTCAAGAGCCACTTCAGGTATCAATGCTTGTGAATGTAACTCCTTGGATTAAAGCCAAAACGTCACAGTGTCTACCAAAAGGGGTTAAGTCTTTTTCTTAACAGGGTTGTTCACCCCTTCTAAAACCCCCACTTCCCAAATCTGTTTTTTCTTCTTCACTTAGCAATCTTAGCGATGTTAAAACATTACATCCCACTAGAACATCTAAACCTATAGAGTTTTCAGAATACAGAAACATTGGGAGATGTTCTTTAATCTGACAGCATTGCAGGGACTGCTTATTGGCACAAGTTGTGTTTTTTTTTGTCTTTATTGTGTTGTCAGCTTGTAAAAAGCTGGTTTGGGGTCATATTGAGGGTATAATTAAAATTCAGGTTGTGCAGCGGGGGGGAAAAAACTGCAAACTCATTAAAGGCATCATTACTGGGCATTCAATTGCCTATACACGGTTAAATATAATGCGCATGAATGAAATACTTTTATACTCACCACAGGTTAACAGTAATGTAAGTTCTGATACTTTTTAATTGTTTGGCTATAAAAAGCTATTATATTAATATATATTTATATACACACACACACACACACACATACAGTATGCTGGGGATATCAATACATGGTTAACAAGGATTTAATTAAAGATAAAAGGCATTTAATTTACTATAAGTATCGCTATAAAATCTTTTTAGAATAGATAAACATATTAAACTATCCATCTATATGCAACATATATCTTGTGTTAAAGTTGGCCCCCAAAATTCTATCCATTCCAGAGCTGCTTGGTGCATGTTAATAGTAATGTGTGTGGCTGCAGTTACAGCCCAATAAAGTGAAGTTATTCTCATTTCAAAGCCATTTAAGGTCAAGTAAAATAGTAATGATATCGCGTCTTAATGCAAGAACATTAAGTGTTACTGAGTAGCGAACGATGTATCACATGAAGTTGTTAATGTTTCTGATTTCGCACCTTCTTCGAATCATTTTATTAGTCATTATCACATTTTACACACCTGTTTTTAGCAACGACCTTTGTAATTTACTTTTTTTAAGTGGAACACAAATATATGAGAGTTTCCAGGGAACGACAATAAAATGGGCTTATTTTCAATTGACCCGTCGGTGTTAAATACTTAGAGGAATGTTCTGAGATGAAATGAAATCCATTTTTTTTAAAAAACATTATTTTATAGAATTGTGAAGATGGACTAAAAACTATTCGGAAACATTTAGTTTTGGGCCATTCATTTTCAGACAACAAATTTAATTTCCTGACCTTTTGATGAAATTCAGAGGGGTTTTTTTTTCCATTCGGACACGAAATTAGTTGTCACTCTCTCTCACACACACACACGCACTTTCTCTTACACTCTCATTCATTTTCTCTCACGCTCTCTCTCAATCTTCCCTACCTTCTCCGTTGTCCCCTTATAAATCCATGCCTCCTTCTCCACATTTCCACTTCTTCTGCTACCTCTTCTTGTTCTTCTATCTTCTATTCCTAATTTTTTCTTGGTCCGCTTCTCCCTGGTATCAGCTCTGTTTACCAAGCCTCCCTTTCTCAAAAGGGCGGAGCCTCCACACACACTCTCTCCCAATTGGAGGAACATGAGAGAGCGTGAATGTGAATGAGCTCTTTGCTTCATTTTCTATTGGAGGAATGGAGAGAAGGTATCCCTCAGGTGCACTCCATGCCGTGGCTCTTTTGTAGTACTCCAAGAGGCTACAATAAAGGATCCACGGACAAAGAGAAGAGTCCTCTTTCTCTGTGAATCCATCTGCATTATTCTCAGAGTAGAGCCCCGAGGGACCCCCTCTCCTCTATTACTCCAATCAAGGGTGTGTATGGAGGCTCCGCCCTTTTGCGGCCCCTATTCGGCCCATCTATTCTGCTTGTTTCAGTCGTTGGTCTCATCTTAGATTCAGGAGCCGTATGTCTATCCCATGCATGTTTAAATCCCCTCACCGTATTAGCCTTCACCACTTCTGTTGGGAGGCTGTTCCACTTATAAAACACCTCTTCCAAAGACAAAACACCACAAGCATGTAGGCTTACCTCGTCCGAACCGTCAGCGCAGTCATATTCGCCGTTACATCTCAAATATGCAGCGACGCACCCACCGCTCTCGCAGACGTACTCGCTGGAAGAACATGTCTGGGATGCTGCAATCAACACAGAATGATACTATTTGTTGTTGTTGTTTCCAGGCAAATGATATAATAAGAGCAAAGAGTTCTAAATATTCTTCCTTATACCAAGGCGTGAAGATAAAGGAGATGACATTGTAAAGAAGATGACTTCAGTGCGTTTGTTGTGATTAAGACCTGCGAGAGTCTCTTGAGTTATCCATGTTTTTAGCTAAACCAGCGCCGGAGCAGCTTTCTTCCATCATAATCGTTTAAAACGTGTTTCTCGGATATATAAAGGGTTATATAATGTTATAGCGGAACATAAATGACAATCTGTACTCCCGGTGTTCCCCACATTGATATGAAAAAAGGTTTTCTGCTTGTGCATTATTTCTTTACGCAAACATTTTAACCTCTTAGTAACCACAATTATGTTTAACCCATTCGTCTGTGATGGGCTACGAGCCCGTATAGGTGGGAGATCCTGTAGAAAGATAACATTTAAGTGGTTTGGCCAATTTTTTTATACGGTGTAAAACATGTCAAGCCTTACTTGGTCATTGGATGCTCTTTCCACATGCTAGCATCATGCCTGCCCCATACATGTTTCAATTACTACATTACATATGAACTTCAATGGATATGATCAATGAGTGTTTACTTTAAATGTAGGCAATACCCCCCTTGGAGCTGAAAACACTCCCACTGATTTCAATGGGAGCGCTTTCTTGCCACTCATTGGCTGCTTCAAGCAGAAGAAAGCATTGCACTGCAGCTCTGGAGCTGCAGCTTCTCCTAAAGGTAAGTTCATTTTTTATTTTTTTTCCTATAAGTTTATGAAATGCAAATTAAAGTGCTTACAAAGTACTTTAATATGCATTATTTGTTCAGGAGGCTGCACTGGAGTGTCCTGTAGACCTCTGTATGTCTTAGCACTGGTGGTGTTTTGTAAGCATATCACACAATTCCATTTTTACTTTATTGTGTCATACAAACAAATCTTTGAGCGCGGTACATAATAAAGAAATATAATTGCAAAGTAAATCAATAAACCGCTCACCAGGGAAGTCTGAATTCAACTTTTTTGTAAGCAAACAGCTTTCTGCCTCCAGTTAGTGTTACAATTTCTACTCAAACGTCGACAATATTCATCAAGGAATTGTGTTTAAGGTTATGAGAGCGGCTTTGTTTTGATACACAGAATAATTGTATGTTACGGCGACCCAGAAGCTTGAATTCTATGAGCTTCGTGGACTTTATAAACATTCTATTTCATCTTTTCTAAGAGTATTTCAAGATTATATATATATATATATATATATATATATATATATATGCAGAAAAGAACAAGTGTTATAGTTTTAAAACATATTTCAGTTGTCAAATAGAATTAACACTCCTTAACACTTCTATATCTCCGCGTCATATAAATGGGGTGAAAAAACATTAATACCCACTCCTAGACACAACCCAGATAAACACTCCATTTTTAGGGATTATCCATGCATTATGCCTTTTATTTTTGGATATACAAGCATTGTAGAAACATACTATTGTATACTTTGTTGCAGAGACAGAGGAGTGGGGATCCTGTCTCTCAATTTTTTTATGGGGGGGGCGGTTGAATATTGTACGATTTTACATATTGTAATATTTAAATAATTCACATTGATGGTTAGCTTAGTATTGCCGATGACAAGTATATTTAAAGCCATCGATAAACTGGTTGGATTTAGAACATTACCAGTCAGACACACCATGAAATACTCTGTTTATTATATATAAATATTGTCTCTTAATGTCAAAATATTGCTTGCATGCGTTTGATTGGCTGGGCCAAATTTTACATAGGATCCCTAAAATGCCATAATTTTAGTTCTGTTGAAAAAATGTTGCATCTATGACTGTCCATTTTGAAACGGTAACCCCAAGGAACATGGGCTGAGCTTGTCCTATATAAAATGTCTTTATAAAACAGCGATCAGATGAGAGTCATTCCCGCATTACTTATGCATTATGCAGGGCCAGCTGGGCCCTTCTGGTCGGAGAAGCTTGATTTGCTTTCTCCCTTAATAATAAAAAGTGGTGTAATTGAGTTAAAATTTTCAGCTCTCATGCAAATACAACTCAAATTCTGAAAAAAACCCAAAACATACCTGGTTCACAATTCTTCTCATCGTCTCCAAATTTACAGTCTTCGTGACCGTCGCACTTCCACGAAGCTGAAATGCACTGTCCGGTAACGCATTGAAATTGGTCTTTCGTGCACCCAGTTTCACAATTTCTCTGTTAATAGAAACAGAAACATCTTGTAATAATTTATAACCATAGTTATGGCACCAGGGCGCAGGTACCAGCATTACACACAGTAAAGGGCTCGTCGATACGATTCACCTTGCATTGGCCAAATAAAAGATATCGTTTTTGACTCTAGATTAAGAACGATGGTTCATGGGCTAAGATATATCATTTTTTTTTAGATTTGAATCTCCTACACTCAAATTATTGAAAAAATAAACAATTACCCTTAAACTACAAGGGACATGATTTTAATCATCACCATTAATGGGAGAGTTTGGAAATATCAGACCGGTTTGGCTGGGCTACAGCAAGTCAAAGGTTGTGTTGGTGCAGCTCCGTCATTAGAAAGTGAAAATGTAACCAGATATTAGAAATAAAGAAGTTGCTGGCAGATTGGCCCCATTCGGCCCCCGTCTAGTCTGCCAGTTTCTCTTGCTGTAAAGACTCAAACCTAATCAGTTGTTGGTCTCGTCTTGGATTCAGGAGCCGTATCCCTATCCCATACGTGTTTACATTCCCTCACTGTATTAGCCTCTACCACTGCTGGGAGGCTGTTCCACTTACTCTACCACCCTCTAAGTAAAGTAAATCTTCCTTACATTACATCTAAGCCTTATTTAATTTATCTGCCTTTTCTGTAGGTTTTACCTCATCTGATCCATCTGGACAATCATATTCTCCATCACACCAAAATCTCGCTGAAATGCAGTCGCCGTTGGCACACAGGAGTTCTTTTAATGCACACGTCTGTGGTTCTAAGGAAGTGTAAAAATATTTTTATGCAACATGTAATCCTATCGCACGGCACTTTGCCAATTTTTACATAGATCATTAGTTCAATTCCGTTTCTCATACTGTACTGAATTTAACACTTTAATAACTAAATACATTATTACTGTCTATAAGAAATAATTTTTTCTCCAAGTAAAATTCTTCTGGTAAAATGTAATTATCATGGGACACACAACAAGGCATTGATGGGTTGTTGCCATAGATACTGTAAAAGCATCTTAAAGGGACACTCCAACCCTCATATACTTTTTATTGCATATAATAGCTGAGACGTTCCGTGGTGTCCCCTTGTATTTGCGGGGGGGATTGTACAGAATACCCCAAATGCATTTGCCCCTTTCCCCACCCCTATGTTGTTGACATGCTTGGTTTCATGTTTGGTCTAACACCTTTTTTTTACTATATCACAGAGCTTGGCAGGTATTTGCAAGAGTTAGCTTGTATTTTCATGGCTTGACATTAGTACTCCATTATGCTGTTTGCAAATGCAGTTTATTTCTAGAAGCCACCATTCAATGATTTAAGTAAATGAACACAAATTAAAACGCGACATAAACAAAGTCTTTTGGAACCATCAACCTCTTTTTTTTCCAGATCATTAGATAACATCTAATAATAGAATTGCGGTACGGAGTAGCATTATCAGAACCATTCAACACGTTCCATACCTCTGACATGCAGACATTCATTCTAACACTTACACTTAGCAACTCCATTCACTCTTTATGTTTAAGAAGAATCTAATTGCAAACAAATAACAACCAGGTCCTGATAAAAACACTGCTTTTTAAATTGCTTGTTTGTGTGCCGGTGAGTATAAATATTATTTCGACAGCCATATTTCATACTGGGCAAAAAAGGTAACCTTTTTCTTTTCTGGGTCTGCGTTTCATATTAGTCACTGTGGCTCATATGAGTAATGTATGTGTAAGTATGTGGCCCTATCTGCCCTATCTGCCACTAGCCCACTGGGTATGTTCCAGGTGTGCCAGATGGCCAGTCCGAGCCTGATTTTGGGTAAGATGAGTGGGCCGAAACTTCCACTTTCTGCCCATGTTAGCGCTCATCAACACTTTTTACGGAAACAAGCCTAATTTTCCCATTAATTCCAGCGAATGCATTTTTTAAAGTTCACCAGCTCTCGTTAACACATTACCCATCTGCTTCAAATAAATACCTAAGAGAAATCAAGTCTTTTTCATGTTTTATCACTTAAAATTCAATAATTCTTTTTCAAAGGTTTATTTCATGGCTACCAAATCCATCTTGTATTTCTTGGCTTAAATCATATTCATGACAAATGTATTTCAAATTTATTTAAAAAAAGAAAAAAGTACACCCAGGGTTTTCATGTTGTCTAACATGGTCAGCAAATGGGATATTTTTCTTTTATTTTATGTTTTTCTGTAATTCACTGTATCCTTGTATTGTTTTATACAGAAAATATGCATTAGGCTGAAGATGTGTAGTAACCACAGTTCTGCATGCACGACCTTAATAATTGAAGTAAATGAGATGCATTCAATATGCAATTGTTTCTAAAAAAAAATAAAAATACCCATAATGGGTTACAATAGATGAAGTGGTCACACATTGCTTCAACCGCTGAGTGAGAATAAAGGAAGTGGTCCACTTGATCCATTTTTTTTTTTCAATTTAACATGTAATTTGGTTTCTACAGAGCTGGTTTTCACACGGCTAACCAACTGTTCTCGCTCACACCGGTCGCAGTCTCAAGAAGAAATCCACTTGAAATAAAATTATAAGCTGGTGATTGTCTTTTATGTAGTTTAAGTGTAAAATATCAATAATACGAGCCATAGCTCCAATATATTTACATACATTACTCCGACCCGCCGAGGGGAAAATGCTGCGCTACGTAATTGAACCTTTCGGCGGCCGAACAATACGAATCATATTTATTCTTAAACATGGGAGATTTTGGCGTATAAAAGGCTTATTTATGTTTAATATAAGAATGTACTCTAAATTACATTGTACAAATTATAGACTGCATTTGTACAATGTAATGGGGGGGGGTGTATAAAACCAGGGCAGCCGCATTGCCCGTTAAAGAAGCTGCCCGATTCAAGAGTATAAAGGAGCCATTCAGGTCCGCGTTGCAAGTTATGGTTTTGTGTTAAAAAATGTCAGAGCTGTGCCGTGTTTACTGGCAGGTTGGTGCACAAGTTGCTAACCTTCTAATTCTGTCCGATTTTAGTATTATAACATTATAAATTTCCATCACTAATGGAGTCACAAGCCCACATTTCTAATTACTCCCATAGAATTTGACGGCAGGTAAGCTCAGCTCATCTTGTCTGCTCATTTCTTCTGCTCAAGCCTTAATTGTTCCTTGATCTTATCTTATATTTCGGAAAGCCATGCGCCGATCCCATGCATCTTTTAATTCCCTCACTTGTTGACCACCTTCTCAGCAAAGGAAAACTTCCTTACGTTCCATCTTTGACCCTCTAGTTCTAGATTATCACTTTTGGCCCTAACATTTCTCCTCCTTTGAAATAAACTTTCCTCTTGTACTTTGTTAAATACCTTTATGTATTCAGATATTTCTCTCCCATCATCTCTCTTCTCTCCTCCAAGCCGTACATATTGAGATCCCTTAGTCTATCCTGTCGACACTTTACCATCGTTACATAGTTTTACATTTGATTTAGTGTTGAAGAGAGTTTAAGGAAGGAGCCGCTTTAAGAAGTAATGGAAAATATAAAAGTTCTCCTCTAGACTTTTCTTCCGTGCAAATTTTCATACTTTTGTACTTCTTTGAGGATCTAAGTTTTGATTTTAGAGTTTGATGTCAATATTCATACGACGACCCCCAATGTTCTGAAAGAGTCTAAAGATTCCTTATTTATAATCATTGTGAACGTGGTTTCATCAGGACCTATCTTGCCTTACAAACGTACATTTTACTTAGTGTCTCTTAATTAATACAAGTACGTATTCTCTGTCCTAAAATACAAAACATTCTGATGTTCTTGCCCCATTGGTTACTACTTACTGCAGGTTTCTTCATCAGAATTATCTCCACAGTCATTCTGTCCATCACATCTCCAGTGGTCGGGGATACAGTTTTTATTTTTGCACTGAAACTCATGGGGGCCGCAGGTCTTTTTGTCTGTATTATAAGAAAACATGTTGTTTATTAGCTACTTCTCTTTGTATTCCTCCAAACGCAGAGGCAAAAGTGGTTATTAGTACAAGCAGATGGGACATAAAGAAAGTTCAAATGAGAAAAATGGGTAACCTCAGCGTTCTTATAAGAATGAATCTTGAAAGTAAAGCCACCAAAAACATCCATGGGCGGCCATGCTTTTGGATGTTTATGGGAATCGGATTTAAGGTGGGTTCTGGTTAACATATCTTTCAAAAACTCACTTTTTTTCAAATTGCTTTTTTTATTTGTCTTTTTTTAGTTATTGCATTACTGATTTTTAAAAAAAATTTTTATTATGCTACATGCAGTTGATGGAATCTCCAGAAGACAATCCCTTTGAGAACCTGTTTCTATGGTCTCAATACTATTATCGCATTTTTGATTAAGGCACTTCCTTCTGTTATGTTATATGTTTCTTTTCATATTGCGCTGTTGATGTTATTTTTATTTTTTTATAGAGGCGGCTGACACAAAAGGCATCACGTGACATCAGCGAGGTTCCATTCAAACGTGTCTAGTTCGATTATAGGCTATCGGTCTCTTATTACAGAAGGGCCAATGGGAGCTAATTGTGCCTATGAAATAAGCAAACGCGTAGTGAACATAAATTACCCATCAATCTAAGTTTCATGCTTCATTAGTCATATTCCATCTGAAAAAATATGAATGTTTTGTTTATGTGTAAATTTTCCATTCATCTTCTATTATGAAGATTGTGATTCTTGTGTCTTGCAGATTTTTGTGTCTTGCAGATGTAGAATGTAATATATCTACATAATTAAAGTTATAATAATGTATAGAGTGTA
Source organism: Sceloporus occidentalis (assembly GCA_023333645.1). Lineage (NCBI taxonomy): Eukaryota > Metazoa > Chordata > Lepidosauria > Squamata > Phrynosomatidae > Sceloporus > Sceloporus occidentalis. Next base: position 1,405,425 of record JALMGF010000083.1, read on the forward strand.
ATTTTATATATATATATATATATAGTAATTTAGTAAAACCGATGTTTGGCAAAAAAATCAGTTTTTCACTTGCAAATTTAAGAATATATACTAATACAGTAATTACTATCTTGCCCTGAATAGGGGCACGCAAACGATTTGCTTTTGTTTGGACCGTAATTAGATTCTTAAATCACAAATCCAAAAAGCCTTGTCAATGATTTATATAAAGCAATAAAATTCTACATTCGATAGTGGAAGTTTTTTTTTTTTTATATATGTAGTAACCCGTTAGGAATTTACAGAATAAGATGACGGCCGTCTTGTTAATCGCGCCAAATCATTTGTTATGTTTCATTGCAGCCATCGAATTGACAACAGATTTCATGTTTTTTAACATTAGGGGAAATAAACAAGTGACAATCACTTACATTTGTCTTCAATATAATGGCATACAAAGGTTAATTTACTGTGAAGATCCTAATTACTATCTCAGACCTCTGACTTCCTTCTAATTGTATTGCCGGGAAGTATTCTTTGCAAAACTAATGAATTACAGTTACAAGTTTTTTTTTGTCACCATAGGTAGCTAATTACAATAACCAGTTTCACATAGTACAAAAAACAGTGGTGGCCCGGACTCAGCTGCTTACGAAGTAGAATAGATCATGTATATTTATAAGATGCTACACAGAACCTTTGATCAAACCTGCCTGGCTCATTTACTGTAACTATAAGCCTGCGAAAGAAACATATTTGTGGGTTGTGGTTATACTCAGAACCTTAATCAGCAATAGCAGAGCCAACTATGCATTTAACCGTCTCACGAAAAGCAACAAAAGTGTGCCTTTCCTTTGGCTAAAATGAGGAGCTGCTTTCCTTGGGATGGCTGGATAGGGGGAACCAGGCTACTCAGATTTTAAGATTTTGGGCAGCTTGCCAATGCTTTTTTGAGCAGTACTTGCAATTCCCCATTTAGCCACTGGGGGCTCTAGAGCAACTTCTACAGGAATTGTAAACAAAAAAGACTCTATGATTGAATTCTTTGCAGTGTTTCTATAGACTTATCATGGTAAGCACTGGGGATATTGGCATTGTCGTTGTCCAAAACATGTTTTTTTTGTTGTTATAAATCCTACCAATTTACTGCTTGACTCTCTTGATAATTTTGACTAAGAGGTAAGATGTAATTAATTTCAGAAGCAGCTGTATATCATTGATGACCCTTGAGAAATATAGTGAGACTGGAACTATCCAGGGATAAAATAAAAATGTATATCCGCAAAATTATTCTTCAATATGGTGCCCCCTGGTGGCAATATAATTTAATACTTACCGCAGTTGGCTTCGTCTGATCCATCTGCACAGTCTGCATCCTCGTCACACACCCATAGTTTGGATATGCAATGCCTTGTAGATTTACACTGGAAATGATCTGGGGAACAGCTATTTTCAGCTAAAAGTATAATGAGCAGAAGAGTTATTTTAACAAAGTGACCTGAATGAAAGAGTAACAAGTAATTAAGCAATATCAACTGGATCCTTCCTGTGCTCCTTTCATGAAATGATAGCCCTCCCTAAACATCATACACCCCACACTGCAATGTGTTTTAGATTATGGCCTTGTGTTGTAACATTTCTCCTCCTTTGAAATAAACGTCCCTCCTTTCATCCTAGTAATTGTGCATAATGATCTTAAATAACTTACGGCAATCAATCTCGTCTTCTTCGTCTCCGCAGTCATCGTGTCCGTTGCATCGTAGATTTAACGGGATACATTTCTGTTTCCTGGTGCATTTAAACTGACCCAACAGACAGACGTAGGAGTCTGAAAAGTAATCAAAAAGTCAGGGCTAACCTCTTTTCTTGAATGTAAATCAGATTTTGTATCTTTGCCGAAACATCTTCATTTGCTTCTTCAACGGCATAATCACCTACCACAGTTGAGTTCGTCGGAGTTGTCTCCACAATCATTTTCTCCATCACAGATGAACGCTGGAAGAGCACAAAGTCCACTTCCACACTGAAATCTCCCAGGCTGACACTTGAATTCAGCTTTAAAAATAGAAAATATATTGTAATTTATGAAAAAAAATTACACATTGCAATCACTGTTATGGGAAAGTGGTCTAAGAATTGTATGCAAATCGATTGTACAAGAGTCAGTTCTAGGGCTATCGGAAAATATTAAAAAAAACAAGGACTGTTTAAAATCAGAACATGGCAGATTGTAATGATAGCATTTAAGAGCAATTGTCATTTTTGAATACATGATAACGCAAAGTAAAGGACTTTGAAATATAAATTACTAGCAACAAAAAGTGAGCTGGAAGATATTTGGATATTTGATATATTCCGATCAATTTGTCCCATTTTTTTGGAAGCAGGTTAAAAATGCAGAACAAATTCACAAATTCATAAAATATACAATGTAAATAACAAACTTTCCATATTTTAAAGTGCAAAAAATGTGCATATTTAATTGAGTTAAGCTAAGTGATTTTTGTTACTTTTTACACATTTTTTAAAAAAAATGCTATGCGGTAACATCGCCTAAAGAAGTTTTGCTTTAATTAGGTAAATTAAAGCACAGAATATTAAAAGGGACAAGGCTCTAAAATATGTTCACACAAAATTAGTTAGGCTTCATTAAAAAAGCACCTTGATACAGAGAAAAAGAAAATGTTTACAATGAATCACCTTTACATAAAGAAATATATTCAATAAAAAATAATAACATGCAAGTAAAATTACATTGGGGCACACAGCATAATTGTGCTGCTACAAAATAGTTGTTACAGGGGCCCGCTGAGGCACCACACTCAGGCACCCCTGTAATCAACTGATCCAAATTCTTCGAGCAAAGTGGGGCAGGAGTTGAGCAGAGTCATGTAATGTAATGCTATGTTGCCACACACTTGCAGATAAAATTGTGTGTTTGTTAGTGTAAAGTATTCGAGTGAGTGTGTATGTATGGCGTTAGAGAGAGTGTGTGTTGGTTTGTGGTGCTAGAGTGAGTGTGTGTTAGTATGTGGTGTCAGAGTGAATGTGTGTCAGGGCATGGTGTTAGAGTGAGTATGTGTTCATGGATTGTATTATAATGAGTATGTTTTAGTGTGTGGTGCTGGAGTAGGTGTGTGTTAGTGTGTTGTTTTGGAGTAGGTGTGTGTTAGTGTGTGGTGTTGGAGTAGGTGTGTGGTGTTTGAGTGGGTGTGTGTTAGTGTGTGGCATTGGAGTAGGTGTGTGTTAGTGTGTGGTGTTGGAGTAGGTGTGTGTTAGTGTATGGTGTTGGAGTGGGTGTGTGTTAGTGTGTGGCATTGAAGTAGGTGTGTGTTAGTGTGTGATGTTGGAGTAGGTGTGTGTTAGTGTGTGGTGCTGGAGTAGGTGTGTATTAGTGTGTGATGTTGGAGTAGGTGTGTGTTAGTGTGTTGTGTTGGAGTAGGTGTGTGTTAGTGTGTGGTGTTTGAGTAGGTGTGTTTTAGTGTGTGATGTTGGAGTAGGTGTGTGTTAGTGTGTGGTGCTGGAGTAGGTGTCTGTTAGTGTATGGTGTTGGAGTGGGTGTGTGTTAGTGTGTGGCATTGATGTAGGTGTGTGTTAGTGTGTGGTGTTGGATTAGGTGTGTGTTAGTGTGGTGTGTTGGAGTAGGTGTGTGTTAGTGTGGTGTGTGGTGTTGGAGTGGGTGTGTGTTAGTGTGTGGTGTTGGAGTAGGTGTATGTTAGTGTGTGGTGTTGGAGTAGGTGTGTGTTAGTGTGTGGTGTTGGAGTAGATGTGTGTTAGTGTGTGGTGTTGGAGTAGGTGTATGTTAGTGTGTGGTGTTGGAGTAGGTGTGTGTTAGTGTGTGGTGTTGGAGTAGGTGTGTGTTAGTGTGTGGTGTTGGAGTGGGTGTGTGTTAGTATGTGGCATTGGAGTAGATGTGTGTTAGTGTGTGGTGTTGGAGTAGGTGTGTGTTAGTGTGTGGTGTTGGAGTGGGTGTGTGTTAGTATGTGGCATTGGAGTAGATGTGTGTTAGTGTGTGGTGTTAGAGGCAGGAGGTGCCAAACAAATCCTGTACCCAGATGCAATTGTCAAAAGTTCTTTTTAGAACTATGACGACTATAGACAGCGGTTCTGCACTCAGCCCAAACATTAACTCATTTATTGTTACTAATCTATGGAGTCAGATGTTGTAAATCAGTTTATTTTTGCTAGAATTGTAATAGGTTGGAAAGGAAGACATGTTAAGAGAACTAACCTTGTGTTACAGGCTTAAAAAAACGTTTTATTTTGAAATATCTTTGATGTTCATCTGAAGTATGATAGGGGAAGTATTTGGGATCATTTTATTAAATACGGCTGATGATCAAAGTGCTTTGGAGTTCTACATTTTTATAGAAAATCAAAATGTACCTAGGTCAGATAATTGAGCATTTGGGTTACTGATTACAGATAAAAGTATATAAAAAAAATAGGATACAAATTTTCATGCAAGAAAATGCAAAATAGTAAGAAATTTAAGTTCGGCATATACAAAAAAAATTAATAAAAAATAAATAAATAAATATATATATATATATATATATATATATATATATATATAAAATAACATTTTGACAGTCTACACAAAAAGGAATACCCACGGCAGTCAGAAGGTTCATCGGACCCATCTCCGCAATCATCGACCGTGTCACATTTCCACCAAAACGGAATGCATTTATCAGTATTACAGCGAAACTAAAATATTAAAGCAAAAGAAAACCAATATAATTAATTAAAAAATAATAATAAATATATCACTAAAAACACAAAAAAATGTGTTATATTCCATTTGTGATCTCATTTTATTCTTGCTTTATATAGACAGGTAGATTAGAAATTATATTCTTTTTTTCTGAGCAGTATAATATTTCTTTAGCATTTATTTGAATGTTTGAAATGTTCCCTTCCCTTTGAAGTATGCGTTACAGATAAGTTCGCTATGAATCTAAATGTGGCAGACGTTCCATAGTTAGCTAAACCTGTTATGAGCTTTGGAATGTAATTTTGTGACTTCGCTCTTTTTTTTTTTACACGTTGAAATGAATGTGTCAGAAAAACAAAAAACAATCTGTTATGTATCTTAAATCAATCGTACAATGTTTAACTCACCGGACCAAGTCAGCGGTTTTACTTATGTAAATCCGAATATGATTACTGTGGATTAATTTACATTTGATCATTTCCAATTTGATCATTTTAGCTTTTAATCCTGATGACCCACATTTACAGTTTACAAAATGAGGAATCTAATTTTTTTAAAATTAAGGTGAATTCATCTAAATCTCTCAGATTTATATAGAGAATGCTATATTATATTAGAGTAGCACATTCAATAAATAAAAAACTGTTACCTTTTAGCTAATTGGTTCTGTTTGAGTAGACATAATTATTATTTAGAATATTTTCTTTTTAAACACAATTTTAACTCAAGTTACATGTATAAATTCATGTCACTTGGAGTCAGAAGGTGTTTTTTACATGTAATATAATTACACAAGTTCTAAGGCAAGAGGTAAAACTTGGTAGTTTTCATGGTGCTTCGAAGATAGTCGAAGATGACTTTTTGTCCCAACAGGTAATGTAACTTGACATCTTTTTCTATTTCACATAAGAGGAAAAAGTTGAATATCCTCCAAGCGGAAGTGTCTGATCTGCAGGCAAATTCTGTGTTTCTATGTTTCACATGGGGTTTAATGATTACATACATCGATCAGCCATCACATTATGACCACCTGCCTAATATTGTTTTTGTCCCCCTTTTGCCACCAAAACAGCCCGTCCAGGCATGGACTCCACAAGACCTCTGAAGGTGTGCTGTGGTTTCTGGCACCAAGATGTTAGAAGCAGATCCATTAAATCCAAACCTTTATGTTATCAACTTTTTCAGCAATTTGAGCTACAGTAGCTCGTCTGTTGGATTTGACCACATGGCCCAGCCTTCACCCCTCACGTGCATCAATGAACCTTGGCCACCCATGACCCTGTCGCCGGTTCACCTCTTTTCCTACCTTGGACCACTTTTGATAAGTACCGACTACTGCAGGCCAGGAACCCCACAAGATCTGCAGATTGGAAGAAGCTCTGACCTAGTCATCTCGTCATCACAATTTGGCCCTTGTCAAACTCACTCAGATCCTTACACTTGCCTATATGCAGGATGAAATGTTTACTTGCTGTATAATATATCCCCCCCCCCCCACTGACAGGTGCCATGATAACAAGATTATCAGTGTTATTGACTTCACCTTTCACTGGTCATAATGTGATGGCTGATCGGGGTATATATGAGATTATAATTTATGAAATTTGACCACTTTAAATTGATCTCTACACAACGCAAAGGCAGGAAGAATAAGAGAATGAGTTCCCAAATGCTGGTGTGACTATTGTATGTTGGTCCAATAAAAGATATAAACTTAAACTAAAGACTCTATGTAAGTCAGCATCATGTATATTTGGTATCCATTTATTTGAATTGAATCAATGATAAAATCACTGAAAATGTGAAACTATTTGTAATAATTACTATATAATGGAAAAAAGGAAAATTGTAATATTTACGCACAACTGCATATGAAATAAAAGCAATTGGAGGCGGCGTTCTTCAGTGTATTTTTTAAGTAACTTTTCAGGTGCGCAGACTGAATCATATTTGTATCCGCTGAATGAGGCATGAAAAGGATTTTCTTACACTTTCTAAATTCACACTCTTTTCACACCATAGTAGATATCCACATTTGATGTGCTAAAGCTGTATATCCTTCCAGTTATCACACATTGCTAAATTTTGCATTCAACTTAAGTTGAACAGCAAAGCAAATATGCCAAAACATACAAGACGGTGAGAAAAAAAAAAAAGCTTTAAGTGTTTATCGTAAAGACGTTCGAAAAATCAAGATTATATCGGTAAGTGCAAACAATACTCACCAAAGTTAAGAAAAAAATGCAAGTAGAATAAATTTAAATCTTCATATTTTTCATAACTATAACAGATACTTAACGGTGTAGATAAAAGAGTAACAGCCCAATGGGTTCTACGTATCTGCTGCTTAATTACAGTATAAAGACATGACAATTTTCCCTAACAATTATTTTCTCAATTTATTTCCTTTTCTCATGATTTATTCCCCATGATGGGATGAGTGACAGCATGATTTTAAATGATACCCCCTTCAACATTTAAGGTCTCAAGATCTGGGCACCTGCACTGAGGGTTGGGCTAGAGGTGGAGAGTGGGTGTGACCAGACCTAGGAATGGGCGTGGTCAAGGCGGGACTGGCAGTTAACTATACCTGAAGAACCACCTTGTGATCATGAAGGAGCTACAATGAAGGACTGAGCTATAACATTAGGACAGTTGAGCAGCTACAGAGGGACAGTGCCTGGAAATAATGGCTGTTCTGTAAAAACAGGACACTTGGGAGGTATATCTGGTATCATGTCATCTCATGATCTTCATCATGTAGTGGTGTTGCTGGTTCTCCAGTTTGTCTCTCTAACATCCAAGAAGTCTCATGACTCCTTCCTTGCCTTTGTTATGCTCCATGCTATTCCCACTCCAGTTCACACAGTGATCTTAATAGACCTCAAGCTCAGCAGAAGATCATTTTAAGGTCCATTATTCAATCTCAGCTGCCCAGCGATGCAAAGTGAGGTTTAGGTTCTGGACACTGTTTATTATTTTTTACAGGAGCTGGTGGAAGTTAAGGGCTTAGATACTAAAATGGCGGTGCGTGCGCATACACATAAAACAGAATATTTTAGTAAATAAATACATAAAATAACTATACACCATGAAGCTAAATTCAATAAACAGATTAATAATAACACGTTTTGCTGTTAATGTCCTTTTGATAACAGCTTTTAACCTCTGTTTCTTGGTTGGCTTCTGCTAGGGCTATACAGTCATCCACCAAATGTCCTGCCCAGGGACATAAAACATGGTAGGGTTGATAACGTACACAATAGTATATATTTTTTACACCTGGTAAAATGACTTTTACATAAGTTTGGATAATATTATTCTTGAGTTGAAAACTTGTATAATGTCAGTGGTTTATTGCAATAACTAAACTGATTTAATGTTTAGTGAAATCAAATATTTATGTATTTCTAATGAGCATACGCTATGTGTTCAGCAGAACATCATAAATTTGTTTTAATACTTTTTTTGTGATCCAGGAAGGAAATCGTAATTCTGAGACTGGTAATATACGCTTTTTTTATGTTAATTGTTTCACTGGAAGTAATTTGGTACTTAAACGTTATTCACATGCAATATACACTTCAGACATTAAAGCAAATGTAATATATAGTGCACAACTCAAGATATGGAATACTAAGCATTTTATTTTTAATTGGATCATGATATGTATTTTTCAATTTGGGTGGATTGGCGAAAGTATTACGTTTATTGGCCATTTGGAGCAGAGCCATCGGAAGAAATTTACGGCATAATCCTAACCCCAGTGTTGGGAATTTTACCTTAATGCCCCCTGTTTTTCACCCCAACTCTAATATTTAGAGTAGGGGTTCTAACAGGACCCTAACCTCAATGGTCAAATAGAATCTGTCAGGAACCACTTTTTTGCTGCCTGAACCATGGCTTTTTCATACCTGTGGCATTTAAATCTGCTACCACTAGTGGCCACCCTCTGCCCTCTGGAGCACTCAGAACTCTATTACTAGGATCAGGTGTGCCTTGTTACCTGGGTTGAGCCCTAGTCTACATCCAGCTGGGCCTTGTTATCTGGATTAACCTGCCTTTATGAACCTGCCCTGCCCTTCAGTCAGGGCCTTTGTATTGAAGTCTATGGACCTTCCTGCTGTGGCTCTGCACCTGTACTGTTCCTGGTTCCCTGCTTTGTGTCCTGATCAAGTGGACTCCCTGCTATTGTGTCCTTCCAAGCGGGCTGTGTGCCTTTCGTACCCTTCCAAGCGGGCTGTGTGCCTTTCGTGCTCTTCCAAGCGGGCTCTCTGTCTGTCGTGCCCTTCCAAGTGGGCTCTCTGTCTGTCGCGCCCTTCCAAGCGGGCTCCCTGCCAAAAGACTTATTACCTGTATTTTATTTTGCCATACGTCCGGTTACTTGCTTAGACTATATTACCCTTATTTGCTGGTCCTGTTATATACATGAAATACACTGCATTACCTGGATTTCTGTTTGTGGTGTCTTTGTTTGCATAATCATGCACCGTGGGTTACATACTGAACCCCAAGTATCCCCTGCGCATGGGCTCCTACCTGACCTGATCACCCGAGTCCTGACAGAATACAAAGGCCATTACAAGGAGTCAGCGGGGTTACTTTCAGTAATCAAAGTGATAGGAGAATGCTTGCTTGAACTGTGCAAATCATTAATGCAAATCTGGGACTCCAACTCCAATCACTCTCATGAAGACCATTCACCTACACCTGCTACATCCCCTGAGAAATCCAACAAGCCTGTTACCAGTATGAAAAAGGAATCTCCTAGAAAATCTAGGAACCGTGAACCCCTTACCACAACCGAATTACAACAAAGGCGTGATGAGGAATCTTGCTTTTACTGCGGCAAAAAGGGACACTGGATCACCCAATGTCCTCTGAAACCAGCTAAACCCTCTGCAACCCACACCAACAAACCCCAGGCCCAGGAACCTGCATGTGACAACAGCAACGCATCAAAGCTGGAGCACACCCTATCTCTTCCCCAACCTGGTGATCCTGGGGTTAACCAATCCACAGTACCTGGCACTTCTGCGCCATCTGTAGCCATGTCGGATGACCTCCAGACCATCTCTGATGAAACCGACTGGTCTGATATGGACAGCGTGTCTTCAGATGCTTCTGTTGCTGATACAACAGACACACCCGCAACTGATAACCCCACGGCTGTTTGTGCAGTTGGGACCACCACTCCCATTACTCCCAGGAATAAGAATCGTAGACCCCAAACAGCAAAACACTCCTTAGGGGCTCCTGGTTACATCCTAGCATCTGACGGAAAAATTGTGCATAGGAAAGAACTTAACCATTACGAGCAACAGCTGCGTGAACAGAAGTCTGTTAAGCCTGCCACTGCAGCCTTGAACCGGTGCAGTTCGGGTACTACCCCCCTGCCCCCAGAGGTGCCCTGGGTACAGGGCAGCTTCGTGACCCCTGGTGCATGGACAGCCAAGAAAGAGAGAGTATGGAACAGTGCCATCATGTCTATGTATCCAGCATCCAATACCACTATGTCTTACAACTGCACTGCAGATGACCTTTCCTCAGACTGCGTCATTGCCTCTAACGGAACTGTAGTAAGAAAGGAGGACCTGCACGTATTTGAAAAAGCTCTACGTGCTAGGGCTAAGAGTTCTTACCACAGGTTTTGATACTGCCTCTCTACAGTCCCAGGAGCACCCGGAGGCCGCTCCTTGGGGAGGGGGTACTGTCAGGAACCACTTTTTTGCTGCCTGAACCATGGCTTTTTCATACCTGTGGCATTTAAATCTGCTACCACTAGTGGCCACCCTCTGCCCTCTGGAGCACTCAGAACTCTATTACTAGGATCAGGTGTGCCTTGTTACCTGGGTTGAGCCCTAGTCTACATCCAGCTGGGCCTTGTTATCTGGATTAACCTGCCTTTATGAACCTGCCCTGCCCTTCAGTCAGGGCCTTTGTATTGAAGTCTATGGACCTTCCTGCTGTGGCTCTGCACCTGTACTGTTCCTGGTTCCCTGCTTTGTGTCCTGATCAAGTGGACTCCCTGCTATTGTGTCCTTCCAAGCGGGCTGTGTGCCTTTCGTACCCTTCCAAGCGGGCTGTGTGCCTTTCGTGCTCTTCCAAGCGGGCTCTCTGTCTGTCGTGCCCTTCCAAGTGGGCTCTCTGTCTGTCGCGCCCTTCCAAGCGGGCTCCCTGCCAAAAGACTTATTACCTGTATTTTATTTTGCCATACGTCCGGTTACTTGCTTAGACTATATTACCCTTATTTGCTGGTCCTGTTATATACATGAAATACACTGCATTACCTGGATTTCTGTTTGTGGTGTCTTTGTTTGCATAATCATGCACCGTGGGTTACATACTGAACCCCAAGTATCCCCTGCGCATGGGCTCCTACCTGACCTGATCACCCGAGTCCTGACAGAATCCTAATGTTTGGAGAAGGACCGTAACAAAAAGAAACGTAGAATTTGATGGCAGATGAGAACAATTTGGTCCATCTAGTCTGCCAATTTAAATTCTCCAAAGGACCCATATCCTAATACATCTTTGTTTTTCATTCTAATTTTGAGCCAGACCATCACATTAACCGTGTTGTTGGTGTCGGACCTCATGATATGATCTCAATCTCAGAGGCTGTTTCTACCATCTTGTAATAAACGCAATTACATTCATACTTAAGGGGTTTAACCCCTTAAGGACAATGTCCTTAAACCCATTAAAAACAATCCATTTGTGACCGGCTTTGTCATGAAGGGGTTAAGGACTTTTGTGTCCTCTAAATCTCCCAACTGTCTATTGTATGTTTACCAAGGAACCAATTTGATCTTAGTTTAAAACTCTTCCTCGGTACAATAAAACTATATGACATTATGCCATAACAAGGTGGTATCTACCATTAGATCTGACATTAATGTGTTATAGATTAGTGTCTCACAATAAAAATATGTTTACAGACAACAAAATTCATTTAGGGCTGCTTTGATAGACTGATTAAATTGTTCATAAATGTTCTGTATTATTGTTAATTAATGCACGTCTGCCACTCAAACCAAAGAAATATTGACTGTAAAAAAAAACAACTTTGTATTTGTCCTTTTTTTAGGCAAAACCATGAATTGGAAGAAGAAATGCACTAGGCTAAAAATACATACACCAAAAAAAAACAACATTGTCGAAAGAAAACAAAAAGCCATTATGGATAAGAATTTCATTAATTAAACAATGAAATGGACATTTTGTAGTGCTGCTTTTTAATTAAAGTTCAATAATTCGATGTGCTCACCCTTATAGTACAGTATTAGTTATAAGAAAAGATAATTATCTTAAAACACACTTGGTGTTCCCTGCTTGGTGATCTCAAAATGATTACCTTTCTATTATTGATATGAGAGAAGCCACGACTCATATAATTATGAAGAAAAGCATCTGGTTTCAGTAGGATTCAGTAACGCCGATTCGGATGCTAGATATTTACACTGTACGCCAAAAACTTGTGAATATACTAATTTAAGAGACATTATAAATGCATGGGTACCCGTTCCGAGGGAATACATAACATAAGATTATAATTAGATTTTGTTTAAACAGCATTAGAAATAATGATTTTTTTTAATGATTCAGTGGAACTAGCTAAATTCTCCGAAAGTTCCAATTAGAGGAAGCCTGTTAACCTACTTTGCATGAGAGCCCATTTACAACAGAGAGTTAACTAAATCAATAACACATATTGAAACCATTTTTATTGATGGGGCCCCATGAATCATACATACTATACATATTAGTTTCCTTAGCCTGATATATATATATATATATATATATATATATATATATATATATATATATATGGTAAAGTGCTGCCCCCTGCAGTCTTTGGGATGTATAACATAGCAACCGATTCCCTTCAATGAGTTAATACATCACACCTACTGCAGGGGGCAGCACTTTGCATGTGTTGATACACAATATATGCCTTCAATATAAGCCTTTGTAGATGACTGTTTAATAATGCTTCTACTACCCCCTTAATTTTAAGTGGAAGGGTTTCCCATCACCTTTACCCACCATAACTTATGTAATGGTACACAATATGTGAAATACATACATGTCTTGGAAATCATGGCCGCTGTAGACCCCATAATTATATCTATCTATCTATCTATCTATCTATCTATATCTATATATATATATATAGATAGATAGATATATATAAAACTCACAAATATAAAGTAGCTGATTGGATAATTATATTGGTTGCTACAGTTATAAGACCACTTTGAAAATGTGGTACCATAATCAGTTGCTAAATATAACTCCCAATGTCTTGAAGCGTTAAAAAAAAAAAAAAAATTAAAAATAACCAAACAAATAAAATACTTTTCTTTTTGGATACATACCTGGCTGGCAGTGCAGTTAGATAAGCATGTGTTATTATCTTCTGCCAGGTAGAAATGACTAGGGCAGGCACAGGTGTGGGAATTTTGCGGAGATAACAGGCATAAGTGACTGCAGCCCCCATTGTTAATTTTACAAGGATGATCAGGCACTACGAAGACAAAAGGTATTATATCACATTCCTTCTCCTATAAAGTTAATTGAATTCTTTAATAAGCAGGTTAAAATGGAAAAAGGACCTAATAAAAAATTACACAAGACACATTATGACAAGGACATGTAGCTAGTCATTAATATAATGGGAACCATGGTACTATGATAACAGAATTGTGCTAGCCTAGTACATAAAAATCCATTTAGGAATCTATCAGCTGAATCAAAAGGCATACAAATGAGATTGCACCTGTTCACTCTTTGAACCAGGAAATGAAAGATTATAGCAGTGTGATAATAGATTAGATAGATAGAACAGAATACATTTTAACACTTTAATGCCTTTTTAGATATTCCACTGTTAACATTTTAATTTAGTAAACATTTTGTGAACAAGTTTACATGTTATATTGTACTGTACATTTCATCGGGGAATCTGCACATGCACACATAAGCCTCACTTGTGTGTGATAATAGATTAGATAGATAGAACAGAATACATTTTAACACTTAAATGCCTTTTTTTAGCCACGTCACTGTTACATTTTGATTTAGTAAACATTTTGTGAACAAGTTTACATGTTATATTCTACTGTACATTTCATTGGGGAATCTGCACATGCACACATAAGCCTCACTCTTGTGGCTTTGTTAAGTAACAAACAATTGTATGAAACTTGGCACTCAGACTTAACGTCTCATAATAAAATGGTAGGGAAAGCTGATTAAGGATATTTAAGTAACATAACAGTTAATTAAGTTACATAACAGTAATTTTATGTAGACCTTTATCTAGACCCTATTTTGGGAAATCTTGCTCACACTCAGGTCTCAGGGTTTTTGACCCAATCACACAGTCTGGAACTGATATTTACTCTGACATCATGATATATGAGCATCTCATTTGGTGTTTTGCTCCGTGGTATATCACATCTAAACCATCAAATATTGGTAGAATGAAGGCTAATGGGATAAACAAACTTGGTGATCTAATTGTCTGATAATCTACCAGGTTCAGATTACATCAATTTCTAACAATTTATTTTTTCATATATAGGTAATTAGATAGTGGTAATATGATTTTAATATCACTATTGTAGCATATATTCATATCTGGGATCTCTCCAGGATTGACCCAGAGTCTCCGGGTAAAGTACTGTTTCCCATCTATAAAAGGCACTCTGGGGCTAGCCCTTCCCCCACCCAAAGAAACTCTTCAAGAAGAGATAGCGCTCTGGGTAGCCAGCCATGGAGAGTTCTCGCGGTATGCATATATTTATCATAGGTCCACTATAGAAACAGAGGTTTTCTACATGCAAAAACCCACAAAAAAGTATAAAGCGTTATAGATTAAGGAAATATTTACAGAAGAAAAAGTCCTTTATGTATATGTTCAATAGGTAAGGACTACCTGATTAGTACTGAAATATATATATATATATATATATAAAAAAATATTTGTGTTTCATCCTAAATCATATTGAAGTTCATTAAATTAAAAAAAAAAATGTTTTGTGTGATCCATTTCTAAAATGATTAAAATATCAAACATGGTAGGTATCACAGCTGGGTGTATTTATAACACTAATGAAAATGAGGTTTAAATATTTATGAACCTTGTTAACAAGAATTTCTAAATATTCACACCAAACTCTCGATTTATAATTGACAAACATATCACCTTCATTTTTTTTTTTAGAATTAACTCTTGAAAAGCTAAAACCCTTAAGACATTCAATACTGGACAAGAAAAGTGGCACTTTCCTCTTAAATAGATTTCTCAATACATGAAATAGTTCAACATGTTCAAGTTTTTGTGACAACAACATATAATAATAAAAATAATAATAATAACTGAGCTGACCTTAAGGCACAAAATATTAACCTTTTAATAACCTTATGAAATTGCTACTGACCCAATTACAATGCATATACTAGAGATGTAGTGCATTATTTCTTTTTATTTTAAATTTAAATTTGGTAGGTGGCATTTTAGAATGTTGGCCAATGTATGCTAAATGACAAGAACAAGTCAGAAGGAAAAGAGCACTGCTGCCAGGGATCACCAGCTAACATAGGAACATAGAATTTAATGACAGATAAGGCCGATTCAACCCTATCTAGTCTGCCCATTTTTCCTGCTTTAAACACTGCAACCTCAATCAGTAGTGGGTCTCATCTTTGATTCCGGAATCATATGCTTATCCCATGAATGTTTAAATTCCCTCACTGTGTTAACCTCTACAAAACCGCAGGAAATGCTGTGAAAATCAGAATTATAATCACCATCGGGTTGTCTGTACACGTGATAAACTTCGATGTCTGCTATGGCATGCCAAGAGTTAATGAGCAACGCTTTGTCCGCTCCGGAGGTTTTATGGGCACGGTTAAGCGACTTCGTTTTTCCGTCTGTCCAGTAGATGAAGTCTTCGAACAATGTTAGCGCAATCACCCCTTGAATATCTAGATTAGGCACTGTAATAAGAGTTGATAAGATTAATGTTCGTAGCTGGGAGTCTGCCAGCTAAAATATTTAATGCAGAAGAGTCAGACAGATACAACGGCTATAGAATGTCGATTGAATAATTGCCGTGACAACCTGTCAAGCTCTGTGGGTTCTTTATTACGAGTTAAGAGAATGCAAGAGAAGATACATTAGAACAACTTCATAGAGTTTATTGGGCCCCACCACTGAGAAGAAAATGATCAAGTCTGGATAACAAGTTCGTTACCTACAGTACATTTCCACGTTGAAAACAAATGAAGTGCTAAATATTAAAGAGACGCTTGGCATTCACATTTAAGGCTCATTACGAAAAAAACACTGAAATCTCTTCTTTTATCATTAAACCTTAAATACAACCTGCTTTAAAAGGACAGTACAATGTCCCTGGTAGCCTCATCAGAAATTAATGCATATTAAAGTACTTTATGAGAACCTTAATATGCATTCTTTAAAAAAATACTTTAGGAAGAAGCTCCCCACCTCCTCCGTGGTCAATTAAGCTGTCAATCAGTGGCAGGAAAGTGTTCCCATTGAAGTTAAAAGCAGTGCTTATTGCACATGGGAGGTCTGAGGAGACCCCGTCCTCAGCGAGGTGAGTAGTGGTAAGTATATCACGTGGTGTTATAGCACTGGCCCTCAATATTTTATTAGACAAGATCCTTTTCCTACACGTGGCTGCCGTTTATGTCATGACGAACGTGATGTTTCAGGCAGTAAAGAGAATCCCTATGACATCAGCAAGATGAAATTTGCAATTTCTGCAATAGTTAAAGCATCTACACTCCTGCTAATGTAAAAATGGGGGGGTGAATTACCACATGGCTCTTTTTGGCCAGATCTACTAGAAATATTACTACACATAACAACACACAAAATACTGCAGAATATCAGAAAAAAAGAATTCTAATTTTGTATCGGTCAGTATCGATCAGTTATAGTTAGAAAATTGATAATTATTTGGGGATTTCATGAAAAACCCACGAGACTGGTAAAAAATAGGGGAGTAAAAATCCTTACTGTACAGGGCATACATGGAAAGTCTTTGAGAAAGTTAATTACTGTAAAAAGTTTTCAGGTTGACCTCAAAGATCTTTGCAATTAATTAGTATTCAGCCGGCAACGCTACATATCTAATAACACTATCTGTCTTTCATCCAAAAGTTTAAATTACTTTTCACCGTTGACTTGTTATTGAAAGATATACCAGGAAAATCTGTTTAAGAATTCAGCCCAAAGCTTAAACATTAGAAAACATATCGGTTTGAACAAAATATGTAACAGCTGAAAAGGCTCTGTGGGACATTCTTTCTTTCTGTGAGTAACTAAAATGTACTTATATTTAGCTCTTTTAAAGCAGCATTGGATTGAGTTTGTATAAGAGGGGGTGGAAGCTGTTCTAATAAATAATTTATCGGTCTAAAGCACGGCAATTATTTATGTGGATCTGTCGCTTTTCATAAAAGCTACATTTTACATATCTATGAACTAAATAAAACACATAACGACATTAATGGATGATACTTTTGTTGCGACATGAAGAATCTGATGACGCTATTAATATACCGGGTAAGATATTGATGCTTTACAAAGTAATATAACTCGCATTGTGCAAAAAGGCAAGTGCGAGATAAGGATAAACGGGGACTCTCTCTGTTAGATCTACACTTTCTTCTTTCTTTGCTCAGGGGAGGGGCATTTGGTCACGCCTACTCTCCACCCACTTCCCCTCCTACTCTCTGTCTACTTAATTCTAACCTCACCCAAACCCTACATGCGACTAACCCCACCTCCTTGGGTGGGTAACCCCGACCCTCACAAAGCAACTCCCCCCACCAAAAAGGGAGAACTCCAAGTAGCCTACCCTGGGAAGATCCCAGGTATGGCGGCCGTGGCAACTTTGCGTACATTGTCATACCTCTGATCAATACTGGTAAAAAATACCATGAAAGATATGCCAGTTATACAGAGATCTACTTTGTAACTGGCTTACTAAGCAACGGCACCCCGGGAAACCTGCTGATCTCATCCAATGGGGAGATCTAGGCGTGATAGGCCAGCAAGTGCCGTTGATTAAATATATTTATATATATTTAATATTTATTCTAAAAAATGCAGAGAGGGTTCTGATTAGAACCTCAGGGTTCCTCTAACTGTACTAGCAGTTGTAATAAAGCTACCAAGTACTGATGACATCATAAGTGAGTGGTGTACCAAGCGCATTCTGTATAACGCACACAGATTTGTGCTCAAATAATATGAAATGTTGTAAAGATTTTAAGAAAAAAAAATCTCAAGTATTAAAAAGCAGGCACCCGTTATGTCAAAATGTGTTATAATTGTTAGTGTTGAATTCCAGCTCTGTTGCGAGAGTATCATTCTAGCTGTCAAGCCTCATGGAGGTTTCTGTATAATTCAATGCCTTACTGGTTGAGATGCATTTCTATGGTAACCATTTTTTTTTTATCGCTGCCTGCCATTAGGTTTGTGTTGTGTTGTAAACAAAGGGATATTTTTGACTGTTATAATAATCCATAAAATACCAGAACCACCGATAAAATAACAATAATAACATTTTTCTTATTGGTACTTTTTTTTTTTTTTAAGTTACTTATAGCAGAAAAAAGGGGGTTAAAGTTTGGTTAAAGAGTTAATATGATATCAGCTGATCTGATTGTGAGATCTGATGAAACAGCCCGATCCCTGCTATATAGCAAGGATCAGATATTATGAGCCCTCTCCCCCTATACCCTATATGCCTCACGTCAATAAATATAAATGAAAAAAATACATTAAAAAAAATTTACAGACTTTTTAATATATATATATATATATTTTTCATTTTCAGAAAAAATGAGAAATGTGCATCTGAGGACTACAGCCCCCATCACCCTGAGTCAGAATGATGATGATGAGGGTGATGGAAGTTGTAGTCCTCAAAGGCAGGTGCACCATCAGTGCAAGCAAGATTGTACATTTTCTACTTATTTTTTTTATGCCTTTAGCAAGATTATTAAATTTAACCCCTTCCAATGCGTGCCTCATCTGTATTATCTGCAATCTACGTGTACATTGTACGGAAAAAATCCCTTAAACGTTACATTCCGTGCATCACACATATATTGGTAAACATGCCATGCACGTTGTCTCAAATGTTTTAAAGAGCAAACGACACCCCGTAGTTTGCATCATATACACTATTCATAGACGTACCTTTGTGCCTATTGGATCCATTCATGTCGGAAAATTCGATATGATTTTCATCAGCCCAGTAGATTCTTTTGTTGACATAATCTATTGTTAGCGCCGTGGGTCTAGAAATCATTGTTTCTATGACAACGCTTTGATTGGTGCCATCCATACCAACGCGGCCAATGTGTGGATATTCACAGCAGTCAATCCAGTACAAATACCTATGTAGGAGTCAATAAACAGCATGTTTACATGGGTATTACTGCAATTCAACAAGGATATACGAGCAGGCAACCATATATTTTTATTTTTCTTCCCTAATATTTTAAAGTAGCTGCATGTCTGTTTATCTATGTATCTATCTATCTATCTATGTATCTATCTATCTATCTATCTATCTATCTATCTATCTATCTATCTATCCATCTATATATTTATTTATATATATGTCTATCTATCTATCTATCTATCTATCTTTTTGACTGCGTCTTACGATACATTACATTCTACTAATAGAGCACCGGCACAATCCGTAGCACTATTACAATAGGGAATACTGAAAATTGAAAATGAGATTAAAACACTTTATTGGCACCAAAAGAGAAGCAGGCCCTGCTCTTTTGTTCTTACAATCTATTCCAATGTGGTAGTTAATTACGTTCGGTGGTGGAGGTTGATGCAAAAACCTGGTATACGTTTATACACGGGATGCACCAATTTTTTTATGTTAGAGAGTTCGTTAGGGTTGTCGTAAAGAATCAGCTTGGTGTGGTGTTTGAGCAGGGCAGGACACCCAAAATATCACATGACTGACAACAATGGCCGCCTCCAGGTCTGAAGATAAAGGGAGTTTATTGGATCAAAATGAGATAAAACCAGGTTTTTGTCAATGCTACAATACCTAGCCTGTGGGTCCAGGGCCAAGTCTCGAGCAAACTTTATCGTTTTGCTAACCAGGGTAGTAGGGTATAAGCCACTGAGCTTAGAGACTTCGATAATCCTCTTCTCCGTGTCAAACCAATAAAGGTTCTTTCCAATCCAATCCACGGCTAAAGCATTAGGTATGGCTGTATTGTGCACAACCTGAAAGAAAAAAAAGCCTTAATTAGACTTCATTATTCTCCATATGTTTAGTGTAAAGTTGAGTCCAGATGTAGATCTCCGTGCTCACCATACCTAGAGGGATCCCAATCGTGCCCCTTGAATAAAGATAATTGTATGTATGCGGTTGCTGCTTTGCATGTGCAGAAAAAACCTTGTATTTTTGTCCTGGACTATCCTTTACGAGCAGAGTGAGACTGATATGTTGGTTAATTTCTCTATAATGGCACCAGCAAGCCAAAACTTAAGATACTATCAAGCAGGGGCACACTGTACGACAGTTTATTAAGTTATTGTCCACTCTCGTGTTATCCAAATGCACCCGAAAAGTAAAAAAATGCTTTATGCCCTGTGTAGTTTCTCACCTTATGAAAAATGTCAGTTACAAAGACTCTGTATCCTCTGTACACCATCACCGAGTTACCCAAATCCATCGCTTTCCCGTGTACTAACCTTTACGTCACTTCCATTCACGGACATTCTGTTCACACGACTTCCATTCGACCTGCTCAGATCTATCCAGTAAACAACCTCTTCTCTATAATCAAAGTCTATTGCAATTGCATTGTTTAATCCCTAAAAAAAAAGAAATATTCATCACTTATAACATTTATGTTTGCCTTCCACTGAATTTATTTTGAAAAATACTTTCTCAACAGGTATTCTGCTATGCAATAAGTCCCATGAATCCACTAAATGGGTTTACCTCTTTAAATCTTCTATCTGTACTAAAATAGTATTATTGATAATATATATATATATATATAAATATAAAAATTAATAAATAATAAATATAATAAATAATAATAAATATAAATTATGTATATATATATATATATATATATATATATATATATATATATATGAGCCTCCGCTTGAGCTAAGAAAATGTATCCGTTCTTGAGTATTCTGCTCTAACTCTGACCTGAACCCACACTGTATTATAGTTATTCTCTACAGCCGATTCGTGTTTTTGAACCAAGTGTTTCTATTTTTCACAACCTCTCTTTTCTAGCCTTAAGAGGTCAGAAAGAATTAAAAAATATATTTATTTTTTTCCATGCTTGCATTTAATTTATCCATTTTACAAAGAATACAGAAAACCATAATATAAACTTAGTTGAGTTAACCCTTTATTAGAAATAGTCCTACCTCCTATACATTGCTTAACTTTTTAAAGCAAATTAGTGTTATTATCATTTCTTCTTCCTCTCTTCTCCAAGTTATACATGTTTACATTGTCCATGATATATTTTATCTCATTGCTTTATTCCTCACAGGATTCACAAATTAACATTTGCCACTGTAACTGGCGGCATTTCCCAACTTTGAACATGGCTGGGGCAGATCCGTTCAGGACAGTTGGTATCTATGTATTGGTTGTGGTGATTATGATAATATAATATTTGTGGGACAGTTTTTGGCATGAATGGGTAGGGCATGTAAAAAATTGTCATCGGGGGGGGCGCTTTGGTGAAATAGGTGTGACTACCTTAAGCCTCTCCTATTTCCTTTTCCATGTATACCTCTAAAAAAGACTTTTAAACACTAACCTGTTTCAACATTGTGTAGTTGGATCCGTCAGTGCTAATTCTTCTTATTTCGTGGTGATCAGCAAGGAGCAGGAATGGGTCCTCCACTAGTCTCAACAAAAGAGATACATTCTATTTAGCTAATTTACATGTAAAACAAATATTTCATCCCATTTATTGCTTAAAATAATAAGAGCTAATCAACAGAACCAATGGAATTGATGATAGGTTGTGTTAACAAATAACAACATATGCTTTTGGATATTTGAAATAAATGTAATTTATGGTGATGGTGACTTTTGTGTATGAATATAAATAGGAATCGGTTTTGTATCTTTGGTCTCGGTGACAGGTAGCAGGGAACGACCGTCTCTCAATTGTCCTACTATACGGAAAAGTCATTTCTGTTGTTTCTGGACCAATAGGTACCAACACACTAGGAGATTCTGATGGCCATCGCCATCTTTCCAGTAATATCTATAAACATGACATCCACGCTCCCCTAGGGGCTTCTCATTTCCATTCCATGGAAATGTCGTGTCGAACAGGGGCCAAAGTGAAGGTTGTGGAGCTTGTTATACTAATGGTGGGATAACCAGATCGAGGGACCCAATTAGGATGAAAATTAAGAAGAACGAAAGACTGCCCATTAATCATCACCGAGTAATAAAAAGTTTCATTAATATGCCAATTGCATTCACACTCTCCCGTATAAACAGTTACTATTAATCTCCAATATCCAGATCACCATTTATGCAAAAATAATGTTTGCAAAAAACATCAACATAATACTTTAAGCAGACGTAAAATTATTTAATTCCGAGCGTTATTAAATTTGGTTAAAATAAATACATACGCAAGAAGAAAAAAGAGATTCTCAATACAAGAATATCCAAAGGTGAGAGATAATAGCAGGACTGACTATTAAGTGCCGTCTGACGTGTTTGGAATCGGAATGCGTTGGCTTGATTTAATGTATCATTTTTTTTTGGGTTGTTGTTGTTGCTTATTTTATCATTAGCAGCAAACAGCGGTAGTCTCGGTGATGTTTGTTAGGTTTTATCCTCTCCCTAGGTTTCCCAGTTCACAGCAAGCACTTAATAACTCACAATATCATAATGCACTATAATTATGCAGAAGGAACTATGCCTGGCAAATGCATAATCGGAATCACTTCGCTACAAATATAAACTAAAGTAAGATTTTTAAGTTGCAGATAGTCTTCTGGAACTAAAAACAAGAGGTCTACAGAGCTTCAGAAAAAGACCAAATCATCGTGTTAATCAAAACTAATCTGTAACGACCTAATCTTTATAATTTTGATTTGCGCACATAATTTCTCATTCATCGGAACATAACTGCCATGTACTACCTGAAAGAGATTTGCAGCCGTTTGGATTGTCTGGATGTGATTCATATCCTTCTGTACATAAGCACTTGTAGGTACCGTAGGTATTGATGCATAGCTGGCTACAGGGAAAACCAGATAAGCATTCATCAATGTCTAAGCATGTTTTCCCGTCATTCTTCAATCGAAATCCAGGCCAACATTTGCACTATAAAAAAAAAAGTATAATCAAATCAGTCTGTTGGAAGTGATTGTTTTTTTTTTTTTTATTTATACATAAAAAAGGTCTCAATCTTATTTGAATATGTTCCCGGTGGTGAATATGAAGAATTAGAGTGGTGAAATCCGATAAAATGTAATAATACATCATTATACTGTATTTCTGGATACACTACACGTATCTCTGGATACATTTTTTTATACTTTGGTATATTTTTATGTCATGTGTATATGTTACTATTTATAGAGAATAATTTTAATACCATGGTAGAGAAAAGGTGATAGGTGTATTGATCATTGTTGAATGCCAAATATTTAAAAGACATGAAAGTCTAAAAATATTCACTTCAAATGGCTGTGGTTGATCTATTCTATGACTTTTACAAGCTTTTTTATGTAAATTCAAGTCCAACTCACTCAAAAAATATCACTTGACTCACATATGATTGACTACAGTTGAGCTAATTTGGTACTAAGGTCCCCATATCAACCACTTCTTTTCAGGACACATCTAATTTTCACATGTTGTTGACCCGCAGATGTAAAGTGCTGCCCCCTGGAGCATATGGGATGTATAAACACGTGGAAGGTATGATTAGACGGCGCTGCCACTTTAAGGCCAGCAGCTTCCGGCTGGGTATGTTACGTTTTTTATGGAGTTGAGTGTGTCCAGCACTGCAGTAGTGATCTGCTGCTGGAGTGGCGATCCTACTAGCCAAAAGCCCACAGGCATTTACCCAATTTACCCAGTCCAGGCCTAGAAGGGTTACCCAGTTTTACATGGGCAGCACTCTACCGGTACTGGTCAGTAATATGTATAAATGATATGCGTCCAGGGAAAAAATACCGATATGGTCACTTTAGTTGACCAACTGGTAGACTCGCTAACACACGAGTTGGGAAATATAAGTTGGAAATATAGAAAAGCCTCTTCTCCACAAATTTATATATATATATATATTGCATGTTTTTTTTAATTATTATTACTGGACATTAATTGCACAACAAATATATATTTATGACCAATACATTGAAAATACAAAAATGAGCACAATGTGGTTAAATACTTGGTTAAGAAAGGTGGGAAAATGTACCTAAATGACTTTAAAGCTATCATGCTTCCATTAGACGAATATGATGGAAACGTTACACATAGTGTATTAAGCTGTCACATCTGAGATACCGTAAATCCATACATTTATCCAGCACTGAAAACCCATCTCTTATCAGCTGTGTTATTATCTTTAATGTTCAGTCGTTATTCAGGTTTATAGTTTTTCAGCTCTGATGTGCATGAAAGCCATACGCAGACACTTTATAATAATTGTGCCCCATTTCCTGTGTTCTTTATGCGTAGATTACTCTAAAGATTGTTTACTGACACAAAAAAAAGAAACAGGGAAAATCTGTACATAAAAAAAAAACCCCTTGGAGTTTCTGTCATGGTATATGTCATGACCACGGTGATAGCCTCACCGCTCCTGACTTTGCAACGCAAGCAGAATTTTAAGAAGTGACTTTCGCACCTCAATTCACGCTTACATGTTTATCTTTCAGGATACGTGGCTTCTAACTTGCTCTCAGCTAAATATCTCTGAAGTATCAGTCGAATGCTAAGAGATGGTCCTGAAGCAGCTCCGTCGGAATCTCAATGTCCCTCCTAACAAGATTTGTCTATATCTAGAGTTTTTAGATGGTGAATATTTGGAGATATAAAAAAAATTATCTTGTGAAAACGGACTGTTTGATGACCCCCAACCTGAGGTCCTGATGGAAATCCTTTCTTAACAACAACACCAGGACCAAACCACAACCAACCAACCAACCAACCAACCAACCAACCCGTGAGCAAGAAGTTTTTATTACTCCGAGAGTCCAAACCATACTAGACTGTTTCTTTCAACTCATGAAGCCCTTGTATTCTTTTGCCTCTCTCCCGTTGCCATTTGTCTACGCCTAGTCTGGCTTTGTCAGAATACAACACCGATAATAGTATTAATTACAAAGCCTTAACTTTTGTTGCAGCTCCTAAAAATTCTAAACTAGAGGTTCTCCACTGGGAAAACTAGGAATTACCAAGGTGGAGCTAGAACGAATATCCAGAAATGAACTAAGCTACACTACTGTTTAATCGTTTGGGGTCACTTAACTGTTTTCATGGAAAACAAGGAAATTTCTGGCTGTAACATAATTGCAAAATATTTTCGAACCATAAAATTAACCGTTTAAACTTGGATCAGTGTGCCATTGGAACCCAGGAGTGAGGGGAGTGATAAAGGGCCATTGGAACCCAGGAGTGAGGGGAGTGATAAAGGGCCATTGGAACCCAGGAGTGATGGGAGTGATAAAGGGCCATTGGAACACAGGAGTGATGGGAGTGATAAAGGGTCTCTGTAGGCCTATAAAGATGTTCCATTAAAAATCAGCTGTTTCCAGCTACAATAGTCATTTACAGCATTAACCCTGTCTGCGCTGGACTTCTCATCCATTTCATGGTATTTTAATGGACAAAATGTAAATATCGAAAGTTCTAAGTAAACGGTGATTAATCTGTAAGGAAAAATAATAGAATTAAAACAAAATGGCACAATTACCTATTAATTAAAACAAGATTATTTATGGATTGAAGCATTGTGGTCGAGGTTTTTATTGTTGAGGGACAGAAATGAATTATGTTTGGGGAAGAGGCCACATATCTTTAAATCGATCTGCAAAAAATCCTTGAGGGTTACATTCAGAACATGACCTCCCGTTGGAAAACAATAATACAGAAAACAGAAACTTCAATTTATTAGATCAAAAAGACTGGCATGGGCTGTTTTCAAAATCACAAAATTTGATAACTTAACAAGAGTCATACAATGCCTGTGGCAATCCTAAAACTATAACCTACTGAAGAAACCACTGTGACTTTGAATGATTTGTTTCAGGTTTCCGTGATCATTTTGATCTTTTCCCACCAGGTTACTCAGTGAATCAGCACTCAAGCGCATGGAGTAACCTTTAAAAACATTGATTCAGCCTATTGTGAATATGTGAAGTGAAAATGGCTGAAATAGACTCTTAGACACCATTACATTGTTACCATTAAGAAGAGGGTACGTAGTAGTAGTAGTAGTAGTGCAATTGTACTTTACGGTAACTTCAAAATTCTACTAAATACTAAAATGTAAATATATATATATATATATATATATATAATATTTTATATATTCCTATATTTGGAACAGAAATGTTATTATATACACACTACCGAAAAAGTTTGGAGTCACTCAGTAGTTTTTATTAAAAACGAGGAAATTTCTGACTGTAACATAATTGCAAAGTGGTTTTCTAACGATCAATTTGTCTTTTAAACTTAAACTTGGATCAGCGAACACAACGTGCCATTTGAACACAGGAGTGATGGGAGTGATAAAGGGCCGTTGGAACACAGGAGTGATGGGAGTGATAAAGGGCCGTTGGAACACAGGAGTGATGGGAGTGATAAAAAGCCGTTGGAACACAGGAGTGATGGGAGTGATAAAGGGCCACTGGAACACAGGAGTGATGGGAGTGATAAAGGGCCATCGGAACACAGGAGTGTTGGGAGTGATAAAGGGCCATTGGAACACAGGAGTGATGGGAGTGATAAAGGGCCATTAGAATACTGAGTGAAAGTGTGAGTGAATGTGGGCCCACGTATTTCAGATCGAAATTTTGAGCTTTTTGCTTCATTTTCCTTCAATTCGTGTGTGTGGGGGGATCATATTAACTAAATTAAGGCTCATACGAGAAAATATACAGAAATTTTACAAAACTGAAAAATGTACGTTCCAACTATAAACTTGCAGCAGAATTCTGCAGGGCGTAATCGCTAACATTATGAGATCGCAGCCCGTTTAAAATCCCTAGTAAAGCCCACGTCTTCAACCACAGCCCCCAAAACTTGTTGGCAATTCACATGTTAAAAGGTAGATTTTACCCATTTTCTTGACCACAAAAATACTGATATAAAAGAAATCCTTAAAACGCACCTACCAATGATGCTAAAAGGCTATTATTTTACTCATTTTATCGAGATAATAATGAGTACTCCAAATGCAATTAAATTTAATTGGTTCAATTAAATTGCTCAATTTAAACAAAATTGCACATCATTTAAAAAATATGCTGATTTTGAACCTGATTTTGGGCTTTTAATATATTATTGTTACAATATATACATTGTTACTTCTTTTTTTCTTACAGAAAACACATGACGCCAATGAATTATTCATTTCTATGTATTCTTCAAACGCATCTTATAAATATTGACTACTTACCTTGTATCCAACCGGGAGATCTTGACAGTCTTGGGAACAGCCACTGACTTTTTTACTTAAACATTCATTTAAATTGCAGCCTCTCTCATCAGATCCGTCTCCACAGTCATCGGTAGCGTCGCAAAGGACTCCTTCCTGAACACACTTTCCGTTTTTGCACATAAAAGAGGAATTGTTGCATGACTGTTCTGAAAAAAAGAAAAAAAAAAAGAAAAGAAAAAAAAGAGATACTTCTAGTCTATAAAAAATATATGGATTAGTATTCAGCGTCATGCAAGGAAGCTGCATGCAATGGGAATGTATGATTATTAACTAGAAAACAAAAAAAACCCCTGTTTTTCAGATTTCATTTGAGTGTATCCATTAAGCATGGCTTACTCGTCCACGAAACGCAGCCAGACTAAATAACGGCAGGTAAATTGTTTCTTTCCGCAAACGGGCTGGAGAGGCTGGGGTCTAATTACAAATTTGAAAAACTTCCTCTTGAATTTATTGCATCTTAATGATCAAGCTTTTCAAAATCAGGCAATCTACTCATGAAACAAAAGGGAGATGGGATGTCGGGTTTAGTATGTGCGTGTGATTGTTACTTACCAGAATACATATTTCTTTATATATATATAAGATGTATTATTCTTTATATTATTCTTTATATTATTATTTATATTATATATTTTATGCTTTGTAGAGTCGGTGTCATAGACTAGAACTCTCCTATAAGTATTTCAAAGCCATGTTGATGAACAGAAGACAACGACACAAATAATTATTCCCATAATTGAAGAATGGGTTGAAAAGAGGTAGAGCCTTTTGGACTCTGTATTCTATCATTGAAAGCAAGATGAATGTACATGAGGATTCAAGGTTAAGGCTCATCTTAACCCCGACGAGGTCAGAGCAGGCAGTAATGTCGCGGTATCTCCATAATATAGTACAGAGTGTGTCCTGTTTGGGTCTCCAGGGAGAGGTTTATGTACTAGAACTGTTTATGAGGCTTAAGTTACTTTCAATGATTTAAAGCAGCAATTTTTATTTGTTTAGAGTTTAAATGTATCAAGAAAACAACTAATATTGACTTTTGAGTTTTGATAATATTGTAGTAACAAAACCCATAGTTAATTAATATTACCCTTTCTAAATAACGTTAATAGCATACCCAGAGGCTACTGAGAGTAGGCTACCGAGAGCTCTCCCTCTTCTGGGGGAGTGGCTTTGTTAAGGGGGTGGGGTTATCCATGTATAGGGGGGCAAGCACTAGAAAGCCTTTGGCGGGAGTTGGTGGGAAGTAGCAATGGCCAAATGACATTACTCTTTCTGAAAGGCAACGCTGACTCAGAGACCTCAGAGAAGCAGTGCTTTACTCGGAGACCCCAGAGGAGTAGTGCTTTACTCGGAGACCTCAGAGGAGTAGTGCTTTACTCGGAGACCTCAGAGGAGTAGTGCTTTACTCGGAAACCTCAGAGGAGTAGTGCTTTACTCGGAGACCTCAGAGGAGTAGTGCATAGGTTTTCTGAGCTACTAATGACCTTCCAAACCGCATGTTGTCTATACTAGGTAAGTTACAAACTACAGCCGGTTCCCTGCCTTCCAAACAGTAGCATCCGATCATGCCACCAGAATGAGTGGAGGAAGGTTGAGTGGTATGTATCAATTCTAATAGCAAAAAAAAAATATTATATGCTTAAAACACATCCCTAATTCCACATGTTATTTTTCCTTGTCATAGTAGCTCTTGAAACTTTCCTTTACAATGGCAGTGTGCATGAAAGGAACAGTTGGAGTCGCAAACCCCTAGTATCTGCCATGTCCATGTCACCAGTTCTAGAGTGAATTATTGATGACCCTATTCCTTTAATCCCTATTTTCATCTCGTTAGTTTTTCCTGCTGGCCTTTTGTTACTGTCAAAATCATTTCTGACAATGCTGAACTCATACGTGGGTAAATGAAAATAAAACAAAAACACGATAAAATTGGATAAAATTCCAAACCTGAATTCAAACATCTTTTATTCAGAGGTGCTTCATCAGAGTGATCTGGACAGTCAAAGTCTCCATCACATTGCCACTGAGAATTCAGTAAACATTGGCCATCAGCACAGCTAAATTCATTAGGGCCACACTGCCGATAACCTAAATTGAAAATATTAAAAACAAGAAAAAAGGACAACCATGTTATGTTAATGACATCTCTTAAATTTAAAAACAAATAAAGAAATCCTCTTTTATTGATTGAGGTACCCAAAAAACTTTGAATACCAATGAAAGGAAGAGAGAGAAGGAAGGTAGGAAGGAAGGAAGGAAGGAGGGAGGGAAGAGAGAGAAGGGAGAGAAGGAAGGAAGGAAGGAAATGAGAAAGTGAAGGAAAAGAAAGGAAGGTGGAAGCATTAATAAAACATACATCGTTTTATTAACATTAATCTTTCTAATATGTGTGTTTGTTTAAATACATTTTAACATGCAAAACTATTATCCTTAGGCACTGAAAGGCTTATCAGTTCCTTGAAAAATCAGTTTTAAGGGAATAAACTATACACATGTATTCTGAGAATATACAGCATACTTCTGTTACATACAAAAAAAGAGTACATTGCAATTGTACCGGTATCACAAAGGACCTGCACTACACATCCATATAAAAGATTCATAAACTACATTGTTTATTACATCTATGCGTCTATATATTATTCATGCAGCTAGAGTATTTACAAACATATAATAAACTGTGTAGGAAAACCCCGGTAATAAAATACTGTAAGTATATTCTAATTTTACATTTTTTTTTTTACTTTAAGTATTCAAACCATTATCCTCATTTTCTCAACAACAAGCCTTTTGTTTAATACATACTAATGATTCTGATATTACTTGCCACATTCCGGAGATTCGTCGGAGCCATCTCCACAGTCATCATCGTGATCGCACACAAACCGTTTAGGGATGCAGACTTTGTTGCGGCACATAAAAGCGTTTTCATCACAGGTAGTAACAGGAGCTGAAAAATATATGAAGAAAATAAAATATAAAACTAACCCACAAACCTGATATATGGTTTTCCCATTTAATTTTTCAAACCGGTTATATACTATATGTGTTTAATGCATGTGAAGGGTCTCATAAAAAAAATAATACAAAAATAATATATATACATATATTATTATTATTATCCAAACTAACTTTGGCATAAATCAGACTACTTGCAATATTGTCAACTTGGTCATCTTCCACATGTTTGAATCTCATGGTGCCATTTTCGCAGGCATCGAATGTGTATAAGAATGGTCGTTCTTCTAAAATGAAATGCTATAATAGTGTTATGGAGGCACTAAAATAGGGTCTTGCAGTCATATTCATTTTTTTCCAAGGATCAGGAAAGCAATCATTGCTGGGTATCTGCCCATACGCATATGTACTCCTCATGCATTCTACCCTTGTGACTTCAATCAGAAGCGAAGCCAGTAGAGCTCAATTATGCCAGGAGCATGCTGGCATGAGATATTGCCTACTGCGCAAGGGTATAAGTTAGGGATGAGGGATAAAGACACAAAGCATGTTTTTCATAAAAACCCTATAGATCTGGTGAAAATGACTTTTACTTCTGTAGCCTCTTTCTCTTTCTTCCTCTCTCTCTCTCTCTCTCTCTCTCTCTCTCTCTCTCTCTGTCTTTCTCCACCTCTCTCTCTCTCTTTTTCTCTCTCTCTATATCATATATATATATATCGTAAGTGAATCAGTAGAGAACAGAATGAAACTTAACCTTGTCAGTTGGTTATATGATCCTTGACTAGTTGACTCACTTAAAATCTAGATTTTTTTCCCAAAGAACGACAATTTCAGGTTCTATTGTCAGCAGGATTGTTAACGGATGAATCAGACAGAGCTTCCTTTTTAGCGAAAATTCACCAAGCATAATAGAGTGCACTTTTCTCCTAACGGTAATATCTTTTCTTTCTTCTACACTAAACTTTCAGAATGTGGCTTTTTGAAAATTTGTCATTTATTCTTTTACATTTTATCCCCTATTCTATTGTAAGATTTTATTTTAATACTAGAATACAACTCCCCATGTCGGGTCTTAAGTGCATCATGATGACCTCCTGCTGGCTTAAAACACAATGTAATAGAGACCATGAAGAATGGTAAGAGGAACCTGCTCCAGAAAAGCACACAGACAATTTTCCCATTTGATCCATACTGTGGCCTATACATTCAATTTAAAAGAGAACTTTGTAGGGGGCTGGCACCTTTGCGTGGGATAATGGATTTGATGCTTTCTTTAGTTTCACTATCGTTATTTCCATTGGGATAATTGCATTTCCATTCCCATATAGTATAAGAACTTAGGATATACACAATATATGGCCAATAATGGACCTCTTGGACACCACTTCCCAAAATATTGTATGGGACTACAAATCTTTTTTTTTTTTTTTTGGTGAACTGTGTGGTGATTTGATAATTCCTCCACAATATGGAAGAATTATAATATAAAATAAAACCACAAGTCATTTCTTAACCTACATCCATTTTCATTCAAATCTACAAATTACCTTTTGAACCCACCATCACCATGAATTAGAAAAGCTCGGTGGGAATTGACGGTCACTGGTCCACCAGACATATATCGACAGTGTGTGGCTGTGTTTCACTGGAAGATAGCATCATATCTCTGAACTCTATGACTTAAAGGCGAAAATTGTCTTCCAAAGCAGTCTATGGAGGCTCTGCCAGCTCTATGGTGTAAATGGGCTGGTTGGGGAAGGAGAGCTCTTCCTTGTAATTGGCCCAATGAACACCAGCATACTGGGGATGACCTGCCCTTCCCTCTTCTGGTGGCTACCCTTCTCCTCCTTTCTTCCTAAGTCTATTTGGCCTTGGCCAGAATACGTCACCGTGTGGTTGTGTTTTAGAATACTGCATGTAGCTATGATTCATGCTTTCATGACCCATTTCGAGTTTACGATTATGTCAGAAGACCTGGGCATCAGAGGAATTATTTGTGCATAATGGCTGTCTGAACTGATAGATCGTTTCCTTAAAAAGAACAATAAATTCAGGTGCTGCTTATCAATGAACCCTAACAAACTACCAATCATAACCCACAGAATAAGAAGTGGGGCTGTAAAAAATCTTGTGAAATGCTTCATTGTTTATTGCTCCAGTCACACTGCATCTTTTTCATGTACGGTTATAGCCTCTGATCCTTTATTACAGATTTTGACAATGTGAGCCTCAAAGCTTAGAAGATAAAAAAAAAAAAAGCTGCCAGAAGATTTATGCTTTTCTGTCGCTGATGTTATATGTTCTCTACTTTAAACTATCACAAAATACACTGGCATGATAATGCCAAAAGTGGGAAAGAATTGTAAGGAAAAATCAGAGGTTGGAGTTAAACGCATGTTTTCAAACACTTTTTATATTTCATTATGAAAGTATTATCCGGGGTTGTGAATGTAATGCGTAAATGTACAGATACGTTATCTTGCATACATAGATTATTAAAAAAAAACTTTAGCTGATTTATCGGTGTGAAGGAGTGATCTTTTACTTTTTGGTAGGTAACCCACACGGAATTGGAGCTAAATAAGAGTTCATGTGAATATATCTCTATAGAAGCTTGTGTTATGTTTCTTACTTTC
This sequence comes from Sceloporus occidentalis, assembly GCA_023333645.1. Taxonomy (NCBI): domain Eukaryota; kingdom Metazoa; phylum Chordata; class Lepidosauria; order Squamata; family Phrynosomatidae; genus Sceloporus; species Sceloporus occidentalis. The sequence continues at coordinate 1,438,488 of JALMGF010000083.1, forward strand.
ATGCCTGAGAACTCTTTGGGTTTGGCCTGGAGTCTCCTGGTAAAATGCTCCTTCCCTGGGTCACGGGGTCAGTTTCTTCTTTCTTCTGGCAGGGTATCGATATATATACTCATGCCTACCCCCCCACACACACTCTGCCTACTCCACATCTGCTTTCCTCGCTACCTGCCCAGTTTCGTCCCATTAAAGGCTCTCTGGGACTAGTCCAGCCCATACATGAAGTTAGCCACACTCATACACGGAGTCGCTACCTTCTAAGAAGAAGAGTGCCAGGTACCATTGGAAGTTCTTATGTATGTTCATATTGCTGAAAATAAGTAAATCCAGGCTGGAAGGTTCAAGACAATACAGCATTAAAGACCACTGCCAATGATGATGCTCTACCAAGGCACCTTTTAATAAGCCTCAAGGTCTGTGACCTCTTAGTTTTGCCTATCCTCGGGAGCTTGATATCCCTTTTTCTTTGTAATTTGTTTCTAGTTTTTTTTTTCTTTTTTTTGTTTAGTATTGCAAATTACACCATATGCTCTGTTCACTTTTTGTAATAAATCTTGGACCTTAAAATATATTGAAAACCTTTGTGAAATATACATCACAACAAGTATAATAAATCGTACCACAGCCAGCAGTTGAAAGTTCATCACTTCCATTCGGACAATCTCTTTCTCCATCGCAAAGCCAATGGGACGAAACGCAGGCATGAGAGCCGGGACAACTAAACATCTCAGAAGAACAGGTTACAGAACCTTAAACAAATAACAAGAGAACATGTATATGCTTTAAAATGAGTTCTAATATTCTCACTGTTATTACATTTGAAGCATAACCTTAAGTTCTTCACAAAAAAAAAACAATATACTCCAAGTTTGTTTTAAAAAATAAGACTATTAGATATTTTATGGACTTATTACCAACTTCTAAAATTATTTACAAAGTATCTAAAATTATATACAAAGTAACAAGTGAATGACATCACCATGACATCATTGTGCACAGAGCATCAGTAATTCCATGCACACCAGGTTGGACAATGCTGGGTGACAACCTTGATTGAGGAAACCTTTTTACTTAGAAAATCACCCCCATAGAGTTATACATACTGTTCTTTTTTTGAAAGAACAAACATTTTCCATTAGTATACAAATTATAATTACACTTACCACAAACTTCGTCGCTTTCATCAGAACCATCCCCACAATCGTCTTCTCCATCGCACAACCAATTCTTCGATATGCACTTATTTTTAGAACAAGCAAATTCGCTCCAGGAACAGGAGGTATCTAAGAAAATTAAACCGAGAACTGCTATTTCATGTATTGGTACCATTTTGTTTAGTCTAGAAACTGCAGTGGAATATATTTTGTTTTCATTGTCAAGATATAAAATATATTTAGAGGCTTAGATGACTTTTGCCAAGGGGCACTTCTACGACTGTTTATAGCTCTATTCACCTAAAAAATTACTATATTTTACATTACAGTGTTAGTGTGATATCATCAATTATTGAATTTTGTCCTGTCCACATTATTCTCTCTATGTTTGTCAATAGAGACCTAATTGTATTTTAAAAAATGCACCTACGCTAGGTTTTATATCATACACAGGAATATGGGAGCATTGCTAAAATTTTTCAAGTTGATAAAATAAATTTACGTAAAATAATAGTGATGCCTACTGTAAAGTAAAATAGTAGACATAGAGAAAATACACAGTGAAAAATAATTTTAAAAGAAGATAAAAGATTAATAAACAGATCAGGAAGAATAACAATATTTTAAACAACATAATTACAATTTGCTCTTAAAAATCATAATAACTATAATTATCAGGAAATAAGAAGAGTTTATCAGTGGGATGCCACAATCTAGAATTAACAACTCTTAGTAGAATCAATAATTTGTAATACATTTGATTTCTGCCCAGTAGGTTAAACCCTCATGATTGTATAGAGCTCCAAGGGATAAGAAAATTAGTTGTGACAAAGTTTTAGACCTTCTCGGGATAAACATGCGCTCTGATTCCTTGGTGGAGCTGATCGAGCTGGTGAATCAGCTAGGCTTGTCTTAGCGGGATTTGAGGGACATGATCTGGAGCCGAGTCATCAAGAACTTGTCCACCATTTTTAGGTTCTTCTGGATACCTAACCCGTTTAACTATGCATTTTGCAGAGACCGTTCTTCTGGCAGAAGATGCTTGTTATGGTCTGCCTTTCGAAGGCATATAAGAAAAATTTAATTATTTTATTCTGAAAAAATTCATAAAATATATATATATATATTTTTTTTTAATTATTATAATTTTTTTTTAATTAAGAAAAAATATTTAAAGAATTTACCGCAATGGGATTCATCAGTGCCATCTTCACAGTCTTTTTGTCCATCGCACACCCAAGTGTTTAAAATACATTTTCCGTTACGGCATCCAAAGTAGTTCTCTTCACAATTGTTCTTGCGTTTTGCTAGATTGATATAAGCGAAGAAATTGTTAATTTATGGGTACTGTGTTGTCAGGAAGATTAGATGGGACTAATTATTTCTTACAAAAAAAAGGAGACATCCAAGAACCAAAGACCATAGAGAAGGTGGTAAAAAAAAGGGGTACGGCCTCCCAGCAGAAGTGGTAGAGGGTAATACAGTGATGGAATTTAAACATGCATGGGATAGACATACGGCTCCTGAATCTAAGACGAAACCAACGACTGATTAAGGTTTGAGTCTTTACAGCAGGAAAAACGGGCGACTAGACGGGGGCCGAATAGGGCTGATCTGCTGTAAAAAAATGTTTTCAATACAGAATTGATGTAATATAAAAAAATACAAATCCGTTATTTGTTGTTGGCTGGCATATGGTTTAGATAAAATTCTTGCATATAATAGTGACAAATAATTATATGAAAGGTGGCGATCAAAAGGATCATCGTTGAGCTTTTTTATTTTTTTTCAAAGTATATATTATCTCCGTTATAACATTTCTTTTCTTGCAAACAAAAACCTGTGTTACTTTTATCTATCAACAAGATAAATGAAACTTGTTTTTAAAAGCCGGGCACCGGTGTTTCATTAAAATCTTTTCATAGCTGTTTGTAAGAAGAAAAAAAAAGGAAAATTGCAACACAAACAAGTGCTGTCTTTTTAGATATATTATGAAACACCCACTAAATGTTCATGTATTCCTTTATTTTATAGCTGTACAGATTTAATGTAATATTACAAGGTTTCCTTTCTACGCAATTATGGTTTAAAAACTCAAAATGAGCAAAAAGAATAAAAAAAAGAAAATATGGATTTATTTTTGATACAATTGGAAACATGGTGCTGATTTGCCCTGGCAGAAATTCTGGAGTCACGATGTGCAGTCTTGCACCCCACTGCGTAAGCGCAGTTAGGATGATTATTACCACGATTTGGCACATGATGTTGGCACTATGTTTTGGACACAGTTTTTTTTCCTTTTTAAGCCTATCTTTGCCGGCCCCTTTGTCTCTCTAAAGAAGAGAGCGGTTAGTTAGTCCTTATTTGGTGCAGGGGTACAGGGTGGCAACAGTGAGAGAGCCGGAGCTCTCTAGATCCCAGTTTCACCCTTCCTCCTGCCTGTCTGACTAGTATTATTGGTTCTGATGGCAGGATTGTGTTCATGTGCTTTGAGTGCTGTTATGCATGCTGGTTGTAGCTCACCACCACCTTATTGAAAAGCTCTTGGAGGCTGGTGGTGATTGCTTCCTCAATAATGTTAATTCTTGTTTTACCCCAATGCAAGTTGTGTCTTGTGTCTTGTGTCTTGTGTCTTGTGTCTTGTCATTGAGGTAAGTCTTGGCAGCCTGAGGTGCTGATTTGCCCTGGCAGAAATGCTGGAGTCAAGATGTGCAGTCTTGCACCCCACTGCATGTCGTGAGCGCACAATCTACTCATGGACTTCCTCACATCTTCTTTTCCCCTAGTACCTTTTTGGACCTGGGGTTAAGATGATTATTGCCATGATTTGGCAGTGCAGCCTATCTTTGCTGGAGGAGAATAGGGAGCCTTTTGGCCCCTTTCTCTAAAGAGAAGGCAAAAGATCTGGCCCTTCCCCTCCCATGGAGGGGGTAAGGAATTTGTCTGGGTTTTCCCTTTGGAGGAACCCAGTATCGTAACTGGCTTCTGCCGCTTCTTGCACAGGATGCTGCACCCAGGAGCACGTGCCTCGGGCTCAAAAAAAAAAAAAAAAAAAAAAAAAGAGGTGTGTGCTCCTGGATGCTGTGTTCTGCGCAAGAAGCTGCAGAAGCCAGTTACCATACTGGGTTCCCCCAAAGGGAAAACCCAGACAAATTCCTCCTCCAAAACAAAGTGCCAAAATCATGTGCCAAATCGTGGTAATAAGACTCGCTAAGTGTTCAGTATTGTCTTTTGTCTTTTGTCTTGTCATTGGGGTAATCTTGGCATTTCTCGGCCTTTTAGCTAAGATCTAGTGTAGTACCCCTATGCCGGGGTGGGGTGGACACACACTGATCCTCTGGCCTTAGGGCTGGGAAAGAAATGAAGCCCAAGGTGCTGATTTGCCCTGGCAGAAATGCTGGAGTCACGATCTGCAGTCTTGCACCCCACTGTATGTCGTGAGCGCACGATCCACTGGTGGCCTTCCTTACCATCTTCTTCTCCCCTAGTACCTTTTGGACCTGGGGTTAAGATGATTATTGCCACGATTTGGCACATGATTTTGGCAACAGTTTCACCCTTCCTCCTGCCTGTCTGACTAGTATTATTGGTTCTGACGGCAGGATTGTGTTCTTGTGTCTTGTGTCTTGTGTCTTGTGTCTTGTCATTGAGGTAAGTCTTGGCAGCCTGAGGTGCTGATTTGCCCTGGCAGAAATGTTGGAGTCACGATGTGCGGTCTTGCACCCCACTGCATGTCGTGAGCGCACGATCCACTCATGGACTTCCTCACATGTTCTTTTCCCCTAGTACCTTTTGGACCTGGGGTTAAGATGATTATTGCCATGATTTGGCAGTGCAGCCTATCTTTGCTGGAGGAGGATAGGGAGCCTTTTGGCCCCTTTCTCTCTCTAAAGAGAAGGCAAAATATCTGGCCCTTCTCCTACCATGTGGGGGGGGGAGAGTAAGGAATTTGTCTGGGTTTTTCCCTTTGGGGGAACCCAGTATCGTAACTGGCTTCTGCTGCTTTTTGCACAGAATGCTGGGGTGACAGCTGGGGCATTACCCTAGAGTCAGAACTGCCCTTCTTTGTTGGACAGTAGGTAGCCAAGCCTTTAGTATCTACGGCCAACCATTGGGTTAGTCTGTTGGACGAGGCAATTGGACTATTGTTATTGTCACTATTACACTTACAAAGCATCTTTCGGTATTATAGGTTCAGTCAGTGGTGTACCTGTACAATTGACACCCAGGGCTGGGTGTTTATAACGTCTACCCATTTTAGGCCACAGCTAGGTACGTCACTGGCCTTGGTTGCCAATTTAACATCCCGTAAACGAGGGCCAACAGTATGAGTGATCTCTCGATGAGTTAGGAATACTTATTTTCCATATCCATGTCTTCTTATTGACCTACCTGCTATACAATAATTTAATTTGATTGAGTTTAATTGAGTTCCGAGGCGTAACCTTTTCCTATATATAATTTGCCAAAGCATAATCTCAGCAGTGATAATATGTAATAATGCCTGAAAAACAAATAGTTTATCCAATCGTAAAGAAAAATAATAGAATTTTTTAAAAATGCAGGAAAAATTGTAAATATCGGCATCACAACCTTCATCATTCGGAACTTATTAAAAGTAACATTGTTTTATTTGACTAATATTTGTTTAATATATATATATTTTTTCAAGGTTTTTTTATACATACTAATTGTCTGAAGACAAAAAACAAGTAGTCCGGTAGAAGGTAAATCGGTAGAAGCTAAATCGGTTCAGGCGGATTTCGCGCTTGCTTTTGAAAAGTTTGTGCGTACAGTATGTCCGCCACTGTGGTATCTTCCCAAACGCAGGAGGTTTTTTTTTTTTTAATTATTATACAATTGTACAGAAAAACACAGCCAATTGGACGCACTAATGCAAAAACATCGAGAAATTACCTGGGCATTTTAATTCATCACTATAGTCCCCGCAGTCGTTTGATCCGTCACATACCCATTCTGGCAGAATGCACAGGGAGGTGGAATTGCATCTCATAAATCCTGAGGTTTTTACGCCAAGTTTGAAGTAATGAGAGCAATCAGTGTTGTCTGCAGGGTAATTGAAACATACAAGGCGTGTTATGTCACAAATGAACACGGAATGCGTCTCGTAAGAAACATGGAATAGTGTTGTATTTTAAAGCAATTGTAAGGAAGCTGTCACTGTTTTCAATTAAAATTGCCTCTAACGTTTGTTTTTTGTTTTACAATATTAGAGATTTTTGGAGTGAAAGTAAGGGGTTACTTTAATGCAAAGTATCTGAAATACAGGACAGAAGATGGCAAAACTAGCATATTAATTAGTTCCTGTTACCCGACTATCCTTACAAAGGCTGTCTGAACCAATCAACAACAGTCAGCAACTTGACAATTTGGTTGTGAATTATGGCAGGACATTCATAAAGAAAAGTTAAACAACAAATGCTAATTAAATTAGCATACCTGGAAACAGTCTTGGTTTGACGCAGGATCTCCTGGTGAAATACAACTTCCCTGGGTCACCTCTCTCTTTCACTGGTCAGTTAGATTAGCATTTAGTCATGCCCAATTCCCACCCACTTTCCCTCCTACGCAATAATAATTTAGCATACACAGCTAGCCCCTCCCCTTTATGAAGCCACTCCCACCTGAAGAGGGAGAGCTCTGGCTATCCTAACCTGTGAGGTTCCAAGATATTAAAATATCTGAAATATTAAGATATTAAAGTAGATATATTTTTTACTTAAAAGTTCAGATTTGGAAGCAACTAGGAATCAGTGAGGTTCTTTAGGGGAATCATTTTCTTTTTATTTCAGTTTTTTTTTTTTTCTTTAAAAAAAAAAAACCTTGTTGAGGAGAAAATCTCCGTGAAGTCATCAGCTGTACAAGGAGATATGTCAAGACAACTTGTATGGAGAGATTTCCATGTAAATGTCTTACTGCAGTTCTTTTCATCCGAAGCGTCGGAGCAATCAATCATTTGGTTGCACTGTGCTGCCTTGGAGATACAGGCCCCGTCGGTGCAGCGAAAGTCGGTGGATGCACACGTTGAGACTGTGGAGATGTGTGCAGACATAGAAATAGCACTTTTTATTAATACCTTCAAAATGGCAAAATTGTATACTTGTATATTGTAACCTATGCAAACGTGAATACAGCTGTATTAGCCCAAGAGAAAATGGAGTCTTTATTAGAAGACAATACTTTTTTTTGGGCTAACATAGAAAAAAAGCGTCCGGCTTTAACTAAAGACTTCCTGTAAAATGTATCAAATATATCCAGGTTACATAGATCTTGCAATGTTGTTCACTACTAAACTAAATTATATTTAGCAAACAATATACAAAACTATACAAAATCTGAATAAACTAATACTTTTATATAAGGATGTTTAGCTTTGATTTCGTACTTTGGTTTAGCATAATATACAATGTTTTGGCAAAGTATGAATAATATTAAGATTCAGACATATTTCTGTAGTCAGAAAACCATCTTTCTGTGTTTGACCCGGAGTCTCAGGGTGTAGCACTACTTTCCTGGGTCTCTGGATTACTTTCTTCTTTCTCTAGGTTAGCAGTGTTTGGCCATGACCACTCCCCACCCACTTCTTCCCCTACCACTTCCTCATTGACGACTTTCTGCCCCATCCCACACATGGCTAGCCCCGCCCCCTCATAAAGCGACGCCCTTAAAAGGGGGAGCTCTCCGGGTAGCCTACCCTGGGAAGTTTGAAATGGAATGTCCAGGCTTTCTTTATAACGCCTGATTTTAAGACAAATACCCTAGAAGCAAACACTGCAAAATTGTAATATCCTTCAGATATTTTACCTTTTTTAATACATAGCCCTAAAAAAAAAGTATAGTCAAATACATTTTGGAAAATAAAAAAAACTATATATGTTTTTAGCAATTTTATATAATGTCCTTTCACAATCATTAAAAATTATCCAACTTATATAACATTAGCCGACAAAAACTTTACTATTTCCATTATTGAATACATTTCTTCTTTCCGAGTATTTTCCTTCTTCTGTGGAAAGTGTACAAAAAACAAAGCGCCAATTGAAATTTTCCTAGTGTACATTATTCACTATTTCTGTAATGAATTATATTTCAAGCTGTTTGCCTTGTTTACAAAAGTAAGGAGAGCCAAAATACATGAATACGAAACCTGGCGTATTTTGTTTGCGGACAAGCATCTGGCTGGCAACCTAAGGCTTTTTTTTCATAGCAGATGTCCATATCCTCACTCAATTAACTTTGGACCCTGACTAGTGCTATAGAAAAGGAACAAAACAATGGAACAGCGTGTAATTGTCTACTAACGCCATCTACTCTGTATTTTGAAGTTCTTGCTTTCCGTTCAAGAACCAAGGAATATTTTGTTCACAGTTTCAGGTCCGTTTTAGAACTATATTTGATTGTTTAAATGACCTGAAATGACAAATGGTACATTCTTTGTATGGCGGTATTTGTGAAAACCCCATGAACCTCCTACACTTGAGGAAAACTCCTAAAACTACGTCAACACCCATGGAGGAAGTAATGCACGTTGATGGACAATGTGCTTTCAAGAATTTTACTTTACTTACAGAAATTTCAGGTGTATGACATAAACCTCTTGTTACATGACATAAACATTGTGACACATGTGATGTAACCAGCCAATGGGAAACTCTGGGTGAAAACGCAAATGTTTTCCTTGGACGAACAGTGGGATTTTCCATCATTTTAGAAGATAGTTTTCACCTGCCTCTACAAATAGCCCCTTGTCTACCAGCCTAAGGGTAATCGTCTGTAGACCACTAACTCCGCCATACTGTGTGATGTAAGTTCCTCTGTTTATCATGGTAGCTGAAGTGCGCATAACTATATTTTCTTATATGGTATTAGTAATATAATATTCGCCATATAATTGTTTAATAACTGAAGTGACACAGAATTGCATATTTGAGTGATATAAATATATAAACTGATTAATCCATGTCGATATAAGGAGATCCTGAGAGGATAAACACCATTTGAAGCCATTGAGAATTGACTTTAAGAAAATGTAATCATGTATTTTTTATGTATTTTTTATATATTTGTTGGGGCAAAAAATCATTGTACTTTTTTTTTCTAGCAAGTAAAACATTGTAAAAAAATTAAATAAATAAATAATAATAATAAAAAAAAATATATATATATATACAAAAAATTGTTCTGCATTTAATCACTAAATCAAACACATGCCCTTTCTAAAAGTAGGATTCCTGAAATTTGACATTTTGTTTGACCTTTCAAGAACCCTTTTAATGTTTAGAATTATGTGGTCTGGTCAGGTTTATACAAATACCATTAATTTTTAATATCTCGCCTTGTTCACGGGAAATGTTTGTCTTTCGACGACGTATTGTTTCTGGTACCTGTTAAAATTCTGTTTTTCTACTCACTACAACAGATCTCGTACATACCCTCATTTTCCAAACAATTACATTCTGGAACACAGTCATTTGTCTGGACAAACAGTTTAAAATTTAGCAGAAATAATCAGTGCTTACTTTTGCAGTCTAGTTCGTCTGTGTTGTCACCACAATCATCTTCGTCGTTACATACTTTATCGTTGGAGACGCAGCGCCGATTGCTACAGAGCCTGAACCCTTTCCAGCATCTTCTGTTTTCTGGCAAATTAAAATCAAACAAATGATTTGTGAGGGATTTTTATCACATAACAAAATATTTATTTAACAAAAAAAAAAAAGTTCTAATCTGTATCCTCAACCCTCGGTGCAAACTAGAAACAGTTTTCAATGTAAATATTAGGGGAATGTGGATAATCCGCCATGGCATTGTTAAAAATGAATAGTTTTAAGCAATTACTATTATTATTTATTGATTTAGAGCCATTATATTCAGCAACAATGATGTCACATATAATTATATTCAGCAACAATGATGTCACATATACTCTAGTTGACCTTATCGGCCCTTAGATTACTGATCAGGCAAAGGTATATCTCTAAATATATTATTATAAATTAGTGTATATTTAGTTAAAAAGATATAGACATAGTAGAGCTCACATTTATATTCTAATCAAAAATCTTCTCTTCTGCACTTTACCACCCAATTTGTTCTAAAGAAGAGACTTTTGAAGCTTAAAAAGCGAATGCCACTCTACGTTTCTGTGCAAGCCCCATGAAAAGTATCACCTTCTACTAAAACTCCAGTAGATGACCTAAAAATCCCATCACGATCCAGATCTACCAATCATCTTCCTGCAACTGGTGCCCCCTACTGGAGGTAGGCAGCCAATCGCTTTGAAGGCACATTTCATTAAATGATCCATAGTCATCAATAATTTCCATATGGAACACTGGTGTCCATGTACGGATATTCTGCCTGCCCCTCTCATGCCCACTCGCCCATGGCTGTAGAGTTTTTTTTATCCATTCATACTATCAACTAAGCTACAGTAGAATGATATGAACACAAAAAAACCCACTGAAAACAATAACTATAAAACAGAAATCCGTAAACCTGAAATCGGAATTCAATCCTAATTAAGAATCAACAAAAAACAGAAAATATAAATAAAAAAAAATATTACTTTTATTCTTTTTATATTCTGCAAAAGAGGATAGGTTGAAGTAAATTAGAGGTAATTGTCACTTCAAGAGTCTCAAGAGACGACCACCATGAGACCATAACCCTTCGTATAAAAACAACCCTGCGTCTACATTATGGGTCAAAAAGCATTCTTTCGATCGGATAGGAGGAAAAAAGTGAGATTGAAATTCTCTAAATTTCTCCAATTTATTAAATGTTACAAAAAAAATAAATGGCAGCTTTGTCATGCTTGCAGTCCATGTTGCTTCTAGCTTGTGAGTAAATTTTCAGCAATTTTTTTTTGGGGGGTGGGCTTTTTTTTAAGTATTCATGATCTTACTTTGGTTATTAATCTATTAAGAATAAAGTCTCATTTTCAATTAGTGGAAGAGTACCTTTCTACTTACTGAGTATCATCTTGTGAAGATATCACGATATTTTTAGAAAGAACATACATTTTAAATCAATAGCGTGCTCAGATAATGTGCTTGAAGTGTCTCGGCACCGCAGATGAGAAACGAGCGAGTTTCTTTTTTTCCAATAAAGGAAAGTGTGAAAATTCTTTCAAGTTGATAATTCTGTAGATGTTGTCTGACAGCGTCAGGGGATTTACAGTTGAATTGTTTAAATGTAGTCTTTCTTTACCTTCAGGTTATATAGGAATATAAAGGAATTTATTTTCTAAACAGTGTGTTCCAGATGAATTCAAGTAAAATGAAAAATTCCATCTTACCGCATTAAATTAACATCATAAAAGGCCAACGCCGACGGGGTTTACTAGAGGAAAGTTTTGTTGGTCCTTCATAAACGGTACAAATGATGTGTGGTTCGATTCTCCGCATCTGATCTCCAGTTTATTGTGTGATATGTAAGCTAATTTAGGAAGAACTTGCAATCAAACGAGACGCATGTCCAACGCACCTCCAGAAGATGATATAGAACCTCATCGTTTGCTGCTCTACAATCCTAACCGTTTGTCACAAAGTCCGACAAGTGACAATGTCAATCAAGTGACAAGAACAATTCCATATCAACAAATATTATGAAATGTATAATGTTCTATGGCAATTATTCACCATTTGCTTAGCGATAATTTTCTAAACGGGAGTTCATCGTTGAGAGTTCTTCAGAATAATGAGGGTATTCACGGATTTTAAAACCTTACACATTTTGATTTTCAATCAGCCACTTGAATAATATAACACAAAAGTCCAAAAATCATGAAGTATTCTAATTTTACATAATAATTACTATTCAACTGAATTATCCTAATTAAATATTTAATAGAATGACATTGATATAACAATGGAAATATATATACCTATATATATATATATATATATATATATATATATATATATATCTACACATTATCAATATATATATATATATATATTTACATACACTATCTATATCTATCTATATCTACATATACATATATATATATATATATATATATATATATTGTATGTAGATAGATGGATAGCGTAATGTATATATATATATATATATATATATAAATATGTATGCATATATACATAAATAGATAGATAAATAGATAGATATAGATAGTGAATGTAAATATCTATCTACATACTATATATATATATATATATATATATATATATATATATATATATATATATATATATATATATATATATACACAATGTATCTTGCAATAAACTGAAACATTTTAACACTCTGATAAATATATTTATCGCATCACAATCACGGCCATAAATTAATTTTCTAGCTTTTAGCTATACAAACTTTTCAAGCAAAAAAAACCAACAACTTGAAAACCTTTTCAGAAAGGGTCTTGAACCTTCTCACTTATGATGGAAATTACTTTCCCGCAGCCATAAAATGTGACTGTCAATTTGTAAATAGCCAAAGGTCTCCATTATACCACATAGTTTGATTTTATCTTGTATTGCACATTTACAAATTCTCAAAGGCATTCATAGAGAGAACAATACCTCGGCAACATTTATTTTTCTTAAAGTTATAGTTTGAAAGCAAAACCATTAGTGAACTTTCCTTTCTTTCATTGGGCTTTTATAAAGAGACAAAATCATTTTGTATTTTTTACATTGGATTTTATAAAACATGCAGCTACTCAATTTAGACATATTTAAATGTTTTGGGAATTTGGGTCTGCTTAAATAAACAAACACTTGGATTTTGATATTTTGCCTTAAAATAAATCGCACTCCCAATAAACACAAACCACATAATAAGAATAAAAACCTTCATTTTTATGCCACTAATTTTAATATATATATATACACATCAACAATCAATATCGTTTTTGAAATGGAAAGAATAACTAATAATAGCTCATTGTGGAGATTTTATGTACTGACTCGCCAAATGGCCAACCAAATGGTTCCCCATGGAAAACTTGACTTGTCATTATTTAAAAATAAACTTAATTGAGCCACCTGCATTCAAGCAGGAATATCAACATGACATATTGGTGATATAGATAGATAGATAGATAGATAGATAGATAGATAGATAGATAGATAGATAATAGATAGATAGATAGATAGATAGATAGATAGATAGATAGATGGACAGATTGCTATTCAATGACTTGTGATAGATTTATCCCTGACATTTAATTCATCCCAAAACTTTGAGAGAAACAAACTAAAATGGTCTTTACGTCTACAAAGCTCATTAATCTACAATTAACTTTTTTTTTTTTTTTTTTTAGTTAATTTGAAGTATTCTCAATGGTTTGAATTTATAAGCCGTATGTAATGAGAAAACCAAAGAAGATAAGTTTGTATTGGTGAATACTGACATTCATGAGTGAACAAGATTATTATATTATGGCTAAATAAAATCTCAGGATTTAAACTAAATGAAGATGCAGTTCATGTTCCTATCCTCCAAAGTGTTTCAGAAGTTTTCTAAATGCCAAAAGGCTTCAGTGAGTTTGTATTTTTATGAAACAAATGACAACGTAGCTATTTACGACAATATACAGTTGTCCTACATATCTTTTCCAAATCCAAAACAATTCATAAATTAAGCTGGCAACAATTAATAAAAATGAAAGCAATTTTATCCTCTAAGAAATCATATTTTGTCTTCTGTCTCCCTTAAGTGGTAAACAGAGACTTGACTTTTTGACAGTTTACTAATTTCTGAGTTTTACAATGAATTAATTATATTATGAGGGTAAGTCAAGGAAAGTTACGTTCCCATTTTGTAACAAAGTATCTTAAAACATAAACACATTCTCTTTAGCAGTTATATTTTCCATTGTCACGTTCCTTACTGATTGCGCCCACTTTTTTTGTTGTTTTCATGTTTCCTTACCCAGCGCCAAGTCAACACTTCATTCCTCATCATCGTTTCTTCCTCTATCCATTTGACTCTAAATAAACCCAACGGAATTCATGGGAGAAGAAAGCTAGAAACGCTAGGGGCGGCGCTGCTCAAAGTCAAACAATTTTATTTCCTAGTATCAGATTAAAAATGTGTTTCAACACAATCACAATATAGGTCACAATATAGTGACCTGGAGCAAACGGGACGCACGGAGGTTTCCTACAAATTCAATTAAAGTGGCAAATCCTTTACCACAAACCCTCGCCCTCAACAGAATATGATTCAAGAAGGACGTTGATAGTGGAGCTAGAAACCATTTTGACCCCATTCAGAGGAAACATACTGCCTAATAGTCTGTCTTTACTCTAGACCACTTTCTTATAGGAAAACCCCATCGACATTGTCCTTTTATAATGTTAAAAAACAGTCCTAGTTTTTGCAAAAACACAATATTTTCAGGCAGCTGCATATTAGCCATTTGTATGTGTTCTAGTTCTGCTTTTTTACCCCAATCTCCTAGATAAAACACCCATCTCCTTATCATAATGCCTGTGTAACAATAGAATGACTCAGTCTTAATCACGCAGTGAGACACTCTGACTAATGGAAGTCTATGGAGGAACGGACTTCATTTGCATTGCCATAAAGCATCAGCTCAGTGTGGTGCTTGAGCCGGGAAAGTCACTTAAAATATCACTTGACTGCAGGCCCGGACTGGCCATCGGGCAAACCGGGCGTTTGCCCGGTGGGCCGAGCCGCAGCAGGGCCGGATTGACTTAGGGGCTGATGGAGCTGCAGCTCCAGGCCCCTACCTTAAAATAGGCCCAGTCAGGACCAAACTGACTGGGCCTATGCGGCCTCTACGGCCGCATTAACGCAGGGCATAAGGGGCACCTGCCCCTTAAGCCCGCGGCAACTGCGTCCGGGTCCGCCACTCTAAGGGTCCGGGAAGCCCCCACCAGGGCCGGCCTTAGGGGTCTGCGGCCGCACAGGGCTTCCATTAAAACATCGGTTTGTTTTTTTTAAACTTTATTTAACATCCTCCATGTTAAATAAAGTTTGTGTTAACTTTATTTAACATGGAGGATGTTAAATAAAGTTTTTTTTTTTTAAAAAACGATGTTTTAATGGAAGCCCTGTGCGGCCGCAGACCCCTAAGGCCGGCCCTGGTGGGGGCTTCCCGGCCCCTTAGAGTGGCGGACCCGGTCGCAGTTGCGGCGGGCTTAAGGGGCAGGTGCCCTGCTTTAATGCGGCCGTAGAGGCCGCATAGGCCCAGTCAGTCCGGTCCTGCCGCGGGCCCGGCCGCAGTTGCTGCTTGCTCCGGCAAAAAGGTAAGTAGGGTGAGGGAGGGGGGTGCAGTGAGAAGGGGCAGAGCGGGGTTAGATAGTGAGAAATGGGGAGAGGGGATAGATAGTGAGAGGGGGTACATAGTGAAAAGGGGGAACATAGTGAGAAGGGGCAGATAAGATGGGGAGAGGGGGTAGTGTGAATGCGTATGAGAATGAATGAATGAATAAATGTGTGGATGAATTGTGTGAATGCGTATGACAATTAATGAATTCATGTGTGGATGAATTGCTTGAATGATTTGTGAGACTGCATTAATGAATGTGTTAATGATTTGTGTGAATGAGTAAGTGCAAAGATGGTACATGAAGGGTGGGCTTTAACAATAAATAAATAAAAATGGGCTGCTTGGGCTTAAATGCCCGGGACTATTTTTTGTCCCAGTCCGGGCCTGCTTGACTGTCAACAATGGCCGCCTTCAGGTCTGCAGATAAAGAGAGCGATTAAATGTTTATTTCTGTTCTATTTTAAGGCAATTTTTTTTTTTTCCGTGAGACTTACCCTTTAATGCAGAGCCTAAAATTCTTTATAATACTTTAAAATAGAGTTTGTTCTGGTTTCTTTTGTTTCTATTATTCCCCTGAAAAATGTATTTTTCATATAATAAGCCCCGTTAACTTGACGATAGTTACATTAAAACAATGTTGTATTGTTTTTTTTATTCCATTTGTTAAATTATTGAGAACATGATGTCATATATATAACCGTCGCATAAGAAATACTGTCCTTTGAGAATTTTGTTTTATTGTTCTTGTAAAGCTAACTATTTTTTTTTCCCTCTTAGTGTCCCACGCACAAGTGAAAAGCAAATTATGAATATTTACTTTAAAGGCACAGACACTTAATAAATATTGCATGCTAAGCACAAAATGATAATAACATGAAAGACAAAATACATTTAAAATAATTGCTTCTAAACAGTAAGTACATAGCTGTGCGCTATAAAATAATGGAATATATAGAGAACCCTTTGTTATTTTTCTGCGCTCTGCAGTAATAGAATAATCCATAATTCTAAAAAAGAACAATTAAGTAGATACAAAATGTTAGTGAGGCAAATAGGAGAAATAGCCTGAAATCCTCTCTTTTCACATTTTTTATTTGCTGATTTTAAATAGGTTTTAATTGCGAAATCAGCATTATTCCTTGATTATTCCTCCTCTTCAAACACTCAACCTCCACCAGATTCTCATCTATGATTCCACCTTTAGAGATGGGTTACATCAAGTTGATAAAAAAGGAAGATACCGCAGATTTTGATATAACTTACCGCAATAGGATTGCTTCTCGTCCGACCGGTCCTTGCAGTGAGCTATCCCATCGCAGGTTTTTTCATACTCGACGCATTCTCCGTTTCCGCACTCAAATTCAGAAAACATATTGCAAGATGAATTTCTTGCTAAAATGATAGACAAAAATTATGTTAACACGACATGACACGCATTCTCATACACATATATACACATATACAGACACATTTTGAGCATCAAATATTTTCTAGCACTCAGACCTGTGGGGTTTTTTTTGCTAGATAAAACATAACAAAAATCTATCCCTATATCAGCATGCTGATGACACGTTAAGTAAAAAAAACAAAACACAAAAGTATGACTTCATTGGTTCTTGGTAGATCTGGGGGAATTTTTCCACCAATGTATACAACTGTTGGGAAATATACATCATGTGACTGCCAGTGATGTCACGACGCATGTAACATTTCGGGTATAGTCACAGGCTATGAGTTGTGAGCAGAAACTATGTTGTTGAACCACTTTCTGAACTTGAAAATTTTAGTTTTAATTCATTTTTCCCAGCTAGAGATTATCTACTGAATCCGTGTGGAGCTAAGTTGGGCTTTTTACCGATACAGCAAGAAATGGTGGACTGTCATTACTACTGACTTGGTTAGTCTTCTAAAAAATGTCCATGAAAAATGCGTTATTAATCTGCAGTTATGCACTGTTTTTTTCAGTTTAGTACTTATTACTTACTCACACATCTGTTGTCATCTAACAATATTCGATCTCCTCTGCAGGAACAGTTCACACGGCCATCTGAAGTAAGCAAGCAGAGGTCCTGACACCCTCCATTCATATAAGAGCAAGGTGAGGAGTCACCTAAAAAGCAACAAAATAACAACGTAAGTGTATCAACAAATAGTACACTGGGTAGAAAATATCCAACATCTCATCAGGGTTCGATTCCCACAATACTTGGAAGGTAGAACTTGGAGGGTAGAAGCCAGCTAATTCCACCCACACTCTGGTCCCGTGTCCTTTATTACCCTTGAAACATCTTAGGGGGCAAGGAAATGCCTATTAGACTTTGTGCACAGTGGCCAAAGGAAACATTTTGGACAATTTTTTTGTTTAGTTTTTGGTCCATTTTTTTAAATTGATAATGAATTTCATTTCCTGCCCTTTCGGTTCGGATGAAATTCGGTGGACTTTTTCAATTTGGAAACGCAATTTGTTGTCATTCACTCTCGCACAGTCTCTCCCTTTTGGATTTGTGATCTTGTTCTAATAGGTACAAAAAATTCTCCCGGCCAGGACAATGCTTTGAGATTTTTGTTAAAACTATTTCCCAACTTTAGAATACTCATCCTAGCCTAAAATGCAAAAGAACCTTCTAGAACAATTCTATGTAAACAATCTGTTGTTCCCTTCTTAAAATATCATATAGAAATATGTAAATTTTGAGAAAAAAAGTGAACTTACACTTGTTGGTGTCATTGGCAACAGCTATGATGCCCATGGGCTGATGTGGTATGTCGGAGCGAAGAACCTTAGTTTCGCCACCCGTGTATTTGTTTGAGCGAAGAATGGCTCTTCTTACCCAATCCGACCAAAATATATAGTCATCGTGGACGGCAAGGCTCAAGAAGGTACCTGGTCCAGACCTAACGATCACCTGCGCACAAAAAAAGAACGTTAATTGCGTGAGATCTTCAGTATGGGAACCTACGCCATAAAAACTGAAGGTGGCCTAATGTCAAAGTGATTGACCTAGAGCTCACGCTAACAACATTTTCATGTAAGAACCGTTCAGATCAGTAATGATCAAGGATTTGCTAACAACGGAATCTCATGGTTTCGGACAGCTTTAAAATAAAGGCTAATCTGATTTGTTCGTAAATTAAGGACAAGCATATTGATTTTTTTTTTGCTTGAAATGCCTGATTTTACTAAGCATATTTTTTACACGTTGAAGCTTTCCACATACTAAGTAGAAACAAAATTCCAAGATGCAGGCATGTCAATTCGTCTCTTATATGAGGATGACTAATCCCGAGTCACATAAAATCTCATTTAGTTGATTTGCATAAACCCCAAAAATGCTGATCCGTATAAAAACGGAAAATAACATTGAACAGTTAAAGAATTTATCCTTGAAAGTGCTTGTGATACATAGGTGACAGTGAGCACATACACCAGAATTTGCCCTGCCAACAAAAGACCCCAAAAGTATTTTATTTTGTGCCTATGTGCGGTTAAGGGATTAGTAAAAAATAGTTTATCTACTAGTCTTTAACTGCACCTCTAACAACAAGAGACACCAGTCATCATTTACACATAATTTAATCTTAAAAAAATAATAATAAATCGGATTCATTGTTAACAGGTTGAAGAATAAAACTCAAAACATTGAACAGGCAGAACACTTTTTTAATATACAAAACTTAAGGAGCCATTTTGTATGAAAAAGTCGCATTCCCTTTTTTTTTTCTTTTAAATAAATATATCCAATGAAGGTTTCTACTGTATTGAAGAAGAAAATCACTAATTCTGTTAAGGTTACTCCATTAGTTCTTCTGGCTAAATGTAATGGACATTTTAGTGTCATAGCCAATATATTTTCTTTGTTACCATAACATTTCTGGTATGTTTTGCAGAATTTACCCCCCGGGGTACACGCAGGTATTGATGGTGGTGATAGTGGCACGGCTGCCAATAAAGTCCTCTCCATCGGCTTTAGGGGCACTTTTTGACTTCTCAAATACTATGTTTATTACAAAAATCAGTTCCTTATATCCTTTCCTAAGAGAGTAATCTCTGACCTTCAGTGTAAATTGTTGGATCCCTTTGTGTCCTTTGAAACGGAACTCCTTGTTGACATCAGATGTGATATCATCATACTCCCTGCAATAGGCTGTATATTGATCTCTGCTGGAAGCCCCTCAAGTGAAAATAGGAGCTTTAACAGGTAGTCTGAGTGTTCTACCTCTCAACTCTCAGATGAACTTTAGGACCCCCCAAAAGAGATCTATATAGAGGCCGCCAACAATGCGATGCGGAAATACAAAAAAAAATAATTTCCGTCGATAATCAGAAAACTGTTAAAATCTATTAAATAAAATTTTATTTTTTATTATTTGCTAAAAAGACAAAAATAGCATAATTGCTGCAGGGTTTTTATTTGACGTTTCACGAAGATCTTGTGTGCTAATAACGTTGGCGCAGATTCATCAGCATATTCTGAAGAACCTTGTATATTATGGGAAGAGATGCTAATATATAAAACAGATGATCCCAAAAATCCCAACTGGATTGTCATTTATATTATTTATTTTATATATCCATGAATAGCAGAAGAATCCAGATATAGACTCCAGCAACGACTAATGGCTAGTAAATGGGCTAACTAAAAGCCGGCCAAATGCCTCTAACCCCAGAGAAGCCCTTTATATGTGCTGGTGAGCATAATTTTTTACCCCAGCAGGTATCACTGATCCTAAATACAAACCAGGATAACGTCTTCATGAGGGTTGAGCTGGACACGTGAAAGCCCCAATGACAAAAAAGTACGGAAGTAACCATTTTACAAAAATAATTGTGTTTAACGAGTACAAGATTCTCTTCAGAATGTTTTTTGTTTTTTAAGACACAAACGCTTAACAAAAGTAACATTGTGTCTTTCTAAACAGCGCACAATAAAACCATAGAATTCCTTTTGTTGAGGCTACTATCTTAAGCTTTTACTAAGATCATTTCAGGACACAATGCAACATGTCATAATAGAGAAAAAGAGTATTATGCCTCTATTTGTATAGAGGAACGCTAAGGTGGTAGATCCCAATTGTATAGTCGTCAAAAAGAAAATCAGTTCATTGAAACCAATTGAAGTAAAATGTTCATTACGCTTCCTGGGTGACCACGCGTTCCAAACTTCATGAAACATTATGTGGTGGGAAGCCAAATTACAGAAGTTTAATAGAGTTTCTATTCATACTATGAGATTTCATTTCCAAATAATATAAAGACAAGTCGTCGTGTCTTTTTTTTTTTTTTTTATAGAAGCAACTTCCAATATAAGTGGATCCCGGATTACTTTAGTGTCGTAATGTTCTGTCATTGAATCTATGAAGTCCTTCATGTCTCTCTCTATTAAATAATATTTTAACTAGAATTTGCTTTTAAGGCTTGCGCAAGTCTCTGTTCTTTACCTGTTATTTATTATTCATCTCATGTATTATGCTTCAAAGCCCAACATCTTTTGTTCACAAGATAATGTGTCTGTATTTTCATACTCAAGAAAAGTAGAACAAAAAGCAGTAAAAATTTGAACTTTTTAGTCGAAGTAAATTTTACATTTTAGAATTCCATGGTTGACCATAATGTATCACGTGATAATTAATACTCACCTATTTATTAATAGGTCATGAAAATATTGTGGGAAGGTCATACTTCCCAACTTCTACCCTCGATGAATTAGGGGCGGCAGTGGGTGAAGCTTGGGAGGTAGAGTGTCGCTCAAACTGGCTTGAGCACAATTTTGCGCTTGCGCGGTATGAATTCTCTGGTGTCTCTGGTGTCCATGGTCCGAAAGACTGTTGTTCGAGATAAATCTCGGCGGGAGAATGGGATAGAGTGGCAAAATCTTGACTGTCCCAAAGCGAGACAATTGAGGGTTCATTAGAAAAAGTGTCACTTTCAACATAAAAAAATAGGAACACCTCAAAATGTGAAATAAAGAATATTTCTGAACTTTATGATATGCCACCGATACATAATTATCCCACGAAGACACTAACCGTGCCATGAAATTCCACCAACTTGTCAATTACCAGATGGTAGAACAAAGAAGATTCTGACAGCACATGCACGACACATTATGGGACTCTAGTTTCATATTAATGCGATTCCAAAAACCCTTACATATTTCCTTAAAAATCAAAAAGAAACAGAGGCGCAAATTCTTTTCAAACGCCTGGATTCCAGTAACAAAAACACACAAACAAAAGCTTTATATGAACCCAGTAAATTATTTTGCAGGACGCATGTACCATCTATGTACAATGACTATAATAGGACCATCTGTCTTTGTAGGCCGTAAGAACGCCGTCTAATCTGCATTTTAACGGCGGTACTGCTGCAATAATGTTAAACACATTTTCGGTTAAAAGGGACTCGTAAAAATAATTCTCCAAAAATCATTTTTGTAGAGAAAGTAGATAATGTTGGAATTGCATTTTGCGTGCTGGCCCCATGCTTCAGAGATGGACAGTATATGGCTTCCTGGAAATTGCTGCCATCAATAGAACAGATTTTAATCTGCCCGGGACCCTTCCTCAGCTACGACAAAAGGGCCAAGTTCCCTTATGGTTTCCAAACCGAACTCCAGTTAACGTGAAATTTTAACAGGTTCTGTTTTCTCAAAATGAAATGCGCTTTAAACTGGTTAAATATGCATGAGAATGTTTGATAACAGAACATCAAAAAGCCTGATGAACCGTCCGTATAAAATCAATGAACATTACACAGCTTACAGCTACATTGTATCTGCCAGGAGAGGGGGGTATAAAGAGGTCAACGACATATCTTTCTAAAGCATGAAATTCCCCGTTATGCTGTCTCCACGCCGTGTGTGCTTCCCTACAGTACGCAGGAAAATAGAAACATGTCCGATTCGCTTTAAATTGCCCCAGAAGGTGTAACGCGGTGACATAAAGTTGGTATTAATGACTAGAATCCCATACCAGGCGTAAATGACCTGTTTGTACTCAGCGTGTCTCTCTTTGCCATGTGTGTATCTGTTTATCGCTCTCTTTCCGAGCTTTAATCTTTGTCTTTTTCACATATAATTTTATAGCCCTCTGTCTATCTTCCTTTTGTCTTTAGACACATAGAGTTTGCTGCGGATCGGCCCCATTCGGCCCCATCTAGCCTGCCCGCTTTGTAAAGACTCAAATCTTAATCGGTCGTTGGTCTCGTCTTAGATTCAGGAGCCATATGCCTATCCCATGCGTGTTTAAATACCCTTATAGTATTAGCCTTTACCACTCTCTTTCACGTACTCTGTTAACCAATTATAATTTTCTTTATATTTGCATTATCAGAGTCCGACGCTGCTCAGGCCGATTAAAAAAAGCCGCAGAAGCCCATGGACAACAAAAGACATAGAGAGGAAACCGAGAGCATTGAGAAAACTGCATGTTTCTCGTTTGCAAGGATTCCAAGAAAATAAAGTAACAAAGTATTTTGCCTCAACATGTTAAAAATGTACCACAGGGGATTAACCCCTTAAGGACAATGGGCGGTCCCTAAACCCATTGAAAACAATGCATTTTGAGCCCGTACATGTACAGGCTTTGTCATTAAGGGGTTAAAGAAAACATGAGTGGTTTAAGGAAGCTCGTATTTTTAAGAGTTAATTATGTTATTCCTTTTTTTTGTCCAGAGGGGTATTCAAAATGTGTATAGCAGCCATGTTTAAGGGGCTTTAAACAGAAGCCTGTCTTACTCTTGCATAGACTTAGTCCCTTTGGTCAAACTCTACCTATTTTTCATCTATCTCATATGCATCTTGTTCCTCCAACAAATCCATTTTCTATTTTAATTTTTAAGTGGTTTATTCGGGCCTATGCCAACCGGTCTAAACCTAGGGCTACGGTTTAAGGGGTGGCAAAGGTAGCGGGTACAATCCAACCTAAATACACCCCTTGTCGTTCATGCCAATACCCTATATGCCTAGCAGAGCCTATAATTAGAGACAACTTGGATGAAAAATAGGCCGTCTCTGCTTAGAAATACAGACCAATACTAGTTAGACATACTAACCTCTTATATACAAGCGACACACATGTACTAAAAACTACATAATCTAATTTAGCCATAGAATTATTCAATTTGAAATAATTCCAAAGAAAAAGACAGCAGGGTTAGGGCTTATCCCATAACAAATCCAGCTGCATTAAATAGTTGTTACTTATTGGTTCTGCATTGATATTTCAAACACACTTTGTATTTTTACAGGTGATTGGAGTGTGACTAGTGGCCAATTTAGTACCATAAGTGTAAAAATCAATGGGGTCAATGCGTTTAAGCATAACCCGAGCATGTAGCCTCCTCTATACATACATTGTTATCGGAATTCCTGTTGGGTATGAATTTTAGGAAAAAATATAAGTTGCGTTGGGACTCATATAATCATTCTAAATGTACAACGTAAAAAACATACTTTTATGAGTTTCTCACATGAAAGAACCCATTTAAAAAAACTATTACAATATAACGTTGCAGTTAAAGATGAAATAAAATATTACACTATACCCATAAGACAAGTTTATACCACACCAT